>CM021110.1:54104686-54340406 GCA_007115665.2 Sequoiadendron giganteum | reverse complement strand
TAGAAAGTCAACATTTTGTGAATTAAACTCAACTAGAGAGGTATCCAGGAGGTAGGATAACCCTTGACAGACCTGATTCAATGCAAGGTTAAAATCTTGCAAAGATGATCAAAATCAAGAGTGAAGGATTAAATACCTTAAAATAAAGGTTAGAGAACAGGTTGGTTAACAAAGGGAAACAACTTAAAAAGGGGAAGACGAAATTCGACATGATTCCACCAACTAGAATAGGCAAGGTCAAATTGGAGTTCTGAATAAGATGGGAAAAAGAAAACCAAGCAACTTTAGAGGGTTTAAGGTTATGAGAAAATAAAGTTACCAAGAATTGGCATAAAATCACTTGGAAGGATGATTGCAAGTTAGAAACATGAAAAGTAAATTGATCTAGTCTGAAAAAGGCTCGATTAAAACATAGTTTGTATGAAAGTTCAAATTGAACTCTCCAACTGGTCAATGAAAGTAAACTTATGTTTAGATTTTCCAAAACGAAATTGGCTATGAAGGGAAACTATGTGTCAAAATGGAAGAAAATTTGGAAAAACTCACAAAAGGAGAAGATACAATTGATATGGATATCCCTAGGCAAGCTCGTTAACACATCAAAAAGTGGGGATTTGGGGATACAAGATATTCTTTCAATACAGTTAAAAGGCTATTAATGTACATGGAAAAAAGAATTCAAATGAAATACTAGAGTACATCTTAGCTTCTAAAATTGTCGATTATTCATTAGATCTCGTTATGATGGATCCAACTGTTGAATTTGAGAGATGAGAAGGTGATGATGAATCCAATTTTGGGAATGAAAAAGTATATTCAAGGTATACCATGGAGGGTAATAAAGGCAAGTAATAGTTAATCAACAACCAACAACAAGGAATGATAAATCAATTCAATTTGGGGAAAGTGAATTGCTAAGAGTTCAACTTTAAGATGATCTAATATCGTGGAAACACTGAGGGGGAAGAAAGAGTAGAAATAATTAGATAAATTACCCCATACAACGAAGTTTATTAATGTATTTTCAATTTGGAAGAACTTTTGACTTCTCCGTAAGTCATGATTCAAAGACCTACAACCAAAGTCTTATATGACCGCAACAAGGTTGGTAAAGTTAAAAGGATAATTATTGGAATTATTGGGGAAAGGTAGAGGGAAGGTCAAGGTTTATGACCAATGAGAAAGAAATATATACAAACACAAACTTATTCATACTGTTTTGGAAGATCAATTTGATATTATCAATAATGTTTGAGAGAGGTGGATGAAATACTTGATTATGAAAGGAAATATTATCAAGGTATGAAATAGGGAGGGAAGATTTACGTACTTGTGATTTTGAGTCATCGAAAAATGCTCATGCTTGGAAACTATGTATGTAATAATTGCTGACATCTTTTGGAAGACAATGTCAAGTCAGCATGATTAGACGAGAATTTTTACTCAAACTAGTATATATACTCATCAGAGGAAATAAATTGAGCTAAAAATCATATTACAAATTTGGAAATAACCAAAGGATGAAAGAAATCCAGGGTATGGATGACCTAGGATGAAGGAGTTTAGCTCCACCATCAATATTTAAATATTATATTTTGAGAATCAAATGTGGTATTTCTATGCAAGATATTTCACTAGTCAAGATGGACTATGTATCAAATTTTGGGAGATTAAAAGAATGAATGAGGTAAATTTATGTCATACTTAGGACACATAGTGATGAAAAAATTATTTGATGAATGGGAAACCACTATAATTTGGAAAGGGATAGAGTAAGATGTTGCAAAGTATGTAGCAAGTTGTCATCCAGTATGATAGAGGATGTATAAAGGGTGTCGTCATCAGCAAGACTTGTATACTCTTATGAAATTATAGAGTGGAAAGTGGTGGATCATTAGAACAGTTTGATCTTTCTATGTTGATGGAACTGACATAAAATTATGGTGAATAGACTCACCAAGGTTCACCAATACAGATTGGAAAAAAATAAATTTATAGGATATCAGTTCTAAATAGCTTATTGTGTGAAACAATTGTTGAGAAGGTTAACTCAGATAAGGAAAAGAAAGTAATGATAAGGTTTTGAGTAAACCATGATCAACTTATGAAAAATTCAATTGAATGAATGCTCAATTTATTACTTTAAGTTATCTAGTTAGGGAGAAGGGATAAACCAAATCTTAGAAGATTTGTGGAATTTTTTTATTACAATAAACTTATATCAATGAAATTTGATCCATATATGGAAAGAAGGGTTGAATCTCTATTAAGCTGGAAAAATCTTGAAAATAGGATTAAGCTTGGACCAGAAAGGTTGTCAAAATAGAATAATAGATCGAAGGATCAAGGAAAACTTGTTGATACAAGCTTAAAATTATGAAATATATAATTATGCGTAAGGTAAATGGTTATGTCAGTGATGGACGGTCTCAACTTCTGAGTTATTCGATAGTTTAAACACCAAAAGAAATGATGGGACCCATGATTTAGTGTACAATGCACCAACATTCCTTATCTATTTGGGTTACACTAAGGATAATCGCATTAGCCAATGAGAACATGTTTTCCAATCACTAGGGTATAGGTGTCATATAGGATATGATCACTATTGTACTTATGAAGTACAAAGGAGTTAATATAATTATGATGTATAGTACTTTAAAGGGAAGGTATGCATGTAGTAAACAAGTACTCCCTGTAAGTTAGCAAAACCACTTAGTGCAAGGTCCAGGAAGAACGAGAATGCAAGGGGGACATGCTAAGATGGAAGATTAGATGGGAAAATACTTATTTCTTGCTTGAGTTGGAAAATAGAGAGTAACACCTTTATTTAACTTTATCTATATGATTCAGTGCTTAAAATCATCAAGGATGATGATTCACAAGGGGGCAAGTATGTTACACCTCGTTTCATAGTTACTAAGTTACTTTTACTGTGTGTGAGAATAAGTGGACAAATTAATAAGATAAACTAACACACCAATGAAACATTAAATCAAAGGAAACTAATTAAAAAGATAAAACAAACTCTAAATAACGGTAGATTTCTTCAAAATCATTTCATTTTCCTCTATCTCCAAGGATTTGATTGAAGTTACTGGCTCTCAGTTGGTGTAAATAGCAACTTGTTGGAATGACAACTTAGAAGAATGAGATTTTGCAACAATGCATGTTCATTTCTAAATGATTTAAACTATGATATGAAACTAAGATGCTATGAACTTGAGATACTATACTAAAATACTAATTCGAATGCAACTATAATAATTGTGATAAATTCACAAAATCTAGGATCCTTTTCAACTCACAAGAGGGTTGTATTTATAGAATTTTGGAGGCAAGAATCTAGTTGGCAAAGATCAACGGTTGAATTCAAACCTATCAAGATGAACGGTGAGAGATTGAGAAGTTGAGAGAAAGATGGAAGGTTGAGAAAATAATGGGAGATGTTTCCTCCTACACAACCTTCTCCATTCAAAAATGAAGGAAATTTGTCATTTGTGCACTTCATTTATGAGGAGTTAGTTGGTAGTTGAGGATAAATTCCTAATTAAATAAATAAATAAATTTATTTAATTACATGTGACAATAAATTTAGAAGCTTCCATAATTTAAATAATTAATATTTAATTATGTGTGAGAGATGAAAAGGAAAGTAATTAAATATTTACAATATTTAATTAAGTGTGAGATGAGGAAAGTTTCTAATTAAACATTTAGAATATTTAATTAAATGTGAAGTGAAGAAGAATATTCTATAATTTGAAAATTCAAATTTAGAATCATGATAATTAATATAAATAAATAATGAAATTTATTTAATTTAATTAAGAGGAAGATAGCCATAATTAAATAAACTTATTTAATTAATTAAATTAGAAGAATTAGAAAATTGAACAATATAAATAAATAAATTAAATTTATTTATATGTAGATGACTTTAGAAGATTAATTAAATAATTCATATTTAATTAATTAACAGGTTTGATTATTTGTGACCATTTTTAGATGTGTACATTTTGCCCCTTTTTGAAGTGATGTGTTTTACGCATTGCTTCAAAGAATTTTTCAGATAACAAAAATTTTGCCCTTGATTTTGAAAAATTGACTAATAATGCTATATGCCCCCTCGGGAGATAAATCGTATAATTTGAATGATGACGATGATGATGAAAGAATTGAGATGATTTTTGGAGGGTATTCGTCGATTTATCTCTTGAAATAGCATGTTGCATAGTAAAAATAAAAATAACTTCCCTTTTTTTACCCCCTTAAAAGGTGGAAAAGGTAAAAAGTCATTGTCATTTGAACAATAGCCTTATGCAGTTTTCAAAGCTCTGAGAGAGATTTTTGAGATGTCGATCCACTATGAGCATCACCGATTCGAGCAAGCCCGCCGTCATCAAAGACCAGTAGTGTACGGACCTCCGGTAAGATTGTGTGATCCTCCTTTGTGAATTTTTAATGAATTTTTGATGATTTTTTTTTTTTTGTATTTTTGAATTTTTGCTTTCGCGCATAGGATTCTGATTTAGCGCATGTGAGCCTTAGATTAGTGCATAGGATATCTAGAATAGCGCATCCAACCTCGCACATTGATGAACTATTTTAGCGCATCGATGAATAGTTTAGCGCATAGATGAAATAGCACATAAGATTGATAGAATAGCTCATATGATGCTCAAATAGCACATATACTAGAATAACACATACACTGGATAGATTAGCGCATGCCCCTAATAATGTATCACATAGATGAATTAGCGAATACAATCTTTGTTTTAGCACATCCATGGATAAAGTAGCGCATCGATGAACTGTTTTAGCGCATCCATGAATTTTTGCTAATTTTGCAATTTTTGAGATTGATTCGATGCTTGCTTGATAATTGTTGTTGTATTAGACAACTGATGTGATGATTTTGAATAACACCAAGGATAGAGTAACTTGATTGTGATGATAATCTGATAAATTTTTCTTCACGCTTAAAGAACAAATAGTAAAATGATTCTGATAAATTTGCTTTCATGATTGAAAAACAAATAGTAATGATGTTGATATGGAGCCGATTGGCTGTTAAATTTGTTTCTGATGAAAAAAATAGTAGAAATTGATAAATTTGTCTTCCTGCTTGAAGAACAAATAATAATTAATATGTTGTTGATGTTGATATGATTCACTTGCTTGATTGACATGATGTGCTTGATAATTTTGATATTCCTTGCTGATGATTTGATTTTGATGCATTTGATGTTTATAGGAGGATTTTAATATCCTCTAGATCAGAGAGAGATTTCCCCGCACATAGGAGATGATTCCCAAACTATCTTAGGTAGAGATAGGGGTGATTGTTAGATGTGGGTTGGGTTCCCTTCTCAAGATCTCGCAGTATAGGGTCAACAAGGTACTGTTGACTGCATTAGCCGAGAGATGGCATAGTGAACATAATACCTTTCACTTTATGATTGGAGAGATTACTATTACACCTGAGGATTTGTATAGGATTTTAGGTATCCTAGTAATTGGTGAGCTTTTGATTTATGATCACAAGGAGATTGGAGGGATAGATGCCTTATGAAGAGTCTTCCAGGATCCTCATGTTGATGGATATGAGGTTGCATGGAGAGACATGGTTCAAAGTTATGCCCCACTTCCGTCAGTTTTAACAAGTTTCATTGGTGGCTTCCTTTGTCTTGATCGCAAGTCAAAGGGACTATCAGTAGGCTGGGGTTAGATTTTGGAGGACATGATCCTCCATTAGACTAGGTATGTATGGGGATCCGGCATGCTTGCCCATCTATATCACAATATTCATCAGGTGGTATATACAGATGGGAAGATTATATCATATGGGGTTACTCTTCTCTAGATTTGGGCATGGGAGCACATCGCCATCACCTGCCCTATTGTATGGAGATATCACCCACTTGGCTATCCATATGTATATGCGTACATAGGTCCCCTTATCCAACTTATGTTGGGAAAGTTAGATTATTGGCAACGTTCATTTGATTATATGGATACAATCATTTGGAGACCGTATCTGGACTACGATGCATGGGATGAGGATGATATAGAATTGCCTTACTACAGGATAACGAGATACATGATTGGCCGCACCCCCTTCATTATTGAGCACTTTTTGGTTATGTGGGTACTTAGGCAGTACAAACAAGTTCAGATGATGCCATAGGGTGTGGCCCATTATGCCAGACACCGAGAGGATGTTCTAGAGTGGGGTCCTTTCATTACATATGGGGTAGTGAGGGCAGAGTATCCTGAGCTTCAGCTAAAGTTTTGGGCCATTCATCCAGAGGTTATAGATGCACATATGACAAATGATTATGCTGCCTACTTCTACTCGCATCTATTTCCCAAGTTGACTAGTCCAGATGAGCTTGCTCCACTATTAGGTGGACCAATTATACGATGGGCACGACAGCAGCCACAATAATAGGCAGAGGTCAAGGCACGGGCACAAGCAGGGCAACCACATGGGGCAAAGGATATAGGCAGACTGGCCATGGATGTCGATGAGGAGGAGGATTCAGACAACTTTGATGATAGCGATGATGATGGGGATGACAAAGGTGGTGGGGGTGGTAGACAAAGATTTTTCTTCGATGTTCCCTTCAAGATGAGGCCTCGTAGAGCTAGAGTGGTGGATCAGCCGAGTAATTTGGCTCCACATATCACTATCAGAGCTTCGTCACAAGGACAGATGGACATTTTGTAGGCAGAGGTTTAGACTCGTAGGAGTCAGCTAGCACAGGCATAGGTCACCATTAGCCAATTACAGATGTAGATTGCACAACCACCACCTCCTGACCCACAGGTAGCCTAGCTTATAGCAGAGCAAGATAAATTTAGAGAGCGGTGCATTCGGGCAAAGGGAGTAGCAGAGAGACTTCTGAGGTCAGTTGAGAGCACCTCCATTAGAGAGGTTATGGCAGAGGGACTGGAGACTACTCGTCAAGCAGAGTACTATAGGATGAGATACTTTGAGGCAGTATCCATCGAGCAGAGGATAGCCTACACGTAGTCAGGCACCTAGTCATGGACCCATTCATGCAGTCACACCAGGAGTGCTACCAAGAGTGTGGGATAGCCTGTCAGATGAGAGATCGGTGCTTCTGGCAGTAGAGACCCAACGAGACCCACCACCTTCGGAGGTAGTAGTAGTCATGCTCCACATCCAAATGCCCCTCAATGATGATTATGGATACACCTTGCCATTTTATTTTACATATATCTTATTTAGACATTTGATATCTTTGTACACATGGACTTTTATTCTGATGAGAATATGATATATAGTGGTGATTTGATATGCACATGTTATTGATTTATGTATGCATTTTTGCTTCTATATGCTATGTGGTTTATGATTATGCAGGCTTATGGATGATGATATATGAACTTTGATATGATCTATAATGGTGATGGGTTTGTTTTACTGCAATGTATGCTTATAGGATAATGAAGCAAATTTTATAACGTAAAGGATGATCTGATGAATATGCTTTATGATTAGATGATCCTATGAAATGATTTCTAACATGATGATATGATGTAATACAAATGATTTTTCTACATGATGTATGTAATGAATGAAATGTATGCATTCCTCTTCTTTATCAATGTATGATTATGCAAATGATGTTTAATGACAAATGATGTGAAAATGAGGTGAAATATAAATGATGAGATGAATGATTAACAAATGATATGCACATGATATGTAAATGATATGTAAATAATGTGATGCAATCTAATATGAATAATGATTATGATAAAATGAATAAGACCTAATAATGATAATGATGAATAATGATACAAATGATGTGATAATGGAAATATACAAATGTAAATGAAATGATAATGATAACCTAAATGAAAAATGATAAAAAAAAAAAGATAATGAAATGAGACGCAATAAATTTCCAGTGTACTCAATTGACATCTTAAAAGATATATGAAGTATTTCAAACCTCCAAAAAAATATCATACAGCCCCAAATGCAAATCTAAATGAATCATGCAAACCTGGAATGCAAAAAAATGAACCATTCTCCCGTTTGTCATTCCATGAGCCAATTTTGCGTGTAATTTTCATCATTGAGCCTTTTGATATGTTGAAAGTTAGTACAAGCATCAAAGGGGATATTAACACCAATGATGACTTGAGTACTGCTTCCATGATGTTTGATGTAGCAAGTTAATACAAGCATCAAGGTACAATTGAACCAAGATGACCTGAGTTTATTGCTTGCATAAACAGACAAAAGTTAACTATTTTTCTATGCAAATTCTAAAATGTCATCAATGATACGTTGTAGAGCATGTCCCATGACAAATTTGCACAATACTAGTGATTAGCTTTCAGACAACAACCAAAGAAAAATCATTCTCCTTCCATTCTAGTTCAGTACATCATTGAACCACTCCAAAGATATGATATCATCAAATGTCAAAACAACAATTCAACTTATGCCTTAAGTTTTTCATTCATTTTATTCAGATTAAGATCATCCAATTTGTTTCAGTTTTCTGTCAAACGGTCGTTTAGACCTAGTTTTGAATGGATAATTTGTTGTTTCTGATATTCTAATACTTGACACATGTTGTCGTTTGTTTGCCAAAAAGTCCCAAGAAGCGAATTTCCCCCAATGATCCTACACTCTGACTCCTGATTAGACACAACTACTACTAAGGATACCATTAATCATCAAGCCATGATGAAATCCTTGTCGTTTCAAGGAAATATTGGGACGCATGATGTAGATGTTATGGCTAGGCATGTATGTGATGTTGATGAAAGATGGATATGCAAAATGTATCCTAATAGATGAGAGAGCCAACCAAATCATAAATAGTGCCTGTTTGCCAGGTTTTCACCATTTGTTTTTATTGCATTTTTCGATTTTTTTTTTTTTGTATTTTTGCTATGTCAAAAGATGCATGTTTGCCAGGTTTTCACCCTAATGACACATTTTCCAATTTTTTATGAATTTTTTCATGACTCTTTATATTTTTTTTGATATTTTTCTAGGACTTTTTATACTGTTTTTGTATTTTTCAGGCATAAAATTTCTTTAAGTGAATGTTGTTGGTCGGATATTCAAACAGGTCCCCTTCTAATGTTGACAAATAATATGCCCCCGATCCATATGCTACAATGATAATGAACGGGCCCAACCAATTTGGCTCGAACTTGCCTTTCTTTTCCCAATCCTGCTGATTACGAGGGTTTTCTTTGAGAACTGAGTCACCCACTTGAAAAGCTCATGGTTTGAATATGTGATTGTAGCCACAGGATATAACTTGTTGATATCCCTTTAAATGATTACCTTCATTTTGACGTCGTTCATCAAGCAGTTCCAACTCTTGCAATCTTGATACTTTGTAATCTTCATCTTGATACTTTTTCCATGGTCAGCCAATAGTAACTCATTCTAACAAGTTTCTTCCCTAAGGTTAGTCCACTTGAATGAGTCCCACAAATACCACCATGTACCTCTTATAAGGCCTTTTTTGATTCATCGCATTCGAGACATCGAAGGAGGGTACCATCAAGACCACGTTGGTACAAGACATCAACAATTAAGGTGTAACGAGAATATTGACGTATGAAATTCAATTTCTAATTTCTAGACAAATCTAGGGGCAAAGTGGTATCTTTTAGATAAGCATAGATTTGGCCATACAAGGAAGAGTCAGAACTGGTTAAGTGACAAATGATTTGGGTTTCCGAATTATCATAGGTAGGAGAAAACAATTGTTCCACCAAGAAATCGTACCGTGCTTGGTTCTCTGACAATTGGAGCAGTGATGCAATTGTAGACATAGCATCTGCAACTTTATTATCTGTACACAAAATTTGTGTGAACTTGATATCAACAAAGTATTTCTTGAGATCATCCACCATTTTCTTGTAAGGAATTAACTTGTCATCTTTAGTTTGATATTCATCATTGATTTGATTTATGAAAAGTTGTGAATCCCCAAAAACTTGTAGTTCTATGATTTTCCAATCTAATGCAATTCTCATTCCAATTAACAATGCCTCATACTCAGCTATATTATTTGTGCAAGGAAACATTAGTCAATAAGATTTTGGAATTGTATGTCCTTGAGGTTTGATGAAAATAATCCCCGCCCCTGAATCGTGTTAAGTGTAGGAGCCATCAAAATAGAGTGCCCATGACTGCTTAATGGTTGTTGTGAATACATCAACGTCAGGAAAATCAATGTGTATTTGATGTTCTACTTGCATCGGTGCCTCTGCCAACTGATTTGCTATTACCTATCCTTTTATAGCCTTTGATCCACATAATGAATGTCAAACTCACTTAGGATCGTGACCCATTTAACCAATCTACCAATTAAGGTTGCCTTAGAAGATATTTTAGTGGATCAATCTTAGCCACAAGCTTTATTGTATGAGTTAGCATATAGTGTCACAACTTTTGAGAAGTGAACACTACTGCTAAGCAATATTTTTCAATGAAGGTGTAATTTAGTTCATGGCTTGTCAAAGTTTGAATGATGTAATATATTGCTCGCTCCTTTCCTATTTTGTCTTCTTGTGCCAATAATTCTCCCAAGGACACTTTTGTGGCAAAAATATACAATATGAGTGGTTCACTTTGCACTAGTGGAATCAACACTGGTGGACTCATTAGATAATGCTTTATTTGATCAAACACTGCTTCACATGTGTCTTCCCATTTAAATGGAACATTCTTATGTAAGAGATGAGTGAATGGTAAAATCTTATTTGCCAGTTGCATGATGAATCTCCTGATGGATTGCAACCGTCCCTGCAATGAGCACAATTGACTGATGTTCCTTGGTGGTAGCATATCGAGGATTTCTTGTACCTTTGTTGGATCCACATCAATTCCCTTTTCTGACAAAATATATCCCAGAAGCTTTCCAGATTTCACCCCAAAGACACATTTCTTTGGATTAAGTCTCACTTTGAATTTTTCCATCCTATCAAATTTTTTAGATAAGATATCTAAATGTTCTTCTCTTGTGTGCGATTTGGCTAGAATATCATCAACATAATCCTCCATGAATGTGTGCATCATGTCATGAAAAATGGTAGTCATTTCCCCTTGATGAGTAGCTCCTACATTCTTGAGTCCAAACGACATTACATTCCAATATGTACCCCAAGGACATGTGAACATTGTTTTACCTTGATCTTCAAGTGCAATCTTTATCTGGTTGTATCCCGAAAATCCATCCATTAGTGAATACATAGCATGTCCAGCAGTCAAATCCACAATCATATCTATGTTTGGTAGAGGGAAATCATCTTTAGGGCATGCCTTATTTAAATCCCTAAAATCTATACAAATTTTGATTCTTCCATCTGGCTTTGATACAGGCATGATATTTGAGATCCATTTCGCATAGTCTATAGACTGAATGAATCTGACATCTAATAGCTTCTATTAGTGATGCAACAAGTTGCAAGACTTTCAGCTTTTCCATAATACCTAAATTGATCGCCACTATTGGTTCTATTAAAATAGAAGACCTTTCCTGATAATGCTCAGGGAGAGTGTCAATTTTCCCATCTTCCAATGCCTTTGAAAGGTTTTCACCATTAGGTACACTTTTTATTTTTCTCTTTTCATGATCTAATACTGCCTTTGTTTTGTTTTAACCATTAGATCTTTCTTTTATGTTATTCATTTTGTAGCTGAGAAACTTGGCACTTTCCTGTCCGAAACTTTGATCCTGTGATTTGCTGGTGGAACTATTTTTTGGTTTGGATGAACAATGAAATTTTATTATGGTTTCATCATCGGGAAAATTTAGGATATCAATTGGTGCAATTTTTTCCCAATCAATGAGTTCGAGATGGACCAAGGGAAATTGATCATTAGGCTGGGTAAGGTCACTATCTGTTAGGGTCATGATGCTATCATCACTTTCGTTATGGGAAAGATCTATGATGGTATCCTCTTGTTGATGATCTATCTCACTTAGAATTGAATCATCCTCACTTGAGTGATGATCTCTTAGTAGAACGTAATCAAGCGGAAGCCTTGAGCTTTCCCCTTGTATGAATGTAGGTGCAAATTTTTATACGACATCCACCTATTTATCTTTCCAGAATGTATCATCAAATATGTTGACCCATTCATATTCATTTGAGTCAGTGTTAGAATTGTCTTCTTGAATTCTAACAATTATTTTAGCTAACTCCTCATTGGATGTTCTTTGTACTACTTTTTCCTTTGTATCCTCACCATATCCTAACCTAGTTTTATCCTTTGGGTGCATTGTTTTTAGTTGGATAGGTTCAACGATACCCTCCTTTCTTTTGCCTATAGGGCCATTCCCTTCATAACCCATTTGTTGTATTATTGTATAACCTTTTCCATATTGCTCCATGGGTAACTTGACATGTTGTACTAATTCATCTTCATCTTTATAGAGCCAATCAAGGATAACTGTATCTTTCATTTCATTTTCTTTGATAAATCTTCCATCAAACTTGGTGATGGGAACTAAAGCTTGTGTGCCTGAGGCTAAATTTGTTGTAGCCTGTTGTATGGATGTTGATGGTTGACCATGAGATCTTGGGGACATAGGTAGATTAGAGAGACATAAGGAATATTCTCCCACCCCATTATCTTTTAATTTTAGCTTGGTGCCAAAATTACTTATCATTTCTCTTGCTTGCTCATTGAGTTTAGAGGTAGAAATGGCCAAAGCCTCTCTATTATGTGGGAAAAATGTGTCCTAACTAAGGTTAGAACAAGTTTGACTGTTAATGTGATTGGCCAATATTGTTACTTCTTTTCTATCATATGGAAACTTCAATCATTGATGATAAGTGGATGGAACTGCTTGCATCTCATGGATCCATGGGCAACCCAAGAGTATGTTATAAGATAGATCCCGATCTAGAACCTGACAAAAGGTATTCTTCACAACAAGTCCCACTCTGATTGGTAACATAATGAGGCCTTTGGAAGCTCTTTCCTCATCATTGTATGCTTTGATCATAATTTTCCTTCATGGATCTATAGATTCTTTTGAATATCCCAAAGCAAGGACCAATTTCAAAGTACAAATGTTTAATCCGGCTCCCCCATCTATTAGGACACATCTAATTCGAGCTTTATGAACCATGACCTCTAGATAAAGTGAAGAATTATGGGGATGGTTCATGGATGAGTCATCCTTCTCAATAAAGGATAAACATGTGGGTGAGGACAAGTGTCCCACCATGGCTTGAAATTTATTGATATCCAGATTAGGAGACACAGTTGTGTTGACAAGTGCCTTTTCCAGAATGTCCTTATGTGCGGGTGATATTTTTAGGAGCTCCAAGATAGAAATTTGGGCCGATGTTTTCCGTAGTTGATCGACCAAATTCTATTGAATTGGAGGGAGAATTTCCGCCTTAGATGAACTTCCCTTTACAATGATTTTGGCATTGTCCCCTTGTCGTAGTGTTTACCTCTTGATATTCTTGTTTTCCTTTGATTTAGATAGCATTGATTTGTTGATCGTCAGTATAAATATGATTGATAATGGTGTCATAGACATGATTCACATTCTTGCCTTTGTCACCCGAAGATTCCCCTTTTTGATAAATGGGGAGAGGATCCTTGAATGCATGATGATCATCATTGGCATTATGTCCCTCAATTGTTATGTTACAGTTATCAATCAAATCCTGAACGAGATTCTTTAACCCTTGGCAATTATTTGTCCTATGACCTTTACACCTATGATATTCACAAAAGTGTGATTCATTCCATGATGGTGGTTTAACTCGATGCTCATAATCTATTTGTGGTGGCAATGTAATAGCATTTTGATTCAACAGTTCTTTAAGAATGGATTAGAAGGACTGGCCAAGGGAGTAAAACTCCGTCAATTTGAAAAAAATTGAGATCTAGGCGTGTTTGAATTTTGATTATTGCTAAGATTATCACCACAATTGTTGGTCACATTTCCTTGATTGGAATTATTGCCTTAGTTACTAGAATTTCTAGTATTATTGCTATGTTGAATCCCTGATACATTGAGAACGGTAGGTTTTATATTCATGTTGTTAGCATCTACCACCCCATCATTCACAACATTTTTATTTTGAATCCAAAATCATGATTTGTCGTTGTTGTTGCTATTGTTGTTGTTGTTGTACGAATTTGGACTTTCTTTATCAAGCTTTAAAACTCCACACTTAACCAAGGCCCCTTCAATGGTAATTGCATTTTCAATCAATTTTTCAAATGATTGAGGACAGTGAAGGTTTAGCCTATAACTCATCTCTTGATTTAGACTGTCGATAAAGATCTCCATCTTTTCCTTTTCAGGAACAAGATGGGAATATCTGGAAAACAACCTTCTCCACCTTTGTAAAAATGTGGTGAAGGATTCCCCAATCTTTTGTTTTACCCTACATAAATCAAGCATGGTTATCTGGTGTTGGATATTGTAGGAGTATTGTGATATGAATTTATTTATTAACTCCTCAAATGTTCTGATGGGGGGAGTGATCTTGGAAAGCCACTCCAAGGATTGTCCACCTAGACTTTCTGGAAACAATCGCATTAGGTAGGTATTTTCATGAGCTAATTCTAAGCTCATATTTTGGAAATCCCTCACATGATCAATGGGATCCATTTTCCCATTATACCTATCAAACTTTGGGATTTCACAATATTTTGGAAAATGAGTCATTTAAAGACTCCTGTCGAATAGATATGGGCAGATGTCATCCAAAACATAGTTCTTTGTTGTACCCCCTTGAATTTCCTTTATTTTCCCTTATAAGGCTTTTATCTCTTGAGTAAGACCACTAAAATCATTAAGAGGGGCTTCAGGATTTTCTCTAATCCCTTCCATGTTGAAATCAGTAGGTAACTTAGCTCCTTGATTAGCTAATGAAAGAAAATATATTTCCTTGTTTCGTTCTAAAACTCTCTCCATGAGAGTATGGAATTAAGGATCCTGTTTTGCTTCTTGAAGCTTTTCTTCCATTATCTCATTAGTATTAGAATTATCTCCAGTGCAAAATTTGTGAAAAGGATTTTCTTCCCTATCACTATTATTTATTTTATCATCCATGTTGCTTAACGTACTTTCTTTTTCATCTCCTTCTATGTGCTTTTGATATCTTGTGACAATAGGCATAAGCTTTTGCCAAATTTCAACTAACTTTGATCAAAAGAATGAAATAATACAATTTTGATGGATATTTAAGTTGGATTTGAATGAAGATTCTATTGATATGACTTATGAAATTTATAATCTTTAGCTCGTGATTCCCTGATTGAAAGAATGATAATCCTGTTTGCGGGAATTAAACCAAAAATAAAAAATAAAGATGATTTTGCACTTTGTGAGGTTTGATCGTAGTTTTGTAAAAATAAGGATTTTGACAAATGCCTAATGTTTCCTAAGCTCCCTATTGCAAAAATTGATTGGGATGATTAAAGTACACAATTGTCGGTTGGGGAATGAAAGAGGAACGAATATGCTGACTGTGATTATGCCTTTGAGAAAGAGCTCTTCTTTGAAAGAAGGCTCATGGATATAATGGTTCTAAAGCAAAATCGTCAGTGAAACCTCTAACAAAGTTGTGATATCGATGAATAAAGGTTTTGTGTTCAAGAAAAATATTTCAACTTTGGAATAAAAATTTCCTCTTTTTCAATAACTTCTTAGAACAGAGAGATTTCTTTGGCTTCTTAATCTTCTTCTCTAGGGATCTCTTGGCAAAAGTTGCAGACTTCTAGACCTTGAGCATAGAAAAATACTAGATTGAGATAGTAGATTTTCGAGTGTCATAAAATTACCCAAGCTTGGAATACATATGTGCTAAAATTTTCAGCAGATGCGCTAAAATATCCAACCTATGCGCTGGACTGTTGGAGGTATGTGCTAAAACATATCACAAATGCGCTAAAATAGAGCATGTATGCGCTAAAATAGAGCATGCATGCGCTAAAACACATCACAAATGCGCTAAAACAAAACATGAATGGGCTGAAACAAAGCACATATGCACTAAAATAGAGCATAAATGCGTTGAAATAGAGCACAAATGCGCTAAAATAGACCAGGGATGTGCTAAACTATCCAATTACTGCACTGAGATAGACATGTTTTGACAGTTTGATGTTTTTGGATGATCTTTATTTGATTTAAATTTGGAAATACACGACATACAGTAGAAAACAGTTGTTTTGCAAATCCTAAAATCTAATAAAGAGTATATGTTCTTGATATTTCCACGGGTATTGAACAAAATAGGCACTTCAAACATACTCACTCTTATTTATCAAAAAGGTCATCATAAGAACCACAACACACATCTTAAAATTATGTCAACTCACACAGCCGTGTCACCCCCTAAATGGCACCCGTATTTTTTATCTTTTCCAGGTGCGTACTCAAGGTTAGATTTCTCGATCCCTTGAGCAAACAATCTGTGGAAATTATATGGTAAGTGTTTTGGGGGCGGATTTCTTCCCTCCCCTTGCACTATGTTTAATATGATGTTTGGATACTAACACGGTTGGCTTTCTACACTATGGTTTGTAATAAAGGTATCTGTTCGGCGTGGCAATAGATAAACTCCCTCAGGAGACCTCCCAATCTTTAGAACAAAGATTTTGGGGATGGTTATCTTGCTCACTTTCGTTGAATATGGGTTTCCCCAAAATTCACTTTTGAATAGAGTGGGTTGGAAAACCTGGCTTTGGTTGTTCCCACTTAGGTCATTCCCGTAGGGTGAGTACTTTTTCCCGCTACGACAGGTCTTCTAAAGGATGTAATAAAGCATAAATTGCATAGAATTAAAAAGGTAAGCACGGTCTTTTGGTCACCCAGTAAAGGGAAGAGCATAAACCTATTACCCAGCAATCACAACAAACAAGTGGTTCAATTTTAAATCCAAATGACATTTTTTTACACTAAGTGAAGATGTTGCTTCACAACAAACAGTGGATTCATTTTAACTAAGCAAAAACAACATTTGGTGACTATCCTAAGATTGGTTAATTCCATATTTAAGTGACTAGCCTAGGATTGATTCATTTTATTTTAAAACTGAATTTAAAAATCTTTGTCCGCAGATGACGTCGAAATCGGGATTTATTTTTACACCCCCTATATGCGCTAAAAGATATGGCAAATGCGCTAAAATAGTTAACAAATGTGCTAAAGGAACAAACAAGGATGCGCTAAAACAGTCAGTAAATGCACTAAAGGAACTAGCAAATGCGCTAAAACAGGCCACCAATGAACTAAAACAGTCGTTGTATGCGCCAAAATAGAGCTCGTATGCACTAAACTGCATCTCGTATGCGCCAAAATAGAAGCTCCAGTCCGTCACCTGTCAAAAAATCTACAATAAAAATATTAAAAACAGGGCAATGCCCCATGGTGGGCACCAAAAATGTGTTTGAGAATAAGTGGACTAATTAAGAAGATAAACTAGCACACCAATGAAACATTAAATCAAAGGAAACTAATTAAAAAGATAAAAAAAATTCTAAATAACAACAGATTCCTTCAAAAGCGTTTCATTGTCCTCTATCTCCAAGGATTCGATGCAAGTTACTGGCTCTCAATTGGTGTAAGCAGCAACTTGTTGGAATGACAACTTAGGAGAATGAGATTTTGCAACAATGCATGTTCATTTCTAAATGATTTAAACTATGATATGAAATTAAGATGCTATGAACTTGAGATACTATGCTAAAATTCTGATTCGAATGCAACTATAATAATTGTGCTAAATTCACAAAATCTAGGATCCTTTTCAACTCACAAGAGGGTTGTATTTATAGATTTTTGGAGGCAAGAATCTAGTTGGAAAAGATCAACGATTGAATTCAAACCTGTCAAGATGAACAGTGAGAGATTGAGAAGTTGAGAGAAAGATGGAAGGTTGAAAGAATAATGGGAGACATTTCCTCCTACACAACCTTCTCCATTCAAAAATGAAGGAAAGTTGTCATTTGTGCACTTCATTTATGAGGAGTTAGTTGGTAGTTGAGGATAAATCACTAATTAAATAAATTATTTATTTAATTACATGTGACAATAAATTTAGAAGCTTCCATAATTTAAATAGTTAATATTTAATTATGTGTGAGAGATGAAAAGGAAAGTAATTAAATATTTACAATATTTAATTAATTGTGAGATGAGGAAAGTTTCTAATTAAACATTTAGAATATTTAATTAAATGTGAAGTGAAGAAGAATATTCTATAATTTGAAAATTCAAATTTAGAATCATGATAATGAAATTTATTTAATTTAATTAAGGGGAAGATAGCCATAATTAAATAAACTTATTTATTTAATTGAAATAGAAGAATTAGAAAAATAAACAATATAAATTAATTAATTAAATTTATTTATATGTAGATGACTTTAGAAGATTAATTAAATAATTCATATTTAATTAATTAACACGTTTGATTAACTATGACCATTTTTAGATGTGTACATTTACCTTCACAAGTGAAAGTGTTGATAAATGCAAATTGTGACTTTAATGTGTTTAGTGAGAGAATGAAATACTGAAATATGTATTAAGATGTTATTGCTTTTAAATGAATGATTATGTTTATATCGATGAAATAATATGTATTGCAATATGAATGTTTTAATGCTTTGTTGATACAAATGTTTTATGATACAAGTGGACTCATGTGAACATCTGACTAATGTTAGCATGTGCTAAGTTGAATGCAGGAACAAGTTCGAGCCTCCGAAAGAGAGGGGAAGTATCACTCAGGAGAGATGATTGGTCTGGTAACCTTTGATAAGACCTAATTGAGCTTTCACACACACACTTTTAATTTAGTAAATTTGAGTTAGTAGTTTGGGAAAATGGTAAGTTATCATTAGCCTTGTTTGAGTACGATTTAGAAGAGGTTGTGATCTTGTCTGGGAATGCTCTTGATGAGGGTTAGGTGATCGAGTTTGAGTTCTTCATGTATTTTTATTAATCAATGATTATATATGTATAGAATGTATATATGTGTGTGTGTGTATGGAAACAATACTCATGCATAGTGATGTATATGTGCATGTCCATATGAAAGTAGGAATACTTTCATGTACCATGCATGAATACATCATATGCATCAAGATACTGATTGGACATATATTATGTACACATATAGGTATATATGTATTTGGTATATATAAGTTGATCGATACATAGGTAAATATATGTGTTTATATAAAGATATAAAAATATAAAAATAATATTATGTAATATATTAATATATGTATATACATATTATATTACTATACTTATACGAATTTTTGTGTGTGTGTATATATATTATATTTATTGATAATTATTAAGCACTTTAGAAGTCTAAGGAATTAATAGTTCATGAGTGCCTTTCTTTAAGTTAATGTTTATGTATTAAAAATCCGAACGCAAGAGTTTATAAGCAGCGCTATAATAAGTAATGGAAAACCAACGTAGAGCATAATAAGGGTTGGATATTATGCAATGTGCAATGCATGGTATATGGTTTTTGAGATGGTAAAATAAAATCCTTTAAATCACCAAGTCTGCCACGTAGAGGAGAGAAATAGTTGTTTTAAAATAGCAAGAAAATGTAATTATGAGATTATGATATATGAAATCAATACTTTGGAAAGTTGTAATACTTTGTTATAATGCAATGGGAAAGTTTGGAAAGATGTTTATTTCAAATGTGCATATTATTTATAAATATGAGAAGAAAAAAATTGTTGCTAAGTATTGGCATCATAATTTATTTATTTGAGGTTAATTTACCATAGTAAAATTATTGGGTAGAACAATGGTCATGTTACACACAAGAAGTAATTTACATGAGATAAGATGAGATCTAATGACAACTAAGACTTCTAAAAATATTCCTAAGACCTAAGTAAACTTAACATGTGAATAGGACCTATTGGATGAACTAGTTAGTAAACCACCTTATTCACACCAATAGTATATGTGTATATTCATATGTATATGTACAAGTACATATATAAATATATATACACATACATATACATATACATATATAAATATATATATCATGTGTCAAAAAACCTCCCAAGGCTCTCATTTTTCATTTGTACAAGACTCCTTGCAATATTTATTTCTACCACAAGCCTATATGGACCTCATACACTCCCTTTCACTTTACTTATGCCAAACCTCTTTCATCTTAGACTTTCATCTATCAAGACCCTCATAAATCCCACTTAAAAAAACCAATGTTGAGGTTGTTCACTCTACATAGATCTTGGAAACTTGTTCATATTTTGATGTCATTAAGGGAACCCCTCTCAACTATAGAAAATAAAATATCACTACCAAATATTAGAAATGAGTGGTTGAAATATGTGAGTGCAATCCTCGATCCTACCTTTTTCTACAAAAACTAGATCCACCTCTTATTATGGTTGTAAGATCAATTTATTGAAAGTTATTTTTCTCATTGAAGGGTTCAATATCAACTTTAATATGGATGAAGGTGTGGAGATCTTGAAAATCTCTTAAAATATAAAGCCTTAAGTGTAAATTTTTATGGATTTTAGTTGAGCCTAGAATTTTTATACCAATGATATTTTGAGGATTAGAAGCCTCTACAAAAGAAATTGGTCAAATTTTTCCCATGTGGCTCAAATATTTTTGATCACTTCTTGTCCCTTGTCTAAAGGATAAAATTTGAGTCTTGACTCTAGGTCTTGGTGTTGGGATGGGTATTATTTGTGTATAAAATCATGGTATCCATCCTTCAATCCACAGTTTGAATCTTTTACTTTTATTTTTAAATGTGTGCACCTACATTGCATTCTACTTCATTTCTAGTGTCACTTTGGCCTATGCATATAATGGATTCACTACCTAATAGGTACCATACCATGTATACTAATAAAGGGAATAAATTAATTAAGGTATATTTTTTATAATGAGATGTTTTGCATGGATTATGTAGGGTGCATTATATTGATGTATTAGTGTGATCCAGTGTGAATTCTAATCTAAAAATGAAAAAACACAAAGATAAATGCAAAAAGAAAGCATAAATGACACCTCAAGATTAGCCTAGTTGAACTTGAACAAAACCAAAGAGAAAAACAAGTGTTCTTACCTTGTCCAAGTTGATGAGTTTGTTGGCCCTTGGATTCATTGAAGATGTGTGCTCCTTGCTTGATAGAACGACTCAAAATGATGCTCAAACTAATAAGAATGCAATGGTGGATGCAATGATGGCCATGGTGAATGGATTTGATGCAATATGGAAGTTAAAATGAGGCTGCAACAATGGAGGTAGTATGGCTTGAGTGCAAGAGCTCTAAGTTGGCTAAGTGTGTGTTGTTAGAATGAAGCAATTTTCATTGCTTTTAGGGAAATTGTCTCTAAAGAGATGGATGGCCAAGATTAGTTCTAGGGTAGAAGATCAAAGGTTGATATGTAAACCCATAGGATAATTCCATGTGGATGAGGATGTAGAGAGAAGGTGGTGAAGTGGTAGTGAGGTGGAAGTGAGGTGGACGCCATCTAGAGGTAAGTAACTAGGGAATGCACAAGATCTCCTTACAAAGGAGTTTCTTGTCTATTTGTACAAGGACATGTGATGAGAGGACAAGAGGGTAATTAAAAATTCCTCAAAAATCCTCATGGGGAAGAACAAAGGAATAAAAAATTCCTTATGGGGGGATGTGAGGAATTAAATATTCCTCAAAATGCATGGGGGGAATAAATTGGAATTTAAAATTCCAAAGGGTATGGAGATGACTTCTCCAAAAGGAGAAAGTAATTAATAGAGTTGACCAAGGGTGGATGCCATAAGTGGCATGGGGATTAGGTTAGGTTAAATCACTAATTTAGGTTGTGCAAATGAGGGATTAATTGAGCTAACCCTGATTAGTGAGCCACTTGCATTTTATGGAGGATGTGACCCTAATCTTAATTAGGAATGTGCACACCCTAACTAGGCATTAAGTGGGCTAATCAGGATTAGGGGAAATGTTGGAGGATGGGACAAGGAGAGAGAAAATAAATGAATTAAAAATTGATTTAATTCACTAGGATAAAGTGACTACATTAAATAAATGGACTATTTATTTAATTTACAGAAGAAGGGGTAAGGTATTTAATCAATTAATTAAACACCTTAGGGGACATTAGGAACAAGGTGAATATTAACCAAATAATAAATTATTTAATTAATATGGATTATGGATATGGGATAGAAGAATACACAAGTGAATTTGACCATATGGGGGTATTCAAATTCAAGTGTCTACATTTTTCCCCTCTTCAAAATATCGTTAGAATAATGGTGTTTCAAAGAAAAATAAAGTACAGATGACTCGATAGAAGAAGAGGACTTTGGCATATGCCCCGGTATCACCAGGAGATGGATAAGGAGGAAAATGTAGAAATATGGTGAAGTATGCCCCCTTGAGAGGTTGTATGGGGAAGAAAAGGGGCCCCAGGTGATGTCTCGATAGGAAGAAATGGAGGGCACCACATGGTAGAGGATAAAAAACCATGAAAAATGGCTTTTGAATGAAAAAAAATAGACAAATGGGGTGCAAATGGCAGCTTACAAAAGAATTAGGTTAAAAGAATTAAAAAAGGGTAAAAAAGGTTAAAATGCCCAAAATGAGCAAGTTTAATTAGGGTCAAAAAGTTAAAACCTATAAATAGTAAATCTGAAAATTTACTATTCACTTGGCTTGTATTGTGCACACGTGGTGTAAGGAGATTGGTCAATCGAGAGCACGAGGTGACTAGGTGATTGAGTGATATGGAAGACAAGGAGATAGTGCACCAAGAAGACTTCATCCATGACTTCTACCATTGATTTTTTGTGCCCTGAAAAGTAGGCCATGAAAACCATCTATGTCCTTCAAGTTTATTTTTGTACATGCTCTTGAATTTCTAGATAGCCTAGGGGGTTGGGAAGGTCAACGAGGGGTAAAACTGGTTCGACACAAGTGAGAGGATTCACCCATCCACAGAAATGAATTTGCCTCTATAGCCAGAGGGGTAAATGTGTTAAGTTAAAGGGGCATATGCGCAACTAATAGGAAGATGCACAAGGGTACAAGGGTGATTGTGAAATCACCCCATGAGGGAAAAAGGCGAAAATGAGACAGAGGGGCAAAGATGATACATAGAGGCAATTGTGAAATTGCCTCTCGAGGGAAAGGGCGAATGTGAATTCACCCAAGGGGATGTGAGGGCGATCTTGAGATTGCCTCTATAGCAAAACAAGTGGGACCACAAGGGAAAATGCACGAAAATTAGGAAGGGAAAATGTGCACGCCACAAGGGCGAATGCGCGACAATGGGATTGGGGAGAAAAAGGGAAGAGGAAAATGACGGAAGAGCTGAAAAAATATTTGGGTGAATGCAAAGCATACATATGTTGAGGACTCGAGAGCGACACTCAATAGTGTTGATGATCGAGGGCTTCACGAATGCTGACTTTGAGACACTAGAGATAGCGAGACTCTTGCACATGTCACTATTCCCAGCGATTAGAGCACACAAAGCCTTACTAACTGCATTGATGGAGTGATGGAGACTTACACATTCCTTCTCCCCATAGGGGAGATGATAGTCACACTAGAGGACATGTGGCACACCTTGAGACTTCCCATCAAAGGACATCTAGTATGTGGCGACAGGGTGAGGTGACCGGTAGAGAAAATTTTGTGTTGTGTTCAAGATAGATGACCTCCCATATGCAAGGAATGAGCTAGACATCAACACATATATTAGGACAACACCACCATTCCCATTATTCTTATACGGACTCATCAATGGGATCCCCCTCCTGGATAGAAGTGGTAGATTCTTTAGCCTCAATATGATTGAGGTTGTTCGACCCATCGTGGAGAGGAGACAACACGTGTTCACATGGGGACCCTGCATTTTGCAAAAAATCTATAGAGATATGAATGTAGTCTATTAGAGAGGTGCGGTAAGCATGAAACATGCAACTTTGCTTTAGGTGTGAGCTTGGGAGAATATCTGGATTACTCAACCAAATATTATAGCAACAGTGGGCAGCAAGGAGGAGAGAGCAGGGATCTCGGTGGCCTATGAGTATGAAGGGATCATATAATATAGGGAGGTACAAAGCCTAGCCTACTGGAGGAGGGTTTTTGATGATCTCACAGATGATCAAATCATGTGGGGACCATATATGTATCACATCTTTCCTCGATGGACTTCAAAAACCCAGTTATACAAGGGTTTCATGTTTATTTGTTTCTATCTAATAGGGAGATACTCCATCATGGAGTTATATAGGCCAAATAGGGTTACCCAACAATTTGGTATATAGTAGGATGTGTCAGCACTAGTGGAGATATATAGCAGGATTACCTGGGAGGTAGGTTGGGGGTACAAAGTGCCATTTGCCCGAGCATGATAGATATGGAGTGAGCTAAGGGAATAGATATGGCCATGGAGAGGTGGTTTGAATGATGTTGGAGTGACACCAAGATATGCAGTGTGGTGGCAAGAGAGGATCTCGATGAGGATCACATCGATAGTCCATCGAGATGACTCACCAATAGGAGAGGCAATGGTAGGCGGAGGTGAGGAGGAGCAGCAGCAGGAGAGACCCCTAAGGAGGAGAAAGAGGAGAGTGGAGATGGAGGGGGGAGAAAAAATAACAGTAGGAGGAGGAGGATTGATTGAGAGATAAAGCCCTAGTGCTATATCAGACCAGGCTAGGAGATGACACAACAGAGAGGTTAGCAGGGGCACATGCATGTATAGGGGTCTTGTAACAGTGATTGAGGACCACACATGTTGTTATTGAGAGGCTACAGGGGGAGGTAGATAGACTAAAGGCAGGTCATTTGATGGCAGTGGATGGGGTAGGAGCTGAAGCAAAGGATTGTGTAGAGAGGTGGAGAGATTGTAGGGCTTGTTAGAGGCCACCTAGGGGAGAGGGATGAGGCGTCGAGATTGGTGGAGTGGGTAGGGATATAGGTGGAGAGATAAAAAGGCCTATTTGAGGCCAACTAGAGGGAGTGGGATGATGTAGTGAGGAGAGTAGAGATAGTAGACGTGTAGGTGCAAAGACTACAAGGGGAGAGGGATGAGGTTGTGGGGAGAGTAGAGTAGGCTGAGGCATAGGAGGATAGTATGGGATTAGCACAGGATGCATGGGGTTTGGAGAGCGGGTGGGTGTAGTAGTTGCATGACAGGTACTGATTGGAGAGGGACTAGGCATGGGTACAGGCGGTCAGGATAGATGATGTGAGGACGAAGGCCTAGTATTGGATGGGTGCATACTATACTGTCGTCCTGATCCTACACGAAGGGTGGCCCCATCTGTATGCATGGTTCCACAGAGGCCAACTTCGTCATGATCAAGACCCACGTAGTCCAAAGGATTCAGTGACTATAGGGAGACACCACCGCATGACAAAGGATATGTTCTAGATTCACCCCAATAGTCAAATGTAGGTAGCAGTGGTTAGGGGGACAAGTGGATAGGTGACAAGGTCCCAGTTTTGGCATATGCACAATGCATACTTTATTATGGATGAAGTTTCGACATTCAGATTATTTTGTACAAATTATTTTGGCGGGTTGGATTAGATATTCTTTTATTCTTTTTGATTCAGGACACATAACGTGTCAGGTGTACTCATATTCATCTATATATTTTGACTCGTTTGTACATGTATGTTTTATTGGATGGACCGTGATTATGGATTATATGGAATTTATTATGGACTTCTATTTTGACATATATGACATGATGGATTATGATGATGCCCTATATTTTTTGTGTATGTGACGCTTTTGATATGGGCTAGGCATACATGCATTACTATGGTTATGATGGATGTACATGATTATGATGATGGTAAATGTATTTATGATGACATGTATGATATGGATGATATGGATTATGTCTAACACTTTGTGATGTAGGATTTGATGTTTTATGATTTATGACTTATGATATGGATATGTTACTAATGATTTGTGATGCAGGTGGCGATGTGATTGATTATGTATGCATATGGTATTATAACATGTGTTTATGTATGACGTGGATGTTCATGAATGTCATTGTAATGTTGGATTATAAACATGTGATATCATATGAATGTGGATTATGATATGCATTATGGATAAAATATAAATATGTGTAATGTCATGGATGGATTATATGAATGTAATGTATTTGATGAAATGAACTTAATGAAACGATTAAGATGCTTAGAATAAAAAATCTATATTAATCTAAACAACTAAAAATGATGATGAAAATGGAACAGATTAAGATTCTTAGACTAACAAATATAAACAGCTGGATGATGAAAGTGTAAATGCAATGGACTAGGATGCTTAAAATAACAAATCTATATTAATATAAGCAACGTAAAATGTAGATGATAATGAAACCTAATGGAATGATAATGAAATAGATAATGTAATGGAATGAAATGAATAATGAAATAGATAAATACAATGGTTAATGAAATGATTATGAAAGATAATGAAATTTTTAATGCAACCGAATGAAATGATTATGAGATGGATAAATAAATTAATAAAAATGAGAATACAATGTAATGGAATGAACCTAAATGATAATGGACATGCAAAGTGAAATGAATAATGATGGGTGATATAGTGCACTTGTCAAGACTAAAAGATCAATGATAAGAAGAATAGGTGGAGGGATATCATTTTCACAACCAAAAATCAAAGATCATGGGTTAGGGAAAATAGAATGGGATAAATGCAATGCAATGGAAGGATGAATGAAATACAAATCTAATACCATTCTCTCATATTAGGAGCACCGAATTTTACTATATCATAGGACACGATATGCTAGGGTATGAAGAACCAAGGTCGATGAGTGTCGAATGCATAGGACTAACATAGCAAACAAGGAGGTTACCCCAACATCCCAAATTCACATGGACTTTGGCAAGGCCTAATGTTGGAATAACCACAAGAACAAAGGATGCCCTAGCATAACACAAGATTGTAAGGATCTTGGTGGGTACTACGCAAGACAACCAAGAAGACAAGATCACACAAAATCAAGATAGCCCCTAGTTCTACTAGTCAAAGCGCACCATGATATGATGGATTGTGGCAATCTTGACTAGGTATAATAGGAAGCTCAAATGATGAACAAAATGCCAAAAACAACAAAATATTACAATAAATTTCAAATATCCTTTGCCATAGGACCAATAGGTGGATGGGATTGATACGGTCTGATTTGAGGAAGGATACATCCTGATAAGACCGAGGATAGATGAGGGTAGATTAATTGATCGACATGACGTAGGATACTCAAAATGGATTGAACCTTATGGTACCAATGGATTTTGGTGTTAGGAACCAGCTAAACAGGGACACATTTGATGACACAACGTGAAACCAAGACACACCCTAAGGACAAACCTAGGGTCTCGGGGGCTGATCAAAAGATTAGTCTTGCCTATGTGAAAGTACAAAGACCTCATAGTTTGATAAAAGACTGACAACCGACGATGGATAAAGAAAAAAGAGGATGATGAAAACTCAAATAGATGGAAAAAAACCTCAGGGGCTCATCAAAGATGGCCTTGCCTATGTGAAAGCGCAAAAGCAATGTAGTTTGACAAAAATACCAAAGGCGAAATGATACCTAATGATAAGAGACAAAATGAAGGATCCTAGATGGGGGATGCAAGACCGATGGAACGCAACCAATGTACAAGTGATGAAAAGCTTAGGATTCAAGATAGAAAATCTAAACCATCTAATGCTCAATCAAAATATACCAAGCAACAAATGATAGGAAGTCAATGGATGATGGATACAATAAGATATGTGGATAGGATGGTGGATGCAAGCATATAGAAAAGCGAGATGTAAGGTAGATAATGATTAAGCCCTCTATGAATGGCATTATTTTCCAGGTTTTCACCAAATATACTTATCCAAGGTGCCACCAAGGGTGGTTTTCACCATAAGATGATTTATTTCTCTTTACTATTTTTGGATTTTTGACATATTTTGATTTATTTGTATTTTTCTATATTTTTACTTGTTTGGTATTTTTAAGTGGGGTAACCCAACTAGCTTAGGTGTAAAACCATTTCAGATGTAGGATGTTGATGGGTTCCTCCAAGGGTTCTCCCTCAGGTGTAGCAAGCTGATATTCTCCATAACAATATTTTGAAGTGATGACATAGGGACCCAACCAATTAGCTTCAAACTTTCCTTTCTTCGCTCAATCTTGTTGGGTACATTGATTTTCTTTGAGGACTAGATCACCGACTTGAAACTGATAAGGACAAACCTTTTTGTTGTAGCTTCTCTTAAGCTGATATTGGTAAGCCTAAAGATGATTGTAAGCTTTAAGATGCTTCTCATCTAGGAGCTCCAACTGACTTAAACATACAACATAAGATTCTTCATCAACGATCAGATTCTTCAAAGAGATGCAGAGTGAGGGGATCTCAACTTCTATTGACAAGATGGAATTAGCACCATAGACAAGGGTGTATGGAGTTACACCAATAGTGGTGTGGATGGATGTTCATTATGCCCAAAAGGAAGGATTAAGATGGAGGTGCCAATCACGACCAATATTATTGACAACTTTCTTGAGAATTTTGATAAGATTTGTGTTGGTAGCCTCAGATTTCCCATTACCTTTGGGGTAATAGGGTGTAGACCAATGTTGTTGGATGAGGTATGTTTCACATAGTTGCTGCATATACTAGTTTTTGAAAGGATTTTCATTGTCGATAACGATGATGGTGAGGATACCATATCTGTAGAGAATATGGTAAAGGATGAATTTGGATATTTGGACGTCAGTGATTTGGGAGAGTGGAATTTATTCCACCCATGTGGTGAAGTATTTGGTGGTGGTGATTATGAAAGTATGGTCATTGGATGATGGAGGATAGATCTTTTTGATCAAGTAGAGACCCCATTATAAAAAAGGCCATGGTGCAGTGATAGGTTGCAAGTATTACGTGGGAGCATGTATCAAATCCGTATGTTGTTGACATGGTACACATTTTTTGACAAACTCACAAGAATCATGCTCCATTGTTGGCCAATAATACCCCATTTTGAGAAGCTTCTTTACTAGGGCCATTCCATTAGTATGATCCCTACAAACATGACTATACACTTCATTTAACGAAACGTGAGATTCTGATTCACTTAGATAGAAAAGAAGAGTACCATCATACCCCCTACAATAAAGTGTATTACCTCGGATGATGTAATAGGAAGTGCATTGGATGAAGGATTTACGTTGGTTGCGATTAAGATTGGGTGGCATAATATTGTCATGGAGGTAGGTGTATATATCATTGTACCACAAAGATTGGGGACCTACAATGTCACACACCATTTCATTGTTTGGATGTCATATGTTGGGATTAGTAATTGCTCAACCAGGAACTCAAAATCTATTCAATCTATAGGCATGTCTATAAGGGAACCAATTGTGGTCATCGCATAAGTAGCCTTGTTCTGCAATCTAGGGACTTGTTCAAACTGGATGTGACTAAAGTATTTCTTAAAGTAATCGACCATGCACTTATAGGGAAGAAGCTTATCATCTTTTGTCTGGAGCTTATAATTGACCTACTTGATTATAAGTTGGGAGTCTCCATTAACACAAAGATGAGTTATGTTCCATTGTACTGCAATTCTAAGACTTGTGATTAAAGCTTTGTACTCAACAATATTGTTCGTGCATGAAAAATCCAATCTGAATGACTTGGAGATATAGTCACCTTGAGGAGTGACAAAGAGGATACTAGCTTCGACTCCATTATTTGTGTATGACCCATAAAAGTAAAGTGTCTAGATATCTGATTTTGAAACAGTGAAGATAGGCTCATCTGGAAATTCTATTGGTACTAAAGGATAAGCATCCAAAGGGGACCATCTACTAATTGATCTACAATAACTTTCCCCTTAATTGCTTTATGGTCTACATACTTGATGCCATATTTTCTTAGGAGAATGATCCACTTAGCCATACGTCAATTCAATGATGTTTTAGACAAAAAATATTTTAGTGACTCAACCTTAGAGATTAACTTAATAGGGTGACTAAGCATGTAATGGCGTAGCTTTTGTGAACTGAATATGACTGCCAAACAAGCTTTTTCCATGGGAGAATAATTGAGCTCATATCCCACTAATGTTTTTCTGATATAGTAAATGGATCTTTCTTTTGAGGACTCATCATGTTATGAGAATAATTCCCCCAGTGTAATTGAAGTGGTTGAAATATATAACAACAATGGTTTTCCCAAAATGGGAGGCATCAATATAGGCGGATTAGCAAGCTACTCTTTGATTTTTTCAAAGCCTTGTTGGCATGGTGGATCCCACTTGAAGATTGTATCCTTGCACAGGAGATGGGTAAAAGGCTGACACTTATCTACAAGTTGGGTGATGAAATTCCTAATAGATTGCAATTTTCCCTGTAAGCTTCACAATTTATTTAAGTTCCTAGGTGGGGGCATGTCCATTATAGATTTAACATTGGTAGGATCGACCTCAATGCCCCTTATGGACATGATGAAGACTAATAACTTCTTAGATGTGATGTTGAAAACACACTTATTAGAATTTCCAACCAATCAAAAATTTGTCTCAAGACTTTAGGATGATCCTCTCTAGTTTTTGAATTTCCCAATAGATCATCAACATAGTCTTCCATTATGATGTGGATAAGATCATGGAAGATAACTATCATTGCACGTTGATATGTTACCCCAAAATTCTTAAGATAGAAGGGCATGACATTGTAGAAAAACATACCCCGAGGAGTAGTGAAAGCGGTCTTATGTTGGTCTTCAAGTGCAATCTTAATCTGGTTATACCCTGAAAATCCATCCATGAGGGATAGCATAGAATGTCTTGCTATCAAATCCACTAGCATGTTGATGTTGGGTAACAAAAATTCATCCTTTGGACAAGCTTTATTTAGGTCCCTAAAATCTATGCAGATTCTAATCCCCCAGTGGGCTTTGCTATAGGTACTATGTTGGATATCCAATCTAAATAGTCAATCGACCTTATGAACCCAGCTACCAATAACTCTTCTAGCTCCACCTTAACAAGTAAAGCTACTTGTGGATGCATTTTTCAGAGTTTTTGTTTGAAATTCTTTGCATCTAAACACACATCAAGGTGGTGGACTACCAAAGCAAGATCCAACCCAGGCATATTTCAATAAGACCATGCAAATTTGATGATTCCTTCTTTCAAAAAATTGGAAATGATTGGATATTCCTCTTCAGACAACAATTTTTCCACGTAGGTGATTTTTCAGATCCTCTTCTATTATGAGATTGATTTCTCTCGTTTCTTTAATCAAGATTGAAGACTACTCAAAAAAGTGAGTCCCTATAAGGGGAAGATGAACATCCCCATCCTCTAGCACCTCATCAAGGTTTTCACTAGAGGATACACCCTTTGTTTTTACTTTTGTTGAGTCAAGAAGTGCCTCAAAGAGGTTTTCACTAGATGATCTTTTTTTGATTTGTTTCTTTTTACTTTTGCGGTTAGGGTGTTCATCCTCCCCAAAGTAGACTCCATGGTCTTCTCCTAATCCTATAAGATGTACATAGGCCTCCTCCAAAGGTAATATATCAAGTGGTGCGCTTCCTTGAAGGTCCCAATCAATAAGGTCGGGGTGATGAAGGGAAAGGGTAATGGAGAAAACAAATGTGGATTCAAAAAGGGCAGGGAGATCCAAATCATCATAGGAAAATATGATCCAGCTTCCTCTTCAAGGACATGTCCTCAAGGAAATCGATTTTTGAGTTAACATTATTTGACGTACTAGTGATGCAACGGATCCATTTTGTTTCTTGTTGTAACCAAGACCCAGGTGTTTAGGATATGTGGGTGTGTCAATAGGTTTATGCCTTCCATGTTTATCAACATTGAGCCCTCTTCCCTCATAATTATAATTTTCTACTAACTTAGAAGCATGGGGATAAAATTCTTGAAAATATTCAATAAGGGGAGGGGAAGGCTTAGGTTCTTCTCTATAAACCTATTGTCTAATGTCCTCATCCATCTGATCTTGTAAGGTACTTGGAGATTTGAATGTAGTGGAACCCACATTCTTAGAGCTAATTGTTTTGGTTAGATTCTCTTCCTTTTGTAAAGATTTAGGTGGCTAGCCATAAGTACGGGGAGAGGGAGGCATTGTTCCCACATTAAGTGCAGTACGCATCTCATATTCCCCACAACCCTTGTCAATGATCTGGACTTTGGTGATGGTGGAATCAAATGTAGAAGATGGAGTGGAGGATGTGTTGGATGATAGAGCGAAAGATGAAATAAAAGGTGATGTCTGAGGAGTTCCCACTTCAATTCTCGGATAGTGGCGTGAATACATAAAATATGCATCATGAGCATGACAATACTCAAAAGGCTAGGGGTTAGCATGGATAGTAATTTTAACCCCATTATGTGGGAACTTTAGACACTGATGATAAGTGGATGGGATGGCTTGCATGGCATGAAGCCATGGTCAGTCGAGGAGAAGGTTGTATGGTAAGTCCAAATCAAGGACGTGATAAGTGGTATATTGCACAACTGGACCAACCTAAATGGGGATACAAATGATGCCCTATGAATCTCTCTTTGCATTATGATAGGATTTAATTGTGATCACCTAATTATCTAATTCAGCGTGAGTATACCCCACCTATTTTATGAATTTTAAAGTGCAAAAATTAAGGGTAGATCCATTATCTACCAAGACCCTCTTAACTTTATGCTTGGTGACAAGGATTTCAATGTGAAGGGCACAATTATGAGTGGGATCAATGGGTGGGATATCATTTTGAATAAAGCCCAACTAATAGGTAGATGAAAAATATCCCACAAGAGCCTAAAACTGAGTGGGGTCAATATCATTTGACATATGAGTGTCTTGTAAGGCTTTAGTGAGGATCTCTTGGTGGACTGGGGAAGACCTTAGCAAATCCAAGATTGATATATGTACGAGATTTATTCCAAGATGGTCAAGGACATTATACTGTGAGCTTACAAGTGTTGGTTGGGATGAGGTAGAAGGTCCTAAAACTAATATGTGAGTTCTATGGGTAGTCACAATACATTGAGGGTCTTTACCTTTTACCCGAATCATGGAGACATGTGGGTCTACTTGGGTAATGCATCCAATAATATTACTATAATTAAAAGGAACCTTGTTGTAGCTTATATTTTTGGTTTGATTCTCTTGACCACTGTTATTAAACCCAATGTTGGCATTGGACATGCTAGGACCTTGATTATGCTTGGGGAAGGCATTTTGGAATATTTTTAATTGAGCACTAGATGAGGTAGATTGACTTCCCTCCACCAAAATATCTCCTTGATCAATAAGATCTTGGATGTAGCTCTTAAGACCTTGACACTTGTTTGTGGAATGACCCTTGATCCTATGGTAATCACAATAATCGTTCTCCCTATACCAATAAGGCTTCGGATTTGACTCATCAAAAGGCTTGGTGACAGGATAGGTAACTGCATTAGCTTGAACTAGCCTCTTGAAAACCGTATCTAAGGATTCTCCTAAAGGAGTGAATGTATGGTTGGTGTTCTCCTGATTAGACTGATTAGATCAAAGGGGAGGACGTGGTGCACCTTGAGGCATGAATATAAAATTGGTGACTAGTGGTGATTGAGGGGTATTTTGTGGCCTCTAAGAGGTATTAGCTACTTGGATATGTTTAGTGTCAGTGACACTATCATTAAAAACATTCTTGTTCCTATTCCAGTAGTGCGACTTATCCCCAAATTGTTTGTCCTTATCATCCTTGAAGATTTTAATAATCCCTTTAGCTATGAGAGCCTTCTCAACGGTGGTTCCCTTCTCAATTACCTCTATGAAGGTAGTCACACAATGGAGATGCAAGTTATGAGCTAACTCTGGATGGGAGTTTGTGACAAAGATGCCTACTAACTCCTTCTCAGGAAGACTGCATTTAAGTTTGTTGGCTAGAGTTGGCCACCTTTGTAGGTAGCTAGCAAATGTTTCTCCATCACATTGTTTATCCTTCAGGAGATCCATAGTGTCTATATCCTTCTCTATATTGAAAGAGAAGTGTGTGACAAACTTCTCTGATAAATCGACAAAGGTGAAAATTGATCCTCGTGGGAGGTGCAAGAACTACTCTAGAGATTGTCCTATTAAGCTTGGAGGGAACAATCACAGGAGGTAGTTATCATTGTATAGGACCTCCTAAAAATGCACGTAGAACTCTTGCAAGTGGTCTCATGGGTCACCCCTCCCCTTATAGTTGTCAAATTTTGGAATTTCAAAATATTGGGGAAGGGAATTGTTGAAATCGATGGATCAAATGGATAAGGACAAATGCCCTCGAATTTTAATGACTTATTCAAGGTACCATCTTGCAAGTCTTTTAGGGCAGCTTTCATGTCTTCCCATTCTTTATTGATTGGTGTTGATGGGGGAGGACCAACTGGATTTGATTGATCATAGGGAGCATATTGTTGATACAACGATGGAGGTGGAAGCGATTGGTCATAAGAAGGTGGAGGATATGAAGGGACTTGATAGTATTGATCCATGTAAGTGGGTTGTGGATTGGTGTAAACCTGTTGTTGGGATGACAGTGCTTGATAGTAGGATGAAGAGCCACCTTTTTGTTGAGATGGTACCTGATGATAATAGGGTGGTTTAGGCTTATAATTGTATGTAGGTTGTTGTTGGAATTTTTGTTGGTTGTAGTAATAATAATTAGGATTGGGGTTGGATGCGGTAGTTTGTTTTCTAGGTGTACTTGGTGGAGGAGGTGGATGATAATAGGTGTTTTGCAGAGGTGGATGATGATAGCGAAGTGAGAAATAATGAGATGGGGGATGTGATTGGTATTGGTATTGTGTTGCAAGGTTGCCTTAGGTTTGCGAAGGGTTTTGTTGTGGCTAGGGAGTGATTTTTGGTTGATGTGGAGGTTGAGATTGGGGTTTTTGTTGTGGTTGGTGGTAAGGTGGTTGTTGTGATTATGGATTGACTTGTGATTCATGTTTAGGTTTTGGATTAACCTATGGTTGATGCTAAGGTTGTGGATTAACCTGTGGTTGATGTTGAGAGGGTGATTGGGGTATATGAAAAGATGATGTTTGTGGGCTAGAATGACTGGGATTAAATGGTGGTGGTGGTAAGTTTAGTGGGTGTATGTGGCTTAGGGGGATATGAGGAGGCATAAAAGCAAAAGGATTATATGTATTTCCCCTAGTGTTCCTGGATGACTGATTGGATTGATTTGGTGGATGAGGTGGTGCAGATGGTGTGGGGGTAGGACCTTGCAGATTGTTAGGACTAGGACCTTAAGGATTTATAGGGCCTTGTTGATTGTTAGGACTAGGAACTTGAGGATTATTAACTTCAGGTGTCACACCCATAACTAAAATTGGGATGTGATAACATACATCATTTCTAAATCTGAGTTGATACCATGTGTCTTGCAGGGTAACTTGAGGAACCTGAGAGACAAATAGTCCTTGATTAACTTAAGAGCTTTGTGGATCCTATGATTCAGAGGGTGAGATGTTGACATATTGTGACATATCAATCTAGGTGGTGGCTTAGTACCCCTCATAAATAATGTGGCAAGGATTTTATCTCCATGCTCAACAAGGAGGTGATCAATCATTTGGAGATTAGTAGGATCGCTAAGATATTCCTCAATAGATAGCTCAGGCTAAATAACCATACCCTCGATTCCTGAATCTTGACCAAGGACGGTAGAATGTTGTGATCCACTGTTAGTGGGTTGATTAGGAGGATACTGGGGTTGACCAACTTGGGACTGTTTTATTTCCATGAGTTTTTTTTCTTGTGATTGTGTGGTAATGGGCATTAAAATGCAGATGATTGGGAGATAAAGGTGACTTGAGCCTCTAGGATGCACCTAAGTGATGATGAATTGGATAGCTAGTTAAAGGACTACTAGGATGACGGATTAGTTGACTGGATGATTGATAGGATGATTGTGGATTATGGATTATATAGTATTGGATTTGATTGATTTAATCGAATTGGATGATAAGATTAACCCCTAGCCAAACTCAAGAGCTTAACTAGATGATGTTGGATGATGATGACTAGATTGGATGACAAAAAAGGATGATTACGACACAAATACACCTCTAGATGGAAGTGAATTGATGAGGCTAAAAATGATTACCAACTCAAGATGGATGACATTCCTAAGTGAGTACAAATGATAATGATTAGGGTCAATTAACTAACACAATTGGATAAAAAGCTCATAAATTGACGTCTAGGGGATATAGATTAGTTGATTGATGATTGATATGCTATCTAAGGATGTCCTAATATGAACCTATGTGATTAAATCGATGATCGGATGAATTTTGGAAAATGAAAATGCACTAAACTGGTAATTATGGGTAATCAAATGATGATAAAAAAAATTCGATCACAGGAATAAACTCGGAACAAAGTAGGCTTTTAGTGGCCAAACGGGTTCACACTCTAGTTTTTGTATGAGAAGTGTATTCACCTCTGTGTAATTCAGATTCACCCCTTTAGGTCTTGGGTTCACCCCTGAGGACATCGGGTTCACCTATCAAGTTCGTGGATTCGCCTATGCTTAAAGATTGTATAGATAGGTTGCGAGTTCGCCTAAACAACGAGAAGATTCACCTATCAAGATGACTATACGAATGTGGACCATGGAATCACCTATGAAGGGTATGGGATCACCTCTTTTTGGATGGGTACGAATGAGGGTGTGGACTCAAAGGTGGAATCACCTATGAAGGATATAGATTCGCCTTTTTTCTCAAATGTACGAACAAGGAGTTATGAACTTAGACACAAAATTGCCTATGCAAGGTTATGTAAAGACTAAATGTAGACTTGCCTCTTGGGGTAGCAGGATCACCCAAAGGGGATGGACAAGACAAGCTTATTCGCCTTTGTAAGAAGTGTATTCACCTATTAAGGATAAATGACTAATAGATTGGACGAAGATGCAGGATCGCCCGTTTAGGGCAAGTTCGCTTGTCTACAAAGTGTATTTGCCTCTTTGGGAAGCAGATTCACTCCTATGGAATAGATGGACTATGGTAAAGGACCAAAAATAGCAACCGAGAAGACAATTGGTAGGACTAACTTGGACTGAAGACATGCACTAGTATCGCACAAGAAGACACACCAAGCAGCATAATCCTAGAACTAGTCAAGAGGGTCTACAAACTTGATGTAGGCCCACCACCCCGAGAGGTTAATACTTCATGATAATCAAGTGGAAGCACCCTTTCTCATGAAGGTGGATAGGTAGAGATCCAATGGCATAGGGTCATCAAAAAACACCACAGGCTCACCTTCTCTCTCTCCTTGGGAACTATTTTAGTTCACCATGAGGATTTATATCTCAACCTAAGGGAGTACATGGTGAGTAACTTTGGGGTACGATCCACATCCCCTACACTACACCAAGCCACGGCTAAAACATGTGTCTTAAACTAGGCTATACAGGCTATCTCATGATTCCTTGATACACTAAGAGGGTGTGTGAGGCACAACCATTAACACCAGCTCATCACAAGTGTGGGTCAAGAGCCCTAGCGAGGTACTGGAAACTCATACCAACCCTACACATCTTAACTAGGAATCACCCTAGTATCGATGCTTCGCTAAACATGACATAACTAGATTGGGCTACAAATTTAGTTCTCCCCCCTTTATATACCCCGTTGGTAACATGTGGTTGAGATCATCCCTCGGGTGATGAAATCCTAGGCAGGTCTCATTAAAAGGCAAGAAATTCTAGGAATTTCTGATCCCTAGGCTCACATGATGTGCAAGGGGAGAGCATATGTGCAAGCTAGCACTCCTAGGTAGATTGAGCTAGACTAGAACAAGTTACAATTTCTTATCCCCATGCTCACTATATGGTGCAAGGGGAGAGCATACGAAAACAACCCGCTCCCAAACACAACAAATAAGGTAAATCGACCCTTTAATAAATCAAAATATGCCCAGTTTAGTATGAAAAATGACACACAAACTAACTAAGGTCTTCGATCGATCATCCTGCAAAAGATAAGTTAGTAATTTCACCACCGATCTTTATCAAGCGTGAGACAAGTTGCACGAGCATTATGAAAGCTCCACTAACACCACCAAACAAGTTAGTAGATTAGTATCCAAACCCAAAACAAACTAAAAGTTCAAACTAAAAATTTTTGGTCTTGGGTTTACCTCTAGTTCACCTCTATAGGTATTAGTTTCACTTATTAGCAAGTTCACCCATTTACAAAATCACCCATCAACGGAATCACCTATCTGTGGAATCACATGTTTGCGGATACGCCCACCCACAGATTCGCCTTTCCACGGAAACATTCGTCCATAGAAATGCCTATTTGCAAAATCGCCTATGTATATTGAATGCAGGAAAGCTGGAGTAGGATCACCCATTTAGGTATGATCAAAGATAGGCGATTTCAGAATCACCTAACAAGATAGTGGGTTTACCCCTGTACCAAGGCGGATTCACCCTTCTGGGAAAATTAGCTCCTATAACTGAAATCTGAACCTGCAAAAATTAAAATAACAAGAAAATGTGAAAGAGACCTATGACGTGGGTCCCATCGAACGTGCTAGAAATATGATCAAGTGTGAATTATAACCTAAAAATGCAAAAACAAAAAGATAAATGCAAGAAAGAAAGCATAAATGACACCTCAAGATTAGCCTAGTTGGAATTGAACAGACCAAAGAGAAAAACAAGTGTTCTTACCTTGTCCAAGTTGACGAGTTGGTTGGCCCTTGGATTCATTGATGTGTGCTCCTTGCTTGATAAAATGGCTCAAAATGATGCTCAAACTGATGAGAATGCAATGGTGGATTCAATGATGGCCATGGTGGATGGATTTGACACAATATGGAAGCTAAAATTAGGCTACAACAATGGAGGTAGTATGCCTTGAGTGTAAGAGCTCTAACTTGGCTAAGTGTGTGTTGTTAGAATGGAGCAATTTTCATTGCTTTTAGGGAAAGTGTCTCTTGAGAGATGGATGGCCAAGATTAGTTCTAGGGTAGAAGATCAAGGGTTGAGATGTCTTAATACATGTCAACCCATAGGATAATTCCTTGTCCATTTGTACAAGGACATGTGATGAGAGGACAAGAGGGGAATTAAAAATTCCTCAAAAATCCTCATTGGGAAGAACAAATGAATAAAATATTCCTTATGGGGGGATGTGAAGAATTAAATGTTCCTCAAAATGCATGGGGGGAATAAATTGGAATTTTAAATTCCAAAGGGTATGGAGATGACTTCTCCAAAAGGAGGAAGTCATTAATAGAGTTGACCAAGGGTGGATTCCATAAATGGCATGGGGATTAGGTTAGCTTAAATCATTGATTTAGGTTGTGCAAATGAGAGGTGAGCTAACGCTAATTAGTGAGCCACTTGAATTTTATGGAGGATATGACCCTAATCTCATTTAGGAATGTGCACACCCTGACTAGGTATTAAGTGGGCTAATCAGGAATAGGAAAAATATTGGAGGATGGGACAAGGAGAGAGAAAATAAATGAATTAAAAATTGTTTTAATTCATTAGGATAAAGTGACTAAATTAAATAAATTGGACTATTTATTTACTTGAGAGAAGAAGGGGTAAGGTATTTAATCAATTAATTAAACACCTTAGGGGACATTAGGAACAAGGTGAATATTAACCAAATAATAAATTATCTAATTAATATGGCTTATGGATAATGGATAGAAGAATACACAAGTGAATTTGACCATATGGGGGTAGTCAAATTAAGATGTCTACAATTAGTTAATCATTTAACATTTTTATCTTATATGAATGGACATGGAGGAATGGTTATTGAGCAATGGGTTTAATATTTAATAGATCTTAATAACCTTTAATAATATAATAAAATTAAATTCGAAATAGGTATTTCATATACATGGTCAAAAATGGATATGTAAATGTCACATACAAAGTAATCTAGACATAAAAATGAGTACAATTTTTTTAGAAAAATGGATAGTTCCTATATATGGTAAAGTAAGTGGTATTTAGAATTGGGAAAGGGGTGTTATTAATTAAATATTATAAAGTAGAAATGGAAATATATGAAGTATTTAGTGCCATATGAACTAATGTGGTAGGGCATAATTTTACATAGTGAATCCTCTATGCCTAAGTGTCATTAGCAATGGATAAATTAATTTTCTCTTTTTTTAATACATGGAATTACTCATACACCACCTTTGCTAAAATTTACATTGAAAATGACCTTGCTAAGGGTCTTGCTGAGTGAATCTTCTTGATGAACAATGGTTGAAAATGGTCACAACTTCTTGAGTGTATCAAAATAATCTAAGTTAGATGCCACATATTTTATATATGTGTTCATATTGCTTCTCATGTCATAGGAATAGTTTGTGTCTCTAAAATGCCTCAAAGAAATTATTCACCTCTACTACCTAGTGACACGGCTTTGAGCCTTGTCATTTTTGGGTTGATCCACATGATGATATACTTAATTAAATATCTTCTCAATATCTTTAAGAGTTCTTAAAATATGGAATCCCCTTTTTCTCATCCCTCGAGCCTTAGATCTTTCATCCCTCTTCAAGGTTGAATTATGTTTTGGTGACTAATTATATTCACTCATGTTCTATGTCAAGGTCTATTTAGGCTTTGGTTCTTCTATAAAAACTTCACACCCCTTGAGGACTCCTCTTATAATATATTTTCTTCCTATATGGATGGCTAATGCACTAAGAATGGTGAGGAAGGCAATTGGTGAAAAATAAGATAGATTCCTAGGAAAGAGGAAAGGCCTCACATAATATTTATTTTCAATCATCTTTTAAGATGAGATTGTGAGCTCTTGGGTTATAGTATGAATATTTTTGTCTAATCCAATAAGGAGATATGAAATGACTTCTTAGGATTTTGGTCTAGTGAATCACATGACTATATTAAATGTATGACTAGTTAAGTCATTGGGTAGGGTAATCCTTGATATTGTACAAGTTTATTTTCTTCCATCTTTCTAGGAATTATATCTAGTGGTAAAATATGTATATATAGTTGACTATTTATAGATATCCCCTACTATTTTGTTTCATAGGATGTGGCTAATTTATCTATGTTGGTTTGGCTCTTTCCATTTCAATTTGTCTATCACTAGCAATCCAAGAACTCAATGCATATTTTTCTTATATTTTAATATTATGGGAAAGGCCCCAATCCCTTATTATTGATCATGTGTGTATGCATAATTATAAACTAACTTAGAAAGGTTGAATTCTCATGAAATTATGGATGTCCTTCAAACATTTTTTAAAATAAAGAATAAATAAAAATTGGTGCCTAGGTTATTTATAATCTTGAGTAAATTTAAATAGAATATACATAATTTAAAAATATATTAAAATATATATCCAAAGAGAAGGGACAAGGAGAATCCCCACTATGAAAGGCATAGCCCTTGCATAGGGTGTGTTGTGACCCTCTCCTTAGAGGGGCCCAACACTTGTGGGGGCACAACACACATAAGGCTTTGCCCTCCCTAAAGGGCTCGACCCTTCTCCTCTTAAAATGTATCTACCTGGACCTCTCATAAATCCACCCCTTTCACCCTTATGACCTACAAACATAGCTATATTTTTTCTCCCCTTTCCTTGTCATTATCATTTTCAAGCCCTACATATTGAAGAAAAATTATATATATTCAAGGTTTATTTTGTCCATATATTGTTAAATAAAACATATTATAAAAAAAGGAAATTAATGTTTCACCATTTCTTTTCTAAGTGGTCATTGAAATGCAATATAGTTTTATATATATTTGATTTGAAATTATAAATTTAATTAGGATTCATAATAAATACTATCCACTATTCTACATATTATATGCATGTGATCTATATCATTTTATGAATTAAATACACTATATAATTATTCAAGCATAAATATATTATAAAATTAAATATTTCTAATTACAATTAAATGTAATGTTCAGAATTATTCAATTATAAAGAGTAACAATATTATTACAATTATTACATGTATTCAATCTTTCCACAATCAATGGTGTCAATAGTTAATATGTTCAATATATTATCATCATATTAGATCTCATAATTGTTATAGATCTCACAATGTTACAAATAAGTGTTAGCATATTAGTAACATTAATTTAATGACTTAATTTAAATTAGAATTATAAGGTAAATTAAGTTGTGGAAATTGCAAGGGAATATTATCTCATTGTTAGTTTATTAAAGAATAGTATGCTAAAACTTTAATAATATTATTGTCACCAAAATATATTCTCTAACCATTCACATTATTTGGTAAATCATAAAATGGAAGAAACATTAAAGGGTACTTAAATTTATAGATCCTTATCAACAATGATAGTGTCTAGTCATCTTTTAGTGTCTCCTCCTTGTTGATCCCAAATTTGAATTGAACATCAAATGTGTAATTGTATCCTTTATTTATATAAATTTCCTCCTCCTGTGTCTCATATTTAATATGAAATCATAATATAGAACCATGTATGTGTTAGTGGTTGATTCTTGGTGTAATGGAAATGAATATTTTTAATTATTTTAATCACTTATTATTATTATTTTATCGGTGAGCACGAGATTTTAAGCCTAGCTTGAGCCAAGTGGGGCCACAAATGGGGGGCCTCTTTCCCATAATGAATGCATAATAATGACATGAAAAACCTGTGAGCACAATTTATTAGCGAGGGCATGATGCCCATGATCACAATGGCCCAACAAGGGTTTGAACCATGGTAGAAACATCAACAATTCCATGATTTAACCATCTCACTATGCCATGAAGAAAATCTTAGTCACTAATTATTATTTAGCATATTGTTAACAATTAAATTACTCCTTTTTTAGTTAAATTTATATTTAGATGTGTAGATTTTTTTCTTGGTATTATACCCTTAGTGAGATGTACACTTATCAACTTGACATAGAGCACCCTAGAGGATTGGTAATCATAAGTATAACACTCTCTTTAAACATCATAATCATTGACACAATTTATAACTTAAGAAGTGGGAGATGTGTCTCACCTAACCATCCTTTTATGATGAATAGTGCTATACTTTTATATTAGCATAAAAAAAACACATAATTCACATCAAATATGGATGGAATAGATTAACCTATAGAATTCTATGTTGGATTCATAAATACACAAAAAGAGAGAGGTAAAATTTCTAAGCCACCAAGGCTACATTAGTATCAAAAGGAGGGGGATCTTGATCAGGGGGAATACTCTGAACATTGAGGAGATTTTGGACATCAATAATAGGCTCCTAGCCTCTGATGGAGTCATCCTTATCTTTGTCTTCTTATAGCTGAGTAGTAGCACTTGTAGATGGCTAGATCCAAGCAAGGAAACTTTCCACTATATGACCAGCTAGCATGGCCACACTAAGAATTAAGGGAATGCATGTGTGGTGTATATCATCCACACTATCAAGGGCATGGAGAACCCTAGGATCCATGGCACTATCCATTCTTAAATCTATACCTATGAGCATGTTGATGCCCATGTGATGGAGAGGTATTCCTCCATGAAAAATATACATTCATTTAGGTAGTGGAAGTTGACACATGGGCAATCATACATGGGGTATTAGCCTATATTTCTCAATTAAAGTCTATAGATGGATAACCACTAAATCCATTTTGTTAGCTTGAAATTATTAGAATATATGCTAGATTTAGTATACATGGAAAAATATTTATCCATAGCTAAGACAATAAAAAGGAAGAATTTCTATCTTTCCAAATTGAGAAAAGTCTCTCCACTCAAAAATCATATCAAATCTAAGTGTATCTTACAAGTATAATACTCTAGTTTTCTAGAACTATCATAAGCCAAGAGAAGGGATTTGGCCTGACTGGTTTTAAAAAATACAGATCCAATACTAAGTAGCATAGGCCCATCGACAAAATTAGAATATATGCTTGATAGTTTCCATATGGTCACAAAAATGATAGTGGGGAGTTACCACTCCCAAGTGAACCAAATGGGACCCTATTGGAAGGTTCTAGCAAAGAAGACACCAAGTAAAGTGAGATAGCTTGGGTTCCACCAAGGTGGACTAGACTATTTGAAATATGTGTCACTATTATAAGGTAGAGGAATAAAGATTCCATCTCACATTAATCTTGGAAACCATTTGAAAGTGATGAGAAAGACACGAGTACCCTTTGTAAGGTTTGTAACTCCAAAATGGAGTATTTGGGAACCAATTACAATCCTTCCATCATGGATTTGCATAGAATATTACAACCTTATACACCATTTCAAGGGGGATTGAATCTAAGATAGTTTTAAAAGACTCTAGATCTTGGTTACCAATCATTAATTTAGCTTTATGATATGACAAAGAGAGCCAAGGCTTGGTGTTTCTTAAAAAACTATCTAAAATAGTACATACCCTACAATTGCAAATCCTTAAGGCATGAACCTATGGACCTCTAGCAAGGGGCCTATATTTGTAGTGATCATATGATACCACCATAAATAATTTTTTTTGATACAAATCCTATTTCTCAATCCATTCCCCTACCAAATAGGCCATGGATTGATTTAATCACTAGCATGCCAAACGCTCTTGGTAGCTATTGTTCATGTTTTTTACCTCAACAAATTTTCAACTTTTCATGATCATTAAATTGCATGTATCATCAATTGAAATGTTTTAAAGCCGTGTTGGTCTTCTACTCAGATGTAGGTATCTATCACCTTGACTTTTTCAAATTGAATACATTAATTCCCAAGTTAATAAATCTCAATCACAAATGTTTGAGCCATCATTATGAAGTTTCAATTTACTATCAAGTTGAAGTTATCAATTTATGGTCGTGCTGCAATTTCATTTAAATCAAGTCATAAAATCCTATCAACTTAGTGATTCATGTGAATCAAATAAAACATTTATTATAATCTCAATAGTAATACAAGTTTTTAATGTAGTATTACAAGTGTAATATATCAATGTAATTTTTGGCATCTTTATCCCAAGTCACATTTCATAAATCTATGAGATTGTAAAATGACCCATGATACAATTATAAACATGTTTCAAAAGGACTCTTGGTGGTTTGGACACATTCTTTTCAAAGTTATTTAAAGTTTAGATGAAGTTATAATTGATTCATCAATGTGAATTTTTAGTCTTTACTATTAGTCACAAGGGTTGTCACATAGTACACATGCTCTCAAGAGAACTTGACAATTGGTCTATGGAAATATTTTAATTATTCTAATCTATGGAGAATCAAATAGCACATAAATAAAGTTACATAAATGAACAAATAGGTGGAGGCATGGAACTTTGGTTGCTAGACATCCAAATCTTGTGTTGGTGGTGTCAATTGAAATAGTTATTTTATTATGCATTGGGTTGTTTTCCTTGAAAGTTAAGACAAAGCCTAAAAAGGTTTGGGTTGGCCCTGAAAGTAAGGTAGCAAAAGAGAATTTCTTTGACATTAACATGGCTACCTTTTACAAATATAATAGTTGATCTTAGGAGCTATTTCTTGTTTAAAACATGAGCTAGCTACAAGTATGGTGACAAATAATAATATCCCATTACTGTTTGAAATTCAAAAAAAAAAGTTGGATACAAATTTTAGGGAAACTTTTGTTGATCATTAATATCTCTAAAGGATATTTGTTTGAAGCTTCTAGGTTTTGACTATGCCATTAAGACTATTTTAAAATGATTTAAAATGAAGATAGAACTATTTGATCAATATGAGGGTTCATCACAAAAAGAAATATACTTTTCAATCATTACACATATTCAAAACCATGCTTGAGTGCATGCTAAGCTCTAGTCAATCTAGCGGGTTATACATGCTAAGCTCCAGTCAATCCAAACATGATATTAAGGGATTATACAAAGAATAACCATTCACATGTGTTGATGTTACAACGTCGGGCCTCTTATTTCTAGCGGTAGTAATAAATAAAAGGAAATAAATTAAATAATAGCCTTTGGCTATTTAATTTATAGTATATCAAATTAAGTGAAGAGGTGCTTGACTTCATTAAATAAATAATATTTATTATTTATTGTGGCTGACTTATTTAATTATTTATTTCTTAAGGAGGCCAACCTACATGAAGAGACACATTGTTTTGTATTTATACAAGGTGAATTTTGTTCATTTCATCATCAAGTTTATTCAAGCAATTCACATTCATAGAATAAATTCGCACTTGAGCAGCAAATCATCATCTTGTTACAGAAGATCAATTTCAAGGAGAAACATATTCATTTTGTACCTTCACATCTAGGAGAGGTGTTATTATTCATTGTATCAAATTCGGCATTATGTTGTGCCTGAGTTGTAAGAAAATTTCTGCTCTTATTCCTTGAATATATAAGCGATATATTTGTTGGGTTTTTCTCCCTCGAGTAGGAGGGTTTTCCCAAGGTATCTTGTTGTGTTCATTGTCTTATGTGTTGCATTTTTTTCTAATTGAATTTATGATCCTAAAACTAACATGGTATCAGATCTAGGTTTAAGAAAAGATCTGATCAGACTTTTATAAGCAACATTATCCCTCTCCATTATTCTCATTGGTGTGTGTCTATCTTAACTACAAAAATGGTGATCAGTCTCAAGGTTGAAGATAGACTCGAAGGTGCATCAAACTTCATTTCTTGGAAGTTTAGAGTTTTGATTACATTGGAAGAAAATGAGATTCTGGAGTTCATGGAGGGAAAATTTCTCGAGCCTTCTGATGCGAATGAGAAGACCCAATGGAGGAAGAACAACACAAAGGCCAAGAAGATATTGATTGATTCTGTGAAGGGTCACCTTGTGACTATTATCTCCAAGTTGCAGACAATGAATGAGATGTTCAAAACCTTGGAGGGTTTGTATGAGATTAATAATACCAGTCGAGCTCTTGCATTGAGGCAATAGCTACATCACATCAAGATGGTGAAAGAAGATTCAATCATCTCTTTCTTCATGAAGATTACTGAGTTAGAGATCTGCTTTGTGCCATTGGTAATATGGTTGATGATAAATATTTAGTCATGTTGGCACTTAACGGTCTTCCTCAAACTTGGGAGCCATTTATCCAAAGTACTAGTGGAAGATCGAAGCTACCAAATTTTGATCATCTTAGAGTAGATTATATTCAAGAGGAATCAAGATTGGTAGCAAGAGGTAATGGATGAAGTTCTAATCATGAAGACAACCATATTCTTGCTACTCAAACATCGAAGTGGAAAGGAAGAGAAGGAAGGAAAATAAACTTCAAGAGAAACAAAGATAGAAGATCATATGGTGCTCCTGAACCTAAGAAGAAGAAAGATCTCTCCCATATATAGTGCTTCAAATGTGATAAGTTTGGTCATTATGCAAGAGATTGTGCAACAAGACCAAAACAACATGCTACTAGCGTGGGTGTGGATGAGGTATCTCCTCAGAAGGATTCAAGAGATAATTCAAGTGGATTTTTATTTATCTCAGCCCTATCAAGCAATGTTCTAATCGATAGCAACACATGGTTGATTGATAGTGGTGCCTCTCATCACATCACTGGATTTAGAGAACATCTTTCAGATTTGGTGGAGAGAGATACCAACATTCAAGTCATTATTGGAGATGATGCATGCTATTCAGTGAAAGGTGTTGGAGCCTCCTCTCTTCACCTAGATTCTAGCATCTCTCTTCATTTGAGTGATGTGTTGTTTGTACTAGGTATCAACATAAACCTTGTATCAATTTCAGCCTTGGAGGACAAAGGATATCAAGTTGCATTTTTTGAAGGAAAAGTTCTTTCTTGGGAAAAGAACTCTAGCATCAAGACAGCCTGAGTGATTGGCATTCGACATGAGAGTCTTTATAGGATTTCCATTCATCCAATGCAAGTATTGTTGCATGATTCCACCAGCTCAAGCGAGCTTTGGCATAAAATACCTTCTCACCTCTATTTCAGAGCTCTGTCATCCATGCAAAAGATGGTCACTGGGCTTCCAAAACTCAGTCAAGAGCATGAAGGTACTTGTCGAGGATGCACATTAGGTAAGAATACTAAAGGTACTTTTCATAGTAGTGAAAGTATATCTAAATGCATTCTAAATCTTACATTCTGATTTGTGTGGTCCAATGTCTACTGCATCCTTGAGTGGTTTTTGGTATTATGTACTTTTCATTGATGACTACTCTAGAAAGATTGGATTTGTTTTTTTAATTCTAAGGATTCTGATGAAGTACTTGAGAAATTCAAAGAGTTTAAGGCTCAAGCAAAGAATGTATTCGGGAAGAGGGTCAAAGTTTTGAGATCTGTAAAACGGAGGAGAATACACTTCTAGAGTCTTTTGTAACTTTTGTATTGAGGTAGGGATTAAGAGGGAGTTTTATGTCCCCTACAATTCTCAATAGAACAGTGTTGCAAAAAGGAAGAATAGATCCGTTTTTGAAGCACCTAAAGCTATGATACATGACCAAGACTTTCAAACCTTCCTTTGGGAAAAATCTTCTAGAACCGCGGTGTATGTTCAAAATCGTTGCCCTCATCGCATTTTGGAAAATATGACTCCTAAAGAAGCCTTCACTGAAGTGAAGCATGTGATTAGTCATTTGAGAATCTTTGGTTGTCCTATGTACATTCATGTGCCTAAAGATAAGAGGACTAAGTTAGAACCATCTAGCAAGAAAGGAATATTTGTGGGTTACAGTGAATCTTCAAAAGCTTACAGGATTTACATTCTAGGTCAGAAAATGATAGAGATCAGCAGGGATGTCACTTTTGAAGAAGATGTTGCATTCATAAGATCTAAAGGTTCATACATGGAGATAGATAACGAAGATCAGGAGACTCCTCTGGACATGGACGTTGATCATACTCTTGAGATTTAGAGGGAGTCTACTAAACCAGAAGAGGATAGTGATCCAGTTGAGCCTTTGGAACCAACTGATGGGCCAAGAGATATCGTCATAGGTTGGAAAATAACTCTATGGGATAGGAAAACAATGCAGGAGGCAAAAAGGTTTGCAACTCCTAGAGGCACATTCAGAGAAAGCAAAAGACCACAACAGTTTTCAAGCTATGTTGCATTGATGAGTCATATCATTGAATCTGAGCCTTACAATGTTGAGGAAGCAACAAGTATGGAAAGATACCATGGCTGAAGAATACCAATATATCATCAAGAATGATGTTTGGAATATTATACCTAGACTAGAAGGGAAATTTGTTATATCTTCTAAATGGCTTTTCAAGATCAAGCATGCAGCTGATGGAAGCATTGAGAAGTACAAAGCTAGCTTTGTGGCTAGAGGATTCTCCCAGAAAGAGGGAATAAACTATGAAGAAACCTTTTCTCTGGTTGCTCGTTATACATCTATCAGAAACATTATAGCTATTATAGTAGCTAAGGGATGAAAGCTTCATCAGATGGACATGAAGACAATATTCCTTAATGTTGTGACTGAAGAAGAGCTATACATTGAGCAACATGATGGTTTTAAGATTCATGGGAAGGAGTCTCATGTTTGTAAATTAAAGAAGGCTTTGTATGGCCTTAAGCAAGCTCCTCGTTCTTGGTATGAGAGGATTGATCGATACCTGATGAGCTTGGGCTTCTCCAAGAATGATGTTGATTCAAACCTATACTTCAAGGTAGTTAATGGTGAGGCATTAATCTTGGTTCTTTTTGTTGATGATCTATTTCTTACTGGAGAAGAACATCTCATTATCAAGTGCAAGAAGGAGTTATCTTATGAATTTGAGATGAAGTATCTTAGATACATGCATTACTTCCTAGGATTAGAAGTATGGCAGAGGCCTAATGAAATCATTCTAATTCAAGGGAAGTATACTATAGACATCTTGAAGAGATTTGGTATGATGGATTATAAATCCATGTCTACACTGATGGAAACCAATTTGAAGAAGTTGAGTGAGTCTACAACTAGTTTGGATTTGGTGGATCCCACTATGTATAGGAAGTTGATTGGATCATTGATGTATCTAGTCAATACTAGACTAGATATTTGATATGCAATGAGTGCACTTAGTCAGTTCATGAGTGAACCAAGGGAAATACACCTAGTTGCAGCTAAGCATATCCTAAGATACTAATGTGGCATAGTTGGATATGGCTTAAGATATGCTTCCAGTGTAGATCTTCAGTTGCAAGGATATTTTGATTTTGATTGGGCAAGGAGTGTAGCTGATTGGAAGAGCACCTCTGGTTGTTGCTTTAATTTGGGATCTGCTATGATTTCCTAGTGTAGTAGGAAGCAGTCTTCAATGGCTCTAAGCATCGTAGAGGCAAAATATATTGCAACTTATTTGGCAGCTTGAGAAGAAGTGTGGCTTCAGAAGCTCCTTGCAGGATTGTTTGGACAATCATTGGAGCCAATTGTCATCCATTGTGATAATCAAATTTGTGTGAAGCTTTCTATCAATCCAGTGTTTCATGACAGAACAAAACATGTTGAGATCAAATACCATTATATCAAAGATATGGTATTGAGGAAAGCTATCTAGTTAAGATACATTTGCACTGATGATTAGACGACTGATATTTTCACCAAGTCTCTCTCTAGAGTAAAGTTTGTGCACTTTCGAGACAAGCTTGGAGTTGTGGAGAATGAAGCCCTAGCTGAGAGGGAGACTCGGCATCAGTGATCTTTTGTGATTTTCTTTTAATGCATCTTTCTTTGTGAGAAAAATTTGAGGTGTAAGCCCTTGTTAATGCATCTTTCTCTGTGAAATAAATTTGAGGTGAAATCCCTTGGTTGCAACCTCTAGGAGTAGCCATGGTGGATTTCATGTTGAGAGACTCCATGACAACATCATGTTGAGAGACTCTATGATGATTTCCTTGTACTTGTGTGTATCCACCCTCTGGGAGTAGCCATGGTGGACGTCATGTTGAGATGACGACATCACGTCGAGTGACTCCATGATGAGCACATGTGCACATGTTCTTTCCATACATGGGAGCAACCATGATGGATGATATCACATTGAGTGACTCTGTGATGTGTTCTCTTCTCACATATGGGTGTAGCCATTATGAGTGTCATGTTGAGATATTCCATGACCTTGTGTATCAGGAAGTAATCCTCCCTAGTTGAGAGGGAGTGTCGATGTTACAACGTCAGACCTCTTACTTCCAACAACAGTAATAATTAAAAGTAAATAAATTAAATAATGGCCTTTGGCTATTTAATTTATTGTAGATCGAATTAAGTGAAGAGGTGCTTCACTTTATTAAAGAAATAATATTTATTATTTATTGTGGTTGACTTATTTAATTATTTATTTCTTAAGGATGCTGACCTATATGAAGAGACACATTGTTTTGTATTTATACAAGGTGAAGTTTGTTCATTTCATCATCAAGTTCATTCAAGCAATTCACATTCATAGAATAAATTCGCACTTGAGCAGCAAATCATCATCTTGTTACAGTAGATCGATTTCAAGGAGAAACATATTCATTTTTTATCTTCGCATCTAGGAGAGGTGCTATTATTCATTGTATCAAATTCGACATTTTGCTGTGCCTAAGTTGTAAGTAGATTTCTACTCTTATTCCTTGAATATATAAGCGATACATTTGTTGGGTTTTTCTCCCTCAAGTACGAGGGTTTTCCCAGGGTATCTTGTTGTGTTCATTGTCTTATGTGTTGCAATTTCTTCTTATTGAATTTTTGATCTTAAAACTAACAACATAGACTTCATTTATGATCACAATTCGTTAAAGAAATAAGACATGAAAAAAAAATGTATCCTACTAGAAGTCACCCATTCATTTAGCTAAGGAAGATCTCAAACCTATGACAACATTACATAATCTTAATCTTACTCTTTCTTTGTTGGCCTAATGGTGGAGAACTTGTACTCTTGAAAGAGAGGTCACAAGTTCAAATACTGTAGGGGGTAAGGTATGTACACCTCGTATTGTGGAGCATGAGTTAGGTGCCTCCCTCATATTGGGAGTACGAGGAGTCCCATATACTATAAACCATCTATAGACCCAAAAATAGATCGCCTAATATCGTGGACTATAAAAGGACCTTTCCTTTCTTTTTTCTCTTATTCAAAAGAGCTTAAGAGAGAGAGCCTATTGTTGATAATGTAATTGTACTGATCAACTATATTATCATGTTTTCATACATATTTCTGACATGGTGATATTTCACCACACACATTACATATCTATGTTTCCTCAAAGGTACTACTTAGGTTGTCAAGGTTTCTTGTCATTGTCCTTTTAGTTCTTGGAAGCATCTGGCTATATGAAATCAACTCTAATTACTGTTGAAGTCATCTTGTTTATAGTATTAACACTCAAAATTGATAATATGTGCATATTGGCTCTAGGAAAATTCATCGTGAGCAATTCATCGAAGGAAAATTCACAACAATTCACTGCAGTGGAAAATTTATAGCATTAATATTTTTTAATATATATTTTGAAAATTTTGATTTTATTAAAAATATTAATGCGGTTAATTTTCCATGATGGTGAATTTTATGTGGTGGTGAATTGATGACCGTGAATTTTCCATCGATAAATTGATGACGATGAATTTACCGTATGTTATGCATATTTGTTTATGCATTAAAATGATGGTCTATGGAATTTACTTAAGAGGAACAGGTCAGAAATGCACTTTATGAAGTTGGATCTTCCTTAACACTTGCCAACCTTTCAAAGGTTTTAGCTTTCATGGTTGGAAGCTTCATCCTCATGCTTGCATGTAGATTGCTCTCAATTTTTGCAATGCTTGTTTGTTCTTTGATAGTTTCGATATCATCATCATTGGAATTTTTACATTTGAAAGCATTGCAACTAGTTGTCAAACGAGCCATGTCATATCATGAAGGAACATTGGCAATTTGATCTTTATGGGGAACCAATGAAATACATGGAATTCTTTACTGACTGATCAATCCTTTATAACTATTGATATGCTAATAACATAGACAACTTGATTGTACTCAAAGATTGATGAATGTCAAAGAAAACCATTGTCAACTTATCAATACTTTCAAATTGATAATTTCACCTACATTGGGTAAAGATCATGTGCTACTTGTTTGGCAGAACACCTTAAAAAAATGTCTTGTTTCATGACTCATGATGGTTGCAGGATATGCACCAAGGGGGTCTACCAAAAGAAAGTATGAAAATGTAACTAGCATGTGTATAGCCAAATTCTACAAATGTTTCCAACATTCTTCCACACCCTAGCAATGATAGGTAGAAAATTATGCAAAGGGTCAAGGCATAGATAAGGTTAAGAATAGTTTGACTACCTCAAGGGGATGTCATCTCATTAAATGGATGATTGTAGCATGCAAGTGATGTATTCTCACAAAGAAATCATGATGTCTCAAAGAAATACAAAAATTGCATATTCTACACAAATTGAATTTATAAGAATGATTATAAAAACCTTCATGCGAGTTTAATTGGTAGATGTAAATCCTAACAATCTCATGTCTGAACCATTGAATGGATGCATTGAAATAAGAGTATGAGGATCACAAATATAATGGAAAGAGTATTATTATCAAATATTGCAATTATAAGTGTTTTAACTAGATTGTATGCAAAACAAGAACGTATAAAAAAAGAACGATAATTGTTTAATAGAATGCCTAAAAGATGGCATCACATGGAACACAATGTTTACAGGAGATAAACAAGATGGATTTTTTGTTAATATTTTTGTAACCTTTAATAAATGTAATTGGAATTTTACAAATCCACCATTCCACAACCATTGCTAGCATTATCCTTACATGTGCCTAATTATTATAATTGGAAATAGGACTGTGTGAGTAGCTAGAGAAGTCCATTTGGATTAGTATTCCCATAGTTTCTATTATCATTGTATGTTGCAATGGGTCAAAGTACTTACCAACCAATAATCTAACTCCTTCTTCTGTCTATTTCACCTTCTTTGTGAAGTGAAGAATTCTTCAATTATTCATGTTTTTTTGTTCTACATTTCAAACACCACTATATATCATATGTAGCTTCTTGAGAAGAGATTTGTCATGTTAGCAACAACAACATCTAGTCGTAACACCAACGAAACTATTTTTTGAGACAAATCTTATTGTATATATATTTGCGTATTGCACTTTTTCAAAGTGTAACTTAAGTCCATTTAAAGTGAACTTTAAATTATAAAATAGGTTTATTATTTCAAAGAGTAACCTTATAGAGTTAAATGAGTTAGTTAGGACAAAGAGGACTATATATGCAAGATCATTTCAATTATAAATATTTTTTTCCCTCTCAACACAACTGCTACACAAAAAATGTAAGAAGACTTTGTGCTCTAAAATTTGAAGAATATTTCTAAATTTTTTGCTATTATATTTTTCATTTGTTGCATTTTTTTGTATGTTTAACTTGTAATTATTTCTTTTTATTTCTCTTGCACATTTGGCTAGATACAAGAAATAGAACAAATATTTTATACTCTAATTTTAAAGGAATTAGAAGAATACTTCTAAACTGTGTCTCATTATATTATTTGTTTATTGCAGAGTATTTATATGTCTAATGTGTAATTGATTCCTTGCATTTCCTTGTATATTCAAATGGTAAATTGTTAAACACTCCATATTTTTCCAATGTTTTCCATATGAATCAAATAATGTTATGCCTTAATTGATTTTTGCACATTATTTCTTCTTTTTCCCTTCATTCTTCACACTTTTTTATAAGTAATCTTACAAAGTGTTTTGTATAAGCCTATCTAGGGTTTCTTTATATTTGTTTTCTATTTATTATTTTCATTTTTCTTTTGTACATTTGGGATAAAAATACATAAATCTAAGAACCCCCATCATACAAGGGAGTTGCCCCTCTTAAACATATTTAAGAAAATCACTAGTTTAGTACTAATTTCTCCAACTATTGCAAGCATATATTGATGCCCATCAGGTGAGTCACATTGAATTTGGTGATTTATATTATAATGAAAAATATATTTTTTAACCAACAAAGGTTATTTGAATGCACTCACGATGACATATAAAAAGTCAAGCCATGCCAAGCATTGTGTATATAATATACACCAAAAGCAATATAATTATAGAGAACTTCTAGGATCCATTTCCCTCCAAGTCATGGATGATCCATTTGGAAAAAAAATACATCCCCTATCTATGAGTCTCAAGTAAACCAAGCCCACAAAAAATTCCTTGGGTGACAACAAAGTTCCTAGGAAACTTTGTGAAATCATTTACATTGATCTAAAGAGGACTAGATAAAATGTTTGAGCACTAATTCCAACATCTAGTAATAGGTTTTGGAAAAGGCCCAACAAGAATAATAATAAATGTGAAAATCTAAAAATTTCCAATAAGATAAATGGTGACCCAATAGTGTAATTTATTTTCGGTGCATTAAAGCACAACTTGTCACAACATGATAAAGGAAGACTAAAAGGAAAATGAATTCCTAAAGGTTGAAATATTTCCCTATGATTTATATATTTTTTATCCATAAGAATCTATCCCATGTAAGTATAGTAAGAAAAGACTAGTGATAACTACATTTTTTGCCGCTAGATACTATAACTAGGTGCAAGGTAGAATGTGTTCATATATTGCAAGGTGTGGCTAGAATTATTTTCTTCCTCCAAAATATTTAGAAAGGAATCATCAATGAAACGGTCATTAAAAATTTGGGAGGAAGAGTGAGGAGGAGAATTACTCTCGACTCTTTGTTGAGAAACTATATTGGTAAGTAAATAGCTAAATTATTTAGTAGCCATGACATAAAGTGTTAGGGCCAAAGGGAAGCCCTATCTAATGGAGTGAAAAACCCAAACTAGGATGACTAGTAGCCATTAATGGTAAGGAAATATGAAGCATTTTTAAAGAGAATTTGAACTAACTAGAGGAAGTTGGGCCAAACTCATCACTTAAATCGTGGCCAAAATGAAAGACCCTTTAATTCAATCATAGGCTTTAGAAAATTCAATCTTGAAAAAGATGGCATATTTCTATGGACACCCAACCAATGTCATACTTCCCAAATAGCATTAATGTTATCTAGAATATAATGAGATTTGATCAAACTAATTTTCTCTATCCAAATGAGTAGAGGAATAGAATAGAAAATATGGAGCACAAGAGCTTGGCTACATGATCTTATAAGAAGTGTTTAGGAGAGTGATTGATCACCAATGTTCATTCTCCTCATAATTATAAGTTGTAGGTACTAACTTGATACTTTATTTATAATAGCAACTACAAAACCTATAGCATAGGATTCATTATAAGCCTATAACAAGTGGGTGATCCCACAATAGTGTGTTCCACTTTTTGGCCAACACGGTACTTTGAAATCAACATTTTTCACCAAATCTTCACTTTATGACATCTATAATAACGAAACCATTAAGAATTTGAAGATGATGTGAACCAGTGATTTTTTATATTTTTCCTATAGATTATAAATATATTTTTTATGAATTTAAGAAATAATTTGTTATCTTTTTTATAAAAATTTATTTTTTATAGTTAACAATATTTTCTAAAAGTGATGTTACTTTAGTAAAGTATAGCTTTATTTGTAGAACTTGAATTAAATTAAAAAATATTAAACATAGATTCATAACACCAATATCTAGTGCATAGGTATTTTTTTTTAATTTTTTGTTGCATAATTTTTTTAATAACTTTTTGAAGTGAGATTAAGTATAATTCAAACGCGGGTTACTTTGATAACGCATACATTTTTTTATATACATTTGAATTAACTTATTTTTTTTGTTGAAATAATAACATCAATACTTAGTGCACAAATATTTTTCAAAAAAATGATTATATGTTTTACTATTTTTCCATGTGTGTAGAATAAAGCCCTTGACAATTGCTAAAAAACACATGCTCACTAGAAAATAGAAAATAAATATAACAATAAAAGTAAATATATTCAAAATTATACTCATTGGAAAGCTTATTTTGAGTGATACAATATTACAAATTATCCTATCATATTAATTCCATTTTTTGGTCCAACCCGCAATTGTAAACAAAAATTGGAGGAAAATATGAGGCGTAAGATGAAAAGGCTATTTTTAGGACCTTCAAATGAAGGTATGCAATTTACAAGAAAGCAAGTTTCAAAAAAAATCAAACAAATCTAATTTCCATAAGTTTGAAGGTCTCTTTCTATTTCTTTCATGATAATTCTCATAAATGGAATAAAAATGGAACTTCGAACAAAGGTCCCTTTTTTACCACTTATTGAAGTCGCCTTTATTTCAAGAGATTTTTACATTTTACATCTTTGAACAAAGGTGAATTTTGACTCACTTTCAAATGAAGATGTTTCTTACTTTTTACTCCATCTGAATTAAAAAATATGATACATCCTAAGTTTGGGACTCACTATTGTGGGTTTACCCAAGTCAAGACCAACCATGTTCTATAAAACCTTAGAAAACTTACATAAGAAGTCATCACAACAAGGGCCTTATTATTGGACATTGAAAATATCACTTCTAAAAGACCTGTTATTGTGAAGAATTAATCACAAAAGGATCTATTTGAAGTAGAGAGCCTAGTGGGAACCACATTCACATATTTTTGAAGAGATTGCTCTATCTCAAGTGAAGGCAATTATGCCTAGAAAGGTTACTGGTAGTGGTCAGCAAAATCTTGAAGAATGATAGGGAGTTCAAAGAGAATTTGTTTCCCTTATTCAATATATTTGATCTTTTGAGAAATATGGAAAGCTCAAAGGGATTGAAATAATTCTTTAGATATATTACTCTAATTTTAATCCAATGAAGGTGAGCCTTCAATTGAGCACCCCAAGCTATATGCATAATTAGAATTTTCTTCTAGTAACAGAGCTAAGTGACACACAACTACAAGGATTATAAGAATGGTAGTGTTTCCAATTCAATGATGGAATATTAAATCTCTAAGGTGGTAGTCCCATATGAAAAACAACAAAAAAATTCAACTAGTGCCCATATATCCAGAGAAACCAATATTTTATGTTTGATTTTATTGTTCTTGCAATTAAACCCAACCAATACTGAGAGTTAGACATGACTCAAGGTTTCAAATACATAAGATATGACCCATTATGGGTTGATGAGTTAGAAAGGATGTGTTTAGAAAGAATGGTGTCCTAGGACCCTTTAGTCCCACCATTTTCCACTCAAAAGGATATATATGATAGAGGCCCAATTATTAGTCTATAAAAAATAGTTAGAGAAAAGATGTGTTGTCTAAACATAATGGCTCCATCAAGGTGATTAAGTATTATTTTTGTATCAACCTAAAAATTATTCCACATAAACCATGGACAATCAGGTTACAACTACCAACATTCAAATAAAAAATATGTAATTGGTTGCACATATAGTACCAATCTATTCTCACTCACCAATTTCCCAACGTATAGGAAAATGGTTGCATTTATCATATGTGAGCTTGGACATGTTAAAATTGACACATATGATCCAATAATTAGAGTAACATGACTCTAAAATCCATTTCCAAGGAAGATTTGTAAACAACATCATTGGAGGCATAAATGTTATCAACCCAAACATAATTATTATTAGCATTGAATAAAACCTATAAAGCATTGTTGGCTAGGGTCACACCCTGCCACCTCATTAAAATGAAAGTGACAAGTCCTTTTTATCCTACATCACCCAATAAACATAAGTGGCAGTAAGAAATTTAGAGAAAATCTAAAATTTTCTAGTAAGGAAAAGGGGATTGGTGATCCAATAGTATAATTTATTTATGGTACACGAAATCAAAACTTTCCACAACATGAAAAGGGGAGACTAGAAGGAAAAAGGAGTTCCTAAAAAGTGAAATATCTCCCTCTGACTTATACATTTCCATCTATAAGAGTCTAGTCATGTAGATCTAGGAAAAAAAGATTAGAGACAAGACTATATTTTTTCCACTAGATACTAGAACTAGGTGCAAGGTAGAATGTGTTCAAATATTGCAAGGTTTGGTTAATATTATCTAGTTATTCCAAAAGAGTGAGAAAGGAATCATCAATGAAATTTCCATCAACAAGATGAGAGGAAGAGTTAGGAAGATAATTTCCCTTGACTCTTCATTGGAAATTGCATTAGTAATTAAATAGTTAAATTCTTTACTGTCCATCACATAATTCACTAGGCAAAAAGGGTAGCCCTATCTAATGGATTGAAAAACCCAAACTAGGATGACTATGAACCATTAATGGTAAGGAAAGCTAAATAATTTTAACTAACTAGAGAAAGTTGGGGCCAACCACAACACTTGAAGCATGGATTGAATGAAAGGCCATTTAATTTGGCCATAGACTTAAACATAGTCAATCTTGAAAAAGATGGCATATTGTTATGAACACCTAGCCCATTTCATACCTTCCTAAATAGAATTAATGTTATCTAGAATATAATGGGACTTAATAAAATTGGTTCTTCCTAGGCAAATGATTAGAGGAAATGAATGGAAAATATAGAGCATGAGAACTTTTTATTTAGGAGAGTGATTGATTGTCAATTGTCAATCTCCCAGGGATTGCAAGCTTTAGGTATTAACTTGATACTTATTTATTTATAAGAGATCTTATGTAATCTATAGCATAGACTTCTTTATAAACTTGTCACGTGTTAAGACCAACCATGTCCCATTAATTCTTATAAAATTTACATGAGAAGTCATCACAACCAAAGGCCTTTTCATTGTCCATGGAAAATATCACTTCTAGAAGATCCCCCAATGTAAGGAATTTATCACAAAAGGCCCACTTTGAAGTGGATATCATGGTGGGAACCACACTCACACATTGTTGAAGAGCTCATTTTGTTTCAAGTGAAGACAATTCTGCCAAGAAAACCTACTAGTACTGGTGCACAAAAGCTTAAAAAATAGAGTGGAGTTCAAAGAGAACTTGTTTCCCTTCTTTTATACATTTGATATTTTTAAAAAGATGATAAGATCAAATGGAATGAAATAATTATTTAGAGATATTGTCTCAATTTTAAGCCAGTGAAGGTGAACTTTTAGTTGAGCACCCCAAGCTATATATATATATATATATATATATATATATATATATATATATCAATAGTTCACTTCTATTGATGGATTTGAGTAGCACATAACTACAAGGATGATGAGAATGACATCATTTCTAGTTTGATAATGGAATGAAAATGCTTTTAAGTGTGGGCTCATATGATAAAAATAAAAAAGTGTCAACCAGTGTTGATACATCTAGAGAAATAAATGTTTATTTGATTACATCATTCCACCATTGAATCCAACCAATCCCAAGAGTTGGACATGACTCAAGGTTCTAGATACACAAGATATGAACCACCATGAATTGATAAGTTAGAAAGGATGTGTTTGGAAAGAATGGTTTCCTAGGAGCCTTTGATCTCACCATTTTTCACTCGATTGGAAATTATATCAAAAATTAATTGAAAAATATAATATTTGATAGAGGCTCAATCTTTAGTTTATAAAAAATGGTGAAAGAAAAGATAGGTTGTTTAGACATCATGGCTCCATCAAGGTGATTAATTATTCTTTGTGTACCATCCTAAAAATTGTTCCACGTAAACCATAGAAAATCAAGGTGACAATTGCCAACATTCAGATCAAAAATATATTTAATTTATTACATGTGCAATACCATGTTTCTCACTCATTGATTTCCCAACATATATTAAAATGGTTTCATTTATTTTTATATGATCTTGACCACATTAAAATTTCCATATATGACCCAAGAAGCAATGGGAAATGACTATGCAATCTATTATCGAACAAGAGATTTTTCAACATCATTGTAGGCATAAATATTTTAAAATAAGGTCCCAAGATAGTGGTTATTAGCATTAAATAAAACCCACAAGCATAGTTGTCCAAGGTCACATCCATAGTCCACCATGTGTGGTTACCACTGGTTAAAATAAAAGTGGCAAGTTCTCCACATCATAAATCATTGTCACTATGCAAAAGTGGATTTTTGGCTAGATGACACAATAAACTATAGAAAGCATGAAAGGAATAATTTTAACTCTTGTAGACACAAAACATCAAGGTCAATAAATTGTTCATGAATATCTAGTATGTGATGTATTTCCTTTTGGGGTCTACTTAGAGACCTCTAATATTCCATGAAATAAAATGCATGGAAAGTGGGAATCAAGGATCATGTCATTGTTATGGAGCTCATCAAGAGCTCCATAATGATTATATAGGAATCCTTCTTCAATGAGTAACCTTAAAATTGGAGATCAAACTATAAAAGTCAAGGAAATCCTCCTATGAAATAAATTCTTCTTCCTCAAAATCACAAGCTAGGTTGTAGGAGTGTTGAGAATTCAAAAGAGAGGGAAGTTGATCTCTAATTAGGGAGAAAGAACATTGCCTACCATTTAGGTTTGATTGAACCACAACTTTGGATAGATACCTAAGATTGTTTCCCCTTGGGGCAAGATTGTCATCCTCATTCACCTTAGAAGGCTTTAATTTTTTTATTCAAAAGCCAAACGTTGTAGACCAAAACCTTTGAACCAAAAGTATGAAGATTCTTTTTATTGTCGATGATGGTCAAGCCACTCCCATCCTTTTGAGGTGGAGGATCCACTAAGGCTTTCTTAGAAGGAGAGTTGGCTCACTAAAGAACCAAATGAAAATCATAGATTTTATTATATTTAAGGATTGGCATCTATAAAAAAAAATGGAAAGTTAAAGTACATGACCCTTCAGGTGAAGCTTTAGGTACCCACTTGTACTTCTATGGACTCCTTGAGTTCCTTAGATAAATTGGTATAGACACAATCCCTCTTTTGAGGACAACAAAAAAATTATTCTTCCTCAATATAACCATTTGCCTTAGAGATTAACAATGTAATATAGGCAAGGCCAATCTAGGTAACTCAACCCAAACTAGGACATGAAGAGATTGATACTCATAGAATACAAATTCTTGAGTCCAAGAAGAAAAGATGAGAAACTACGACCAAATGTACCAAGGGTCGTGCTTAAAGATCGTCTTCACAAAATAAACCTTAGAAAAATGAAAAGGGAAGAAACCCTTGGTAATATATTGGATAGCCTCTACATAAAGCCCATTAGGGACGGGCATGTAGAATTGACCCAACTATGTAGAATGCTTCTTAAGGGGGTACAACCCAAAAATAGCCAACAAGGGTGTAGTTTTCAAACCACTTACATAAATTTTCAAAATCATGAACTAGTAAAACAACATCAAGAACAATATAGTATTACCTCATGTACTACCTTGGGAATGATCTTTATGGCCATTTGGGCATCATTTTTCTTGCATAGCCAAGCTAAAATCCCTAGCATCAAATGTGGGGCCATCCAGATTATCTACCATATAAATAAGGAAAAAATTGTTTGAAGGAAAGGGAACTAAAGAAACCAATAATAAATGTAGAAATATCTTGCTCCAAAAATTAATGACACAAGGGTGACACTTGGATAGTGGAGTGACATAGGAAGGAACATGTGAACCAAGACAAGCCAAAACCCCCTAGTAGAGTTCTCATTGCAAAAGCATTTTCTCAACCACCCTTTTTATTTCTTTATGCTTGGACAACACATACCTTCACACGTGTTTGATTTCATATGACATTCACACATGTTGATGACATGTACACACTTATTGCATTGCCTTGAATAGTGATCTTATGCTTCAAAAACAAAATTGTCAGTTGCATTTTGTGTCTTTTCCCTAAGTTATAATTTTTTTCATTTCACTTTCATGGCCTCATATTGCTAGTAATTACGTGCAAGACATTTTCTCATATGAAGATTAGATTCATCACTCATAGTTGCAAATATAATTTATCTTTTTCACTTAGATTTGCCTTCCATTATGAGGATTCAAGAGCATAGGCAAAGAAGGTGGTGGTAGAGTTTCAACACCTCTATGTTGTACTTAATCATTAAGAAGCTACACCTTGCACACATTGTGAACCACATACTACTTAATGCTTATTCATTGATTGTCTACCTTCAAGACTAACATCACTATAAGCATTCTCAAAATAATTTGCATCTCCTTTTTTGACAAAGACCCTAAAAAAATCATATACCATTATTTTTCCTTTTTAATAGACTTCATAGATTCTTCTCAACCCATTCATCCACTGTTTATTAACTTTAGTCTTTATTATTCCACTATTCAAGATGAGTGGAGGATCCCAATCCTCCCTAAAGAGCCTTTCGTATAGGTCTCTCTCACTTAGACTATGATTGGCCTACTCTCTCAATATAGCAATTAGAAGGGTATAATTTTCTAATATGTATTTATGTGATCATGATTTTAGCTTGATGTGGGGGACCACCAAGACCTACCTACCAGCACTTTTAATATAAAACGAGCTTTGTGCTTTCTAGCGTTAAATTAACTTCCAAAATATTTATAAAACAATTTCTTTATTATGAGCCAAATTCATGTTAACAGATAAGGAATATAAGATTGAATGAATGATATTCAAGTCTGTTATGTCTGCTTCGAAAAAGAGATTGGCAATTATTATGGCTGACTAAGAGACAGCGAAAATCTCTCAAACGACCGCCATATAAAAAGAATAAGCTTTAAAACTATTCCATGTGAATGGAAATGATTAAGCAGGTTTTTTGAGGATTTATTTCTCCAATTCACATGATAACTCTCTCAGATTGACAATTTCTCTGCGTTAAGGTAATTGACCAAGGAAAAAAGAATTATACAGATGTAGACACTAAATAATAAAAAATCTAGTTACTCACGGCAGATTCAGCTTTCTGTCAACTTTGGCTGGCCAGAGAATAAGCATACATTCATAATAATCATTTGTTTCTAATCATACAGTGCGACCAAGGTAATTTTCCCAGTCTAATTAGTTAATATCTCTGTTACTGTTCATAATGTGTCTGTCAACTTAAGTGGGCAACGCCATGATTGAGCTTTTCACCAAACGCATTTCAGAAAAGAGAAGAAAATACCATCTTAGTGGAATTCCACGCATTCATCTTTCTTAGATTCATCCATAGATCCGACTCTACTTATATCTATTCAATTTACAATGTACATCCCACGGCTTTCTCCAATAAAGACACATCACCAACATACGTTAAACCAACTGTCGTTTGCTTTTGCTTGCTGGGTTGTAAGTAGTGGTGTTTTGAATCCTGAAATCATGGCGGATTCTTCGTCATGGATTAGAAACTGCATGATTTTGTTGGTTCTAGTGCAGAGAGCATTTGGCGCGTGTAAGAATTGTTATACGGTTTCCAGGGCATCATACTATGGAACAGTGACAGACGACCTTGGAAGTCCCAGTATTCAGCTTAAACCTTTTGCCTTTTTTTGCTTTTGATAGATAGAAATTTAGAATCATTCTGTTTTAGATATCAAATTCTAAGAGATTGAAGTCGCTTAGAATGGGTGTTTCTAAGATTTTTTTCTCCAATACTTTGAAATGAGATGATAAACTGACTGAATTTCTTTTATAATGATCATGCAATAGATGGGTCATGTGGGTATGGTAGTTTTGGGAGGAGTCTAAATGGTGGCGATGACTCTGCTGCATCATCTAAGTTGTACCGGAGCGGCATGGGCTGTGGTGCTTGCTACCAGGTGAAAAATTTAATCATACAAATAAAAATATGTGATTTTGATAGAATGGATTAGGTTTTAGTGTAAACGTAAGTTTATTAAATATGTTATAATTAGTTTCAGATGGTCAAGTCGTTAGTAAATATGGATAATGATTGTAGGTTTGATTCTTCCGATTTTTTTTTACATAGGTTGAAAACAACTATTCATGTGTACAGAGGTTTTTAATGGTGCGTGTTAAGATTTCGCTTCACAAGTCCCATTAGATATTTTTGATTCCTTCCCTAAAATATATATATTTGATATAATCAATTAATTGAGAGCAGAAATAGTTGTCTGCTTAATTTGTATAAAAATAAATAAATAAATATACTTTAATAGATAATGGCCCAACCATCTCAGTTTGTTAGCACACATTTTCACCAACTAAACTAAGATCTCTTAACAAAACATATAATTGAATTGGAATATTTGATAGATCTCTGGTGAGTTGTAACCCAAATAAATACAGGTAATACTCTTTTTGACTGTAAACATAGGTGATACTTATGTTAAGCATGTTGAAATGGTAAAGTTGTACTTCTAACAGTAGCCTGTGTAGGGCTTCAAAAGACTATATAATAGCATATCCACCATTTATAGAAGTTTCTGTTTGATTCTCAAATTTGGCTATTTGAAATGCTTCTTTTAGAACAATTTGTTTTCCTTGAGATAATACTGTTCTAGAGAAAACTGAAATGACACTATGTTTGTTGTGCATAAATGTGCGAAACATAGGTGAGGTGTGGCAATGAAGACCTGTGCAGTGAGGAAGGAGCAAAAGTGGTGGTGACCGACATGGGGGAAGGTGATGGAACCGACTTCATCATGAGCCGCCATGCTTTCTCCCAGTTGGGTCTTGATCAAAGTTCCTCTGACCAGCTTCTAGCAATGGGAACTGTCACTATTCTATACAGAAGGTGAAAATTCAAGTCATAAATATCTCACATACAAATGAGATGATTTTCAGAGTCTTTCTTGACGTAAAAGCTGTAGGATTTAGATTCAACCAAGTTTACTTATTTGGAGAATAGTTTGTTTCACTTGATTTTGTTCAGTTTCGAAGTAGATTTTACAAAATTTCGAACATGAATTTGGATGCAGAGTATCATGCGTATACACAGGCAAAAATCTCATGTTCAAAATTGACGAGAGCAGCAATAATCCCTATTATCTGGCTTTTCTGTTATATTACCAAGCAGGCTCAAAAGACATATCAGCCGTCAATGTCTGTGAGGTTTGTAAAATGGAACCCATGATTCAAAACCAATACAAATTTTAAACAAGCCCTGTTTTGATTTTGATATTTGTGAATGGCAATAAGTGTACTGTGATTATTTTGTTGCAGACTAAAAATCTGGAATGTAAATTGAGGTCACAGACCCGTGGAGCATTGTGGGAAGTTCAGTCGCCTCCCAAAGGCCCTCTTTCAATCCGCCTTCTAGTCTCTGACAGTGACAGTGGGCAGGAACAGTGGATTACCCCTACCAATGTCATACCTACAAACTGGCAACCGGGTACTCAGTATGACTCGGGAATCCAGCTAGATAGTTAAACCACGCCTTATTCTTTATATTCTATTGCTTTATGTTACAATTCACTCCCTGCTACCATGTACCTTAAAATTGTATTCATATCCGTTAGAGAGATCATTCTGAATATTGCAGTTTGGTGGACCACTTCTGTTTTCAGACAGTCATTTATATTATAAATTATACATGCATTGATTTCAATAAATTATACATTTGGTCGCTTTCTTTTACTGAAACACTTCTAAAAGCTACAAAAGTGGACACTCTAAACAAGAGTTAATAAATCAACAAAATCAAAGACATGAGGCTATCCTGCTTAACATGTATAATAGGATATGGGTAGGAGGAGGCAGATCGTTCTAGTGAGGAATTAGCCCTAAAGAGGGTTCTAGGATATGGGTAGGAAGAGGCAGATCGTTCTAGCGAGGAATTAGTCCTAAAGATGGTTCTCTATAGGGGATTAGGGGCCTCTCATTCTCGTGAGAATTTTAAATGTGTAAGTAAAATGGATACATCTAATTACGAAGTAAAGATAAAATAATGTTAATCTTGATATCATTACGAGGGGTAGGCTATCTCAATGGATCAACTAAATTTTTATGTGGAAAAAGAGCCCAACCTTTTTTAGTTGAAAAGGGGGTGGAGAGAAGTGATTCGACTTAATTTTCATGTGGAGAAAGAGTCCAACCTTTTTATCGAGAAGGAGGTAGGGAGAAGTGACTTTAGCTATGTTATTGGGTTCATTGTCTAGAAGCAGGTGATAGCTAGGAGAATTCTACTCATAATGCAATTTTTTCCACCTTTACGTTCAAGGGTTTGAATTATGTAAAGGTGAGAATGTGAACTTTCTTGTTAAGAAAAAAAGTTACCCAATAACCTTAACATTAAAGACAACACTATTTCTAGATTTCTAAAGTTGAATCTTATAATATAAGCTCTAAAAAAGCCAACTTTTGCAAATATAAGATAGCCAAGTAATTGAATCCCCAAACTTTGTAGTTCTTCAAAAATATGCCCTAACAAAAAGGGCAAGAAAGGGTTGCGAATCTATTTCCAAGCACTCTAGGCCCTAGGGGAAGTCTAAGAAAAATGCTCAAAGGTCTCCAACCTATTACAAACATGGCATCTTGGATGGGCAATACCACTAAGTGATAGTCTTTCACCAATGAAAGCCTCTTGGCTACACTGACAACAAAGAAAGTAAGTAGTTTTAGGCTTTGACCTAGACTTCCAAATGCATTTAAGAAAATAAAGTCAAGTGTAGGTGGTGGAATTGAGTCCCCACCATCTATTGAGTTTGCAAAGTATAAAGAGAACGAGCTAAAGATCATACAAAGAAGGCTAGGCATGTAATTATTAAAAGGTATGTTAAATTTATCACTTCCACCAAGAAAGAGGCAAAATGGAACTATAAATAATAGGAGATGATCAAATATTATGGTCATTGAAAGAAAGAGGGTAAAAATTGTGTCACACTTTTGGTCAACTTGTCAGTGCACATGAATTTTATTGTTTATAATAAAATCAATTTTGGTCAACAATATGATCTAGTAAGATTGATTCTAGATAAGTTAGATATGTCCACAACTTTTCCAACCAAATTTGTTGGCCAATTTCATATGTAGCACCACTTTGAGGCCAATTTATCAAAAATATGAAATTATTTGAAAATTTTGATGTTTCAACAACTCCTACTCATATAAATAACTTTTTTTAAATGTAAAAATACTTTTTTGTAGGTCCATAAGTGTAGTTTTTAAATATATATTTATTTAATAGTTTAATTATTATTTATATTTGATTTTATTTTGGTACTAAAAATAGGTTATCAACACAAAATATTAGGTTGATTATCATGTCAAGAAAAATACTAAAACTTATTTAATTTTTTTTTTAAATATGATGCACTAGATAAAATAATATATTTAAAGATCGTATATTTTATTTAATTTTTTAGATAAATGAAAACAACTATGTTTTAGTACACGCACATTTAAATTTTTATTTAAAAATATATATTTATCAAAATTGGAAAAAACATATCCATGCACTAAAGTTTCAAGTTATAAATACACACAAAAAAATTGAAGGAAGAAAAAATAAATTACTATATAAAGCTTGACGTCTCGTGTAACTTCATTTTTCAACATTTAATAGCAACTAAATTATAGTGTCAATTTATAAAAAAACTATATTTAATTTATTTTTAAATTTTCTCAAAAAACTATAAACATAAAATATACCAAAAAATACACATTTATTAGTTTACAACATTTCAAAATTCAAAACATATATATCACTTTTTAGGGATTCAAGCTTAAAAATTAGATCAGTGTTGGTTGTTTCCTTCACAAAAGTGTGACACAGGTTTATACTTTTGACTATATCTAAAATTGTCTCCACTCTACTTGAGGGAGGGCTTAATTTCCTCAAAGGCCTTTCAAATGTTCTAAATCACAAAAGGGCCTTTTATTTTGACCAAAACACTTGTAAAAAGAAGAATATGCAAGCAAATACCTTGCCAAACTTTTTTTCATAAGACAAATCAAAGGAAAAGTAGTGCCCAAGAAGAATATTCCAAATCTTTAGACTTTTAATATTTGTCTATAAACATCAATTATGTCCATCCGACATTTTTCTTGAGGCGAATAACATATGTCTCAAGCTTGACTTTGAGGAACCTTCAAGTTTATATGCCATTAGTTCAAAGGAGATCATACAAAATTTTGATGATCTATCATATGTAAGTAAAATATATATTGCTAATTGTTACAAATATTATTTTCATATGAGTATCAACATGAGACCAATACAAGCTCTTGTAAGCACAACAATAAGACTAATACTAGATCCTTTCGAGAAACCACCTATGAAAAATCCACTTATTTAGACACCACCTCCACCAAGAGTCACAATTTAGAATTCCATATTAAATGTCCCTTTGGGATTTGAACTTGTGACTCCACAATGATAACTCAATGATTTAACTAATTAAGCTCAACCCCTTGACTATCATAAGCAATTTGAAAAAGAAATCAATGAAAAGAATATTAAACATGAATTACACTTCGATACAAACCTAAAATTTACCCACCGAAAAATGAATATGACAATTTAAAAAATATAAAATGGACCAAAAAAGTTAAAAATTTATTTTATTATGTTGTAATACTTCTAGCAAAAAAAATGTAATTTTTTTATCAACATTTTGGATCATACTCTATCATCTATTATTTGCTTCTCTCCCTAATAATAGATCATGGAATGTGATTCAAAATATGAAAAAACTCTACATAATTTTCTAAAAAATATTATAACAAAATTCTTTAAATTATAAAAATATCATATTTTTAATTCATTTTATTTTCCAACTTATTTCTAAGTATTTTATATATTCTTTGTTAAACAAAATTAATAGAAAGATATCTCGATAAAAAGACAAAGTTAAAAAAAATTATAAATACATTTAAATGGAAAGGCAAACATGTTTCTTAAAGGTTAATAAATTTTATTAAAAAAATATATTCTAGAGGAAAATATTGCATATATATGTGCATAAATAAAAGTGATTCATAACAAAAGATCTTCAAGGTTTAAGTGGTGAGTTTTACCAAGTTAAATTTAGTCCTCTAAATGGCGTTGCTTAGATGACCTCACTATATTAATATTGTGAAGGTTTATCATCTTCATCTAATTCCAATGGGTTTAAAGCAATGTTGAATTATTTGCCAATTATGTTGAAGAGTTAGCTATGATCCATAAATTATAGTGAAGATTTCATTGTACTTTTTATTAATTATGGATTTTACTTTCATTAATTTAAAAATAAATAAATTAATAATTAATAATTTTTAAAAAATTTAAAAAATAAAGTTAGTTTAGAAATATATTTATAATGTAATATAAAATTATTGATAAAATATTGTAATAATAAAAAATAAAAATGAGATTCAACATAATAAGTATATATTAGAAAAGCTTTCAAATGAAAAAAATATATATTAAAAGTGAATTTTAAATTCTTCATATTTTTATATATTTTGTTTGTAGTAGTTTTAATAGCAAGCATTAAGGGAAAGTTCTTGTAGAGAGGATGTGATAAAGCATATTTATGCTAATGGATAAATGTAGACACCAAGCCTCTTCTGTACTTAAACTTATGATCACAACACCACTTATCAATTAAAACAAAATCATAAATTGTGGCTATTGATTTTGCTAGTACCTAAGAAACTCTAACAAAATAGGGAGTTTGACATCAATAGTTATTTTTGAATAATTGTGTAAAAACCTTCAAAGAGGGTCAACTTCCTCTTCTAGTAAATACACTTAAGAATAAAATATATAAATGTGTAATTACTATGGATAATTTGTAGAATAGGAAACTACTCTAGTGACTAGCCTACCCTAACTTCTAAACGAACAAATATAAGAGTATAAGAGTTCAAAGAAAAGTAAAAAAGAGTTCAAAAAAGGAGATAATGTTGGAGAAATAAATAAAAAAGGGTTTGTGAAGGAATACCTAATATAGGTGGTCAATTAATTTTCTCTACAATGCACAACCAAATCTTCTTAGTGAATAGACTTATGCATGAAGCAAAGGCTGCCTCAATTTACATTATGTAAACCTACTCTCACATAGAATGACACTAATTGACAAATATGGATAGTGGAATTTCACATGAATGTAGATAATTCACTTCAATTTGGGGGCATAAGTAGACTTGAGCACACATTCATTCATATTATCAAACTAAGAGGCACCCTTTGAGATGAGGAATAAACAACACAAAATTCTAAAACACATGCATATTTCCTACATGTTAATAGATCATGACTAGTTAACTCTTTAGTATATAAAACCAAAATCTAATTATTTATTAGAAAGATTAAATATATTTATATAAAGGCATCTAGCCCATATTTAAATATTCATTCTTGAGTCTTTGTGCAATTACAACTAAAGTGACCTAAGAGGCATTACAAAAGAATAAATAATGATAAGAGAGAAGGGATAGATGTTGAAGGGGTTGAAACATCTATTGGATAATATTCAAATGATACCAAATTGTTAGATGGGATAATTCACACATATGTTAGAAATATTGGCAATAGATAGATGCAACCGTAATGACTCACTATGCATGCATATGCCACATATTATCTTTGAGTGTAGAGATATCATGTGATCTAGTACAAAGTAAATCCTAATTGTCCATAGTGAATATTACGTAGTAGCTCACAATTAATTATCTTTGAGATTAGTGGAACACAAGATAGACATGAGGTAGGAGGTGTTACATCAAACTAACTTATTGATTGACCTAGGGTCCAAACATAAATGGTGGAATTATAATAGTGATAGCATCGCTATTAGGGAGGATAACTTCTAAATGATGATCCTTGTGAGGTTTCTAACTTTGTTTGAAGAAGAGAAACTCATGAAGCTTAAAACTATTGGATGGTATTCTTTGATAAATGGTTAGTGCAATCAAAAAGGTGCTATTATAGTGGGAATTCATAAATTTGTTAAAAATAAAAGGAGGTAGACTAAAGTAGGTCCCACCATGAGGTTGGGCCTCATAGTGCAAATAAAATGTGATGTGAATGAAATGACACCTTCAGATGCTATAAAATATCAACAATTAGCACATCTTGGGGGATGTCAATGTGGCAATAATTAGGGGAAAAAATTTAAAAGAAAAGAAGATGAGTGAACAGGGGGAACTTGCTATAACATTAGCATTTTAAGAAAAAAAATCCCATGTCATTGGATGAATGATGAAATTTTCATGAGGAATTTCACTAGATGAGTTAGCATAATGATATCAAAGGTTGTGAATCCAAGCTAAAGGAAGAGGAGGGCCCATGTGAATAGGAGGCTCACAAGTATAGAGATCTCTATAATAGATGAATTTTATGTTTTAATGTCCCTCTAGAGAAGTGAAGAACTTAGCTAAAACCAAAAATAAGGGTCCATGAGTGACAATAAAGTATCAGAAGCTAAGATAAATCTTCCATATACACCATGAAACCCATGGCTTAAGCATTGATTTGCATGGATCATAAGAAATGATTCAAAACCTTGAAGAAGGAGAACCTCATAGACATGAGAAAGATTCATAGTTCATCAAATTATACATAAAATTAAACTGTGTAATTTATTTATACTATCATGTATTACTCAAAATGAGTGTGTGTGGAAAACACACTACATTATTGGTGACTCATAGGAGCATATTACCTAAAAGATGGGATCCTAGAAATGTTACTCATTAGACTTAGTGTCACACCTTCAAGATAACATAAATTTTAGTTATTAATTCTTAATTTGAAGCTTAATCTAACTATTTTGGTTGGATAGGGATCATGAGAAATATTTTAATGAGCACTTCATATCTACTACTTCACTCTTTTGAGAAATATAACACTAAATAGATCCATTAGTCGAAGCAAGCTTTATTCAATCCAAAACTATGCTTGTGTAGGTACCATGGGTTAGATCTCCTTATCCATATATATTTTAGGTAACCCCATGAGGAAAACCATCATATAACATAAATCTAGGAGGATATAGAATAAAATGGAAATATCCAGGCAAGCCAAGTCTAAGAAGTGACTACTATGTATCATTTGTTGAAATGATTTCCCTTGGATAGCTACACTTTGCTAGATTCTTAATTTTCATTATATCGAAGTGTTTGAGGCTTGATGTCAAGGTGATAAATCCTAGGTGACACCCGAGGATCATATATGTCCATCTTTAGTACTTAACAACAACCTCCAATACTGCTAGTTGGGTCAAATAGCCATGTCTAGGCTCTTAAAGCTCAACATGCAGGTTCCTAGACCATGCTATCTGACATAAGGATTGACATTATTTATGAAAATATTATGAACCTAGGACCTACCAACCATAATTCTCATTTTAATGTTATCTCTTTAATATGGCCTTTGTCAAGTTATAGCAATAATTGGATAAGAAAGTATCTCAAAAGATAAATAAAAGGGTAAGAAAAGATAAGGATTTGTGAAGTTTAGTAGGTAAAATTTTGAGGGTACCACTCACAATTATAGCTAAGCTAACAAAAATATGGAATATTCTAACCTATTAGGACCATTTCTTTATTCTCCTTGCTTTCAAAATGTGTGGCATTAGGTAAAAAAGTTATTTTTCATGCTTAGAACTATCACCAAATTACAATAGACAAGTAGAGACTTTAAATCCATTTTAGCAACTTTGAGGCTTTGATAAAAAAATCCTAGTGAGTACACTTGCCTTACCATTTCTATTAATACGCATCCTTATTACCAATTGAGAAAGTCGTTTCACCATTATTTTAAATTTTTTGGTGTCCCTACGACAATTAGAATCTAGAAAAGGTATTTTTAGGTAGCATGAGTTTGGTACTCCCTTCATTAGCACATCTTATGCGGTAGGTCTCATTAGCTAAATAAATATTTTTTTTAAACCAAAAAATATTGGAAAAGGAGATACCTAAGATAGACTCAAAACATTTGAATTAAATAATAATTAATGTACATTCAATGTCCCTGACCAAGGTGATTAAATCCTCCTATCCATCAATTGGAGGTATAGATAGTTATTTAAGAAGATCAAACTTAGTTGTGAATTTGATGGAAGTGGAGAACAAATTTTTTTGAGAAATTTATTAATGGTGACATCAATCTCTACTTCCAATATTTTTAGGTGGTAGATAATTAAAAAAAATCTTCCACCTAGGGGTTGCTAGGAATGTCTTGTAGATTATTTTATTTTTGAACTTCATGGGCCAAAAATTGTTGGTAGGTCTCAACAAAGTAAACTTTTAGCATAGTCTCAAGGGAATAAAAAACATTTGTGGTCTAACTCATCAAATATCTCTAAAAAGATAGTCTTTCTTTGTTATAAAACTTGAAAAACTTTCAAATAGTTCAATAATATTAGATGTAAGTGACCATTTGGTAACACATTTGGATGTCCCAAAGAAATATGTGATTTATATGCCCTCTAAATATTGCTTTAAAATACTATGAAACAAGTCTTATATTTCACCTAACTTCTCTCACCAAGTGACATGCTACACTTTCAATGCAAAAAGTAACATGAGAGCCTCATTGAATATTTAGCTAAAATCTTCCACTAGATCTAAAAATCTTGATATATGACTAGGGAAAAGAAAATGATCATATGCTAGGTGGTCATATATATTTTGTAGATTGTATTTATCATAGTTGTAGCATCCTCCAAACTATTACAACTTTCTTTAACTAGACTAAGCTATTATTAGAGTGATTTACTTAGTAGCAATATATCATTGAGGTTATTCAACAATCTTACATCCTAACTATTTAGTTTTTTTCTTGAAAATATGAATGACTTCATGAAGTTTAATACTTTTTGTAGACATCCAAATTTGATCACTTCCATATGATCAAAATTGTCTACTTTATTCATCTATTTCATTAATAGTGATTAAATAATTTATTTAATCATTATTTCATTTTCTGCTTAAGGTTCCTAAAGTATCTAATTAAATAAATTAAATACTTTACCTTACCCCCTTGTCTTCTCTTCTCTAAATTAAATAAATATGACAAATTATTTAATTTAGTCTTTTAACCCATTTGAATTAAAACTAATTTTTAATTCCTTTTTTCTCTCTCCTTGTCACATTCTCCATAACCCTCTCCTAATCCAGATTAAATTAATTAATCTATGATTAGGATGTGCACCACTTAATCAAGATTAAGTGTCACATCCTCCATAATCTCCCACTTGCCTCTAATCTCTCATTAATTACCTTAATCATGTGTTTGCACAACCTTAATCAGAATCATTAGCCACATTTGGCTTACCTTTTCTGGTCAACCTTCCCACTTACCATTTTTGGTATGGACTCCCTTCCCCATGTGAATTTTTAATTCACATTTATTCAACCAAGGTTCCCCTCTTCCCCATGTGAATTTTTAATTCACTTTTATCTTCCCAAGGTCTTCCCCATCCCCCATGCAAGATTCTAGAAGCCTTGACTTGTCACTTCACATGTGCCAAGGGCTTCTAGAACCTTGGACTTGTCACATCACCCACATGTGACAAATCTCCAGCTTTTTGGAGACACTCTCTTATCCACTAGATTCTTCCAATCATTGTGAATTTTAAATTCACTTTTATTCCTCCAAGGAATCTTCTCATCCCCCAAGATCCACCTCATCTCCACATCACTCCACCCTAGGACATCTCACCCTCCACATGTCAAGATGTGAGGGCTTGTGAGTCCTCAACTCACCATAGCCCTTCATCTTGATCTTTGTTGGATCAATCCCAATCGTTGAATTCTCTAGAGAATTCAATTTGGCCTATAAATACCCCTTCAATTCCTTCATTTTGAAGCATCAAGTCTTTTGCAAATAAACTCTTGCAAAATTGCCATTCAATCTCTCATCTATTTTAGCATCCATATTGCATCAATTCATCTTGCATCCACTTCATTTTCATTGCCATCCAAGGAGCACACAAAACTTCAACATCAAGGGCCAACCAAGGAAGCAACAACATGAAGGTATAACAACAATTTACTTGTTCATCTTGCTTTCATATTGTTCATTTTCTTAGGCTAATCATTGAGGTGCCTTATTATCTTGTTGTTTCTCTTTATTGCACTATTGGTTTTATCTAACATCTCTCACACTGTAGGAAGCAACATTTTATTAGGATCACACTTTTCTACTTACTAATCTTTGCAATAATATTCTCCTATTTGATTGGATTAGATAGATAAGTTGTAAGGAAGCTAAGGTAGAGGAACAACTTCCTACACTAATCTTGAGAGGAGGGTTATGAAAAAATTATTCAAATCTTTATAACAGTTACAAAAACTAAATATAAATAAACATAAATACCATTCATACTACAACATAGCGATTTACGTGGGGAAAACTCATTCGAGAGAAAAACCCCACTCCAAAATCTGCCCAATATATTGTTCAAAAATCAACAAGATTACAATATACTTGTAGAGAAATATTTCATAGGAATATCACCAATTGGAGATCCAAAGGCAAATCAACATCTATAAGACTCTTACACATAACCTCCATCTCAAGTACCTAATAAATAGTAAATATGATACATGAATGTTTAGTCAAATGACATTTACAAAAACATGAGCTAAAACCACCCAAAAAAGTGGTGCCCAACTTATCTCCAATCAAAGATGCCTATGATGTGTCAAAATACACACCAACACATGTAAATCCCTCTTAAAAAATCATTTTTGTGTCCAACATGTTTTCAAATTTCCTAATTTAAGAGATCCAACTTCTCGAGGCCATAACTTTTGATCTAGGAGTTTGATTGATGAATTTTTTGAACCATTGAAAATCTTGTGATGTGTTTTATCAAGCTATAACCCTTCATCAATTATGACCACTGTCAAGCCCAAAAATGGCCTATAAGTGCCTCAAAATTGAATTTGAATTATTTAAAAATGAAAAACTTTAATATCTTGAAAACTAGACATGATCTTGGATTAAAACTTTACCAACATTTTTATTTGGAAATTTTGTAGCTTTGGGGAAAATTTCAAATCCATTTGTGCGTAAATTATAAATAGTAACATTTTGTAGTTTCAAGGTTGAGCCACATTTTTCTTAACATTTTCCCACTTTTCGAACACCTTGCAAGAGAAAAGAGAGTATCAATACCATGATTTAATTTCTAGGGGTTGAGAGGCCTGTAGACTTTGAACACCATCTAAACTTCTCTGTGCTCACAAGCCTAGTTAAATATTTTGCAACATTCATCAAAGTCTCTACCTTAACTAGCTTCAGCCCACCATCATCAACCATATCTCTAACAAAATGATATTGGACATCAATGCATATGTAAAATTTTGTAAAATATCCACTTTCTCTAGCATCACCCTCCATCTAATACCATGTTACAAAATAAATGGTACTAAACATCTATGTGTTTCATCCTCACATGATAGATGACGTTCTTTTCTAGACATGTATGGTACTCTAACTATCACAACGAAATTTGCTAGCTCCCTAACTTAGCCCCACATATAAACATAATCCCTTAAGCTATATGGTCTCCTTAAAGTAATGAGTAGCTACCTTGTACTTATACCCATAGTGGACAAGGAAAACATAAATTGTTGCTATCTCATCCAACTAATAGTACCACCAAATAAGTTGAATGCATATCCATTAGTGTATCATTTTCTATAAGAATTTCTTATCCAATTTGAATTGATAAATACATAAATATTCATTGTGTTTGTCCCCTATATAATCCCCATGATAAGAAAATAAAGTACATAGAGATATCCAAAAATATTTGAGTGTCATCTTAACTACATCTTAATGAATCCTATCAAGGATTAGCCATAAAGTGACTCAATACTCTCATTACCTAGGTAACGTTTAGTCTAGTATAGACGATAAAATAGATCAAGTTTCCAATCACACTAGTAGAAGGAACATGAGTCATATCATATATATGGGTATCATAATATATTTCTCCACTAAAAGCTTAGTTCCCATGAAAATAAGAATGCTCAAATATTTTAAATCTACCATGTTGAAATGTTGTATTACATAATTTACATACCTAATTTGGCCCAACCAAATATTTGTATTCCTTTTATCTCTTCTAATCTCCACACCCTGGATATACTTAGTAGCCCCCAAGTCCTTCATATAAAATTGTGTTGAATTTTGAGACTTCAAATCATAAATCACATCATTATTTATTTATTTTTAAATATTTCATCTACATACAATGTGATAATAAGGTATCAATCACCATCCATTTTATAATAAATATAGTGATATAATTTGGATCTTATAAATCACAATCCCAACACAAATGAATCAAACTTTTCATATCACATTCTAATAGATTAGTTGAGATAATTAAAATATTAATTTCAATTTGCAAACCAAAGACTCCTTGTCATTAACAACATTGTTCTATGGTTGTGTCATGTAGATCTCTTCCTCCAAGTCGCCATGCCAAAAAAAAATGTGTCCATGTATTTTATCTTTAAATCAAAATCTACCATTATATAGAATAAGAACCTAATAGATGACAACTTAGCAATTGGGGAAAATCTCACCAAATTCTATCCCTTTAACTTCGTAATACCTTATTTAAGCCAATATTACCTTGTAATTTTTTATACCACCATCTAAATTGATCTTCTCCATGAACACCCATTTACATCCAATAGGATTTATTCCTTTTGGAAATAGAACCAAGTCACATGTGTCATTTCTCTTCAAGGAAATTATCTCCTCATCCATAATACTCTTTAGAACTCAAAATCACCCATATCTATCACCCTATTCATGGTTTTAAGCTCATCAATAACAATAACCAAAGAAAAAATATATCTCTATCTCTAATGAGGAGAAATATACATGTCTAGTTGATATATCTTCTAGAAATAGACCTTCTCAAGATTTGATATGGGGGTTCTACCTCCTCTTCTAAACAATTAAAACTATATGATATTTTCTCCTCTTCATGCACTTCATAATTTTATGGCTCAACATTCTTGGTATTTGGGGTTTGTTGAACCACAAATTTATATCCATCTTATTTTTCCTATAAAAATGTGGAACAAGGATTAATCACTCCAAAAATAAAATTCTACTATATAAAACTCTCTTGGCCACAGGGTCCTAGAGCTTCATAACAGCACAACAGGCAATTAGCACCAAATGTTGCGTCGGATTTTATTGTATTTTGAGTGCATGAATTGAACAATTTGGTTGGCACTCAACTTGGCGCAAACAGGCATGGTCAGCTTGGCGTCTTATTTTACGCCGACTTCTGTGTCGAATTTAACGCCAAATTTAGTATTGGCTTTGGCGTCAGGAAATCATAGCGCCTTCGTTAGCACCTAGAATAGCGTCGGGAAGTAACATCGGAAATTGCACCGAAATGGGCGCCCAATCTGGCTTCCAATTTTGCTTCCATGTCTACTCCCATTTTTGCTTCTAGTTTTGCTTCCAATTTTGCGTCCATTTTTGCTTCCAATTTTGCCTCTAGGTTTGCTTCCAATTTTGCTTCCAAGTTTGCTTCTAATTTTGCTTCCAGGTTTGCTTCAGGTTTTGCTTCTAGTTTTGCTTTCAGTTTTCCTTTTGGTTTTCCTTCCAATTTTGCTTCCGGTTTTGCTTCCAATTTTGCTTCTGGTTTTGCTTTCGGTTTTGCTTCTAGCTTTGCTTTTGGTTTTGCTTCCAAGTTTGCTTCCATGTTTGCTTCTAATTTTGCTTCCGGTTTTGCTTCCAATTTTACTTCTAGGTTTGTTTCCATGTTTGCTTCCAAGTTTGCTTCCAATTTTGCTTCTAGTTTTGCTTCCAAATTTGCTTCCAATTTTGCTTCTAGTTTTTCTTCCAATTTTGCTTCCGATTTTGCTTCCAAGATTGCTTCCGGTTTGCTTCTATTTTGGCTTCCATTGTTGCTTCCTTTTTGCTTCTAAAGATGCTTCTTGTTTTGCTTCCATTTATTAATTTAATATGTTTTAATTCAATTTGATTAGTTAAATATACTGTGCCTCTTAAATAACTCATATGATTATAGAGTAATTAATTTAATTATTTAACTCCTATGATTAAATAACAATATAATTATTGTAACATGATCATCATCTATAATTAAAACAAGTGAGTCAAATAGCTATAATTTAATTTAATTTGACAACATCCATCTTGAGCAGTAAATTAAAATCATCATAATTAATAAATATCCATCCAAAAATCATCAGCCACTTTTAATATATATAAATTGACAAGTCAATACTGATAAGATCATCATCATATATAGCTAAAACAAGTGAAAGTCAAATATGCTAGTATATCAAAAACATGTCAAAATGATACATGTCCAACAGTCGACATAAGTGAAAATGATACATGTACAAATGATATAAATAAAATTGATAAATTATGTAACCTAAATTGATACAAATCAAGATGATACATGTCCAAATGATATAGTGAAAATGATACATGTCAATATGATACAACTCAACAATATAGTATTGTAGGCCATGAAATGATACATATGATAGTGACCATGAAAAGAGTCATCATAATGATATATCAGCAATGATCCATGATGTAGTCTATATGATCATGAATGTCACTAATTACTATCACCAGCTATCTCATCATCATCATCACCATCATCGTCACCGTCGTCATCGTCGACGTCATCATCATTGTCATCGGCCTCGGTGTCTTCTGTATTTGTGTCATCATCATCCTCTATCATGTGATATGTACCGACAGGAACCAATATTTTGTGGATCTATATCATGTTGAGGATCATCTTGATCTTCTAGAAGACCCGTGTTCTGCAAAAAAAAAACATTTGAAATGAAAAGTTATAATTTATTTCATGCAATAATTTATTTTTCTGTTATATATCTAATATTCCAACATATGAGATGAAACCATAATCATATTACATCATATCAAAGTACACATACCATAATAAAATTTCAAAAAAGTTACAGCTAATACTGGTGAGTTAGGAGAAACTTCAACTTTCAAAAACAAAGCCAATTAGGTTGGCAGACTTGTGGATCAGGCCAGCATTTGGTGGAAGAGGAAGAAAGATGACTAGAACTCTGGAGGCCCACCATAATGGATTTCAGTATTCAACCATGAGAGCAGAAGAGAGAGTTGATATCATGTATCAAAATATTAAGCATGCAATCTTCCAGCCAGCGGAGAAGGAGATGATTACTTTGCTTCATTTTCATTTGCATAACCATATCATGGCATGAGAACCAAGAAGACCAAGGATGTCTAGTTTTATGTGGAGGTAATGGATGTGGTCCAAAATTTAGGAGGGGCAAGAAGGTCAATGTATGATCCTGATGAAATTGAGGAAGAATAGCAAGAGAGGGACAGGAAAAATAAAATCAATACAAAGTTTCAAGGATTTGTCAAGTGGGTAAGAGAGCTATGGGAGCAGCCTCATCTAAAATATTTTGAACTAGAGTTTGATATACCATTTAGAGAGCTTGGTTTTCATGGAGTTCCTTTCAAAGCATCTTCTTTTATTTTTCCTACAGTAAATTGTTTGGTAGAGTTGGTGGAATTGCCTTTCTTAATAATCACTATTAGTGAGATTGAGATAGTTAACCTTGAGAGAGTAGGACTTTGGAAAAATGCATTTGATATAATTGCTATTGTTTTCAAATACTTCAAGCGAGATGTACTTTGCATTGATGCCATTCCTCAATCTTCACTTGATGGCATCAAGGAATGGTTGAACTCCATGGATATAAAGTATAATGAAAGCATAATGAACTTGAACTGGCAGCCAATTTTGAAGAGTACTATTGATGATCCAGATGAATTTATTGAAGATGGTGGTTGGGAATTTTTGAATATGGAAGCTAGTGATTTTGATTCTGATAATTCAGAAGAGTCATATCAAGGATATGAACCCTTTGATGTAGAAGAGGAATCAAAATCAGATTTCATGTAGCCACCATCAAGAGTGTTACAAGCCAACAAGATGGAGGGAATTCTTATATAAGGCTAATTTTCAATGTTGTAGATATTGGCTTTAATGCCAACTACAATGGAAACATTAAAATTCCCTAGTAGTATTTATGTTAAGGAAATTTCCTTTAGATGTAAGGATTAAAAGCACATCAACCATGTGGTACAAATGATTAAATCCCAGAGATGATCTGTAAAAATGAAAGAGTCTGAAAAGGAAAAGAGAGCTATACTGGTGACTCAGGAGAAACTTCAGCTTTCAAAAACAAAGCCAATTAGGCTAGCAGACATGTGGATCAGGCCAACATTGGGTAGAAGAGGACGAAAGATGATTAGAACTCTGGAGGCCACCATAATGGATTTTTGTATTCAACCATGAGAACAGAAGAGAGAGTTTATATCATGTATCAAAACATTAAGAATGCATTCTTCTAGCTAGCGGAGAAGGAGATGATTGCTTTGCTTCATTTTCATTTGCATAACCATATCATGGTGTGGGAACCAAGAAGATCAAGGATGTCCAATTTTATGTGGAGGTAATGGATGTGGTCCAAACTTTTGGAGGGGCAATAAGGTCAATGTATGATCCTGTTGAAATTGAGGAAGAACGGCAAGAGAGGGAGAGGAAAAATAAAATCAATATAGGGATTCAAGGATTTATCAAGCGAGTAAGAGAACTATGGGAGCAGCCTCATCTAAAATATTTTGAACTGGAGTTTGATATATCATTTAGAGAGCTTGGTTTTCATGGAGTTCCTTTCAAGGCCTCTGCTTTTATTGTTCCTACAGTAAATTGTTTGGTAGAGGTGGTGGAACTACCTTTCTTAGTAATCACTATTAGTGAGATTGAGATTGTTGACCTTGAGAGAGTAGGACTTGGGCAAAAGGCATTTGATATGGCTATTGTTTTCAAAGACTTCAAGCAGGATGTACTCCACATTGATGTCATTCCTCAATCTTCACTTGATGGCATCAAGGAATGGTTGAACCCCATGGATATAAATTATTATGAAAATAGAATGAACTTGAACGGGCAACCAATTTTGAAGAGTATTATGGATGATCCAGATAAATTTATTGAAGATGGTGGTTGAGAATTTTTGAATATGGAAGCTAGTGATTTTGATTCTTATAATTCAGAAGAGTCTGATCAAGGATATGAACCCTCTGATGTAGAAGAGGAATCAGAATCGGATTTCATGTATCCACCATCAAGAGTGTTACAAGCCAACAAGATGGAGGGAATTCTTATATAAGGATAATTTTCAATGTTGTAGGTACCAACTTTAATGCCAACTACAATGGAAACATTGAAATTCCATAGCAATATTTATGTTAAGGAAATTCCCTTTAGATGCAAGGATTCAAAGCACATCAAACATGTGGTACAAATTATTAAATCTCAGAGACGATTTGTAAAAATGAAAGAGTCTGAAAAGGCAGAGAGAGCTACACTGGTGACTCAGGAGAAACTTCATCTTTCAAAGATAAAGCCAATTAGGTTGGCAGACGTGTGGATCTGGCTAGCATTTGGTGGAAGAGGATGAAAGATTATTGGAACTTTGGAGGCCAACCATAATGGATTTTTGTATTCAACCATTAGAGCAGAAGAGAGAGTTGATATCATGTATCCAAACATTAAGCATGCATTCTTCCAACCAGCGGAGAAGGAGATGATTACTTTGCTTCATTTACATTTGCATAACCATATCATGGAATGGGAACCAAGAAGACCAAGGATGTCTAGTTTTATGTGGAGATAATGGATGTGGTCCAAAATTTAGGAGGGGAGATCCTGATGTCTGCCAAGAGGCATAAAGTCAGATGAATTAAGTTTTCCTACATGTCTACCAAAGTTTACTTCTAATTTTTATGACTTTTTTCTTGACTGTCAGAGTTTAATTACAAATTTGAAATTTATTTCTTGTCATTTTGATGAGGATATATTCAGCCAATTTGTAAGCACATTTTGTTTGTATCACAAGCATATGTGCATTGCAAGAATTTTGATTATCTATGGTCTACAGCTACATCATCTCACTTATTGGATCTTCTATTTCAATGTTTTCTATGGCTCCTTTCCTTAGTTGAGAAGTGGATTTGAATTTGGAAATACTACACTTTAAAACTAGCTATGGTTTAAGGAGAGCTATTCTAGCTTTGTTGTTGACACCCTCAATCTTCAATAAGAACTTAGATGCATGGATTGAAATGCAAGCTTTCAAACTTAGATTTGAATGTGCGTAATTTGATTGATTATGGTTTTCATAGGTAGTTGTCTTTACATGACTATTTTGGATTGTCAATACGTGTAATAGTGTCTACATCCTTATCAAGTTTGGCTACCTTTATTCAAAATGCCTTGGTCTTTGGACTTGATACAAAGTTGTGCATTTTTATTCCATATTTGTAACATGTAGGACATTTAAGGGGTACAACATATAGAAATTTAGTACTATCATCCAATGAAAACTTACATATAGTGTATCATGAACAACATAAAATGTTTTTATTAGGGTTAATGCTTTCTTCCCCCACGTTGCTGATATTTTCCCCAAAACATTTTTTTATTATTATTTCAACGCATCTCAAAATTTAATGTATTGATTAACATTTGTTACGCATTTCATATGTTTATGCAAATTATGCATATATGTTAACTCGATCAGTGTTGTTACTTCGGTAGTTTGACTTCTATCACAACCAACCATTAGGCCATTGTGTGCGGGAGCACATTTATGTTTTTAGTTAGCTTTTTTGGATAGCTCTACTGGGTGTTGAGGACATTCCATTTATCTTTTGAATGTTAAGAAGTCAGAGTTTCATGGATTTTTCAAGCAAGTAAGAGAGTTATGGGAGCAGCCTCATCTAAAATATTTTGAACTAGAGTTTGATATACCATTTAGAGAGCTTAGTTTTCATGGAGTTCCTTTCAAAGCCTCTACTTCTATTGTTCCTATGGTAAACTATTTGGTAGAGTTGGTGGAATTACCTTTCTTAGTAATCGCTATTAGTGAGATTGAGAATTGTTAACCTTGAGAGAGTAGGACTTGGGCAAAAGTCATTTGATATGGCTATTGTTTTCCAAGACTTCAAGCGGGATGTACTCCGCATGTACGAAATTCCTCAATCTTCGCTTGATGGTATCAAGGAATGGATGAACTCCATGGATATAAAGTATTATGAAAGCATAATGAACTTGAACTAGTGGCCAATTTTGAAGACTATTACTAATGATCCAGATAAATTTATTGAAGATGGTGGTTGGGAATTTTTGAATAAGGAGGCTAGTGCTTCTGATTCCGATAATTCAGAAGAGTCAGATCAAGGATACGAACCCTCTGATGTAGAAGAGGAATTAGAATCAGATGAGGAAGGTTCAGAAGATGAATCTCTTGTGGAGTCAAAGGAGGATGAAGAAGAAGAAGAAGATTCTGAAGAGGGGTAAGGTAAACCATGGGATGAATTAGAAGCCAAAGCCAGAAATGTAGATAAGGAAAAAGGAGACGAGTGTGATAGTGAAGAGGAAAGGCGGCAATGAAAGGTAAAAGCTATAGGGAAGTCTCGGGCACCTGGTATTAGAGATTCAAGAGGAATTCCTACTAAGAGGCATAAAGTTAGATGAATTGAGTTCATCTACATCATTCTACTATTTATTCATGCACATAAATGGTCATCTTGTAATCGTAAGATTTGAGCTCTATTTACTCATCCTACGCATCAATAAACAACTCAACACAAGAGATGCAAATTGACATATTAACACAACAATATCCAACTAAGTTATTGAAACTCAACTATTGATACCTCGTTCTCCATCCAGATTACAAAATCATTCCACTTTTTGTTTTGTAACATATTCTTTTCAAATTGCTTTGGATGGCGGCCATATTTCTCCTCTTGTCAAAACATGGCACATGGACTAGTTAAACTAATTAATATGCAATCATTTACTTTTTCCAAGGAAATAAAAAATATATATCATTTAACATATTAAAAATACTTACAAATGTACAGATCAAGGCCTATAAACCTCTGGCCACTGTGATGCGTGGCACGAAGTTTCTCAAGCCTAGCCTTGGAGGCCTTGTCCTGAAACATATACTAATTCAATTTAACTATGCACAAATAAAATTTAAATATCGTTTAATAAATTTGATATAATCTTATGAGAAAATTCAAATACCTATGTACTCTCCTCACCGGACTTCCTCCATGCATCAAACTTCTCATATGCTTTTACAAGCTCTTTCCATACTTTCACACTTACATCAATTGGTCTTCTTTTCTGCCTTAGCTCGGGAGGGATTTTTTTTATCTTCTTTGTTTGGTTGCACCGAAATCTCTTGCAGTTTTGAGACATTTGTAGCTTTATCTTCTTTATAGACCAACCTGTGCCAAATTTAGTCTCCATGTCATGAATAACTGATTTTTTCAGTTGCATGGGTATCTATGAGAATGGAAAATGTAGATGGTCTTTGAACCGCTAAAGGCATGATTCCTTCAACCTATTCACAAACATTTTCCCAGCATCCATCATTCGGACTTCCCTTGAAACCACCTTGTATTCTATCTTTGTATTGTAGCTACCAATGCAAGATTGATAACATGGCATGGAGGAAGAAGTTTGTGTCCCAGGAGTGAATGGTACATTGGAAGTCTCTCTTCCCTATTCCACATTCTTAGAGTTTACTGTCACTTATTTCCTCCTGGATCTTTTGCTCAATCCAAGACTGGTTGGGGAATCAATTGATTCCCTTTCACACAATTGATTTGTTTGCAATGTTTGAGGGGCATTACCAGATTTTTTTTCTATGTATCTGGCAAGCGTTGTCCAGTCCACATTAACTAATTTGTTCAATGCCTCTACCCCCAATATGGAAGCCAATTCCTCTTTATCTTTTTTAGTCTCATGTCCCTATATATATATATATATATATATATATATATATTTAAATTATATTTCTTCTTTTAAATTTAGAAATAGAAAACTAAAAACTACAATTCCTCTTTATCTTTGTCAGTCTCATGTCCCTATATATATATATATATATATATATTTAAATTATATTTCTTCTTTTCAATTTAGAAATAATAAACTAAAAATTAAAATTCAAAGAAACAATGGAAACATTTACAAATCTATAAATTGACAATGAATTACCTCATTGTGGCCAGAGTCTGTTGACAATGCTCGCTTCCTTCTATTGCTTGACATTTTGAGGTGACCTAGGGCAAAATATTTTTGTCTAGTCTATGGAGGCAAACAAAGTACACACTATCAGGTATGAAAGTTTTCGTCTAGTTTGTGGTATAAAATTTTTATTTTGTGGGAAAGTATGTTTGTCGGGTTTGCTTAGTGTTGATAACCTAGGGAAAATATGTTCATTGGGTTTTCTTAGTGTTGATAACCTTATCATGAAAACTCTTTCATAATGCAATCTTGCATGAATTTTTCATGGCATCAGTGACTATGGCGCGACTGGGAAAAGACAAGCGATTTCTGCGTTTATTTTCAGTAGTGATCGACCCAATTCCTAGATTTGCCAAGCAAATCACTATTTCCTAAGCAAATCACTATTTCCTTGATACCCAGGTTAGGGAAAGAATACGGAGGCATCTTGGCTTCGTGCTATAATATTTTGAGCCAAAGCTCAAATGGGTAGGGTAAAAAAATTTGTTGGTTTCTCAAAGGTTTTACAATTTATAATGATGGGATAATTTAGAGGTTGCTTGGACAGGTTAGGCCACGAACTAGTAAACAATCATGAATTCAAATGCAATACAAAGAGCATAAACAATCACGAATTCAACCAAGAAAAGAAAATTGTAACCTTACCTATGGTGTTGTAAACTAAATCAAATTTGTTATCAGTTGCTGGTAGCGCCCTGCTCTCTTCCTTCGTGCAGCGTTTTTTCCTTTTTGTCGTCTAATTTCTTCCTTCACGCGAATTTTTTTAAAATTTAAAATTTTGATTAAGTAGTCGGTACTTTAGTTGACGTTAGTTAATGCCAACTTTAGCGCCGAATTTTGGCCGTTAATGTAAACTATTTGGGGCGCCTAAGGCAGTGCCAAGTGCGCCTAATTGAGCACCTATCATTGTTGTATAGTGACTATTTTCATTGTTGTGTATCACAAGATCCAGAGTGTTCGAAATAATTCCAACTCCTACCTTGTTTTTGTGACCACTGATGTCCCATGGCTCCTTCATCAGCTTGGTGTGGTAGAGCGATTTTTACCACAGTCTCGCAAGGTGCTTCATCCTTCTCGATGGTAGTGCGGTGAAAGCTTTTGTGGTAGCACACGAGTCTTCCTTCTATTCCTGGCGATGTTGCGGTGACTCTCGTAAGTCTTCTACCAAAGGCATGCAGTAGTACCACTATCCTGTGACTCCTTCATTAGCTTGGTGTAGTAGAGTGGTTTTTACCGTGGTCCCGCAAGTTGCTTCTTCCTTCTCAACGGTAGTGTGGTGAAAGATTTTGTGGCAACATTTTTATTCACAAAGGAGGCCATGGAGAGAGGATGTGGACGGCGTAGAAATACTAAATCACTAAGAGGAAAGTGGGTGGAAATAGATGAGACAATGGAATATGTAGATACAATAGAGGTGAGAAGAGAAAACAACCTCAACCAAAGGAGGAAGGTGTTTATGAATTCACAAATGCTACAAAATAGAGGAGATATCAATATGTCAAATATATGACTAAAGTGAGGTTTTGTGTTGGATAGCATACTCATTGAAATGATATAATTGGTGTACTAAACATTATTTACTATGTTGTGTATTATAGGGGCGAGACGAGGCCATGGCAAAAAATTGTGTCATATCAAATGAGGACAGAATAGATGAAGCGAGACAGCAAGTACTCAAATTTTGACTTAACTTAGGAAAAAATGATCTAATGGCATTTTGAGATACGTCCATATTTTTTCACAGTATTATTGAAATTTATAATGTATTATCCAATCTTGACATAAATTAATGCATGTTGTTGATTATTTTAGATGGAGATTGGAGAAAATGCAGAGCCTGGGCATTCAACTAGCAAAAGAAGAAGATATCTACGTGGGCGTGGACCTAAAACTATTAAATCACGTAGACGATGGTGGGTGGAAGAGGATATGACAATGGATACTACAGACACAACAAATGATTGCACTGAAGAAGTAGTAGGTTGGGACTATAGTACATGGGATGAATACTTTGAGAAAATTGTTGTTTGTGGATGTTCTATATGTCGTGGAAAGGAACAATTCAAACGAGCGATTGTACAAAGACATTACATAAATGATGAAATAGTTGGTAGTATGCCTCATACAATTGATTAAAACCAAAGAATAATAAATGAGTGTGGACTAATGTTTTATAAACTATATTTTCAAAATTGTGTTTTATTTAAATTATAGTATAAAAAAGGTAGTTTATAAAATAATGTTCCATTATTCAATTGATGTATATATGTTCATACAATTTTTATTTTTATTTTTTAAGCTATATTTGATTATATTTCTTTGAAATTGATAAATTTATGATTTATCCAATTGTTGCCAAACATTAAATAATGCTTGTGTTTGTTGATAGGTAGAAGATTTTGATGAAACACATACTAATACCCAAGATCCAACTGGGTTATTAAGATTTGGACGAGATGATCCAAACCATCCTTTAAACCATACCAGGGAGAAAAGAGCAAGATTGAAGAGAACACTACCACCTAAGAAATTTGAAGAGCTAATGAGAGTCGCACACACTGATGGCATGCCACCTAGGCTTAATGATGATGATCATGATAGTGAAAATGCAATGCATGAAGAAGGATCAAATGAAATGCTTACAGGTTTCTTTGGGGATGGAAACAATGATGACAATAATGATGATATGGTTGACAGTAACAATGATAGCAGGGGTAATTACCACCAACTTAATGTTGATGATAACAACATCAAAGACTCCATTAAGCAAGTAGCGAAGACACCTGTGTTCAAATTGGGTGCAAGTAGAACCTCAAAATTGGCATGCACATTAATATTATTAGAAGTCAAGTCACTATTTGGTTGGTCAAACAAAGGATTCACTACCCTACTAAAGTGAGTTGAAATCTATTTCTTACTTTACATTGTCAATTGGTGTACATAATTCATAAACATTTATCAACTTCGTTTATATTTTATTAAGAGGATTTTAAAACCATATATTGTATATAAATAGTCCTAGTATAGATTGACATATCAAACATGTTCATCATAAGTCAAACATTCAATTGATTTAATCTCTAACAATCTTATAGGGCACTAAAAACTAAAATATTCCCTAAAGAGAATGTGTGCCATCAACTTGTAGAGAGGCGCGTCTATTGTTGGTTGAGTTGGGGATTGAATATAAGAAAATTCATTCATGTAAAAATGATTTCATTTTATATAGAGATGAATATCAAAACAAGGTAGAATGCCATGTATGTAAAGAGAATAGATATCGTACAGATGTACAAGGTCCTACAGTTTCAAAGAAGGTTTTACGTCACATGCCAATTATACCTAGACTTCAACGAATGTTTCATTGCAATTCACTAGCACAATTGATGGACTGGCATGCAAAGAACAAGAGCATGTGAATTTCGGCCGACTCCAAAGCAATGAAAAACATAAAGGAAAAATGGCCAAGAAAATTCAAAGATGAACCTTGTAGTATCAAGTTTGGTCTTGCAATTGATGGAGTGTGCCCATTCTCTTTCCTGAGCTCAAATTACAGTGTTTGGCCAGTCAAATTGATAGTATACAATATTACCCCATGGATGAGTGTTAGAAAGGAGCACCTTATGTTGACTCTCATTGTTCCAGGGAAACATCAAGTTAAAAACATGGATGTTTATCTTGTGCCTTTTATTGATGAGATGCAACTACTAAGGAAAGGCATAAGAATGTATGACATATCACGTCCTCCATCAAATAGGTCCTTCATATTGTATGGTGTGCTATGTTGGACTATTCATGATTTCTCAAGACTTGGTGTTTGTTCTGGTAAGATAAAATATTTACGTATTTACACTCATAATTTATTTTCATCCCAACTTTCATACTTAGTTTTATACTATTTTTTTATGTTATTAACATTAATTGAAGGGCTTCAAACAAAGGGGGCATTTGCATGTTCAAGATGTGTAGAACAATTTCAAGGGCGGTATTCTAAAGATGTACATAAATTTATTTATGCAAACAGGGTTTTTCTACCACTAGATCATAGGTTTAGAAATTGCCTAAAGAATCAATTTTATGGAAAAGTTGAAAATAGGGGCCCTCCCATGATTATGGGTTCAGGTGATTGACTTAAGAAGTATGAAGATGTTGAATTGAAAGCTTGGGAGGATTTTTTTGATCAGGGTGATTCAATTGAAGAACCAGAACAAGTTGTAGTTAATATGCCAGAAGGAATGAAAAGGAAATCCATATTTTATGAGCTCCCTTACTGGAAGGATCTATTAATATCTCACCTATTAGATCCTATGAACATCTTCAAAAATTTCCCACATTCTATATTTTGACATATATCAGGCAAAGAGAAGGAAACCTTGTCTTCAAGGAGAGATATTACTCTTTCGCGTACCAAATTTGATAGAAAACATTTGTGGCCAAATAGGGAAAATGAAACATATGCAGAAGCTCCATGGATTTTGGAAAAAAAAAGAGCTAGACCAACTAAAAAATGCCATCTATTCAATAAGGACACCTACTAGCTATGGGTCATCATTGGCTAAAGCTTTTACAGTTGATGGACATATCGTAGGATTTATAACACATGATTTTCATAATTTAATGAAGGTATTATATATCAGCATTTAACATAAATACTGGTAACATTAATTAAGCACTAAAATTATTTTGATATTTTGTTGTGTGAGAAAAAATTACTAATGACCTTTTCATAAATGTGTTTGATAGCATATCATGCCATTGGCAATTAGGGGGGATTCTTGTCTTACAGTTGACTTAAGGAATGCCATAAGTCGATTGTCAACATTTACAAGGTATGTGGTTATATGAAATTTTCATGTGTGAGAGACATAGAGATATTATATCTTTTTTAATTTATGACTAAAGGTTCATACTAATTTACTATTCTTATAGTAGGTGGGTGACCTCCAAGGAGATCCCTAAATCTGAAGTGCCAAAGTGGAAGAAGGAAATTGCAAAAATTGTATGTGTATTTGAGAAGGAGCTCCCTACAAGTTTCATGGACCTACAAGTCCATTTACTTATACACCTAGTCGATGACATTGAATTGGCGGGTGTCATATCAATGAGGTGGATCTTTTTCTTTGAGAGGTATATGAAAACTCTTAAAAGATATGTCTGACAAAAGGCATATCCAGAGGGTTGCATGGTTTAAGGGTATGCATTGAATGGAGCATTTTTTTTCCTGTGTGAATTCCTTGGTAAGGATTTTGAAGATGGCCCATGCATCTGGGATGAAGAATGAGCATCATATATTATTGATGGAGAAAAACCACAATCTAATGGTGTTGAAGTAGAAATTAGTAAGTAAATTCACAATCAGTGCGGTTGTTTTTCTTGCAATCATTAATTTACTTTGTAATTTATTTGTCAAATTAACAGTATGACATTTGGAGTTTGAAATAAACATGTTGACACATGTAATAAGTGTAGACGAAATTTCTATATTTGACAAGTTCATTATGTACTACAAACAAATGGATTGATCTATATGATAAAAAGAGAGAAGAAGTGTTAGAAGCAAGGAGACAGTTTAAGAGATTGAACCCAAGGAATACTCCACTTCCCACTCATCTGCTTGGGGAATGGGGCAAACATTGCACACTAGAATGGGTTACTAAACAAATTCAAAATCAAATAGAAGATGCAAGTACAAATTCAAACATAACAGAAGATGAAATCAACATGTCTAGAGGATGTGAAAGAAAGGTAAAGTTGGAATTTTACAAAATGTTGTTTCCTTATAGTTTTGACAATACTAACTATTTTAATATTCGTCATTATATTTGTTTTCATTGAAATAAATACTCTTTCACAAGCGAGGAAATATCCAGCAATGTGGGTATATGGTCGACATTATCGTGTAGAAAGTGTAGACGTAAAGAGGTGATCCTTCGATTGCGGTATCATGGTTGACTTCAAGCAATCTAGTCGATCAAGCTCAAAAGATAAGAATATAATCGAAGGGAATCCACATTGGGAAAATACAAGAAATCATTGATTTCGATTACCACTCTTTTAAATGTTGTATTTTTAAGTGTAGATGGTATGAAGCATTTGAGAGGACACGAAGACATGATACCCATAGTGGATTGTTTTCTATAGATTCCTCATCGTTCTTGTAGACACTGAAAATTGGTCTAGGCCTGCGAGTACCACTTTCGACATAATTTTCTAATGTCCATGGTCACGATTAAATAATGTTAATTATTTAATTATTTCCTATACATATATTTCTTCTATTAATTAAATAAATTTAATTATTTAATTAATTCATTATAAAATATATTCAACTTTGATTAATTAAATAAATCTTATTTATTTAATTATGTCGCTAATTAATTAATTATCTTTCTGAATTAAATAATTTATTATTTAATGTACCTTTTATCATATTTCGACTATAATTAAATATTCTTTTCGAATTATTTAATTATTCAATTAACCTTTTCAATAGTCTATTAAATAAATTATTATTTATTTAATTAAATCTTTTCAATTTTGAATGTTTAATTAAATAAATATTTAATTCATTAAAAGAGTTATTTCTGTCACATTCTTCTATCACCTACTTAACTAATTATTCACTCACCATTTGACTCGAGATCTATTTAAATCCATCAATTATCTCCTGATTTGATATCTGATCGTCTCTGTGAAGAGACTCTTTGTCTTGATCAATCAGTCTAATTCTCCTGCATGCACATATTTATTAATTAAATATATTTATTTAATTAATTAATTCATGTGTGCATTCGAATAGATCATTGTCAACTTCTAACTTTATCCTTTTCATTCAAAGTCTAATTCTTCTATTTTCGAAGACTTTCAACTAAAGATTAAATCATTTATTTAATCTTAATGTCTATTCTTAAATATTTTCAAACAGTTTTAACACTAGATTAAATTATTATTTAATTTAATCTTTATCTTACAAAATTTCCCAACTCACGTTCTAACTGACACAAATCTCACATCGCATGACATTCAATAATCTCGATCGTTGATCTCTCTTTTGAATCTGAGTCGATCGTTCGAAAAACAACTTTCTATAAATTGGTTGATTTTCCTCATTATTCCTCCTCCCAAAATCTATATACTTTTGGAATCATAACTTGTTAATCTTCGATATTTTGCTATTATCACATATACACATTAAGTCTATACTTGCACGCTTATGAAAATATGAGGGCAATTATACTACAAAAGGAAAAATGGAGAAGGACAATCAAGATAATTCGAAGGAATTTACAGATGTTTGATGAGATTGTTTTAATTATCATTTTAGTTTATTCCTTTGTGCTTTGTTGTTTAATTTAGATTAATTCTTTTTTATTAGATTTAACCGATCTTGCTTGCAGCATTATTTATCTACGTTACATTTGGTGAACCCGACGTGAAGACTTCCAATCTTCAAAAATCCATAGATAGTTTTTTATTTCTTTTTGTAGGTATCGTACAAAACGACGCATCTAAATGATGAAACGACACATATGAATTTGTGAACCACATCTAACAAATCCTGAGACGCATCTGACTAAACCTAACGCATCTACAGCTTTTTGCAATGCAACTGACTGATGAAACTTGTGACACATCTGCAGCTCTAAACGATGCATCTGGCTGGTAAATTAATTCAAGTTTCAAATTTTTGTTTTACGATTTTCTAATTTTCATTTTTTTTTCACTAATGTTTGCTTTGTAGCGTGTGATTTAGGAAGATAACATAGTTTTTGCAGGACGTAGTGTAGAAGACATTGAAACAAAAACTCCTATTTCTATAGGACAAATGATGAAGACAAACATGAAAACTACTAACAAATTGCATGCAGAACCTATAGTCGAAGGCTTTAATTTATAAAAGAACATTCTGTTTGGTAGCTTAGATAATTTTCATTTGGGATTAAAATTAACCAATGTCTTTTGTGTTTGTATATGTTTAGTTTAGAACCCTGATTCAGTATATCATAGTATCCTCTCCCCTTGTGCATTCGTACGATCTTGGGTGTAAGAGAACCAATTACTAACTCTAGAAATTTGGGCCTGTGTTGGTGGTTAAGAGTAACCAGCACGACTCAAAACCGGTGACAGGTTTTTTTGTCGAGCCACTCCCAATCGGTATACAAATTTTAATACTCGAGGAAAGCTTAGTATTACGAGGATCTCAATAGACAAGCATTTGATTCCCTAGTACCCTTGAGGTGCGTCGAAACCTGCAAAACCTAACCTCTGCAGACTGGGATGATATTTCCTCTCACATGGCTCTTTTGAACAGGTGTCTAAACTAAAAATCCAATTTTTTCATAGTTAAGCCAAAATCCTTTTATTTACTGGTGCAACAGGTTGGACCTGTGAAGCTGTCTCAAATCCTTACGGTTCATGTGTAGAGATGAAAATTATGCCATGGGGAGTTCATGGGTATTGTAGCTTGGCTGCCCCGAGAAGTGTGTGACGTGGACGGGAGCCAGTGGGGTCAAGCTACTAGTCATCTGCCTTGAATATATGTAGTTGGGGAAACCCAATTGAGAACTCAATAAATATTGTCCATCATAGCCTAGGATTGTACATGTCTTCTTATTTTAATAGATTCATACATTTCAAAACTGAAAACACTTTGTCTTCTATGATTGTATTTGCTTTATTTGTCAAAACTTGATCATAAAACTGAGTCATTTGTAACATCTTCATCAAAACACCATAACTGAATAGTGAGTCGCAACTATCAAATTGAAAACCGCATATATCATTACGAGTCACAACTGTTAAACAAAAAAATGCATGTGTCTGTCAACATACTTAGTTTTCACAAGGTTTAGATTCTAAGTTGCATCTGCTTAATGAGTTGCATCTGATTACAGAGTCACATCTATCATAAGTTAAACCGCATTTGTCTACGAAAGTCACATTTGTATGTCAACAACCAAGACTAGGTTTCATCAGATAGCCGCATCTGAAAACTACAACACATCTGTCAATTTTAGCAATGCATCTGCAACCCGAACCACAATTGACTGTCAACAAAAATCTTGAAAACTGCAAACTCAGTCCGAAATTTTTTTTGTCTTTTTAACCTTTGTTTCTTATGGTCAACCTTGGACAAAAACTAGAAAATTACTCAAAAACCTTGCATTGTTTAGGTGTCATTTATGTCTTAGAGATAGTCATCTTAGTTGCAAAAACTTAGTTACCCCATAGGAATTCGCATATCCTAGAATAGAACAGCTTTCTACATCATTGGATATGTTCATGCTTCGATTATCATTATCATTGAACCTAGTCACTTTTTTCTTACTAGTGAATCCTTCCAGCTCATCAGTCTAGTTTGGGAGATTCACCTTATCAGTTGTCTTTGTCCTACATTAGGTTCCTTGGTAAAGTTAAGTCATAGCTTTGGATTATTCTATAGGTGGTAGGTTATACTCGCTTAGAATCATTTACCGTCATAGTCTACTCAAAAAATTTGTACATAATCCATCCTAGCGTACGTCATCCTAGTATACGTCATTTTAGAAATCCTTAATTTTAGTAACATCCTTTATATTTAGAAAATTCCAAAAAAACATAGAAATAGGACATATCTATTTCTAGACATAGTTTTACATTTCCCCTTTTGAGCAACATTTTCATGGTTGAAACAAGGGCTAATAAGAAATAAAAAGAAATGTTAGACCCCAATGACTTCATCAATCCTTTCAAAAACCAACCATCAGGGAAAGAGAGACCACACAAAACTTTGCTTGAAAAACACGTCACTAGAGACACATGGACACATCTTCTCTGAAGACATAGATATTGTCGTACAAGATCTTGATTTTGCATCCTTTATGGATGAGTGTTTGGCAAATGATCCCCAATGATATCTAGAAAAGTTTCTAGTAGAAGGTGCCACACTACCACTAGGATTTGATGTTCACACTTTGAAAACAACATCTACTCAACCAACACAAACCATGGCGTCAAGTGTCTTTGTTCCTCCAATTACCGCAGCAATACCAACTGGCATACCTACTCAAACATCGTCAATTGTAAACACAACCCCATTCAATATAACACAAGGTTTACAATTCATTGCAGAAGCATCCTCATCAAACCCCTTTGGCACAAACACCACTGGTGAACGAGCCAAAGTTGGCACGAACCCAGCTATACCTCATATCAGTACCAGTACTGTCATTCCACACATGGGGGCTACACAAACAGGAAATATTCCTATACCAAATCAAAACATTCAAACAGGAAATATTCCTCTACCAAACTAGAACATTTAGACGAGATATATCCCTATACCGAATCAGAACATTCAAACAAGATATATACCCTCGCCAAATCATAATCCATCACAAAATATTGCATTTTAGAACACTTACATTGATCCTAATAACACAAACAACATATCATTAACACAGGTAGATGTTCTACAAAATCAAATGCAAATCCTTCAACAACAAATGGACAGTATGTCTATGTCAGGAAAATGAACTATCTCAACACAAGATTTATGTCCATTTCCTTTTGACAAAGCATTATACATGACACCCTTCCCACATGGATACATTATACTAGATTTGCCTAAGTATAATGGGAAGAGGAATCCTTTAGAACACATCAGAGAATTTTCTACAACATGCATGGACATCTCGTATGACCCCACGTATTTAATGAGACTATTTTTGCCAACCCTTGTTGGTTTAACATTGTAATGGTTCTCTAAACTACCATATGGCATAAGATCATGGGGTGAATTGGCTGAAAATTTTTTTGAACACTTTGCCTTCAACATAGACAATGAAATAGCGATAGCTACCTTGTGTCACACTATGCAAGAAGAAGGCAAAACTTTCACCACTTTCTTCCAGAGATGGAGGAGTTTAGCTAGTCGTTGTCCTATTGAGATACCAGAAAAACAAAAAGTCATGATATTCCTTCAAAATCTTCATCTGAAACTGAGAAGTGACTTAAGAGTACATTGTTGTACCTCATTCCTAGACTTGGTGCAAAAAGGCATTATACTTGAAAAAGGCCTTATTGACAAAGGAGACATTAAAGTACCAGGCAAGAACCCAATTGTCCAACATCAAAATTCTCTCAACGATAGAAAAAAGTTTTGGTCTAGAAACAAAAATGTAACAAATGACGGTATTGTTGATGTTAAGACCCTACATGTGAGACCTATCATCACACTTAGAGGTTACAACTCCAATCAAGACATGACTAATAATCCGGATCAAACAACCAACTTTGTCCAAAATTCGCAACAACAACAACCACAGAGGAGATTTCCTAAACGTGAATTTACCCCTTTGGGGGAACCAATCGAGACTGTTTTCAAAGAACTGATTAAACATAATCTCCTAAAACCTCTAGAACAAAAACAGTATGATCCTGGATAGTTTAAACCCTCATGGTGGGATGATAACGCTTATTGTGAGTATCATCAAACAAAGGGACACAACCTTCAGCAATTTCGACAACTAAAAAACATCATACAAGATTTTGTTGAAGACATAACCATAGAAGTCAATGGGAAGAAACATACCAAGAACAGTGATCACAAGGTCTTCATGGATCCATTATATGACCATGGGAAAGGAAAGGCCTCCAGTTCAGGAACTAAAAATAATACCTCGACCAATATAACAGTACTAAGTACGATTATAAACTAGGCACCATCATCAATCATATTTGGGTTGCTGATAAAAATATCAATACCATTACTATAAAGAAGCATCCTAAATATGCGGTCAATACACGTAGAACTAAGATAACCCTTCCAGGTCCTTCTTCAAAGCCAACAACACAGTCTTTCAAGCCTAAGTATAATTTTCTTGACCAACTGGGCAAGACCCCGACACAAATATCCATCTTAGAACTGTTGACTATATCACTAGATCATCGAGCCATTCTAGACAAATCCTTACAGAGTACTACTGTCCCTACCAACATAGATGCCAATCATTTCGAAGAAATGGTAGGATAACCAATTTCCATCACGCCACATTCTTTCAACAAGATTATTCCATTGAAAAGACCCATCATAACAATCTATTACACCTTGAAGTTCTTGTCCATCAAACCAAAGTCAAACGAGTCTTGGTAGATGGAGGAGCAGGGTTGAACCTTTGTACCTTGAAATTGGTTAAGGCATTAGGATTCTCAGAAGCATGCATGGACACCACTAAGAGTATATTCATTAAGGCATATGACGATGAGGAAAGATCATCCAAAGGAGTTGTTAAACTCCCTATCAGGATTGGCCCTGTAGTTATGGACACTAGCTTCCAGGTCTTGGATCTCACCCTTCCCTATAACCTTTTGTTGGTTAGACCTTGGATACATGCAATGAAATCCATACCTTCCACATATCACCAATGTCTTAAATTCTTGTTTAATGGCACCGAGATCACCATTGATGGTGATCCAAATCCTTTTCAATACTGCACAATCCTACACGAAATACCACAACGACGAGTGCCAGTCAATCAAGAGGATTCATCCTCCACCTTATCCCTATATGTTGATCCATCAACTCTTACCAAGTCCATTGCATCACAACCAACACCATCCACTCCCAAGGTTGAGATCCAAGACAAGGGTTGTGGAGAATATCACATGAAAGCATCTTATTGTGTCAGTCAAAGGGTTCCACCTAACTCATGTTTTTCCCATAGCAAATAAGAAATAGTCAGTTGTCACATTCCATGTCCCTCCTACAATGACATTGACAAAATGGGGAGAGTTAATTCAAGAGGTCGTAGACTAAGAATATGTCACCTCCTGGTTGTATACTGAAGATAATGAAAACCCTCCACCATCTATACAAATATTTAAGGATCAATATGGAAAAGGCTTCACGATCATGCAAAGCAAAGGATATGACAGACATAGTGGTTTAGGGTTACATTAGAATGGAAGGACTAAACCAATCATTGTCTCACCATGACCAAAAGAACTAGGGATAGGGTTTCAACCAATTATAATTGGTTTTCTTGGTACTCCATTATCGTTACGAGAGGACGTAAGTGCTTCTGAAGACATCGAGATATCTAATGAACCACTTGACCTGGTTTATGATGATTCCCTGACTCAAGTGACTATGAATGGGATTCCCTTTCCTCTACCAGCATGATGGACCTAGATAAGTTATTTGGCGAACTTGATAGTATGCTACAAATCTTACCAAAACCATCTAGCCCTCGTCTTAAAAATTCCTTGTCTAAAGAAGAATGGCTTAAACTTTATTATTGGGAAACCCTTGATCATGAATCCCGGGCACCTAATGAACCATCTTATGATGACCTAGTTATTTCAGTGGTCCCACCCCAAAGTAAACTTGTCCATAAGAAAAAGGATTTAGTCTAAAACTTTTGTGACCATGTTAACCACTCTATATTCACCATGTCATCCTCCACATTTGATAACTCCGATGATGACATGCCTCTCATATATCCCCAACTTATCGATTGGGATCAACAAGGTACACCCATCTTAGACATATTTGAGAATGACGAAGTGATAGCTAAGTTCATGGGACTTCAAGAAGGCATACCTAGAGGGGATCATAAAGCTGGCTTTACCATAGACTTGGATGACAAGGCATATTTTGGGGAGTTTGTTCACACCTCCAGTCGCAAAAATGAAAATCAAAAGAAAAAAAATGAAAATGATGAAAATGACAAGTCCCTAGGTGAAAATCGAAAGACGCCTTTGGATGAAGAAATAGTAAAAATAAAGGACGTACCTGAGGGAAAACCTCTCTGAGGCACCCAAGGATGGAGGTTTGAAAATTCTCCCAGTTGCTCAGGAAATATCACCAATGTTAGTAGAAGAGTCTGTCGAGATCAACATAAACACAGAAGAAAAACATCGGGTAATATATTTTGCAGCATCTTTGACAGAGACAAAGCAACCAGAGTTTAGAGACTTCTTTACAAAAAGACAGATAAATTTCACATGGTCATATGCTGACATGACAAGGCTGGATCCAGACCTTATATTGCACCATCTACTATTACAACCAGGTATTAAGCTTGTCAAGCAGAAGTTAAGGAAAATGCATCCACAAATTGCTCTACTGGTCAAAGTTGAACTTAAGAAGCTATTGGATGTTGGATTCATTAGAACCATAGGCTATGCAAAATGGATATCAAACCTTGTGCCAGTAACCAAACCATCTGGGGGCATCCACATTTGTACAAACTTTAGAGATATCAACAAGGCATGTCCTGAGGATGACTTCCCTTTGTCGAACATTGGCATGATAGTGGACCTTACAGCAGGATACAAGATGCTATCCATCATGGATGGTTTCTTTGGGTATAATCAAATCAAAATCGCAACTGAAGACCAACACAAGACAACTTTCACATGTCCATGGGGAACATACTGTTGGAATGTTATGCCTTTTGGGCTCAAAAATGTTGGAGCTACATATCAACGTGCAATGACGACTATTTTCCATGACCTTGTACATACTCTCATGGAAGATTGTGTCGACGACATAATAGCCAAATCATTGACAAGAGTAGATCATTTGAAAGTCTTAGACAAGATATTCCAGAGACTAGAAAATTACAAAGTCGGACTAAATCCAAAAAAATGTGTCTTTGGCATTAAATCAGGAAAAATTCTAGGACACATCACTTCTAGAAGACACATTGAAGTGGACCTTGCAAAATTAAAAGCTATAGTGGATATGCCTCCACTAGCTAGCATCGGTTAGCTAAGAACACTACAAGGGAGATTACAGTCTATCAGGCATTTCATAGTACAATTAGCAGACAAAATACATCCATTCCAACATTTGCTCATGAAGGGAGTACCATTTGTATGGGCACCCAAATGCCAAGAAGATTTCCAAAAGATCAAGGATTATCTGTTTGCTCCACCTATGTTAATGCCACTACAAATGACATGCCTTTGATACTTTACATTTCAGCAACTCAGTCAGCATTAGGAGCCCTACTCGCACAAAATGATGATCAAGGTCATGAAAGGGCAGTGTACTACATCAGTCATACTTTGGTGGGATATGAACTAAACTATAGTAATATAGAACATGCATGTCTTGCGGTAGTCTTTGCTACTCAAAAACTTAGGCACTATATGTTAAACTGCCAAACCATGTTGGTCACAAAGATAGATCCTCTGAAATATCTCCTAATTAAAGCAGCATTAACAGGCCGATTGGCTAAATGGGTGATGATACTTAGTGAATATGGCCCAGTATGTGGAAAGGAAAGTTATAAAAGGGAAAGTAATTGTAGATCAGTTAGCAAATGCACCGATTAAGGCAGACCATCCTCTAGTGGCAGATTTTCTTGATGAGTTTATTTTCAAAGTTGACACTAGAACAACATGGAAATTATACTTTGATGGGTCATATACTAATCGTGGTTCAAGAGCAGGCATACTATTTGTTACACCTCAAGGTGATACTATTCCTAAATCATTCAGGATTGCTTTCCCTTGCACCAACAACATAGAGGAATATAAAGCCTTAGTAACAAGACTAAGAATGGCAGCCCAATAGAAGATCAAGAGTTTACATGTTTATGGAGATTCTTAGCTAGTAGTCCAGCAAGTCAATGATGAATATGAAACTAAAGATGAGAAACTTTCTCCCTACAAGCGCATGGCTAACAGTTTCAAGTAATACTTTAATGACATCACCTTTCAACAAATACCTCGCATTCAAAATAGGGCAGCAGATACTATGGCAACTGTGGGTTCCTTATTGGATATTCCTAGCAACATGCCTAAATTCGAGTTTTTTGTCGAACAAATTTTGGTCCCTGCCTACGATGTCCCCGATTCCGTGATGGTGTGCACGATTCTTGGTCCTACTTCCCCTTGGTACAAGGACATATACGACTATTTAAATGCCCAAATCCTACCTTTAGACCTGTCAAACAACCAACGTAGAACCTTTATCCATAGGTCTACCAATTACACCATCATCGGAGATACCCTATATAGACGTACCTTAGATAACACCTTGATGAGATGTCTTGATGCTGAAGAAGCACAAGCAACCTTACGTGCAGTACATGAAGGTATCTATGGATCCCATTCTAGCGGTCCTACCTTAGCCCATAATATTATGATATTAGGTTATTATTGGCCTACTATGGAAAAGGACTCATAAATCTTTGTCAAGAAATGTCGATAGTATCAGATACATGGAGATTTGATACGTGCACTAGCATAGGAGCTCTGCCCGATTACTTCACCATGGCCCTTTTCCCAATGGGGACTTGACCTCATAGGTAAGATACACCCTCCATCATCCAATGGCCATAAGTTCATCATAACCGCCACTGAATACTTCACTAAATGGATTGAGGCTATTCCCATGACTTACATCACCGACACACAAATTTTCAAGCTTATCCTAAACTACATAATTTGTCGGTATGGTGTACCTCAATCCATCATCACAGATAATGGTCGTCCATTCAAAAACCAAGAAGTTTGCCATCTCTGTGAGTAATTCCATATCCAACATCATTTTTCCACTCCATATTACCCACAAGGTAACGACCAAGCAAAGGTGTCTAATAAAACCATTATCAGAATCCTCAAAAAGACTATCAATGATGTTGGTTGTGACTGGCATCTACAACTTAATCCTGCCTTATGGGCCTATTGCACAAGCATTTGTACTCCCATCGGTGCCACTCCATATTCCCTAGTATTCAATTTTGAATCTATCTTACCTATTGAGGTTGAAATTCCTTCCCTAAGGGTATCCTTGAAAGGTCATATTGATGATGAAGAGTATCATGTATCCAGATTGCATGAGTTAGAATTCTTAGACGAACAAAGACAAAAGGCTCTAGATCATTTGCAAGCATATCAAAACCATCTTCGTTGCGGCTATAATAGGAAAGTTCTAAATCGACACTTTGACATTGGTGACTTGGTCTTAATGGAGAACCCGAAGAATCAAACTGATAGAGAAAAGCCAAGCAAGTTTGAACCTAACTGGTTAAGGCCTTATATTGTTACAGAAGCCTTTGGGTCAAGAGCATATCAACTCTCAACCCTTGAAGGAGAACCACTCTTGTCACCGATCAACAACCTTCATTTGAAGAGATTCTATGTATAGCCTCTAGGAACCATGTCTTAATCGTAAAAATTCAAAAAAAGTGGAAAAAACAAAAAAAAATGTTACCTTGATGAAAACTTGGCAAACAAGCATCTTTGTAACACCAAAAAAATTGAAAAATCAATAAAATAGTTAAGAGAAATAATTCGTCCAATAGTGAAAACCACTTCGGTTGCTCTATGGATAAGTACCATGGTGAAAACCTGGCAAATAGGCGCCATGTGTAGTTGACTTCACTCCTTTGTCTACCATCATTCCAATCAGACTTTTCACCATCACTCATAATAAATGGTTGTTTTATCCATTATTCAAAATGATTGACATCAAGTCCATTCTATCTCCCCATTCTATTTTATAGGTCTTATTCTCAACTGGGGGAAAATCCTCGATCAACATCATTTGGACCTTGTACATAACATCCCAAACGCTAGAAAATGTCTTGAAAAAAAAAGCTCAAAAACATCATAAAATGTCTTGAAAAAAATCCAAAAACATCAAAAACTCCAAAAAGAAAAAAAATCAAAAACATGTCAAAAATGCCAAAAATAGAGTCAGAGTCAGTTGTGTCAAGTCAATCGTAGACATAGTCAAACTATGTTGCCTTTGCAACTGGATGTAGGCAAGGCCATCAATCAATGTGCCCCCGATGCATTAGGTTTGTCTGTCTAGGTTTGTCATGTATCACACACATAAAATCATGACTCATTCTTTGTATATGTCAAAGTCATTGGTTGTGTCGAACTACAAGGTCTCTGCATGTATAACGTAGGCAAGGCCATATGTCGATGAGCCCCTGAGGCCGCACTAGGTCAGTCCATTAGGGTTTATCACACTCATTATCACACATGTCGCATAAACATCAAGATAGGTTCATAGGTGTCAATCATTCATGTCAATTAAAGTCAAGTCAAATTACGAGGTCTATGCATGTACAACATAGGCAAGGCAATCAATCGATGAGCCCCTGAGGTCGCACTAGGTTAGTCCTTTAGGGTACATTGTCTCAAATCCACATAATTCAACACACACACACTCATAAAAATTAGAGCATCAAAAAAAGTCATGCATTAACAAGGCAAACATGTCAAAACTGTCATCAAGTCAAAATCACACACATTGTCAGAACGATCAACTTATGTCTTAGGCAAGATATGTCTTTCTTGACAATGGACATCGTCAATCATCATAGCCTCATGTAGCTTGTTGCATCAATGACATTAGGCTCAACATCTTATACGGAACGTGTCTTTCTGAAACTAGGCTTCATCATGCCTTACACAGATAGTCACAAAGTCGAAACCAGACCCAATGTCTTATACGGTATGCGTCATCCCTAACATCAGGCTATGTCAAACATCAAACAATAATACAAGATCAAGTTTTGGCAAATAATTTTATTGGATTTTTGAATTTTTATCTTATTTTGTCTTATCTTTTTATGGATTTGTATTTGAGTCCGGTTACTAGCTTTCTCAAGGATGTCCCTTGAAGGATTTAGAGAAGCAAGGATGTCTCGGGACTCTTTTTCTTTGACTGTTGTCTGTCAACTGTCTTTTAAACTTGGTATTTTGAGTCATGTTACTAGTTTCCTCGAGGATGTCCCATAAAGGATTTAGAGGAGAAATGGCGTCTCATGACCTGTCTTTTCTTTGTTTTTTTCTGTGGTTTGTCTGGACAAAAAGACTGGGCCAATTTTTCCCTTAGTATGAGTTAAGGCACTCCTTGTCTGCGACTGTTTTTTGTTAGCAAGTGGATGACCTTGCACACCTTGATTTAAGTCATATCCTGGTGTTTGTCTCCATTTGTGTTAGTTACCGCCCAATGATGATAAAGTGCAAAGCCTTTTCTCATTAGCAAAATATCGAAGATTGCTAATATTAACATCAATATCTTTTCTTCATCATCTTTCTTATCACATTAATATTTCTTCTTTCTTGCATTAAGACGGAGCCCTGTGACACACAAAAATATAAAGCATCCTGCATATGCATTCATGTTAGAAACATCATGTAAATATCATACATTGTAAATCATGTATATCTTGCATTCCAAAAACACAAAAATATAGGCATCTATCATATCTAGGAAATCATGGCATAATAGGCATTCAATCATCATAAGGTACATAATAAAGACATTACATATACATAACCAGTGTCAACATATAGTATCACATGTAGATACCATTGCATGTATAAAACATTACATTACATCCCATAATCATAAAGTACATACATCCATCATCATATAAAATCAATATAACATCATAGGTTGCATGAACACATCATAATGTAGAAATAGTCACCCATAACATGTACATATTAGATAAACAATAACATCTCATAGAGGACATAATCATATAGGAAAATATTGCATCATCATAAATAGAACTGCATATCATATGAAACGCCACCAAAAATCATATATATATATCGCTCAAAATAACATGTGTCACAGTACAGTGTCAAAATGTATCAATAAATAAAAAGGAGCTCGTAGGCTCTATGATCAAAGTACAATGTCTACAAATATGAGAATATCAACGTGTGCCACTACCACTACTCCCATGTGGCGAATGTGGAGGCAATTGTCGCTGAGATACTCTCTCTGCGATGGGAGGCCTATCATATGGACTTGTCCTCGATGGTCCTACCACACCCTCTATGCTCTATGTCCTCATCTAACTCCTGCTCTATGATTTGTGGCTACGTGCCTCAGAAAAACTAGGAGCTCGTCTCTTAGGATGCACCACTGACTCATACAAATCCCTGTAATAGGAATCTATCTCCACTACCCTACCTAACTCATGAGAAAAACCATCAGATGATGAACCACTGTAGAGACGTATGATCTCAGTAATCTTATGCTTTGTCTCCTACCTCTGGTCTACTGCCTGATCTCTCTCCATGAGAGCACTATCCCTCTCCATCTGCATTGCATCTCGCTCTGCAGTAAGCACTCTCATCCTCTCCTCTAAAGACTCCATAGCACTATCTGTGGGAGCCTCCTCAACCTGTCCCTGTCTCCCCTCTACAATCCTATCTCAAAGCTCTCTCTCCTGCTCCCCCATCACAACCTCCTCCTCCTCATCCTCCTCACCATAACCTGCTAGTATGCCAAGGACATCAATATCCATGTCCTCCCTCCCGACCTCCTCCTTCGCATGCTGCTCTGCTATCGCCTCCTTGGCAGCATGCTCTCCTCCAATTTGTACCCCTACTCCACCCCCAAGGTCCAACATCGGTATATCCTCCACCTTCCCCTCAGCCTCGTGGATAGGTGATAATCCACCTACCTGACCACCTCTCCATCCCCGTTGACCTCATCTCCCACATCTACCACCACCACCTCTACCATCATCTCTGCCTCCTTTGCCAACCTTGCCACCACCCTTGCCTTTGCGTCGACCTCTTAGATCTGTCCCTCGTCTCTCTACAGGTGTCGGCTAGTCTGGATTTGTTTATGGCATAGGACGATGCACTTCCCACTAGGTATCATAAGCAATAGTGGTTCCTGGATCCGCTACTCCACCTCTCCATCCCCACTATAAAGGTTGTAATGCTTGAATATCTGCCTTTGTAGTAGCCACTGGTATCATAGGCCCCCACCAAAGAACCTCTTTGGATGATCAAGCAAACTCTGCTCATCCTTGAGGCTCATCCTGAATCTCACCAAACTGTCTCAGTACACGATCCAACAAGTGTCTCTCTATAATATGAACATTGGAGACAGTCCTCCCAATTAGGTATTATGTCTACCGACAATAAGTTAAATGTCTATCCTTGTCGGACCATCGTGCACAATCCATATACAGTCTCCATGTAAACTAAACTAATGTGTCCAATGCATGTCTCCAATATCCTATATCTCCAACATGACTCTATGTAATGTTTCTTGCATATCAAAAAATATATGGGGATTTGTCATCCCACTCGACAATAATAGGATGGAACATAGCAATGTGTTCCCATGCCCAAACCATGAGAAGAGTAGTCCCACAACTCATCGATTGTGCATCTCTATAAGCTATATCATGAAGATGGAAATAAAGCATGGCTAATAGGTAGGGACCCCAAGCATAAACAACCTCCCTCTCAAGCATCCCAACTAACATCTCCTCCCACCCAAAAGGAAATCCATGACCTCGATGGTTAGGAAGAACTATCCCCGCAATCAATGTACATAATATACAATCAATCCTCTCATATCTATCTACTAATACCTACCATCTAATCTCATATTTCTCTATACCTAATCTCCTAATATCATCATACACATAATATCTACTAATCTCGCTAAAGCCTCTCTAGGTATCATACAAAACTTGATCGCCTCTAATAGGCAATCTCAGAATCCTATAAACATCCTCCAACGTGATAGTTGCCTCTCCAGTAGGCAAATGAAACGAAGAAGTCTTTGAATGCCACCTCTCACATAAGGCAGTGAGCATACCTTTGTTTTCCTGAATCATGGGCATGGTGCATACGTGATGTAGCCCAAGTCTCCAAAGCAATCGTGTCTCAGCACTCTGCAACTGATCTCTAAGCTCAAAATTATCTGGCCGCAACTCTCAGGTGTAGATCGGATCTAGTATAACCTGCAAAAGGCATTCAAACCATGTGCCAGACAAAAAACCATTTCATCTTTCCATCGGATATTTTCTCAAAAGTTTGACAATCAAATGCATCGCTTCAAAAATAAATGCGGTGCACAAATCATATGCGTCATTCTTAAATTCAAATGTGGTGCACTACCATATATGCATCGTACAAACAAGCATATGCGTTTCATATTGCAAATGCGTCATCAAAACTCCAAGCAAACATCATCAGGCAAATGCGTGAAATTAATTGCAAATGCAGTGCATTTTTATTGCCTATCTAAATAAAAATGCGATTCTTTTTTAACAAATGTGTTTCACCTAACTACAAGCGACTATCCTAATCTCATATGCATTGCAAGAACTCAAATGTGGTGCATAAAATCACAAATGTGTCCATTCCCTAAATGACCTAAAAATGACTGGATGTGATTTTGTATATGCGTCGTTTCGCGAGCAAATGCGTCGCATACTAACGCATATGCTTTGAATTAAAAATGACGCATTTGCAATTTTAACTTTAGAGGCCTAAAACTACGTGCAAAACAAAATTTCAAGGGTTCGTTCAAAGGTACATATCGAGGGTCCCGCATCGGTAGGTCGTCTAAAGGTTCAGATCCGATAATTGTGATGATCTGCATATGGAACGAGAGACATCTTCGCCAGGTGCTCAAAGCAAATTTCTCAATTCTTCAAATCTATAGGGTGCAAATGATTTGAATTTCACCCTAATTTCTATTTATACCTAGGGTTAAAAGTGGTATTTCTTCTGACCTTGTCTATTGGTTGTGTATATTTTCATCTTCAATCAACCCGTACACATCCCTAACACCTCCAAATTCAATTTTGTCAACTCCATAGCATTTCTGGCCATCAAATTAACTTATCGAGACTATTTCCTTTTTTTTGAAAATTTTCAAAAATTCATCAATTTTCCCGAGGGGGCATATCCTAACCTATTTCATACAAGGGCACGAATGGGGCAAATTTTTAATGATTTTCTTTGACACAAAGGCCGAAACAACATTGTATCAAAGAGGGGCAAACTGTAGACACTAAAAATTGGTTTAGGCCTGCGAGTACCACTTTTGACATAATTTTCTAATGTCCATGGTCACGATTAAATAATGTTAATTATTTAATTATTTCCTATACACATATTTCTTCTATTAATTGAATAACTTTAATTATTTAACTAATTCATTATGACATGTATTCAACTTTGATTAATTAAATAAATCTTATTTATTTAATTACGTCGCTAATTAATTAATTCTCTTTTTATAATTAAATATTTTTTTTGAAATATTTAATTATTCAATTAACCTTTTCGACAATCTATTAAATAAATTATTATTTATTTAATTAAATCTTTTCAATTTCGAATGTTGAATTAAATAAATATTTAATTCATAAAAGAGTTATTTTGTCACATTATTCTATTGCCTACTTAACTAATTATTCACTCACCATCTGACTTGAGATCTATTTAAATCCATCAGTTGTCTCCTGATTCGATATCTGATCATCTCTACGAAGAGACTCTCTATCTTGATCAGTCAGTCTAATTCTCCTGCATGCACATATTTATTAATGAAATATCTTTATTTAATTAATTAATTCATGTGTGCATTCAAACAAATCGTTGTCAAGTTCTAAATTTATCATTTTCATTCAAAGTCTAATTCTTCTATTTTTGAAGACTTTCAACTAAAGATTAAATCATTTATTTAATCTTAATGTTTATTCTTAAATATTTTCGAACAGTCTTAACACTAGATTAAATTATTATTTAATTTAATCTTCATCCTGCAGAATTTCCCAACTCACGTTCTAACTGACACAAATCTCACATCGCATGACATTCAGTAATCTTGATCATTGATCTCTCTTTCGAATCCGAGTTGATCGTTCGAAAACTAGCTTTCTATAAATTGGCTGACTTTCGTCATTATTCCTCCTCCTAAAATCTATATACTTTTGGAAGCATAACTTGTTAATCTTCGATATTATCACATATACACATTAAGGCTATACTTGCACACTTATGAAAATTTGAGGGAAATTATACTACAAAAGGAAAAATGGAGAAGAACAATCAAGATAATTCGAAGGAGTTTACAGATGTTCGGTTAAATTGTTTTAATTATTGTTTTAGTTTATTCCTTTGTGATTTGTTGTTTAATTTAGATTAATGCTTGTTTATTAGATTTAACCGATCTTGCTTGCAACGTTATTTATCTACATTACAGTTCCTATCGGAGGATAAGGAGCCTTATATTCTACCAATTCATTGTGAGCAAGTATTTCTTTAACTCAAACAAGAAGTGGCAGTGATCATTAATCTATTAATTCATAGCTTATTGTGAATATATACATGTCTTTATTAATCAATAAAATTGTTATAACATACGTCTAATATATGTATGTCGTTCATGTGCAGGTATTTTTCTATGAAGATATTTTGGACCCAAAATGAATATTTGTCATACATTATGATCCAAGATTAAGGCATGTATTTGACAATGCATTAGTGGATGTTGAGCAAAACAATGATGACCAACAAAATAAGAGAGAGGGATTATAGAACATCGAATAAATTGACATCCATGATGATGTTAAAGATGGTTATGTTCAGGCACAAGAAAACAACAATCCAAAGTTAGATGGTGTTATGGAAGACAACAATATGGATGGTATAGAAAATGATGATCCAAATACATCTGGTGGTAACAATATAGATGGTCTACAGTCAAATTTCAATGATGATGAAGATGATGCAGGTCAAGATGAGGATGATGATAATATTAAATACTTGAAAGAACATATGAACATTGATAATGATACACTGGATGACATTATAGCAGACAATAATGTTAATCACCGAGTTTTTTCAATTTTTAGAATTATTTGTAATCCATGTTTAAAAAAGGATGATTCTTATGGCCTAAACTTTGAAATGCTTCAGTAATATTATGTTGTACTTGGACAATTGAAAACTTGTTGTATTCTCCTAGCAAGCTTTTTAATTTTCCATTATAATTCTAGACCAAACAACATTTGTGGGGATGGCCTTTTACACCAATCTTAATTTGTATGAAGTTCACGAACCTGTTGTCAAGCAATAAATTCCTTTTGTAGATAGGAAATTTAAAGGCTTCATTTAAGAAAAGATAAGTAGTCTCTTTTTGAGGGTAATCCACATGCAAAAAGTAAAAAGCACATAAAAAAACAATTGTACAGTAGAAAATCAGATTCAATCAGTTATGTCTTATTTCGCTTGCACACTTATTTGAAAGACATAGGGTATTCACCATAAATTTCCCTTGACAAAGAAAACATGGGCTTTCATTTATTTTTAATGTATATCTCAGAAGTGAAATTGTTACATAATGATTCACTAAGAAAATAATATATACAAAAAAATGCAAAGAAAATGTTTGAAATTGAACATGCAACCTATTGTGGTTCACTGAAAGGAATCGAGATTAATTGGGACAAGAAATAAAAATAAAATTTTGATGATTATACTTAAAAGTGAACAGGATATGAAGAGTGTGGACAATGATGGTGTTGAAATTAAAAACCCTAATTCTGATGACATTACTATTTTATGTCATTAGAGATAAAGAGCACATACAATTTTATATACATAGCAAATGAAGATTTGAAACTAGTAAACTGAAAATGTAAACACTATAAGATTTTTCCTTAAACAATAATTCACATACTCACTTACAAAAAAGGGTGAAGCATTTTTTATTCAAACTCTATTTTCTTTAATAGACATAACAATAAAAGAATATTTACAAGTACAAGAATATATACACTATATCATAGAAAATAAGGAATGTTTCATAGAATATACAAGTACAATAATATATACAAGAATATTTACAAGTACAAGAATAAATACACTGTTTCATAGAATATATACACTATTTCATAGACTTCTAAATTTTCAGAGTTATTTGCAATCCGTTGGGTCTCAAAAATGCATGTTTTTAGACCATAAGAGGGTGCCAATCTCTAAGAGGACTTTAATCCTTAATACTAACCAATTAAAGTAAATTATTTGAAAGGACTTTAATTCATATCTAACCAGAAACCAATCAAAGCATCCACACAGTAACAAAAAATGTGCCCTAATAAATCTTGCAGATTTAAACAACTTGAAAAGACCACTTTGGAGATAGTGAAGTAATAAATAAGCGTGAAAATTGATACAAAAATTGAACATTGAAAATGGATTACGAGTTATAATGTATCTGCTCCATTATATTGCTCAAAATATAAACATACATAACATGAGTTCTTTTGATATGAATAAATGGATGAGATGGTCTAGTATCTATTCTAATGGATTAAAATGATGATGATATGATGAGCAAAATTAGACCTTGGTTTCCCTATTTGTAGGGGAAGCAACAAGCTTCAGGTTGGTTCACAAAATTTACATCATTTCTTAACTAAAGCATAATTAACATAACATAGAAACTTAAAAAGAGTTTATTGTTGGATGCACCGCAACCCATTAATCATCAATAAGTGCCCGTGACCACCTAAGATCTATTCAAGGCTCAAGAACCATGTTAATGCGTCCACAAAAACTAAACTTTGACTGCCTCCTCATACAGCTCATGAAAGGAACAAATCAACCTTTGACATGTGATCAATGTATTTCTCCTGGGCATAAGTGTTTGCATTCCGTAGAGTGTTTTTTATTACATTCTCCAATCCAACAATCCTCCCAAGCTGCTTATGCATTTTCCTAAGTACCTCATCCTCATCATTGATGTCATCAAGGATGCCTGGAAAATATTTTGATATCTCATTTTTCCAAGTTTCTTGATCCTTCAAATCTATTTCTTCAAAGAAATATGGCATGGCCATACATAGTGGTTGGCTGAAGTCACTCAATTCCTATGTCAAGATATTCTAGAATTTTTCATGTGTATTCATGAGGCTCTGACATTCTTGGAGCAAAGCATTATTATCTCCATCTTTTTCCTTGATATGAGATTCCATTTCCTTCATCCTATCAAGCAGTCTTCCATGCTCCACGAGGGCCTTGTATGTTCCACTGTGAGCATGCCAAACACCATCTGCATGTTGGCACATATCTTTGAATTTCATACAAATTATCCCTGATGCTACTTCAAAAGTAGTAGCCTTCAATTTTCTTTTTAGTTCTTCCTATTCCTTTTGAGCCTTTTCAAATTTATGCTTCCATTGAGCAGTCTCAGACATGGCCTCTAACACTTTTCTTTCATGTTCAATTAAAGGAGAGTAAAGCCTTGGAGAAGCAGATAACCTATCTTTGTAGTTAATTAATTCTTGTTTCAACCTATCATTTTCCTCTATCAGCCACTGGTTATCTCTTACTAGCTTTTGGATTTGGGCTTTGGTGAATTTGGCTACATTCACATTCAATTCAATAGTCTCCAAGGTATCTGTCTCCCCTACTCTTTGCACCAGGAGATGTCCAAAAATCTGATCATGGTCAATGAGAGAAGGCTTCTTGCCTAGGGGTAAAGAGCCCAAATTTGCAAAGTGGTATTATCAGGATTGTACCTTGGCCCTATATAGACCCTATCACCTGCTCCATCCATTATTTGCAAAGTTTTATTCTTTCTCTTCAAAAATTTGTCAAACACAATGGTTGAATTAATATCCCACCCGAAAAGGATCATAACTCCAGCTTCTTGCAATAATGTTCTTCCTCTCTCAACAATCATTTTTCTAATTTCCCTATCAACTTCATGTTGCAACTCTTTCAAGGCATAAGCCTCTTTCTCAAGGTCAATGTCCTTTAACCTTTCTCTTATTAGTCTTCCTTTATACTCATATATAAAGGACTTAAATTCAAGGGTTTGCACAAAAGTATCATCTGCAACAAATTCCTAACTTGCACGATGCCTCACATCATCTAATATCTCATCAAAAGCTTCAAAGGTGATCACACTTCTTTCCAATGGCATCTCATATTGGGGTATAACAGGATCATTAAACTGTGAGACTTCTTCTTCCTCCTCAATGTTATTTCTTCCATGGATGGGGAACCAACTAAAAATATCACTTCAGGTGTAGGGTGAGGTGATAAGTGATCTAGTGGTGTGATATTTTCTACTTGCCTCCTAGGATTGATTCCCCTTCCTCTTTCAAATGCCACAAGTGGCACATCTCTTATCAGTTCTTCTTCATGGAGGATTAACTATTCAATTATTTTTGTGGGATCATGTACCTCAGGAAAATCCCCTACATAGCCTGGGTTATTATTCACCTTCCAAGCCTCAACCATCATAACCCTACTGTAGGCATTCATTCTCATCATGTTTTGTTTTTCTTCACAATTTCTGATGACATCTTCTAAAAGGAAACTATGCTCATGCTCTTTCAATTTTTGAAATTTTTTGGCATCACAAATGAAGTGGTTAGGATCAAACTTTTCCCTTTTGTTGCTAACCGGCAAGCCATAATAATCCGGTTTACCACTAACCAAGTCATAGCTTGAATCAGAGATAATAGTGAAATCACCAAAGCATAAAGTGGAAGGCATGAAATTTTTCCTCCCATAGCTCTTTAAATGCATAAAAGCTGAAAATGACAATTGCCTTATGATCTCTAAATAAGCAACTCTATCTGGCACAATCTTAGGCAACAAATAAGGTGCAATTTCAAATCCATAATCTTTGATAACAGTACAATCCCCAAACATGTACTAGTCCCCCAATTGTGATTTATCCCTGCTTCATGACCCATATCTTTTGGTCGAAGAAATCTTAAGATCTTTGGGGAGAGGTTGTTGTCACATTTGTGGCATAGCATCTTGTATAGTGGTTTGACAAAATATTCTTCAAAATATAGGTAGTAGGACCTACCACACCTGTTGTCCTACAAAGATTTCCACATTTGTACAAGCCTTAAATCTCCATCATTATCTAAGTCTTTTATTCTTAATTCCTCACCCCATATCCCCATCACCTGCCCTTCATATAATATCATGTACATGAAAAGAGAATAGTGCTTGAAATTAATGGCTTCATTGTCATTCTTGATGATATTGAGGGCATTATTGATGGCCTACAATAAATACTCTGCATAATCATAGGGTCAGGCATTATGGCTCTGGATGTCTATGGCTAAAACCATGGGAGCAATTGTCATGTTCTCAGGAACATCAATTCCCAGTACTTGACCAACTGAGTAATAAGTGTATTGAAAGTATTCTTCAAATAAAGCCACAGAGAATGGGGGATTATCTTCACTAGAGAACCTCATAGTTTAGTTACTCACACCTTTAATCCTATGTAGAGGCAATTTCCACCTCTTGTAACTTGTGTCCATGGTGCAGTATTCCTCCAACAAGTCTTTAATTCGTAATTTTGTTTTCAAGGAAGTGTCTAGCTAAAAATCATGGAAATATAATCTAGCTTTATGACCATGAACTGTGACCCATCAAGCAAATGAATTGATCTCGTCTTCGGATTGTAATTATTTTCCAACACCTTGATTAACTCTATGTTCACAAAGACGTTGGGTACTACAAGTTTACCCAAATTCAAATTCCATGGGTTTGACATTGGGCTATGCCAAAATTTCTTCCTATAATGATAAATAAAGAGATCGTAACCCCTACACAGAGTCCATACATCTCCCAATTTTTTTCTGTTTATCTTCTAATGTCACACATGATGGGTTAAGTTATGTTATTCTTCTAGATTTTGGCCCAAACCCAAGACATTGATCGATTAAGTCTTGATTCAATTTCCTAACTTTAGTTTTCTATCTTTTTGCTTTCTGTTTGCCTGGGGTTTTTTCCATCTCAACCCTAATCATGCAATGCTTTCATCTACTTACTGAGAAAATACTTTGAGTTGAGTCTAGACTACTTACTTGGATAAATGCTACAAATTTCTAGCTGCCTACCGTCGTCCAACTTGGTTCTCCAAATCCTTCAATTACAATTCACAGTGATTTCAACTTCTTTGAGGTCGTATTTATCAAATTTCAGGACACTTCATCGCACCACCTTTATGATCAAGTTCTTCATTAATAGCGGTAGTCTCATCAATATTTTCATTAATCATATCAATCAAACTAATCATCATTTCATAATTATCGAAGAGACTTTTAATTAAAATTCCTTTTGTTTCTTCAATATGCCGATATGGTGGTGTTTATCCCTTCCCTTTTGTTGTTTACCGCACTACCACCTTGCACAAGGCTTCTTTTTGCGGGGTTGCAGTGTATACCACTCTACTGCATATGTTGCTCACCTTCCCAATGGTATAGCAGTGTATGCTTTTGATCATTACTTGAAGAGTGTCGATGAGATAATCTTATTTGTCTTACCGATATCTCAATGTCTCTTCAACATTAGATCTTATGTTCCTTCGATGTTGGTTGTCAGTGTCGATGAGACAAGTTAATGTCTCTTGTCGATATGCCACTATCTCATCGACGATTACTTCATTATATCCAAGAGTTGTGTTTTACCGAACACTTGTAGATATACCTTGTCGATGCGACATAAGTGATTCTCTCCTCGATATGCCTGTATCTTGTTGACATTTCATTGTTTTACATCGTCAATGAGACATATAAATAAGTCTCTTCGACATAGGGGTGTCTCATCTACATTTATGATTTGTGCTTTGTGCTAATGTCGGGGAGACTTTGGAGGGACTCTCATCGACATGGTGTTGTCTTGGCGATATGCTATGAGCAATCATAGGAGTATTTCAAAGGAGAAATACACTTTGATGTTGTGATCAAGGGTTTTATTTGGAAGCTCATGTGAGGGATTTTATTAAAGTTAAGTTATTATGACAGGAATTCTATGCATATGGTGGATGTAAGAGATGAGTGAAAATGGAAGTATGCAAAAATAATTAGGATGGGATTTTGGCTACAACATAATCCATGTTTAAAAAAGGATGTTTCTTATGGCCTAAACTTTGAAATGCTTCGGTAATATTATTCATGTCAATACAAATTACTTGTTGCAATATCTTTAAATTGTTTGATCTTTGGTATGAATTGTTGGCAGAAAAAAAATAGGATTAGTTGGATGCTTCCATTCATTTTGATCAACATATGTTTGTGAAGACACAAAATTTAATAGTTCAATCAAGTAGAGATTTCATGATTTTCAAATGAAGAGTAAGGTAAATTTTTATTTCTGCTACATTACATTCATGTGCATAAATAAAATCAGAAGATTACATTACTAGATTGCACCTATGCAGATGCATATAATATAGGAAAGATTGCACAATCCTTTCAAAAATGTAGTCTTTATTGATAATGTAAATATATGTTGTTCCACACAAGCCGTGGAACTGGCTATTTGAATGCATATAATCGAAAAACTATACATTTATAGATACAAAAGAGAAAAATGCACACAAAGAGAAAGGGGACCCGTCATTGCCTCAATGACAAATCCCGACTGCTTTCTTTTGCATCATCTTCAGTCCTCCCGCTTGTTTAAGCCTCCAAGTTTATGTCTTCCTTGTTGCTACTAGGTTACCTGCATTCGAGTGAGAAGAGTGTTGTTAGAGCAATGAAGGATCACCAATCAAAATATGTGCATACATTTATAAACATATAATTTGATCATCATGTGCATTCAAATAACTTGCATACCATAGATGTCTAGGAAAACAAGAAGTTATCAAACATATCTATCATATGCTCGATTTTATCTAACATGTTTTCTCATTGTGCAGGTATAGATATAATTAGGTTATTATTTTGTTTATCTGGTTATAGCATGTGGGGTGAAATGTGGCTCCCACAAGGGCTAAGCCCAACCTATTGCCCTATTGTTTCAGTTGAGAAGGATAATCACAAGTAAACCATCCATGAAGCATTAAAGATCAATATTTGCAAGGATAGTGGAGTATGTTGGTAAGGGTTAATCTCCTTATTGATAAAGATTTATCCTTATTAATAAGAACATTCCACTATCAACATAGCCATGATTTTAACAAAACTAATCATCAAGGATTCCAAGATAGTTTTCATTAACAGTCTAGTTAAAAGTAAGCATCCCCAAGCATCATAACAGTCACAAGAATTGAACATGAGGGGCAGTCATGTAGATTAAAAGCTTACACAATATTCATCACTTGCAAAGACAGAGACAACATGTTTCCACATAACAAATTAAATCGAATGCATGAAAGGTACAATGATGAAGTCCATAATAGTGAATATTGCTTAAGAGGGATTGAAGGACAACACTTTGTATCAAGGAGAACAAGGTAACCTCAAGCTCTGTTGTACCTGAGTATGATGGTACCTGAGCTTCTGGTGTTTCTAGATGGAACCTATAGCGAAAAAGTGTAGTCTCCATTTGAAGGAACCATCTTCAGAGCTCTTCCCTAAAATTAGGGTTGAAAACATTAGAAGAAAAGAAATACCATAATTCTAAAGTAACAATTTGTATCAAGACAAATGTCAGAAAGTATAATTAAAAAGATAAATCCTTACAATTGGACCTCAAATTGGACTAAACAGATTTACGATTTTATCTTTAGAATGTAGGAAATTTCTTTGTTGGACCTTCACAACCTGAAATTGGATCTCCAATTGGACCAATAAAATTTATGATTTTATCTTTAGAATATAGGAACTTTCTCTGTTCGATATTCACGACCTCAAATTAGATTAGAAGCTGGATAAGCAAACTTATGATTTTATCTTTAGAATGTACAAACTTTCTCTATCGAATATTAAAGATGTAAGGTTGGATCAGAAACTGGATAAGGAAATTTTTGATTTTCTCTTTAGAATGTAGGAGCTTCCTCTGTCGGATATTTGGAAATTCCCACACATAAGTTATGCTTCAGAGCGAAAACAACCAGAAGTGTTTCACACCGGCTCAAGGTACAATCCAACCTAGTTATGAGACTGATAGCAATCCAATTTTTCCTGAACCGTCCATACCCGAACGTTGCATCACAATCTATTCTTCCTGCACATAAAAATGCCACATATTAACCCCTTCTAAATAAAACTCAAAATACCATGAAACAATGAGTCCCCTATATTAGTAAGTAAGTAGGCAGTCTATAGGGCATAGTTTGATTTTATACAATGATGCTCATAAAAGGAATCTTTAAGTGACAGTGAGTGAGTTGTTTGAGATTGCAACTGATGGTGCAATATCTAGTCTTAAAGGCAGTTAGGAAAGCAATAAATGTGCAAGAAAATCAAATTGTACACAACAAATAATTCACAATGTTATCCTACATAATGCCTTAAGGTTGAAGACAAAATTCTCATTATATCTTGATGAAAGTAGTGACCTTAATGGTGAATCACTAGCAGCCATGATTTTAAAACATGCTATTGTGCTTATGGAGGCAGTATTTTAAGCAAGGCGGTGAGTGGTGGTTAGGAACAATAGCAAGTGTGAAGGACTTGTTTTATATGCATACTATGCAGTCTAGCTTAAGACAACGTTCTTAGAAGAGATTGAAGGTGGATTATGGAGCTCAAAGGTTACCATGATAAAGATTAAAGCAAAGACTGAGATCTATTTAAAAGCCATTATCATGAAGATATTAAAGATGTTAAATGCAAAACCCCAGCAGCTGGATTAATGAACACAGTGTGAAAGAGGACAGTGTGCTAGGGCGGATTTAGGAAATCTCCACATTATCTAATCACAGGAAAATACATCATTTATTTATTTTGTAAATTAAAAGAAATTATTCTAAACCCTATATAGGACACATTGATACTTCAAAAGCATCTGATTTATTTTTTAAAATTAAAAGAAGTCATTCTAAACCCTATATAGGATACATTGATACTTCAAAAGCATCTGAAGGAATTTGAGATTATGCAAACATATGTCAATTAAATACCTGGATTACAAACAGTAGCACAAACATTGTAACCCTTGTTGATCAGAGCAGGAATGAGATAAACAATAATGAATCCTATGCCTCCTATCATGCACATCTCCTTACCATACTCTGTCATTCTTTACTGAAACACTTCTCCATTTTGGCGGGCTACGCCTGAAAATAAGGTTTCAATAAAGGTTTTATTGAATGTTTATTAAAATGAAAACTCCATTTTGGTGGGCTATGCCTAAAAATAAGATTTCAACGTAATTTTTAGAGTATGTTTACTAGAGTTTTAGAGTATTTTGGTGGGCTATATTCTTGATTCCTTAAATGATTTATTTAAATGGATTGTGACTGATGTGATTTGTTGTAATTAGTGTTGTAAATTGTAATGATCCCACGATTATCGTACTATTGTTGTCTCTTATTATACCCTTTGTGGTATTGCGGTGTTTTGCCCTTCCCTTCTTTTGTTTACCACACTCCCACCTTGCTCAAGGCTTCTTGTTGCGGGATTGTGGTGTATACCGCTCTATTGCATATGTTGGTCACCTTCTCGGTGGTATAGCGGTGTATGCTTTTGATCATTACTTGAAGAGTGTCGATGAGACAATCTTATTTGTCTTACCGATATCTCAATGTCTCATCGACATTAGATCTTATGTTCCTCTGATGTTGGTTGTCAGTGTCCATGAGATAAGTTAATATCTCTTGCCGATATGCCACTATCTCATCGATATTTTCCTTCAACAATATTTCTTTATATATCAGTGTAACTCTACCATGTCGGGGAGACTCATGATTATCGTTGTGGTATGGCGATGTTTTTCCCTTCCCTTTAGTTGTTTACCGCACTATCGCCTTGCTCAAGAATTCTTGTTGCAAGGTTGTAGTGTATACCGCTCTATCGCATATGTTGCTCACCTTCTCGGTGGTCTAGCGGTGTATTCTTTTGATCATTACTTGAAGAGTGTCGATTAGACAATCTTATTTGTCTTACCATTATCTCAATGTCTCATCGACATTACTTCGTTATCCAAGAGTTGTGTTTCACCGAGCACTTGTAGATATACCTTGTTGATGTGACGTAAGTGATTCTCTCCTCGATATGCCCGTATATTGTTGAAATATAAGTCTCTTCGACATAGGGGTGTCTAAACCAGTGCTAAACCTGAAGCTAAACTCGAAGCTAAAGTCGGAGCTAAAAGTGGCGCTAAACTCAAAGCTATACTTGAAGCCAAAGGCAGCGCTAATGATGGCACCACACTCAAAGCCAATATCGGCGCTAAAGGGGGCTCTAATTTTGGTGCAAATTAGTGCCGACTTGTCCTGATTGGTGCAAATAAATGCCAAAAATAGTGTCATCCCGATAAATAGCACCGACGTTTTTTAAAAATGGCAAAAAATACATTAAAACAGTGGGTGGAAGCAAAAAACGGAGCAAAATATGGAGCAAATCATAGGGATTTGTTGTAGTGCTTGTACCCTTTCACACTTTAGACACCTAAAATTTGACCTAATAACACTTTACCAATCCTAGTATTTAATTAAATAAATATTTATTATTTATTTAATTAATTTAACCTTTTCCCTTATCCTAATAATTAATTAAATAAATATTTACTATTTATTTAATTAATTTTCATGTTACCTTTATCCACCACCTTTAATTAAATATATTTACATTTATTTAATCAAATCTAACCTTAGCCCCCAAACCTTCCAACTAAATAAATAAATTAATACTTAATTGATTTATTACCATTTTCTCATTTTTTAATTTCATCTTAATCACCATTAGCCCATTATCCAACTTTTAACCCTATCCAAGTTAATGAACCCATGGTTTGTTAACTTAACCCATCCATATTAAATTGATTAATCCTAATTGATTTAATCCATAGGCCTAACCATCATTAATATTCTTTCTCAAATTTTAATTCTCTCCACCTCCCCCAAACTTGTCAGCATGAAACAAGTGTCCTCGCCTACCCATCCTACACTCCTATCACACATGTGTGAATCCCACCTACCTCTTACACAATCCCACTATCTTATGTGTGCTCACACGTGTGGGCACACCTCTCTCTTACACCCCTTTCCCTCTTGTGACACTTGACACAAGGCTAATTCTCCACCCTACCACTCAATCTTAGCCCTCGATCAAATCAATGCACCCTAGCCCTTGGTTCCACTCATCAAAATTCTATTTATTGAGGCATGGGTTCTCATTATACCAATATATCTCTATCATACCCTTATGATGCAAAAATTTCGAGAAACCCCATATCATCAACACTTGAGAAAATCTATGTCTTGGGTGCAACTTGGAGCTCAATTTATGGAGAGGATGATGATGAAGGTCTAATGTCAATTTGTGTTCATTCCCTTTATGATTTTCATTGATTTACCTCCATTATCATTTTCCCCTTCTTCACACACCAAAATTATAGATGATTAAGATACATTTCATTCCTTGTATTTCAATTTTGACCGCTTCTCCATAGGAATATTTGCATAAGCTTCAACCGAAAACTCTTAGGTGTTGTAATAAATGTTTTTTCCCATCCATACCTATGTAGGAGTCTTATCAATAGGAGCTTATCTAGGAGACATATTAATCAAGAAACAAGCCATATCAACCATTTATACCTAGAATATTTGTTATAATTTTCCTCTACTAAGCATACTCCTATGCCACTCCCTTAATTTACTATAGATTATTCTACAACTCCATTCTATTGGCGAGTATATGAGGTTGTATTATGTCTCTTAATCCTATGCTTTCTACAAAATCTATCAAAAATTATGGAATAAAACTCATTGTCATTGGTGGTCTTCAAAAATGTAATCTTCCTAACACTCTAATTTTTTAAAAGAACTTTAAAATCCTTAAATCAACAAAAGACTTCATATTTACTCCTAAGGAAACACACCCATGTCCTTCTAGAACATCATCTATAAAAGATACATAATACAAATACTTAGAAATTGAAATAACATTAACATGAACAAATACATTAAAATGAATCAAGTCCAATATCCCAGAAGATTTGTGATAGTTGAAATAAAATTCAACATGATTTTTTTACCATATATACATAGTGTTCACAAAAATAAAATATATATGAGCTCAATCATTCAACTCCTCAACAAGAATTCTATTTTTTAGGGTCCTTATACCCTTCTCACCAATATGGTCCATTCTCTAGTGCAATACAATTATTTTATCTATAGGTAATTTGTTATCAAAAGTAAGAGATTTTTTAGGTACCCAAATAGTATGGATATTGAATATAAATAAAATACTCCTCTTTATTGTTGATTTTCAATGGTGAAGTTGTAGGTTATGAATATATTTTCAGTACATGAATAAAATAATTATATATTATATTGGACAACACATGAATATAGCCAAGATAGAGTGCCCACATGAACACCCTTAACGAGCACCATATATCGTCACATCATCTTACACCCTCCTTTAGGAAAAACATCATGCACACCCACATCATTGAGTTCACTAGCTAATAACATGTTATGTTCCAAACCAAGGATGTGTAATACACCATTAATCTCATTTACTCATCCATGACGGAATTGAATCCCAGCTCTATTATAGCCAAATATGCTTAGATGATAATCATCACCAAGGTACACCTTTCTATAATCATATTATTCATGATTTGAGAAACATCCCTAATGGGAGATCATATATAAGGAAGATCCATTTTTTATCAACCACACACATTCTAATCCATGAATTGTCAAGGCTACAAAAAAGACTTCTACATTATCTTGAGAAGATTTTTCAAATTCATCATCTAAATTTTGTTTTTTCCTCTGGACTCTTTGTAACCTTTACAATAGTTCCCATGCTTGTTTTAGTTCCAACACTTAGACTTGGACTTTTCATGAGATTTATATCTCCCAAAAACAATGGATTTATACTTTTATTTAATCTTGTCCTTCCTTTTACCTTTCTCCAATTTTCCATGAATACATGTAGCCTTTGTAATATATTCAAAAAAATTGTGTCATGTCTCCTCTATAATAATCACAACCACTTCCTCATCCATGTTGATATCTTGCAACATGGTGATCCTTATATTTTTGTGGATTTTGTCTTTATATTTTTGTGCATCCAAATTTCTTCCAAAGGTGATGGTATAGTCCTATGGGGAGAGATTATCTTGAAATCCCATGAATTAGGTGATGAATTCATCATTTTAGAATAAAGTCCAATAATATGTACAAATTTGATGATCTTAATTGAGTATTTTATGGGATGGAAAGCTAGATTAAGTGGAAGGGTTGATGAAAGTATTGGAGGAAAAAAGATCATCCAAGGAGTGATGGGAGGCACCTATTTTGATGTTGGAAGAAGTGTCATTAGGATGTGTGGAGGTGTTAATAACATATTTGTCATGAAATACATGTTCAATGATATTAAATATTAGACTAGATTTGATTTGTATGTGTTCCAAGATGCCTTCATCGTGAAGACGTAATCTATTTCCTTGATAGTGTCTATTCTAACAAATCTAATTTTCAACCTATGATACTTCTTGCTCCAGAAATAAGATGAAATTTTACTTTCAAAGGTGTAAGGAGTTATGGTAGTTATAGTCTCCTCAATGAACAAAAACCTAGATTAGATAAAGGTGGAGGAACCAAGGTGATAGGATTGTATTTTGTGGATGGGTTTGATATGGGTGGTTAGATCTAGAGTTGGAAAGAGATCATGGAAGGGACTAATGGGAATGTGTTTATCTTGATTTGGATGAGGACATGTGTGGGAATTATTTGGAAAAATATCTTGACATAATTTAATTTGTTTGTATGACACAAGGGAGGATTAGTGTTTTTATGTTGATAGTTATTGGTTAATATATGGACTCTCAGATTTTTCCATGGATGGGAGAAGTATCTTTGATATTTATGCTTATAGGATTTGAGAGGTGTAAGGGTTTTGATGGATGACATGGATGGAGTTATGTTGCAAGATTCCATGTGTGTAGTTTTTGGTATAGGTTCTTTTGTGAATATCCCTTGGAGAAAATACCTAAGGACATTTTTATGGGTGTTTGGCTTGGTGAGATGGGTTGGATTGCAAAGGTTGTGAGGATGAAGCATTGACATAGGAGGTGGAGGCTACAAGATACTCATGTGAGGTGGGGGTTTTGCATATGAATGGGTGAAGAAGGCCTTGGATTAAATATTGTTCTCCCTTGGTATAGGTAGAGTAATCATGACCAATGGATAAGTATTTAGGTCTAGCATGGGATAGCTTTTCCTAGTTGATTCTTGGTTTAAATTGCTTATGGGTAGGTAATTGGAGATTGTGATAGGATTTCTTAAGGAAATATGATTTAAGGATTGATGGAATTCATATTGATCTAATGGACTCTCACCATCTTCATTATCATTATCTTCAAAGGGGATCATTCATCTTGGTAAACAAGAGTAGTGTCATCATTATCAAGGAAGGGATTTTTAGATTGATTAATGGACTCATCAAAATAAAATGGATTCATGGTTATGGTTTGTATTGGGGTTGGGTTTTATGTGATGAATTAAATTGAGGATGAGATATTTAATTAGATGGGAAGGCTTAGATCTTAAGCTTTATTTTGGTATCAATAGATCATGGGACTGATTTGTTAAAGCTCAAATTTTGGATGAGTTTGGATTTGAGGATTAGATTGGAGGTGATTGGAGTTATACGGATAATCAAGATTTCAAGACATTGGGTTGATTAGAATTATATATATATGCTAAGTTGTGAAGCGAGAATTGATTTGGGATTTTGGATTACTATACTTAGGATAATCAAAGTTCCTAAGTAATTTTGATTTTGGGTTGAAAAATTAACGTTGGACAAGGTCTTGTGATAGCTCAATTAAGATTGGATGGTTGATCTTAGGGTCTTGATATTTAATTTAGTTTTAATTGGGTGGATTGGATTAGAGAGTGGTTGATTTAGGATTTAGATGAGTGGAGGGGAGTTGACTAAGATTTCTTAGGATTTTGAATTAGGATTTGACTTTTCTTGGATTACCTAGGGTTTTGGATGAGGATTAAGAATTGATTAAGATTTGGATGAAGATGTTTAGGATAATTAGTTGAGATGGAAAAAAATGGATTATGATTGGATAATGGAAGGAAGGTTTCAAACTTTAGCTTGTCTTTGATTTACAAGAGGATTTTGGATTTTTATTTTTCTCTCCAAAGGTTGCATTTGAATTTAATTTTGATGGTTGAATATTAATGATGGTGAAAAGTTTTGATGTTGAATGATATTGAAATAGTGGGGTGTATATAATGATTAGTGGATTTGGGGATTATATTGTGAATTTGATTATGAATTAGATTTTGGATTTGGATTAATCATAAGGGGATGGAAACCTTTGGTTTACAACTTTATTTTAAGATTTTGAATTTGATTCAAATATTGGAAGTTAATTTTGGATGGTTGAAGGAGGAAAAAGTTTGATTATTTTAGATTTAAGGGGTAATTTCATGGGTGTTAACTAGATAACACACCAAGCACAAGAACAAACTAGATTTATTCAAGCACGTGTGTAGATGATTGTAATTCCACTAATATGCTTTATCTAGGTGTAATTTATAGGGCCCATGTTGAGGTGCTAACCATTTTTAATCACCTAAGATTTCTTGATGATGTGAGGGGAGAGAATAAATGAGCTAAAAACCTATTTTTAAGGTCACAATGTGAGTAAATTCCTAGTATAGTTAGTATATCGATAAATTATAATTAAACACAATCGATGATTCCTATCTAGGATGCACAAGGTTGCTAGTTGATGCCCTCAATATACTTGAGTATACATGAGCCTTGAATTCATGCAATAAGAGGGTATGTATAAGGTACTAATGTGAGAGAATAACCTACTCTCCTTGGTCACTTTATAAGGTATAAAGTTCTTACAAGACTGACCATAATAACATGTGTCCTAATGGACAAGTCTTTCAATTATCTCCAAAATTTGTATATGTAATCAAATACAAGGTAATCCCACTAGGGGAAAGAAGTATAAAGTTATTTTGATATCCAAGATCACCTTGTGGTATGAGGAGAGAGAATACACACTTGGATCTCTCATAATTGAAAATTATAAATGAGAACAAAATGGTATTTTTAATTTCCAATATCACCTTTTAGTGTGAGGAAACATCATACACACCACATTGTTCTCACAAACACAACAGATAATGATATTCGACCCTTAGAAAAATAAGTGTAAAACTAAATTTAGTAGAAATGTATGGGTCCTTTGACAAGCATACCTACAAAAAATAAATTATTAGTTTCTCAAAGTAGTCTTAGACAAATGATTTATTTTTAAGAAAGAGGGTCTAAGTTGCAAAACATGGTATATCAAATAATTAAACCCTAAGAAAATGATAAAAACTACTACAGAGTGCACACATCAATAGAGAGGTGGATATGCTAAAACACAAAGTAGAGATAGTGAAATAAAACAAAAACAATGAAAGAAAGTTATTTACCTTTAATAGTATTATACCTAGACACACATAATTATTGACAATATAAAGACATCAATGTAGTATCACTTACACTAAATTAGAAAAAAAATACATTGAAGTAGAGGCATTTAGGGTTTTGTGTCCAAGAGTAGAGGCACAAATTCAAGTAGTTCATACATCATGGGAAACAAAAACATCACCGCAAGAGCAGACACATTGAAACATGCTAGGAGCTAACAAATTCTAGCTTAAACCTACAAAATAGATGTTATCTCAAGTACAAAATATCCAAATGAACACATAAATAGGTTAGGAGGAATATATATTTTAATTCTCTTATAAAAACAGAAAGTAAAAACCCCTAAAATGATGAAAATGTGATGCTAGCTACACAAGTAGAGGCATTGATCTCTAAGATAGAAATGGTGTGAAAAAGTGGATGTAGTGATTGAAAAATGAACACATTAATCCAAACCTATGGCCAAAATATAAGGGATTTAAAAAAAAGAAAGTTAACCTAAACCAAATCTATTAGAAAAATATACAAATTAACTAAAGGAATAGAAATCCCTACAAAAATGACCAAAAAGCGTTATCAAATGGTAATAAAATATGAAAAAGAGATAAGAAATTATTGGGCCAAGTTATCCCTAGATCACAGGTAAATGCATCATATCAAGCATAGATGTATCAAAGTGTGTGATCAAATTTGTTAAAGTATGAGAGAATGTATCAAATCGATAACATGCAATGAAAAACTTTAAAAAAGGTCAAAGGAAGGTTATATTTGGTATGTGGTGTTCCACCAAGCATGCCAAAATATTAAGAAGTGAAAACAATGCCTAAAAAAAGACTCAAACCTAAGAAACTAAGCCTTTACCTTGCATCTAGATATGCACCTCTAATTTAACCAAAGATATAGTTCACCTAAGTTTAGAAACCTTGCAAAAAACCTCCCAATAACTATTGTTGTACACTAAGTGTTTGGATATGCTCAAGATGTGTGTGATTGAAGTTGTTTGTGGTTAATTTAGGTAGCATAATTTTTCATTCAAGTTTGTATGTTCATTTAAATGGCTTCCAAGAGGGTCTATTTATATATTTTTAGGATGGATGATCAATGGTTGGGATTGAATGAGACCTTCAGAAAGAGGAGGAGCCTTCAAGTGACACCTTGTGATTGGTGCACTTGAAGAGAGCAAGGATCAAAGGGATTTGGATGGTCAATATTTTCTTAATTTTAAAAAAGGTGGAGATTGAAAGTTATCAAACATGTGTGAGAATCACATGTGTGATTTCACATATAAGAGATCTCATATATGTGAGTCGCGTGCAAAAATGGGGGGTTAGATCTTCTCGAGGTAATGAATGGATAAAATTTTATGAGAATATTTTTGAATAGTGGGATGAATGGGAGGTGTGCATGAAAATTTTGACTATGGTTTAAGCATGATTCAATATGCAATTGGATCAATTAGTTAACTAAATAATTAAGGGGGATTTTGAGAGAATTAAATAAATAAGATGTATTGTTTAGTTTTTGGAAGATAGGAATATGAAGTGTGAACTTAATTAAGTAAATGTAAATTTATTTAAGGGGGGATATAGATAATAAGTGAGATAAAAGATAAATTAATTAAATAAATGGTTGATATTCATTTAATTAATGTTAAGATAATAATTGGGAATGCAAAATTAAATAATTGGTTTAGATTAATTAATATTAGAATGGGGTAAAATTGGGTGTGCTTAGGATGTGGGTGACTTTATGTTTCTACACTTAGCCTCTATAGTTGATAAACCAACCAAAACATATTACTTATTCATTCAACTAATATCACCACCAAATAAGTTGAATACAAAAACCACTAGTGATCTTTTTCTATCAACGTCTCACCCAATCTATATCCATGAATATCCAATAAGTATCAATCCCCTATAGAATCAAAATGATAAAAAATAGAGTGCTTGGATGTATCCCACGATTATTTGAAGACCCTCTTAGCTAAATCTCAATGATCTTGTATAGGATTAGTCATAAAGCAGCTTAAGACTCATATTACTTGGGTAATGTCTAGTCTAGTATTGAACATAACATACATCAAATTCCAAATCACATTGGCATAAGGATCATGAGCCACATTCTTCATCTATGTGGGTTTCATAAGAAATTTTTGTTCTCGTAAAAATATTAACACTCAAAGGTTTATAATTTCTAATGTTGAAATAGTGCAATACAAAGTTCACATACTTACTCTAACACAACCAAAGCTTTATATTCACTTAGTCTCTTATTTCTATACCCAAGATATATTTCACAAAACCTAATTAATTTGTGTCAAACTTTGTTAAACTCTAAAACTTCCAATCATAAATCACATCCTTAATGTTACCAATATATATATATATATATATATATATATATATATATATATATATATATATATATATATATCTATGTATAATATTAAAATAAGGAATCAATCACCTGTTGGTGTTTTAATTTTCCCACTAAGGCTTCATAATTCTCTAAGAGGTTGCCAACCTCTATATTCAAGAATTCATGAAGTTAGTGGCCAACTAACAAGATTCAGTCAAAGACTAAGATCTCCTACACTTTTGGCTCTGTGAAACCAAGGAGGGTTTTCCTATACGTGTTCATAAAAATGCTTCATGCCTCAAGAACACTTCTATACACAAATACATTTCTATCAATGCAACTAGATAGCATCTACCTGAGTTTTGGAATACCAAAGAATAAGAACAACTATCTAAAACTAGGAAAGCATATTTAATATGAGATTTGCATCTCAAGAGAGATATAATTTGATGTTTTTAAATGTTCAGACTATGAACCTTCACATTTAGGGCTACCATTCTGTACTTTTAAAAGGATCTTTAATGAACTAACTAGTGCCTCATTCATAGGGCAGGAGTCACATAAAACATAACCCTGATATCATTGAACTATCATTATAATGCCTTACATTATAAGACTTTACAATATTCAAAACAATACTCCTTAGCAAATCCTAAGAACATTACCACAAACCTGTAATTCCTTTTCAAGCATTTTATTAACTCATTAAGCTAAAGCAGGATAATGAATCACACGTTCAAGTATACCATTGAAGATGAATGAAGCAACCATTGATAAATCCATTCATAATCTGTCATACGTACACAGGAGAGCAATTGTCTTAAATTTTTAGATTTTGTTTCAATATCAGTAATTACAAAAAGCATAGTATGCTTATCTTATGCACATACTCGACCTAGAATGACTTCCTGGCTACAACCTTCCAGATACTACAATATATTCCTAACTATATACCGTCTAAAATTCAGGACTCAAAAATCCGACCTCAACAATGAACCTTGAAATCTCCTTTATAGATCAGGAGAGCAACAAGCATCAGGCTCAATTATTCATTTCAAAATGAATTTCATCCCAACCAAATGAAATTCATATTACATCTCAAAATTCCTCATCATCAAATGTAACCATATTACGAACAAAGGAATCAAAACGGTTACACCCTTGTAACTAGCCGAATAGAAAAAAATCCATGCACACGTCCACATCTGACCCAAACTACAGAAACAACATCAAAAACAAAAAAGTAGGACCCCAACAACCACATCATCATCTTGCACCACGAGCAACCACGCGGCCTCGATACAAGTGACCGCTCCTAGTCCTCACTTCAGTATGAAGTGAGACCATTAACTTACCTTTGTTTTCACCAACACTAGACCCAAAAACAACACACAGTGCCACCACAACAATTGGAGAAACTATGAGGACCTCCTCATTCGCTCCCACGAGCTCAGTCAGGGCCACGAGGTAACTACGATAGTCTGAATCAGTTTTGGACCCTTCACCACCAGAGCTTGCAGAAAGCTCAATAGGTGACCTGCAACGTCCAGACCTCTTATCAACCCTTTCAACAATTGTCCCAGAAGCGCCAGGAACAATACTCTATTTAGTTTGTTTCTCCTCCCACTGCAAATTCTTTGCGCCCATCCTTGTGCTTCATCATATAGGGGAAGCAAGAACCACTGACTTATCCATCCAATTCGCAAGTTCAAACTCAGCAAGAAAAACCAAACACATGCAAATAAACATAAACTCAAAATGCAATGATGCTAATGATCAATTAGCAAGCATTTATCAAGAAAGTCAATACAAGGAACAATAATTTCTCCAATTGCAGTACGAGCAGGCGAGCGATTAGTGGATGTCATTGCCACCACAAAAAAATTCTAGGCTCATGGAAAATGGTACACAACCCATCATGATCATCAAGTGAATACCGCTCGCACGCATGGAAATCAAGATGACATCCACCAGAAAGACATGCGCCATTAATGAATATAACTTGCAGAGCGCAAATAGTTCTCACATGGGTGGATTATAAATTTTGAACTTAGATCGTCAATGTGATAAAAACTTGGCATGTCGGATGACTCATATCAAGTCAAAGATCATTGAAGAACCCACATCACTACTTGGAAAACCTGGTAGTCAATCACACTCCTCGCAGTTAGAGACACACGAACCAGCAACGGGCCCCATCTAGCCACCTTGTACCGTGGAACCAGGAAATGTGTCACCAGCTCACACACCTCATGACACTTTCAAAAACATTAATCCGACCATGCGAGGCCTACGAGGGACGGTCATCATTAATCCCTATCATTAAACATTTGTCGTTGAAAAGACATCCACTTGTCACTGCTAGTGCATCGGGACAGACCCCACCCTACCATACTCGACAGATGGTGGCATCTCGCATACCTCTTACCACTTTAGTGGCGTCATCAAGAAACCTTCTGAGGTCTACGAGGAACGGTCTAGATCTGAACCCCTTGATCCGACAGCTCACCAACCTGCACATGGAAAAGTTATTTATAACAGTGGGGCCGACTAGGAGAATGGGAAAAGACCCTCGAAGGCACAAATTTTTAGGCCAAAGTCTAAGCATTGGAAAAAACCACCCGATTTAGGCAAAATAATATTAAAACCTGAATGTGGAGAAAAAACCGATAGGTCGGGTGAATGGGTCGATAACAACACGATAAATAAGGCTCAGTCGAATGACTTAAAAGACCGGTAACCCCCAATAACAAGTCAATATAAAAATATAATGTAAGGGTTTAAATGGTAAAACCAATTTTAACATTGGTAACAAAAACCCTAAACCCTAAACATTAGATCCCCAGTCACAAAAGATGAACAAACATGCCCAATGCCAGGCAAAAATTTGACAAAATTTTAAAAGTTCTATCATCACCCTCCAATTTATAATATAGTGATCTAATTTATATCTCAAAAATAACAAACCCAACACAAATGAATCAAGTTTCCAATACTATATTCTAGGAGACTATTTGAAACCATATAAATATTTTTTAATCTACAAACTAGATATTCCTTTACTTTAAAAATATAGTTATCTAGTTGAGTCATATAGATATCTTCTCCCAAGTCACCTTGCAAGAATTTTGTCTTCACATCCATCTATTCTATCTTTAAATCAAAATTTTTTGCTACAAATAAAAAAAACTAGTAAATGAAAACTTAGCAACTGGGATTTTTTTTCCAGTCTATTCCCTTAACTTGGGAATATCCTTCTACAACCAATATTGCCTTGTAATTTTCAAAATCAACATTTGACTTGATCTTCTTCTTGAACACCCATTTATATTAAATAGTTTTTCTTCCTTCTACAATGATACTAAGTTCCATATTTTATTGTTCCATAACACAACCTCAAGGACTCAAAATCACCCATATCCATTAACTCCTTTATTGTTCTAGGCTCATTAGTATAAGAAATCAAAGAAAAATACATGTCCAATCATGATGAGTTTACCTTTTTGGTTTCTATCTCTTTTAATTGAACATCCTCAAGAGTTGAGGTGGGGTTCTACCTCCTCTTCCAAATTATTAGAACTATCTGACTTATCCTCCTCTTTGAATTCTTCATAAGCTTCTAGTTCAAGCTTCTCAACCTTTGGGGTTAGTTTAATCATATCTTTCTTTCCACTCTCTTCTTACAACAATGTGGGAGAAGGTGTAATCTCTTTAAAAACAACACTTTTTTATACATAACTCTCTTGGCTATAAGGTCCTGAATATTACACCATTTCACACACACCATAGTTGATTAAGATACATTTCACCACTTTATTTTCTAAAATTATTCACTTCTCCCTATGCACATGTGCATATTCCTCAAAACCAAAAAATCTAAGACCTAATATTTTTTCACATTCATGCCTCCCTAGAAGTCTTACCATTAAGAGATAATATATGAGACTTCTTGATTAGGTAATAATTCATAGCAACCACTTCTACCCAAAATAATTATTCCAAGACGGCTCCACTGAGCATATTTCCTAACCCTCTCCATTAATATCATATCCATTCTTTTTATAACTCCATTTTGTTGAGGGATAAATAGTTTTCTTATGTCTCTCAATCATGTACTCTTTATAGAATGTATTAAAATATATGGAACCAAACTCACTACCATTGTCAATCCTCAAAACTTAATCTTCCTACCATTTTGATTTTCTAGAAGAGATATAAACTTCTTAAATTGACTAAAGAATTTTGTTTTGCTCTAAAAGAAATACACCCACATCATTTGGGAATAATAATCCAGGAAAAATGTGTAATACAAAGATAAAAATCAAAGGAACATTAATAGGACCAAATACATCTAAATAGATCAAGTCCAACTCCTCAAAATACTTGTAAGAATTGAAATAAAGTTGGATGTGATTTTATTACCATATATACAATGTTCACATAAATAAAACTCAAGAGCACAATCATTCAACCCCTCAACAATATTTTTATGTTTAATGTCCTTAGATCCTTCTCACATGCATATCCCATTCCATAGTGCCACATCATTATTTAATTTTCAAGTAACTTACTCTCAAACTCAAGAGCTTGCTTAGATACCCAAAAGTTAGGACTATCAACAACACTCCTCTTTGTTGCTAGTTATAATGGTGAATATAATTTTTGTATATCTCTTTACTATAAGAATAGAATAACTATTACATTGGATAGTGTATTCATGCATGCATATAAAAAAATTAAGCTCCCACATAAACACATTTAGCAAGCACATACCTCCTCACACCATATTACACCCTTAATAAGAGAAAACAATATGTGTACCTACATAGTTTATTTTGATAACTAATAACTATTTTCATGCCAAACTAAGGATTTACAACACACCATAAATCCCCTTCACTCGTCTATTAGAGAACTAAATAAATACTCTAGCATGAGAAATTATTCTTAGATGAGAAGCATCACCAAATTACACCTTCCAACCACCATATTATTCATAATTTGAAGACCACCCCCACTATCAAGTCATGTGGAATGAAGCTTTTAAGTTTATAAACCACAAATACTCTAATGCATGAGTTTCTAAGGTCATGACAAAGACATTTGTATCATATTGAGAATAATTTTTAGACACATTATGTAAATATTTTTTATTTTCTTCTACTCCTCTTTCCAATCTCTATGATAGTGCCCAGGCTTACCATTGTTCCAACATTTATCCTTAGACGTTCCAAGAGACTTGGATCTCCCAAAGAAATTGGAACTAGACTTTTCTTCTTACATTTATCATTTGATCTTCCAAAAATAACTTGGGAATCTTTAGTGGATTGACAAATTTTATGTTACATCTCTAAGATTAATATAACTACCACCTCGTTCATTTTGAGTTTCGAGGAAATGCTCTCAATTGTTATCGTTAAGTGATCCCACAAGTTGGTTAAATAACATAAAATTGTTATGTAATGATCAACCTCCACCTTTTTACTCCAACATGGTGTAACTAAGTCATAATCATATCGAACATGTTAAAGGCTTGGTCATAGAACCACCACCATCTATTCTTAAGGTGTATAACTTATTTCTAAGAAAAAAATTGTTAACTAAGGATTTAGCCTAGTAAAAGCATCCCAAATTATTTCAAAGGGTGTGCATGATGGATTCTTTATGTGCATTAAATAAAATAAATTCCACCAAGAAAAGCTTAATGAGACCCTTTTTATTTTTATCTAATAGATCCTAATCGATCTACAACTTTGCAATAGGCTTATATCTAGATACAATAACTCATATATCTTTATCTACGAGCATATCATCCATTTTGAGCTTCCACACCTCAAAGTTAGTGCTTGTAAGTATCTCCATCTCTATTCTCAATTTTATTTCCATTCACCTACAAGATCTCCTTTTGCACAAGCTTTCACTCAATCTAAGATTAGTAAAAAAACTTATCCCAAACACCTATGATCTAAGTTCCTTAAGATCTAATATGAAATGAAAGGAAGTATAGATCTGAAATACACTTCTTGAACTAATATATGGTTGGGGGTATGTGTAAAAATTTGAATTCATCACACAATTACAAGGAAATTAACACAAAAAAAACATACCATAACATAATGATTTATGTGGGCAAAAGCATTTCAAAAGAAAATCACACACTAAAGAAACTCAATGTATTATTTAGTAAATAATTATTGCAATACACTTCCAAAGTATACTCCTTTAATTAATTATATGGTAGCATAATACTTCCTATAAAAACTCTCTATGAAACCTCCTATTAGCGCCCAACTTTATAGTGCCTAAGTTTGCTTGTTCTAGGCCCCTTTGCATAATTGGCCTCATTTATCCCATCATATATATAACCTGACTTAAGAAAACTCTAAATGTGCCTCCATTTTTTGTTTTTGCATATATTTATTCCTTTTCATCCTCCATATCCCCTTGTCATATACTAGAAGTTATAAAAAAACCCAAAAAGTTCTAAGTCTTGAAGTGTTGTAGTTATTTTCTTCTATTCTTGTGAAGTTGTGGACTTTCCTTGGATACTAGATGTTTCTTGCTTGTTTAGTATCTGATTCTAGTCTTCATCCCCACAAATTTTTTGGGCCTTTCCTCCCCTTCCATTTTCCTCTATTTACTTCTATGCAAAATTCTAAGGGTGATCCATATCTCCCTTCTTCTCTACAATGTCCTTTTCTTTCCCTTTGAAGACTTTTTCGGTGGATCCAAATTTCCCCCCTTTCCCCCACATCCACTTCCATAAAGTTTCTTTGTACTCTTCCTTTTCCCCTTTGTGTATTTTTGAAGTGGATCAAGGTATTTTCCTCTCGCACTTCATCCACTTACCTCATCCTATTCTACAATATTTTTGTACATCCTTCCCCACTTCTTCCATATGATATAACATATTTTCCCCATAATTACCAATGGTATTTCCTTCACTCATTTCACCTCTTTTGTAAATTTTATTTAGACTTCAAGATGTCCATTTGCCCATCTAAAATTAAGAGCTCTAATCCTAACTCAAAACTACACACCCCTTTTCTACATCTTTCTCCGCCTCAATATTTAATATTTCTTCCAAACTGATTTCTTCACTCACCAAATCCTCCCAAAAGTGTGATTAAAGCCAAAATTTACCCTTGCAACTACCTAGTCAATATTTTCCCACCCATAAACTATTATTTATCTCAAGGGTGTAGATTCACATATGCTTTCAATTATTGAGGATAAGGGTGACCATTTTGCCATTAATTTAATCATTGAGCTTTATATGTTGATGGTCCTCACACCTAATCTAAAGTATTCGTATTATATATTCCATGGGATCACACTTCATTTACACACTATCTCCAATTCTTGGTTGAATTCCCACAAGTGACAAGGCAACTAAATAAATCACTATAAATATCAATTTATTTTTTAGAACAATAGTTGATCATTTATGCTCTTCAAGTACTATAGGTGTCAAGGAGATTCTAGGGTTTCAAATCCTACAAATATAGTTTTCATTGGAGAAACATATATTTTAAATCACAAGGAGGTATTAATATTGTAAATGGTTTATATAATTGAATATCTCAACAACTTCATTGTGGAAATTTAGGGGAATCTTATGCTCAATTTCCCTCTTTCCACATGTGTTGCTATGAAAATTGGTATTTTATAAATGTCATGATGTTCTAATTCATTACAAGATTTATAATTTCATTTCTATATTACATATGGATTTTTATAATCTAAGGATGGATAACTAAGTATGTTCAATAATTTGATATCATTATTTTTATTTGTGGTGTATGTATCTACACAACTCATTATTTTATTATTTCAATATTTTTTTCTCATGGTATGTTGTGACTCTTTATGCGAATGGAATAGGTATTGGTCCTAGAAGTAATATTCCACCATATTCTTAAATTAAAAGCATCATTCACCATATTTTAGGGGTAGGAAATTAGTTTGTATGTATCTCATGATTCAACAATACAACTAAGAAAGCATCTTTAGGGATCCATAACTATTCTCGCCTTTAGGAATCATGTTTTTCATATCTAAATCTTGTGATTGCAAAATGATGTTCTTATTAGCTTTATAAGAGTTTTAATATGTGGTAGGTTAGTCTTAGGTCTAGTGACAACTTTTGGGACCAAGCATATATTGGGCACTACTACAACCCTTTTAATATATATTAATTAATACTATTGAGGATACCTCTAGGAAATCCCCCATTGGGTGTGGCTAATCTCGAGGTGAAGGAAATATTACCCAATCTCAATAATTGGTCCATTATTACCTTTCCTTATCATAAGTTAGAGGTATATTGCTCTAGGTTTAACACTCCTAGAACTTAGGGAATGACCTCGATTTATATATTTGGGAACCTACAACCCTATGCACCAACAACTCCATTTGAAGTATCTAATAAATAGGATAAGAAATATGTGAAACCATAAAATGGTAATTAGGAAACCATGAGCTAAAGCCACTCAAAATTTGGAGCCAAAATACCTAGAGAAATATCCAACACCCAAATCCCAGCCTATGATTTTATAAACTAAAATAACCCATTCTTTCACCTACCATTTAAGCTCCTCATAATCCACTCACCAACTTGGGCACTCCATTTTGGATCCATTATATTCATCATAAGATGCCTTATGATATGTCATCACATGCATCATAAGTTGGTCAACAAGTGTAACTCCCTCTTATAGTTCTCTTATGTATCATAAATGTTCTTATATTTTGAATGTGGGAGGATCTTAAGGCTACATATTTTATTTTTTGAAGCTATTTCAACTTCTAATTTTAAATTATAGATCTCAAATATGTCCATATCATGTAACTATCTTGCTCTAATTGGGACTTATTTTGGCCTTTTTTAGGGGCCAAAATTAAACTCTAGCGAATTGAACATTGTAATTTTATTTTTATATCCAAAAATATACATTTTTTTTTCTTTATAGTAGGATGCAAGGTTGAGACACATTTCCTAAAATTTTCTCCTAAGATCAATATAACATTTGTATGATCTTACTGATGATCTTGCTTTGTGGCAACCACTTATAGATGAAACTTAAATGTACTCTAGTGGCTTCATGTGTGATATGAAGGGATATGTATAGGATAAAATCTTCTTTTATTTATTGTTCTTGTATTCAATAATGATGCACACAATTTAGGGGATGAAATCGATAAAAGAGAGGTTTTCATTAGAAGGGTGTTCACTCTTGAAGAGAAAGATAAAATAATTAAATAATTAAAAGACTACATGTAGGTAATTGCTTGGGGTTATAAAGATTTGAAGACATATTATACCTCAAATATCACTCACACCATCCCTTTGAATCCTAGAGTGAAACCTTTTAGATAAAAACAATGTCTAGTGAATACTTTATTGGAACCTTTGGTCTACAAGGAAATGTATAAGCTATTTTTTACTATGATTGTTTATCTTGATAGATATTCCATCTGGGTAACCAACTCGGTGCCTATAAGGAAGAAGAATGGAGAAATTAGGTTGTGTGTTGACTTCAAAAATCTTATTAAAGCTTATAAGAAAGATAACTATCCTTTGCCTTCACTAGATGAAGTTTTGTATATTGTGAATGGATCTCATATGCTTTCATTTTTAGATGATTATTTTGGGTACAATTAGGTCATGGTTAAAGAAGAAGATAAATTGATTTTTTTTACTACTAAGTGGGTTATATTTTCCTACATATGAATATCATTTGGCCTCATTAATGTTAGCACTACTTTTCAAAGGGTCATGGACATTGTATTTAAGGGATTAATTGGTAAGTGTTTCATTATTTTTATGGATGACCTTACTATGTTTTTCAAGAATAGGTTTGACCATGTTGTATACTTGAGGAAAATCCTTCAAATATGTAAAGAATTAGGCATCTCACTAAATCCTAAGAAATACATAGATTTGGAGTTACATAAGGTAAGTTGTTGGTTCATGTTATCTCTGAGAAAGGTATTTCTATTGACCCTACAACTGAATCTATCATTAAGTTGATTTTGCCTAATATTAAGAAGTAGTTCAAAATGTTTTTTGAAATGATTAACTTCATCAAAAAATTCATAAAAGATATGCAAAAATTATTCATCCTTTGAATGATATGTTAAAGAAGGATGTTAAAATTAAATGGGATCCTAAAGATAAATGTGCCCTTGAGCATATTAAAGAAGACATTTCTAGTGCACCAATATTGTTTAGTCCTAATTATACAAAGCCATTCAACATTTATACTTTGGCTTTTGAGAACTTGTGTGTTGTTGTTTCAACATGAAAAGGGGATGATGGAAGTGAAAATCCCATTGGTTTTGAGTCCCCCCTTTAAAAATATAGAGAGGGGATTGTAATTAGGATAATTTCTCTATTGAAGCCTCATTGAGAGACAAATGGTAGGCTACAAGGAGTATTGTAATAGTTGTAGCTAAATATTTTATTATGCAAGTTGTTTCTTAGTAATTGTAGCTAATAAAATGATGAAGCTTTTACAAATTATTTTGCATGTTGAATTTTGTGTGCATAGGAATGTATTAAAATTATATAGGCTACAATATTGAGAAGTTTTTAATTAAACCCCTATGTCTTGACTACACCGATAATTAATTATTGTGTTAGAAAACATAGGAGAGAACACACACAATTATGTTCATAAACACAACAAAGTTGAAGCAATAGTTTCATATAATTTTTGTTCTTTGAGATATTTTGTTTTGCATATAGTACAAGAAATTACCTAATGAAAAGTATAATATTATAAATTAGACATATTTATAGGTAAATATGAATGAAATAACCATTTAATTGAGATATAGATTGATGAAAGATATTAAAAACTAATACTCTAACTCCATAATGTATTTTGCAAAAATTACTTACCAATTACCCATCAGGGATTTGAAATTATAAAAAATTCAAAAAAATAGGTGAATCATTGCCTTGGTGAGGTATAATGACCTTACCTTCCATTTATATCCACATAAAGTTCGAGTGAAATGAACATTTATCTATTCTTAAACACTAAACAAGAAATAGATAGTTGCCAAAATAAAACATAGAAAAGTTAAAATGAGGCATCATGGCTAGTAGAAGGCCATGATAATCCCAAAAGTTAAGGTGTGTTATTATTAGGCCACTAGACCCTAAATCCCAAAATAAATACCCAAATGAGAAATACATAGTAGATAAGAAGTAAACAAAAGATCATAATTCTAGTTGGTCATTGCCTTGGTAAGGTATGATGACCTCACCTTCCATTTAACCACATGAAGGAGTGAAATGAGGAAATGCCTTCTCAAACATCAAACAATAAAATAAATAATGGCTAAAACAAAATAAGAAAAGAAGAAACAATAAAATAAAATAATAAATTGGGCAACTCATTGTCTTATCGAGGTATGATGATCTCAACTTCCATTTATAGCTAGACAAATGAGTGAAATGGAGATTTCTCGCATAATAAAAAATAAAGAAACAATTGCTTGAACAATACACAACATGAAGAAATGAGCAAAAGAAACTAGGTGGTTCATTTCCTTGACGAGGCATGATGACCTCACTTTCCATTTATAGTTAGATGGAGGAGTGAAATAAATAAATTCCTTCTCAAACACTAAGAAACTAATGATTATTGGTATAATTCAAACATAGACAAAGAAAAAACAAACATAAATCTAACACCGATGGGTTGTTGTCTTACTTTGGTATGTTGATAGGTCAACTTCCATTTACAAATAGATAAAGGAGTGAAATGAAGAAATGACTTCTCAAACATTAAAAAAGAAATATAGACTAGCCTTACCAATACACAAGAGAGAAGAAATGACAAAATAAGTAAAACTAGTTGGCTCATTGCCATAGAGAGGTATTATAGGTAAAAGAATTTGTACTTTAACAAATATATGGAAAAATTAACTCTATTATACCACAAAAGATAGTAAATTTTGTTCCAACAAGTGGTAAGGTTGTTGTTTTAGTCAACTCACCTTTACATTTAAATGGGAAGCTCCCTCATTTTATATAATTTGATTTTAGTGGTATTTTTTACCCAAAAACACCTAAAGGCTATAAGGAAAGAATCAAGATATGAAGTAAAGAGAAATTGAATCGACAAACCTACAAATATCAACTTAGACTTCTTACACGAGACATAATACTATTTATCTTTACTACAACTTAAATACTAAATTTCTAAAAATACCATAGTAAATATTGCAAAGATTTATGGTATGCAACAAGGAAAGATGAATACTCCAAAATTTCTAAAATCACATGACATGAATAACTTCACATGCAAAACTTAATGGTTCCATGATCTAACTTTGCAAAGATATTATAGAGAAACAATTATTCACCAAACATAAGAAAAGTAAATAACTCAGATTACATATGAACGTCACCTTTCAAAAATTCTCCTTTCTCATTTCTCCAAAAATTAATTATATGACTTTCCTTTCAAGCTTCAAATTATGACAAGAATTCCCTAAAAAATCCCCCCTCAAGAGGATGAAGTCTCTTATATATAGATTTCCTTTCATAATCACCTTGGTAACTAACTTTTAAATTTATAACTTTATAATAAAATGAAATAGTCTTTGGCTTAGTGTAAAGTCATAAAAATAATTACATTTATAAAGTCATCCAAAATGATTCGAATTATAAACCATAAAATTTAAAGTCCTTGATGTAAATTAATTCTTTTGAGATTGAGTATTTTACAATAAAGTTTTTGATTTGTCTATAAGAGTTGAAGCAACTTTATAACTTCTATATATTATTTTACCACAAGTGTTAAAGCCTTGGTTTTAGGAACCAATGTATCAAACAAATGTTGCTTCCAAGTTAAAAGAGTATTCTCAATTTCCTTAGTTTTTTCCTCAACGATCAACAATTATTTCTTGAAGCTACTTGTTGCATACAATATTGTTGATAATTAGACCATAGTACCTGCATTAGCATTTTCTTGAGTGAACAACTCGTTTAGTAGTGCCTCAATATAAAATATGGAGGTGATGTTTGTGTGGAGTCATTCATGGTTGCACTGTTATTTGTGTACTTGTTTGAATAATGTATTTAATGGTTACGAGTAATTGATTGATTCGTGACTATTGGTTTAAGTGTTTATGCTATTGTTAATGATGGATATCTTTTGTGCAAGTTGGTTAAGTTTATGTGCCTTGGGAAGTGGTTAAGGTTGGATTCCAGAGGTTAGGAGGGAGCATTTTCATATGTTTGAGTTTATGAATGTTTCATCTTGGAAGTGGTTGGCAATGTTTGCAGTGTGTGCAATAGGGTTAATGCCTTGCACTATGTATAGCATTATGTGAATGTGATATGTGAGTGAGATGGTTAATGCCTTGCTCTGTGTTGGATTCATGTGATTATGTCATGTATGGAAGATGGTTAATGCCTTGCTTGTTTGTAGGGTTTACCAGTTGTAAGTAGCGGGAGTGGCTTTCAATGGGGGTCGACATCTAGAGAGAAACTATCAGGGTAACCCATTGGAGAGTTTCTTAACTCAGTGATAACCTAATTAATGAATTGGGGGAGGATGGGTAATTTTCACATTAATAAAGATAATTGAATGCCTCACCCATGCATGTAGTGCTTGTTTAGGCTAAGGATGGGTTGAGAAGGCCTGGTTGGCAAGATCAACTTCCTTGTCTTACGAAAGGATTATTGGTTCTGCATGTGTCACCCTATGGGGTCGACGTCTAGTGAGAGACTATCAAGGTAACCATAGATGGGGGCCGGTGTCTAGTGAGAGACTGTTAAGGTAATCCATGTTAGGACCATGCAATGACACTCTTCCCTAATGCAACCTAGCATTTCCTAGTCATGTGTTCCCCTTTGATGTGTGTGTGCCTTTGGAAATAATATCTTTGTTATGTGATGTCATGATGTACTTTATTATGTTGGAGCCATGTTTTGGACCTTTGGGTTAGCCTTTTGTCTTCTTCATTGCTTGATGTAGTGGGACCTTATTGTCATCTTCTAGCACAGGGGGGTGGACCTTAGGGTTCCACATGGTCGGGTGGATTGTGCCTTTTCCTCCATTGGGTTTCCCTTGCTATTGTTCATGAGCATGGATGATGTACATTATGTAGAGGATTCTTAATCTTGTACCAATTCGAGGGACAGTTGCACATGTTATGTATTATATCTGTATATCCTTCGTATCATGCGATGTAATCTTGATGTATTCTTCCCATTGTATTAAGGGAAGAAGAATTGATGTAAGCTTGTTACAATATAATGATGTACCCTCATGTAAGGGAATTTGTATATGTACTTATTGGTTCTTTATATATGATCCTTGATGATTATTTGTTTGATGTTATGTACAAAATGTATGTGTGTATTCATTTAATGCAATGGATTTAAAATGAACTCTTTTTGTTAGTTAATCCTTGATGTATGTTTAGATCTTGTTCAGTAGGTATGTTTGTAATGCAGTCATGAAACCTTAGAGGACATAGCTTAGCTTATATGTTATGATAGATGGGATTTACATTTCTTGTTATTGCACTTTAAAAAAAATTGTGCCAAAATTTTGTAGGTAGATGTGTTATCCTCTAGGGTCTTTGGTGGGGCGTTATGGTTTATTTACCTCATTAATAGCTTGTTTGATAATTGATAGCTTCCATTCAATACTCCTAATCCATGTAGTGACATCATATTCTTCAATTTTGGTTAAGACTTTTTTTATTTAGTAGTCTATTTATATCAACTTTTAACATTTCTTTTATATCACTTACTATTAAATGTCAGATTTATTCTTCTTTTCTCATTAATTAGAGATTTTTCTTTATTCTTCTCTTCGATATGTTTGTACCACATGTTGCAGGTAAAAATACAAAGTTGTGTCACAAGTTTAAAAAGGAAACAACCAACACTAATTCAACTTTTTAACTTGAACCACTGTAAAGTTACATATATGTTTTAAATTTTGAAATGATGTAAATTGATAAAATGTGTATTTTTTAGTATATTTTATGTTTATATATTTTTTAAATTAAATAATTATTTGAATATAGTTTTCTATAAAATTGACACTATAATTCAGCTGCCAATAAAATGAAGTTAAATGGGACATCACTCTTTATATAGTAAATTTTATTATTTTCTCTTTAATTTCTTTTTGTGTATTACAACTTGAAACTTTAGTGAATAAATTTATTTTTCCCAAGTTTGATAAATACATTTTTTAAATAAATATTAAAAATGTGTACGTATTGAAAACACAACTGTTTCCATGGGACGCCACCTTTTGTCTTAATTATTTATCCAAAATAGTAACAAATTATACCATCTTGACATCAAATCTTTATCTAGTGCATCATATTTATTTTAATTTTTTTAATAAAATTTAGTATTTTTAACAAGATAATTAACCTTGTATTTTGGTGTAGATAACCTACTTTTAGTAAAAATAAAATATAAAATATAAATAATAATTAAACTATTAAAAATATATATTTTAAAAAACTGCATTTATAGATCTACAAAAGGGTATTTGTATATATATTTTTTAAAATGTTATTCACATGAGTAGGAGTTATTGAAACATCATTATTTTTGAATAATTTTATTTTTTTGGTAAATTGGCCTCAAATGGTGCTACATATGCATTTAGTGAATAATTTTAGTTGGAAAAGTTGTGACCATAACTAACCTAGCAGGACTGAATTTACCTAGATCGTATGTTTGACCAAATTGATTTTTAGTTATAAATTCTTAGATTCACTTGTGCTAATAAGTTGGCCAAAAGTGTGGCATAGTTTTGTAATTTTATCCATGCTTCTTTCAATGCAGAAGAGTCCATCAATAACTACTTGCTCAATCCAGGACTCATAAGCTTTTCCAAATGATTGATATTTGTTAAAACTTTCAATTGAACTTTTATCAATATCCTACATATTTGAAATAATTTTAGCCAAAGGTCCATCCAATGGTTGTGTTGAAAGATTTAAAATGTTTTTAATATAAGAAGTTAACATCTAAATCTTCTCCTCAAATTGTTCTCTGCTAGCCTTTTCTTTCTCTGTTATGTGCACAAGTTTTGCAATTGATACTTGATAATTATCTATGTCTCCTTCATGTGTTGAAGGACCTATATCAATCTCTAAAACCCAATAATCAATTTTTATAGCATCTTATTAATTTTTTAATTAATTGGTTTGAATATCTCTAAATATTATTCTCCTAAAGAGTCAATCATTTCTTGAAGCAATATGTGCCTTTTCAAACTTCAATGAAGCACCATGTAACAATTTGACAACCACATCAAAATCGACTCAATAACATCCTAATATTTCCTTTTTTTGCAAACTATTCTTGTAAGCCATTGGGAAGAAGATGGAATATTGGATGGGCTTAAATTAAAGGTTGAGGAAATATGCGGAAAAATGGTTCTTGTTGGTGATGTTTGGGGAGTATCAACAAATGATAGAGGAGGAGACATATAAACAAAATCATTTGTATTTTAGGGATTTAAAGGTGATAGAGGACGAGAATCCTGAGATGAAGATAAATTTTCTTCGGGAAGATCAACATCAACTTGCTAGACTTCCTATTCAATATCAAGATCTAATTGAGGCCTTTTCACCTATAACTTGGCTTTAGATTTGGGAGGATCTTGAGCATAAAAACTTTTAGGCTTCACTCCTTTACTAGGCTCTTCACCATCTCCTCCACTAGCCCTAGTTGTAGTTGACCTTGTTTTAGAAATATTAATATGAATTTTGGTTGTAGATGTTGCACTATTTTTTTTTATTTGCTGCCCTAGAAGCTGATCCTGAAGGCTTAGTAGTAGTTTATTTGTTCCTCTTTCATTCAACCAATTTTGAGTTTTCTTTAAGACAAGGAAAGATCTTTCCTTAATGTCTTTTATTTCTATTTACTCAAGTCAATAAGAGTAAGAGGCTCAAATTGAATGGTATCTAGGTAGACTAGATCAACCATGTTTAAAACATCATCTTCTATTCCCTCCACATCCCATTCTAATATGTAATCCTTAATATGCTACACAATTAATCTAGACCAATCCCTCTTTCTTAGTATCATTTTCACAATCTTCCCAATAGTCTTCCAAGTGAGGGTGTGCTAGATTCTATTTGTAAGATGTAAATTATCATTCACATAGCTTTTATGGTCATAATAATATCTCATATTATAATAATTTAAAGTTATATTCACCAGGGATCTTTCTATGTCCAGTGATTCAGCTAAAGATGGGCAATTATAATAGGATAACGCTAGTGGGAATGAGTATCCCACTTTCTTCAAATCCCTGGAATTTTTGTTAATTGACTCCATTTGTCTACACAACTCATTAAAACTAGATGATCAAATGGATATATGGGTAATTTACAAGGATGTTCATCAAATCCACCTATTCTTATGTAAGAAAACTTGGGAAATTGAATAAAATAATTCCCAAAGTGTTCAGTTAATTTGCAGCTTCGGGAGAAAACCTCTGGCCCAAGATAGCATCAAGCTCCCTAACTCTAAGCACAATGAATGCATCATTTACTCTTTTGAAATGATTATTACTAACATTCAACTACAATTGTGGGTATAAATCATATATTTGAGTTATTTCATCGTAAACCCATATTTCATAATGTCGAGGCCATGGATGCATACTAGAAATTATATAAAAAAAATGTAATGTCATGTAAAATTCCTATGTTTTCTAAAAATTGATAATTTGATTATGCAAATTGTTGCTAAATAATTTCCCCAATCTACATATTGAGATTCATAACCCATAACACTAATAAACTGACACATTTAATGTTCAAAGGAATTTGTTTTTGCATCTCCATTGACCCTATGTAGTAAGGTTATGATGTATGATATGTCCTTGTTAAAAGTGAGACCTAAGAAGGCCTTTGGATAGTTTTGAATTTCCTTTCCTTGACCTCTTGAACTAGTATTTGGCAATATTATTAAAAAATGTATCCTTTTTATAAATGAAGTAGTTCTTAGATTTTTTCATATCCATGTTTGCATAAGCTTCTCTATTCGGAAGTGTTAATATAGTACTTAAATAGAGGGTCCATCCAATTTGGCTATCAATCTCTCATTCATATTCTTGATTTCCCTCTCCTTAGGTTTGTAAAATTTAATGCATACCTTTACTAAATCAATGCATTGGACATAAATTGGAAACCATCCTACATGAGCTAATCCACTTTAAAAAGTAACTTCAACCATTGGTACCCTGGGGTTTTTTCTCATTCGTATCCAAAAATATTTTGGATCTATATGCTCTAATCTACTATCTCCCACCTTGGACAAATAATTTTGTAATAGTGATTCACTTCCATACCCTTGGTAAGTGTACTTCATCCTTGACATTAAAATTTTATGGGTTGATGGTGGGTAAAATAGGATTTATGAAAGAAACTTGGGGCAATATGGCAGAAAAGTAGGGCATAATGTAACCAAATAGGAAATGATTTAATAGAAACAAATTTAATTTAGTAATGGGCATGTTTGCTTACCTGACAAATTTCTAAAGGAGTTGGGAGTTGTTAGGAAATGGTCACAACTAAGTTGGGCTCCATTGTGTAGGAATATCAACTTCTCCTTTGCTTTGAGTATTAGAGTTTGTCCAAATGAAGGAAATAAGACCTTTTATAATGCTTCACCCCTTTATTTTTCTTGATTTATGGAAGATAACAACATTTCATATTTTTCTCGATTTTCCTTTAAGTGTTAGAGAAGCTTGTTAGAGGTAGAAAAAGAACTTGGAACAAATTGGGGGTTCTTATAGCTCTGAGAGCCACCATTTCCCTCAACTCTTTTTTTGTTCCTTTATGTTTTTTAAATATTTGTATTGCCCTTTCTAAATGATCAAAGATCTTTTTAGAATTAACAACTTAAGAAATCCCTCTGTTAATGTTTGTAAACATATTGGGAACTATTAATTTTCCAGGAACTCATAAAAGGTTATTTTGGTTCTTGGAATCAATGAACCCTCTAGTTCTTTGTTTTCTTTGATCCCCTTTGATAAATCCTTAGTATAAATCTTCACATAAATATTTGAACAAAAAAAATCTCTTAATGCCTTTTCTAGAGCATTGAGCCTTGTCGAGAACTAATCGACAGTTCCAATGGTTATTGGAACCAATGGAACTCCTGATTCCTTGTTTTCTTAGCTTTTCTTTGATATCTAGAACATAAATAGTTGGAGGTTTTGGTAGTTCCCAAAACCTATGATCCTTTCAATTCTTTTTGTTTTCTTTTAAACTTAAGAAGAGGAATTTTAGTCGTCAAAGATGAAGATTGGAACCGTAATTGGTCAGAAGTTCCTTTTGTTCTAGGTACCTAAGGAACTCCTAATTAATGTCTTGCCTTGAATAATTTTCTATTGGTGTCAAGGGGCAAGCTAGGAACCAAACCTTATTGGAGGTTTTAGTAGTTCCCAAAACCAACAATACCTTTGATATGAGGAGAAAAATTTAACTTTTTGAAAAAGAAAAGTTCCCAATATAGTTAAAAATCATTTGGTTCAAGAGTTCTTGAGAGGTTGGGAGCTCATGAAAATATGTTCTTGGTGAATAAGAACCTTTGATAAAGGAATTCCATTTAGACTTAGAACCTCCGATAAAGGAGTTCCTTGTGAGTATAAAAGCTCTAATTTTTTCAAGGATTTAAAGGACCTTGAACCAAGATATTTGGGGGATAAATTTGACAAGTGAAGGTTAAGTAAGGATTAAATGACTCTTCAAACATACAATCTTGAAAAAGATGAGGATTTAAAATGTCAACCAAGTCTTTGGGCAACAAGTATAAAGACCTCACCTTCCATTCCAAGCTAGATGGACGAGGGCCTTGAACATAACCAATAGACCTCCAGCCCTCCAGTAATCTCTTCATGAGATGCTTAAAATATTTCCATTGAATCCCTTTGAAGCCATGGATGAATGCGAGTAGAAGTGAACAACTACACGTACAAAATGCAACAGGTTTTAGGGAAGACGGTAGTTGGAAATGAAGTATTGTTTCATGTTTAATGTTGCATACTCCAACATTGAAGACAACATCACTTCATATTTATGTACCATCTCATACACACATGCACAAAATCAGACTAACTAAATGTAAAGATATGGGAGTTGAATGTGGAGTGCTAATGGATAAATGCATAAATTTGCATAGTGTAAGCATGCTAGTGGGAACATGTCCTCAATTGATAATGTTCTACCATTGAAATCTAAGTGCACCACCTTCGATCAACCATAAATATGAGAGGTAAAATAAAGGTGTCTACTTATCATCCTCCTCTACATTTATGATTGAGTAAAACACTTTTTTTTTAATTTAAAAAAAAAAACTATCCACTCACTTAATTTTAACATACAAATTCATGTTAACAAAAGAAAAAAGATACCCTGTCCCTTAAGATGCTTAGAAAGGTGCCTATAACAAGGCTCGCGAAAGATGAAACCTAATATTAAGTACAACATCGCGCCGCATTAAACGAAGGCCGCATAAGTTCTATAAAAACCCAATCCAGTTAAGGGTTTTACTAAACTAGACCAGAAAGTGGAGCAGCAAGAGGTTTTGCACAGCTGTTTAATCGGAGCACTTTCTCTGCGTGAGAAGAAATGGCTGCGGAGGGCGAGAACGGGTCGGAACAGGTGAGCAGTAGCCCCGCGGCGAAGACGGCAGGGCAGAAGCGCGGCCGCGAGGCGGACGGCGGGGACGCCCCTGCCGAAAAGAGATGGCCCGGATGGCCTGGCGAGACGGTTTTCAGGCTCATTGTTCCCGTGCAGAAGGCAGGTGCTATCATTGGTCGCAAGGGGGAGCTCATCAAGAAAATGTGCGAGGACACCAGGGCCCGTATTAAGATCCTCGACGGCGTCCAGGGAACCACTGATCGAGTTGTGAGTATATATGCTATCACCATAAGTAAAAGATTATCATAAGTTCTTTTTATTTTCTCTTTCTTTTTTATCTTAAGGTAGCTGCAAGATTTTGCATTTTTCTACTCCGCGTAGGGTTTGTGTTGTAAATAATAACTATGAAATGGCCTAGGAATAGAGCACTTAAGTCTGAGATTTGAGTGCCTGCCACAGCTTTAAGGCAAACAAATTTAGGCAAATTTACACAGTAGGGCCGTTAGCGTGTGTGTTGAATCCAATATTTATGTGCTGCAACGTAAAGGGTTTTACATGTAAAGAAAATAGTCTTTGTCGCAGAGGGTTTTAACTGTGAGGAAAACAGTGTTTGTCGAAGAGGGTTTAAAATGTAAGGAAAATTAGTGTTGGTACAGGAGGGTTTTGCGGTGGAAGGAAAGTTAGTGTTGGTCCAGGAGGGTTTTACAATGCAAGGAAAGTACTCCCCGTCCATACCTTGTGCATTAAGTCTTTTAACTACGGTGCACCTACTTAATATTAGGGTTTTACAATGCAAGGAAAGTACTCCCCGTCCATACTTTGTGCATTAACTCTTTTTAACTACGGTGCCCCTACTTAATATTCTTTGACATGGCTTGTTCTATTGACCTCAGTTTTATTAAACATTTACTTCGTGTTTTTCCTTTTTAAATTTGTAATAGAGGTTAAAAACTTTAGAACTTTTTAAAATGCCATCTTAATAAGACCGGGGGAAGAAACGAGAGATGTTAACATTTATTGTCTATGAAAGAGCTTGCAAATAACAGTTGATTGGTCTTTAGCAACTTGTTTTTGATCACTGTGGTTAGCTTCTTGGCTCAGTTGGAGCTCCGAGTTGATTTTGAACCCGCTATTTTGTTCAAACGTTAAAGTGCATATGAAGCCTAAGTTGAAATTCTCGTGTAATTGTGCAAAATCAGTTACACCGAAATACAATCCAGGATCCTCTATTCCTTTATTTGCAGTATGTATTTATAAATAGGGTTTAATCACACTTCTTCATCACCACATGTGCATATTTGCAGCCTAACACATTTCTTGTGAATTTGTTTCTGACGTCATTGTATTGACAAATTGAGTGGATATAATCTCTTCTCCTTGTTACCTTATTTGATATGGTGCTTGATTTATTTGTATTTGATCCATTTATTTTGGCTGATAGAAGTGGATTTTCTGATTTAGTATTTTGCTATTTTCAAAGTACTAAAGAAGATGATTTTAAAGATAAACTCAAGTATTTAAGCAATTCCTTTATATGTTTTTAATCCATCAAATAAAATTGCAATTGAGTTTGATTGCATCAGATTGTCTCATAGTTGTATGTCATTTTCCCAGGTTCTGATAACTGGAAGAGAGGAACCTGATGCAGAAATATCTCCTGCTATGGATGGCATTCTTAGAGTGCATAAGCGTGTTGCGGGGCTTCAGGAAGCTGAAGGTGATGGTGCAAATGCTCAAGCAGCAAGCTCTGCAGCGATTTTAACTCGACTTCTGGTTGCATCATCACAAGCTGGAAGCTTAATTGGCAAACAAGGTTCACAAATCAAATCCATTCAAGATGGCTCTGGTGCAAATGTGCGTGTCATTCCTGCAGGTTAGTCAAATCTAGCTCGCTTTACAAAATAGAGAGTTTGTTATCTAAGAGAACTTGAAGATCTCAGGGCAGCAAATGATGATCATTAGGTCCCCATTTAATAAGATTTCAGATTTTTGGCTAGTTTCCAAACTAATAAGTTTATAACTAATGAGTCCCATGTCGATAAAGAATCCAGATCTTTAGATAGAAAATGACTGTGAGTCTGTGAGTACTCTTAAAGTTGTTTCTGGTGCAAGTTTTCTGAAACTTTTTAAAGTTTAGGCAAGTGTAAATAATAAATGCCCAAAATAAGCAGACTTCAAAGCTGCGACACTTCCCTTTGTATCATTTTCTCTTCATAACTGAATGCATGTTTGCTTACATTATCATACAAACAAGAAGTGGTTACTATGGTATGTGGTACCCTTGGTTTGTCTTTATTTTCTATCATTTCTTTCCTTAAAAGGTCATTTCCTTCAGAGGTGCCTTTAAATTATCTGTTTTCAGCTTCTTGGAAAGGTGAAATTCTTGAAATATCTTGAAAAAGAATGGTTTAAATGATGAGCTTTACCAAAGTTTTGGGTAATAGTTTTACAGATATGCATATCTCTTGTGTTAAAAAATATTTATCGATATCTAAAAAACACACATATGGATGCCTTTTATTGTTCTGTTTTAAGTTTTTTGGAAACACAAAATCCTTGAAGTTTCTAGAACAGGGATGAGTTAAATGATAAGTTTTCCCAAAGCTTAGGGTAACTGTTTTACAGACATGAGTATCTAATTGTGTTAGTACTACATAAATTTGAGTTTAACATTAGAGACAAAATTGGAAATACAAGTAAATTGATAGCTTTATAAAATAAGTGTGGTCATCAAATCTAATACAGATATTCTATTAGATTACCAGTTATAATTAATATTAATGAATCGACATGCCATAAGCATGATTACCAGGAGACACAGGGGTATTGATGCCAGTATGTGGGTGCCAAAAAACTAGGGTATGTGAGTAAAGGAATAAGGAGATGGCTATATTATATGTGAATGTAACCACCAAGGATTGTGGCTATGGGAATCCATGTTCTAGTATGGAGTTTCTTGGCAACTATGGTTATAACTTATAACACATACAATTTCTGTAAATCACTTTTTACTTTCCTAAAAGCATGCAAGAATGATTAATGGGCATAGGAATGCATTTGTATTGATATTTGATTGATGTTGAAGAAGTCCTTGTTGTGCAAGGTGATGAAGAATTGTTGGGTTGATCTACATCATGAAAAGTAACATCAAGCTAGGATAACTATATTTATATCCCAATATTTGTCGTTTATGAGGAATATTTGTTTCTATATGGGAGACTTGACATTACATGATATATTACAATTTTCGGAGGTCATTGAAGAATATTTGCTTTCATTTAGGTGACTAAGGGAAAATTGGTGACAATCTTAGAATTGCTGAAACCACCAGCATTAATGTGGTGTGCTTTTTGTGTCATGCTGCTATGTTAAGAAATGCTACACATCTTGCATTATGGCCCTTGAAGTACGAGGGATTTAACTTCAAGAGAAATGCTCTGGCCAAAAGATTTATATTGCTGAATTGATTTACTTCCCCATAATTCAGTAACTAGATTAGAGAGGGGCTATAACTATTGTGTTGTAGTTCATCATTTGGGTTCTTCTATGCATAGGTTCCTCGCACCTTTATAGAGAATTCATGCACTTTTGATACGATCATTGCTATCATTTATTGCTAACACCTTCAGCATAGAAAGCTTTTAAATTTCTAGTATTTTCCTCTCTCAAGATTGTTAACTATTCTTGTTCAATCTTATGTAATTGCATCATTTACATTAGTGAATAAAAAAGCTGCATTGAGAATAAATTTGTCTAATTTTCTAGTATGGAAGTATTACATGCTGGTGGTGAAATGTATTGTTAAAGCCAAAGAAGTTAGTACTTATTGCCACAGATACCTGTAGGTTGCTATTGAGAGATGAAGCCTTTGATTCTTGGCTTTAGGATCAACTTATTCCTAAGCCATGGACTGTGGGAATCAGAGCACAAGTAATGACACGCAAGCTGATAGTAAAAGAAGAATTTATGATTACCGAAGGATTGTTTTCAACAACATGCTCCATTAAGTTGCCTTTTCATGCTTGTAAGGACAACTGAATCTCAATGAACTGACACGTCACTGTGCTCTACAGATAAGAGCCCTGTAGGTTGCTATTGAGAGATGAAGCCTTTGATTCTTGGCTTTAGGATCAACTTATTCCTAAGCCATGGACTGTGCAAATCAGAGCACACATAATGACATGCAAGCTGATAGTAAAAGAAGAATTTATGATTACCGAAGGATTGTTTTCAACAACATGCTCCATTAAGTTGCCTTTTCATGCTTGTAAGGACAACTGAATCCCAATGAACTGACACGTCACTGTGCTCTACAGATAAGAGCCCTGTAGGTTGCTATTGAGAGATGAAGCCTTTGATTCTTGGCTTTAGGATCAACTTATTCCTAAGCCATGGAGTGTGCGAATCAGAGCACAAATAATGACATGCAAGCTGATATTAAAAGAAGAATTTCTGATTACCAAAGGATTGTTTTCAACAACATGCTCCATTAAGTTGCCTTTTCATGCTCGTAAGGACAATTGAATCCCAATGAACTGATTCATCACTGTGCTCTACAGATAAGAGCCACACATTCACATACTTTCTACATGATGGCCAGACCATCAAAATTAACCTGGTACAAGATTAACTGTACAACAGTTGTAGGAATAATTAGCAGTCTAATCAAGAAAATAGTTTTCAGAACCAAGGATAGAGTTTGCTGTCTATTGCCAATAGAATAGAACATGGCATTGCAACATCAACAAAATTAACCTGATGCAAGATTAACTGTACAACAGTTGTAGGAATAATTAGCAGTCCAATCAAGAAAATAGTTTTCAGAACCCAGAATAGAGTCTGCTGTAGTGTCAATAGAACATCAATAAACTGACAAATTCTCAATGTAGATCCAACAGCTTCAATGAATCACATCAAGAAGCATATCTGCTCTTAACACCTCCATGATTAAGGTCTAAAAAGAATGCAAAAGTTCTCCAAACTAAGATGGGGGGGCATAAGACACCTTTCATCAGGTTATCATCCATAATTAAATTCAGAAGAGCCTTTCTGTTACCTGTTTGGTAAAATAGTTGCACTTTGGAAGCCATGATACACTGTCAACCTTGGTTGTTTGAAACAAAAAACAATAGTGCAAGCTAAACTATAGTACTGCCCTGAAAGTTGTGGCCATTTATATGTTTGGGGTTCCACATGCATAGTCATCACCATAGTGCTCCCTTTCGAGTCAAACAACATACAACATATTGTCATCTTCCCTACATACGAGCAAAACAGTGCACTATACTCATGTTTTTCATGTCAAGGGTATTTGTTAAGTCTTTTGCCTCATTTAATGTTGCTGCTGTTTTTAAATCAAGTCATCAGTATACAAGACCACAATGTAAACCTCATCATTGATGTGCTCAATACTAGTTAGAATTTGATTGCCTCTGTGCAAAACAATCCTTGCCGAAATTTCTTATTCATCTTTTGATACCAACCTTGGCAAGCTTGCTCCTATGCATATGTAAGCATTTTCAGCTAATAAACACAACACTTGGCTTTGATACCATGTGGGCGTCAAAAACAAATTTCATAAAGTAATGAAAACAAAGTATATAGTCTAATGAAAGGGTCGTTTAAAATGTTCATGATAAATATGTCCTGAGAAATGTATGGACATGAATGAAATATTTCAATGAATATGATTGATACGATATTATAATATGCTGAGGAAAGTTCAGCTATATTAACCTTCCCAATGTCGATTAGGCCATAATTACCCAAACCTGACATGATCTAAAATCACTAACCATGAAGCATAATAATGTGTGCCAATTTGGTGAATACAAAAGCGGACATTATTCCAATGGGTATGAGTGGTTGATCAGATTATTGGTCAGAATGGATGTCACCAGGTTGTGGATTGGAATGCAGTACTACTTAATCTAAGGAAGTTACAATTGTTTGAAGTCTGGAATGTACTAATAAGGCAACTGTCCATTTGGTAGAAAACTGGGGTGATCGGATCCTTGATCACATTAGGATGCTGCTAGGTCATGGATTGGAATGCAGTACTGCTTAATCTAAGGAGATTGTGCTAGTTTGAAGTTTGAAACTTACTAACAAGGAAGTTATCCATTCAATATCATGAAAATTTCCTGACAAAAGATGGATATGCACAATTTTATGCTAGTTCATTTATTTATTTCCTCAAAAGAAAGCTGCCATGAAGTATGTGATGTTTGAACTTGGTTTCACTTTTCGTCTTATGGTGTCTTAGAAATGCTTAACATGATATATTCACTTAAATCTTCCTCTTTAAGTAGGAATTTGTTTATGATGAACTCTTTATTTGTGCAGATGACTTGTCATTTTGTGCTTTGCCTGATGACCGAATTGTAGAAATTCAAGGTGAAGCATCTAAGGTGCAAAAGGCACTGGAGATGGTGGTTGGTCATCTTCGCAAGTATTTGGTTGATCGCAGTATTCTTCCATTGTTTGAACAAAATGTAAGTAAAATACTCTCTCAATGTATCATGTGTTGCTCTCAAATAATCATGTTTTTTGCACACATTTTTTAATATGAAATTAGAATTGTGTTAAATCATTTCTGAATTTTTTCTAATTTGATCATAAGAACTTGTGAGATACCAACATCATTCTTTCTTTGAATTGACAGCCACATACAGCAAATGGTGGACAGGATTTGACTCCGGGGACATGGGGAAAGATGGCTGCACCAACTCTTTCTAGTGCTACTCATTCAGGACTAGGTACAAGCTTCACTTCAGCATTCAAAGCTGATTTGCTGTATCCTACACGTGATACACAAATTGAATCACAACCTCATCACCGTGGCTTATCCTTGTATGGGAAAGATCCAGGACCTGTAGGGCTAAGATCTTCTCTATCTGCACCTACAGCAGCACCAGTGATTACCCAGGTTTGTATTTTCTTATTAGAAAATTAAAAAATGACTTTAATTTCTGTAACTGATAACTTATGATAGAACCGATAAAGATGTTCTTGGGATGTCTGGGAAATATCCTTTTGTAGTTTGCCACTATTGGTAATAGCCTTCTCTAAGTTGTGTTCCAAGTTTTACCTAGAGCTGATTGTTTTAATTTTTAATTAAGTATGGCAGCTGGATTGGAAATTTGAAATTGCATTTCAGGATGCAAACACAATATCTTTTACCTATATATAAATTGTTATCCATAGAATAACAAATACTTTGAGTTGATTTCTACTGCACTTCGATTAGAATTAGAGTTTGAAGTACATCTGGTGTGAGAGAATATTCATATTTTGTTCCCTATTTCAATTCGAGTTTGATATGGCATCAAGCTAATGTGAGAATATTCATGTTTTGTTTCCCTATTTCGATGAGAATTTGATATGGCATATCAATATGGCATGTGTGAGAATATTCATATTTTGCTTCCTTACTGTTGTAATAATTCTGAGCTCTTGATGCTGTAAAATTCAACAATGATGGATGTTTCTTCATCTTGTATGAAACACATTTCCTGCTAGATAAAATAGGTGTTTTAAAAGCAAACAATCAGTAATATGTGGTTTAGTTTTCAGGAATTGTCAGTTTGAGAATATAAGTCAGGACAGCTTTAACTTCAGTTAGTTTAAAGTGCTTAATATGGTTGAATTTCTAACTCAAAGATATCTAGTTTATGGCTGTTAGAACTTAGAGGTAACTAAGTGTATAACTTAGGAATAAACAAGACCACATTTCTGGTTTTATGCAGCATTGTGAGAATTACAACTTATTAGACTTCAGAATCTATAGTCTTAGTTGGATCTTTGTTTCAGGTTAGATTATGCTATGATTTCCTGACCTGGGCTGCCATTTCTACCTACCATAAACAATTCAATTGAGTGGCAGTTCCAGTTTTGACAAAATTATTTTCTTCAGAACCTTCCAATGTCTATTCAAGTTGGAAAAAATAACATCTGCTCATAGGATGAGTGCAATAACCCTCAATTAAACTCACCTCCTAGAACCTCTAAATGAAAATTAGGGCTGCCTCATAAAGAAAGGGTCGTTTAATGCAACTGTAGTTGGACTTTCATATACTGCATTATGCGATTAAACTATAATTTGAGCACAACCACCTCTACTCTATACATGTGGTGTGACTTAAAGGGTACTAAGGGATAACATAGAATATCTTATTACAAAAGGTGACAAAATGCCGTGTTCTGATTTCTTTTACATGTAAAAGCATTCAAATTAGTGGTTGGCAGATTTGTGCTTTCATAGAATATCTTATTACAAAAGGTAAGAAAATGCCGTATTCTGATTTCTTTTACATGTAAAAGCATTCAAATTAGTGGTTGGTAGATTTGTGCTTTGTTCACACCAGGTTCACCCATCTTGCAATTTTGATCACACTATGTTCCCACCAGCTACATCTGTGTTGCTATTTTGCTTGTGCTTTGTTCATGCCAGTTTGTAAAGGTCACAATTTTGCCTTTACTTTATTACCACTTATTACCATCTTTTGTGAATTCTGTTAATATTACATTGACAACGACCTGCAGATCCAGGCTTGCTACTAATCTGGTCTGACTTTTTGCTTTGTTTTGTTTTTTAAACTACATTTAGAAGCATTCAAGTTAGAGGTTCGTAAGGCTTGAGCTTTGTTCCCAACAGGTTCACCCATCTTGCAGTTCTAATCTTGCTTTTTCACCCCCAGCTTTGCTCATATCACAATTTTGTTAGTACTTTGTTCCCACTTATCTCCGAATTTTTGCAGTTTCTTTTCTTAATCAGGTTTACCCATCTTGCTTTTTCACCCCCAGCAGCTTTGCTCATATCACAATTTTGTTTGTACTTTGTTCCTACTCATCTCCGAATTTTTGCAGTTTTTGTCATTAATATCACATTGACCACTACCTGCAGGTCCAGGCTTGTCACTGTGCCTGTAGACCACAGTGACTAGCATATTCCTTTGGCAGCAACTAATCAAATGTGTTTTTGAGGCAACTTTGGTGAAGTTGCTCTAAATTGATCGGTAAACAATTCCGTGATAGAATATTTGAAACGTCTAGATGATCTAGTGAAATTTACCATCAGAAGAATTAATTTTTTAAATCATATTTTTTGCATAACACACTGACGATTAAAAATGTGTTGGGCAATTCCTCCCTTTTTTAGCATGGATTATTTTGAATTTAACTGAATGATGTCTCATATCTTGACAAAACGAGTCAGCTGACTAACTGAATCTAGCATGCTCTTAAAATGCTAGCAACTAAATTAAGGCAACAGAACATGGATTGTATTGCAAACTTGTATCTTATTTGATAACTTGAATGTGCAGGTTATACATAAAATGCAGATTCCTCTCTCATATGCAGATGATGTAATTGGAGTGGAAGGAACAAATATTGGTTATATGCGACGAGCTAGTGGAGCTACAATTACAATTCAGGAAACAAGGGGTGTGCCCAATGAGATCACTGTAGAAATCAAGGGGAGCACTACTGAAGTTCAAACAGCTCAACAACTTGTACAGGTACCTCTTAAATAAAGTAATTTTTGTTTAGTAAAATCATGCAACGATGAAGAAAATTTAGGCTATTGTTTTGATGCCAGCGTATTGCTCTGGCTTTTATTTAATAAATTAATATTGAACTGTGGTTATACAGAATTTCATGGCTGGAGGAGGACATAAGAAAATTACCCACAGCAGTGTTGATTCTGTTTATGGTTCTTATGGTCAAAGCTTAAGTTCACTGTATCCCTCGTCATCTTTGAGCAGTCATTCTCTTGGCGGATATGGATCTTCCTATGGTACAGGATATGGTTATTGAGAGGTAGATGTATAATTACTCAAAAGATTTCCGTTGTTGTCAGCCACATTAGTTTTTGGAATACTTGGGGAGTAAACTTTGTAGAGTAGTAAATATTGCTTCTAATATTTTGATATGGCAAAATTAGTTTTAGGAAACAAGAGAAAGAGGGTTATCATGTAATGTTGACTCCAATATTTATTGATAATCTTTTTGCATTTCAGCAAAAAACTAAAGATGCCTGGTAGGTGGATTTAAGTCCATACATATGTCAGGTTATGATTTAGATCCGTGATTCACTTCCAACTTTGGCCAAAAGGTTTTACATTTCAACATTTTTCTTATCAATTTATGTAATCAGTAATTGCATTATAAGTGATGTTGCTAGCATTTTGCATATACACAAGTTTTAAGGGTAGTTCATAATTAGGACGCTATGGTTATATTTGAAATTGGTTCTAATTGAAATCAAAATTTTAAATTGGTGTGATGACAAGAGTTCTTTGAAAATGTTCTGGATTGTATTATATTATCTGAAGCCATGCGTCTTATTGTTGTATGGCTTCGGATAATATTCATTCATAAAAATCTGAGAGGTAGTAGGTGCGTCATATTGAATTATGATTTCATAAGTTTGTAATAAAATAGAATAGCATTTTCTCATATTTGTGAAGCCAACATACGAAGTGAATTATGATTTAATGAGTTTGTAATGACATAGAATAGCATTTCCTCATATTTGTGAAGACGCTACGAATTGTTGCTTGGGGTTCTCGGGTGTAAGCTTAAATTCGAGTTCTAGGTACAACTACTCCAACAAAATTAAGTACACTCATTTGCCTGAAGCTATACGACTTTTTGGTTGTGATTCTGAGTGGTGATCCACGAACTTTTATTTTTAATGTTGAATGGGGTTCTCTTTAGCAAGCTTGGAATTTTTATATTATATATGTGAGATTTTAGCTTTCAATATTAGCTCCTTGCATTGTATCTTCTGTAAAATGCAATTTATATACGCTCACATGTAATTATTTAATTACATGGCTATATACACTTTACAAAATAAGGTTAGAAAAAATTGTCTATGTAACATCTTGTTTAAACTATGCCATAAAGGTTAGTGGGTGCATTTGAAATAAATTTGTCATAATTGATAAAGAATTCAAAATAATATTTAATTAGATACGATCACTTTGGACAATAATTTTATGTATTTATAATATTATGGAGGATTTAATAGAGCAGTTGCACAGCATACTAATTAAAGGGATTAGTGATGCATGTCGAAGAATGATGAATATGAAAGCCCTAAAGTAAATTTGAAAGTGTACTAAATGAACCTCTACCCCATAAATTTGAAGTATAATAAATGAACCTCCGCCCCATTAAAACTTAGATATATGAGAAGGTGGAGTTTTGACGGTTATTTTGAATTTTTTTTAAAGATGTATATTGCCATACAATTTCAGTGTCCTAATACAAAGGGTTATATTAACATATAATTCCTGTTATATCAATACAGATCATTCACATATAATTCCTGATATATCAATACACAGGTGGTCACAGGTAATGGAATATATAATTTTGCAATGAAACTTGTACAAATTAATTGTTGTAATTCGATTAAATATGAAGACACTCGATAGCATGGAACAACTCGTATCATTCGAGCGTGGTGATTATTAGTAAGCATTCAAATTAAATTTGATTATTTGAACTTTAAGTTTGGTGCAATAAAACGCAAGGCCTGTCAGCCAAACCTTTCAACTAAGCTACTTGTTAACCTACACTGAGAAGAGATGCATGCATTGAAGTGTTCATATTCTTTTAGTTTATTTGCACGAGGTTAGATCAGAGCATTAATCCCAGAACCAGAACAATTTGTATACCAAATCCTTGTTAACACAACTATTGTAGTAGGTATCCTCACGAATAAGCCCTCTATACTGAGGGTTCATTGTAGCCACTCCTTAAAGTTTGTTGTGATGAGGTAGGTATATGTATAAATGTGATTATCTTTTTGTTGTCATGAAGATCTTCTACCTCATCAGTATGTTGAAACTCAACTATAGCATGTATATGATTATTGTAGTAGCCATGGATTTAATGGTCTAATTTAGCATAAATATTTTTTTAAGGGTATCAAGTTTATTGCATAGATTGTAACTATAGTAAAAAGAAAAATAATCCAAAAATAATTTTATTTCTCAAGTCTCTTAAAAATTGAATTGAAAATAAATGTAAAATAGCCCTATAAAAGATATTAAATTGTCATTTCATTAAACATAGAACAATCAAACATCAATAAGATATGATGACTATTTTTAATATTATAGATATTGGAATTTACTTTTCAAATTTTAGGAAAAGAAAAATACAATGATTTGATTGGTCTATTTAATCCAATTTTTTGTTTGGTTTGATTATCTTGCAATAGTAGTCACCAATAACAAATATTGGTCTAACAATAAATCCCAAGGTTACCAATTTACAATAACTATTTATTTTTGCATTGCGATTAGAATTATATTGGCAATGGGCAAATATTTGAAGCAACATCTCCATTAAGTCAAACTCAAGGGACCAAAGAGGATGACATTATTCAATCCCCTTTAATGTCAAACTTCCAAAAGCACAAGTCTCACTAGTCTCAACCTCCACCATCTCCTATGCAAAAAGAGCCAAGATTGCCAAAGCATAACACAAATTGATTTCAAGATCAACAGATAAAAAGATCAAATGGCCCATAAAGGATTCAAGTAGAAGTTAATGAATCAATAATATAATATTGCAAATTTGCTTTATGATGCCTTAGTAGTTGTTTAACCAACAATTTTCTATAATCTAGATAGGAAAAGAAACTTGAATGCTCTTGCATGTTATCTTCTTGGTCTTCATTTGTTCCCAAAGGAAGGATGCATATGCTGTAAGAACATGATTGAAACAAAAGCCAAAACAATATTATTAGTAGAGATTCGACATAAAACATAAAGCAAGCAAAGCAAAATGACTCACTTCTCAAAACTAACTATTTTCATAATATTATAAAATGATAAAGGTCTCAAACAATCAACATACAAATTTAACTTTAGAAGAATATTTTGATTATTGATATTTCAAAAAACATAACAAATGAATAAACAATGTTGAGGCACATGGCAATATAGATACATAAAACTCTTAGCTATGTTTGCTAATTTTTTTTAGATATACAATTAATCAATTCAAAATAAACTCACATTATCTAATAGTTGAAACAAGGAGATTAAAATATATAAGCCACTTGATTTACAGAAATGGCTCAATATCAAGCGAAGGGAGGATGAGTTTAGCGCCGATGAAAGAAATACAAAAAGATAGTTTGATGATGACGGTATGCTTTTGTGTTTCTGGCATTTGTTATCTATTGATTATGAAGACGTATTGTGCTTTTATATTTTTAGCATTTATTATCTATTGACTATGAAGACGTATGACAATACAAACATATAAACCCACATAATGATTCAATATAACAATTTGTGTTGAAAGGGGAACAATTACTAAGAACCTAGTCCTACACAAATTTAAGAATGAGCTCCTAATAATTGGAATGGAAGTTTTCATGTTTGCAACCAGATTGCAAGTGACAATAATTCTCTCCTTTCTTTTTGCCTTTCATTTTGACGAATACTCAACAAATCTTCTTAATCTGAGCTTGCATATTTAACATACACATCTGCTAGATCTTTTGTATGGAGTCATTCTTAAGTATCCAAATCATCTGGTGGAAGCTTTCCTCCAAACATTTCAGGTACCCGCTAATATCCTACCAAATGCCATGGAAGCAGGTTAGAAAATTCAAATTACAAATGAAAGAAGCATTAAATTTAGCTATCACTAAAGAACAACATGCAACAAGTGAGATGCAAAATAAGTTTACCAATCTACTAAATCATGTAGTAAGTTAGACTTAGGGTTTATTCTGCATACTGAAGGCATTTCAACAAAATATTTCATCATTAGGTAGTTGGAGAGGGCATAACTCGCACTGATCCTCATCCTTCCCTATGCTTAACTTAAAAAAATGGCATTTCCTGCGACTGGGACTAAAACCCTAGTGACAACAAACTCTTGCAATGGCGTTGGCAATGGTGTCGGCGGCGGTTTAGATGACGAGGATGGCGATGGAGGTGACTCAGAAGAGGTTGAGCAGGTGGAATGGGAGAAAGAATGGGTTGAGGAGGATGAAATTCTCCTTGACATCCTTTTGGAGTCTTGTTTGAAGGCACTGAGGTGTGTGGAAGATGGGAAGAAAGAGTTTGCGGATTGGTGGCGCATCCACGAGAAGGCCGAAGAGGATGTTACCCTCTTGGCGCTGTGGATTGAGGCATAGAGGTATGCCCATCAAGTGAATATGACTTTGACAATACTTGATGTTCAGAGGATGGTTTCTCAAGCACACCTTTCTCCTTCTTTGATAGATTTCTCTGGGGCTCGGTCGTATGACCTTGGTTGTTCTCTCAGGAGGGGTTTTCTTCTACCCTCTCTCATGAACCCTGCAATGATGTGTTCTTTTGTCTTTGTGCAGAGGAGCTTTGTCCTCCATAGTAATTTGAGTGCTCATAGATCTGCAGTTTTGGGGATGATGTGGTTGCTCTCCTTGTGAAATACTTTCATCCTACTTTGTTTCCCTTGTTAGACCCGAATCCCACGCCTTCCCTTATTGAAGGTTCACGTGCTATGGATGTTGAGCCTCCTCTTTGTTTTGGAGTGGGCTTGTGTAAGGGATTTCCTTCCCAAGAGGCGGCCCACGTTCCTTTCCTTGTTCCACAGGCTATTAGGGAAGGTGTCTTTCTTTGCAAGCCTTCTCCTCCCCTGCGTGTAACTCATACTTGCAGTTATGGGGTTGTCACCTCCTCCATGGGACCTCATGTTCCCAGTCCTTGTCTGCGCGATGTTCCCTATGCCTCTGTTAGTATTCCTGATGCCTTGATGGAAAGAGCTTCTACTGGTTTGCAGTTTGCCCTCATCGGAAGATTCTTTGGTTTTCGACCAAACATTAATGTTATTTGTAGCTGGGCGACCAAATGCTGGAATGTTTTTGGTCATCTTTTTCTTGCTGCCATGTTAGACGGGTGCCTCCTTTTCTCCTTTCATTCCATGGAGGACTGTTCAAGAGTTCTTTAGGGAGGTCCCTGGTTTCACGGTAGGGTTTATCTTCATTTGGAATTATGGGATGAAAGTATCATCCAAGGTATAGCTAATGTTATTGGTCAATGGGTGGCCATTGACAATGTTACAAAATTCTGAAAAAGTTTTGTTTATGCTAGATTCTGTTAATGTTGAAATTGATAAGGTTTTTCCAAACAGTATCAATCTATGCTCCAAGTTAGGTGTTTGGGAGAAAAGAAGAATTATGAGTCCTTTCCACTGGTCAAAGGGTACCCCCAAATGAGGAGTATGGTTTTAGATATCCCGAGCCTTCCTCTTTGGACTGATCGCTAGTTGCGATGTGTCCTCAATCTCAGAACAAGAAGGTGGTGCTGAAATCCATTGTGGAGGACCTCACTAATGAGGGCAATGGTTCCCCAAGCAAGATAAAAAGAAAAGTTGTTTATGTGCTTGAAAATCCTTTAGTTGAGATTTCGTCTTTGAAAATTGGTAGGACATCCCATTTTGATACTACTCTTTAGATTTTTTTGGTGAGGTTTGGATTCAAACCATCTTGAATGTTTGCTTGACCTTTGTTGAAGGTTTTGGTTTCCTTTCAAAACCTATTGTCTTTGCTTTGATCTAAAGTGTCTAATAGTCCATGCTGGATTTGTTCTCCTTTGATTTTGTTTTGTTGTTTTCAATCCCTCTTCTTGTGAGACTCGTTTTGTTCGCCTTCTTGATTGCTTTGTAATTGGGTTCGTTCTCGTGTTTTTTACCTTAATCAAAACAAAGTAACTTACTTCTTGGAATACACATCTTATTAATAGTGATAGCATTATCTACACCAAATTCATCCCGCTAACAAGAAAATCCAAATAGAATGCGAATCATAACAGAAAAAATGTAAGTTTATAGCCATGCATATTGTTAACTAGTTCGTGATAATCAACAAAGGATTTTATTTGCAGTGAAAAAAATGTTTTAGAGCATAAAAAATGAATACATACATACATACATATAACCATGACATGTAACTATTGTAGAATACCAAAAACCTTAGGAGATGTGGGATACCCTCCTTAAGAAGATGTGTGCAACAAATGCACTCTAGTGGCTTCTTCATTTCCCCAACAACACATGCTTTATAAGGACTGTTATCTACAAATCAAATATGCTTTGTTAGTTAAGGTTTAAATATAGATAATAATATGAAATCCAAGGCTATACTTCTTTCAAGATAGAAGCACAAGATGCATAGGTGAGCTTAGAATTGGTTGCATTATGGATGAGGTGCTAGTTGAGGAGTAGAATATCTAACCATTGTTTAGAATGCCCTCAAATGACCACTTTTGCAGAACCTTGATATGTTCCCTATGAAAATTAAAGAATACATTTAACATGAAATACAAGATTGCAACATTAATATAAAGATGTTATCCCGTAGCATAAAAAAGTAATAGAAATTGAGTGCAAGGCTTTAGTCTTCCAAATTTCTTACCCTATTATGTTTTATGACAAGGCACATAAGTTGTTTGATAGAATGCCTCAAATAAATGTGTTTTCATGGACTGACATGATTATAGTATATACACAAAAGCTTTCAAGCAAATGCTCATGGAATACCATGATTGCAAGATATGCACAAAAAGATTTCAAGCAAATGCAATTGGCAGGTGTAAAGCCAAACTCCACAACTTTTGCCAAGCATCAAATAATGTATCAAATCTATAAATGCAAATGATTTCCGCAACTTGCAATAATCTCCTAGAACATCTCCACTATATAGCAAGTTTTACCTTTGAAGTTTATTTTTGCAAGAATACTACTAAGATCAAAGACAAACTAAATGTTGCCAATTCACCCTTACTTAGAGTACATTATTTATGCCAATGTGTCATATATCTAATAAAAATAAGGCATATACATACAAATTAATTATCATTTCAAACAATGCTTGTTTTTGCAGAAATGAAAATAATAAAAAATAAATAAACTATAAAACAAACACAAACTAAGTTTTGTACCTTCTCTAGTATAAAAGTTTTTTGTTAGGTTACTGCCACTCTTTGCAAGAAAATCCAGTGCTTGAGAAACAAAGTTGATCCCTAAGGAGGCTATAGCATTAGAATTCATAGAGCATTAAATTCTTCCCCTTTTCTTTTTCCTTGTGATACAGTGTTGCCATTGCTTTTATCTTGTGATGGAGTGATTTAAGCTCCTCCAAAAAATCAATTCTCATCACTAGACACACATGTTGTTGAATATGGATAGTTCCAACTAGAAATTAGTTTTAAAAACATTAGAAAACATGTTAAATATTTTCCCAGACTTCTTTATTGGATAGACATTTTAAAATTGTCTTTGTAGAAATGAAAATAGACAACAAATAGGCTTTGGCCAACTACAAGCCAAATCAAATTAATTTTCATGTACTAAAAAATACGTGAAAACCAAACCTTGCCAAAAGACTATATTTTCTCTCCCACTCGCTTTTCAAGACAACACTAATGCCCTCATTCAAATGAACACAATTCTCTCGCCTATATAGGTAGGGGCTAACAAGGAAAAAGAGAAAATAAAAAATCATGTAGAAACAAAAGAATGATTTATAGAACAATTCCTTGATCAAGGTAGATTAATGGAATCCCGTATTTCTAAAGAATTGTCTTTGCCAAATTTTTGGGTCAAACCAATTTTATGCCCAAGGTTGATGATAGGGAAATAGTTGAATATGTCTATCAACGCATTTCCAACCACAACATCTAAAAAGTTCTAAGAATCTTTATGCTTTGATGGATATCGATACAATGTTTCAAAGGTCCCATTTTTACATAGGTTGAAGAATGATTTATAGAACAAACCTTAAATTAGGATAGATTAATGAAATTGCCTATTTTTGAACAGTTGTTTTTCCCATTTTTTTGGGTTGAACCAATCCTTATTGCCTATGCCAAAATGGTAGGTTAGGAAGACCTTATGGAGCTCCATCAAAGCATAAAGGGAGCACAAACCATGATAATAGTCTAGACAAACATATCAAGTGCATAGAGATAAATGTACCCAACCTTCAAACAACATGTAATTTTGCTTTATATTTTAGGGTAGATTAATGCATTAAAATTCCACAAAGAACATATAGCTAACAAGCAAAAAAAAAAAACACATAGACTAAGGAGCAACAAAGAGTCATGCTAGCAAAAGAGGCCGCACTTAACCACTCGACCTTAGTTAGGACACCCTTTTGATTGAGAGGGAAGAAAGGAACAAAGTGAAGTAGAGAAAGTGAGAAAAGTGCCACTTAATCCCTTTAGTCAATGGAAGGATGAAACAATCACACCTTTAAAAGTAGTGGTCAAATAGAGGGATGAAATCATTGTTATGTGAACGCTAGAGAGGGATGAATGAAGGTTGTATGTTATATCCACATGAAACCCTTGAAAACACTTTTGATTGATGCATCTTCCCTAGTATGCATGGATGCAAAACATGGAAGCATAGACAATGCACATGAACTACCTTGTACAATGCCACCACACATGCAATTTCAAGCCCATGTTCCCTCCCTACAAGAAAATGGAAAAACATTAACAATACATGCTTAATAATTTTCTCCTCTTCTTTATTGGATACTTTTCAAAATTATTTTTGCAGAAATCAAAACCCCTAGGAAATTAGCCTTTGGCCAACTAGGAGCGAAGTAAACCATCAATTTTCATCCAATAAACAATACAAACAAAACTAAGCCTTGGAAAAGACTACATTTTCTCTTCGACCCACTTTTTAAGACAACAATAATGCCCTCTCGTTCAGAAAAAAAAAAAAAAACATACATCTCCCTCCTATATAATAGGGACATAACAAAATGAGTTTATTGATGTTTAAGTGGGAATGATCTCATTAGACTCATGCAAAGGGACATAACTATTCACCAAAATCCAAAGTAGATGGATTAGGCTTCACCACTTAAAAGTGAGATTATACCAAACATGCAATAAAACTTATCAATCCTTGCCTACGTATATACAAGGGGCTTACATTTTTGGTTGAATGGTAGTGCATTAGTGCTATGTTGATAAGTGTGTGGGAGGGAAATAGGGATCTATCTTAAGGTTTGGTTTTTTCTCATTTGTTTAGTGCTTTGAAATTGGTGAATTATCTAGGTTGTGGTTGGCTAGTGCGTATTTTTTTAGGGTTTTCATTTTTACAAACAATAAAAAAATGTCTGTCCAATGGGCAAGATGATGATCAAAGTATTAAATGATTTTTTTAATATTTTTTGTTGGTGCTTATATGTAGGCACATGTTTGTCTAGTTGGGCATGGGTTGGAGGTATTGGGTATTGTGTGGCGAGAATGTCGCACATGAAATCAAGTGAACGTTGTATGGACATGTGCCAACTATTTTGAAGATCATTTTGTTGTGTTTAGATCATGTGTTTGGAAATTGCATGGATGTTTCTTGCTCCAAGATTTTCTCTGTTTGGGCATGTGTAGCAAGCTTTCTTAGGTAATATATTTTTTTAAATGTGTTACAAATTCTTCTATAGACATATTAGCTTGAAAGCTAGACCCCAACAAAAATTAAAACAAGTTCATCTTACTACATTTTATTCAAGATTATAAGAGTTGGTTCATATCTTCTGCATGTTAAACTCGGAGCATAATCAAAACTTTCATATGTATTCTATCAAACAATTCACTACCTTGTCTATGTTGTGAAACAATTCCTAAATTTGTAAACTTGGAGAAAAATATATAACTTTAAGATTGCCATAATCCTCTTGAGTAGATGCTTCGAATCTCCAACATTGTCACATCCAAATTTGTGATATTTTATGTGCTTTGAAAGAAAACAAAACTCTACAAAACAAGTCATTTTGAGGGATGAATGGGAGCGAATTCTTGTAGCTTAATATTCCATTCAATCATAATATGCTATAGATATTTGTTCTATGATTCTATTATGCTAAAAGAGAAAGGAATATAGCAAGGTTAATCAAGGGCCCAAATGCTAATAGTTTAGTTTAGTTGGCCGCCATTTACCATACTAAATTTTAGCTTGCAAAATATTTAAAACCAAGGATTGTTATTCCATGATATAGGGCTCAAGAAGTCAACAATTTTTCATAGATGATACTTTTCTTAGCAACAAATATCAAAAAGTGTAAAATTTTCTATTATTCATAGTCTACATGGCACATGTACATGTATGTATGCTTGTCTCCATTAAATCAAACAAAAAAGAGAAGCATATGGGATTAGAATTTCGCTTGATCGTAATGCATTTTTCCCAATATTGTTCTTGGTTATTTTTTGATGTGACTTGCAGCAATAAAAATTTGTGAGAAAACAATGGTATACGATTTGGTGAGAATAATAGTCATTGTAAGAAATATGCTATGCCCTTTCTCTCCTAGCATTGGAATCCACAACTTTTAAAAAAATTATTATATTTTCTCAAGGTCCATGGTAGACAATATATTCTTCTGAATTTTGGCATCCATTAGATGTGTAAATTTTGTAGGCATTTGGCTATTTGATATGTTGTATAACCTATTTATCAAAAAGTAAAATTTAAATCAATACTAACACATATCAAATCACACAAAATAAGATTTGAAATGTCTTTCTAAATGCAACATGTTCCACCGTTCCAAGTGTTGAACATATCATGTATGTGAACAATTTTTTTACAAGCTTCCCAAAATACTTATGGCTCATCAATCATTATGTTGTTTAAAAATTAAAATATATAATACAAAAAAAAAACATATTATACACATCCCAAAGTTGAAGTCCAGCTCACTTGTAGGTCTTTTCTATTTCTAAAGATAATATATGATCATCAAAAAACAAAATAGAGACCTAGATCTAGATAGAACACACCTATAAAAAATATATGTTAGGGAATATTTAGAAAACAATTGAAGACACCCAATCAAGCATGTGTTCTTTGAGAGAGGCTTCATTTTCATGGATGGTAGTGCACTTGTTAATGCCTTCTCTTTGCTTCCCATTGAAATGAAGTAAAAAATAATGGTCATAGGATAACCCATATGTAGGCCATGCATAAAATTTGCTTTAAATTATGAGCTGTCTCATTTTGTTGTGCCTTGGAGGATAAGATGTAATGCACAAATAGATGTTGTCCATTCATTAAATACTCTAGAAGAAAGACTTGTCTCTTTGCACATTGATTTTGCACAAATAAGCGAATTGTGGTATAAAAGAATGCAATATGTCTTGCTTGGCACAATCATCAATGTTAATGTAGATTTTGATAGGGTGCAATACACATTGCTTAGACAAGTAGATGAAACTATGATAGTTGCAGTTAGATTGAAATGAAAAATAGAATACAAAAACGTATATGTGAAGGGTAAATTTAGGCATGCTTGTGTGATTAATGCTTTGGTAAATTTGTCAAAGACACCATTTTGTACAAAAGAGAATATTTCTATAAATGAAAATTGACAAAGCTATGTTCACAAAAAAGTAGAACAAATTCACCCAAAATAATTGAGCAAAAAATGCATGCTGATAGAAATGAAGACAACGAAGAGCCAATAATAGAATTGGTTGTACATTGGTTTAATGAACCACATTTAATCAAAGACCTTGATGCAAATGTTATTGAAATTGCATCATCTAAAGGTTTTAAACCTTTTGACATTTTTCAGGATACTTTCTTAGAGGAGATGAACTTCCCAAGCCAATTTTTTAGTTCTCCTTAGCCAAATAACATTACCATTTTTTTTCCTTATATACAAATAGAAAAATGACAGCTTATGCATAAAGACAATGAATTTGCAATGCATACAAAAAATATTTTCTTCAAGGCCCATTAATATTATTATTCAACAAGTATCTTCATTGGCATAATTGGTTTACATAAGAAAAGTTGAATTAAAAGGTACAAAGCTTCTTGCAAAAGATGTGCACATCTCAACAAACCTTGAACAAATATTGAGATCTCCTTTGGGCTATAGATCACTAAAAGAGTGTTCTGACTTCCCTAGAATATTTAGAGAACACTAGGAAAAGTATATTTGCAATGATAAGGAAATTGGGACCTCCAACTTTCTTTATTACATAGACGAGTGTTGTACAGTTTTGGGAGCCATTGTGCCAAGCATTACAAAAAATTTCAATTGAGTAACATGATATATGTAATGAAACAAGAGAGGATAGAAAATTGGATTATGAAATAAAAAGAACCCAGTAATTTGCAGTTGCTACTTCAATCATAGAGTCAATGCATTTCAAAAAATGATGCTTAAAAATCATGATCTATTTGTTGAGGTCTTGGACTATTTTTTTGTTATAGTTTCAAAAGTGAGGCAATGAACATGTTCATTTTATGATTTGGGTGAAAGATGCCCCTTGTATATGGAATTTGATTGAATATTAAAATGGAAATATTTATGGACAAGTATATTTCATTTGATTCTTTATTTTGCTTGATACAAACCCTGTGAAAATGAAAACACATCATCATACAAAGAATTGTAAAAGGCATAGAAACTCAACTTATAAATTTAGTTTTCCCTTGCTTCTCATGAATAGAACAACAATATTGAACCCATTGAACAACAATGAAGGACAAAGAAAGGAATTTTTCCAAGCAATTGCAAAGCAAAAACTATACAAAAGAAGTTACATTTCAAATTTTCTTGGATGAATTTTGAATTTTAAATGGATGAAAAAAATTACATTGTAATGCTATACTCAACATTCCCACATACATTTATAATGCTAAAAAGAGATCCAATATTTGGATAAATTATTTTACAAAAAAAGTTCCATCACTATGGTATGCAAATATAGACACACAATTCATACTAGATACATATGCTATTGCATCCTATTTACAATTCATAGATGGCAAAACAACATCGAACATTGTCTCTTATATTTCATTAACTATGAGAGTGAGGCAATCATGCATATGACAAATATACAATTTATATGTAAACTTGGCAATGATTTGCTTAACTATCAACAAATATCTAGTTGCCAAGAGATTCACATTATTTTCTCATTGACATTGCATCAATGCTCAAGGAAAACTATTTTCATTAATACTGCACAATTAGAAAATATATTTTTTATGTTAGAAATCCCTAAGATATTGGAAAAAAAGTAAGATGATTATGAAAACATTATTTATGCATCTGCAATAGAAAAATAAGCACAATGACCACAAATTTTGAGAAATTATCACTAGTTGAATTACAACCTTCTACTCTACCAATTCAACAAAGCCAAAAAGAAAGTCAAGATCACATAGCATACACTATGTAAATAAAATATGCATATCAATCTTTAGAATTATTGCATAAATAAACTTATGTTGTACATTCCTTGTATATCTAATGAACAAACCTTGCTAATTGGCTATGAAACATGGACTACAAAGTATATTGCCAACAAAACAAAAATTGCAAAGATCGAGAGCATGCTCATTGCACATATTGCTTGTAAATGAGTGATATTGATATTGATACTCCTAAGGTTGAAAATGAAACATATCTAGCAATATATATTAGTAGTTATATCGATACAAATGAGGAGCAAAATTGCATATAAAAATATGATATCTTCATTGACTTAAAGCACATAAGAAGTGCAAAGTTCATAGATGTTAGGTGCAACTCCATGTTCTTGGAAATGACTCATCCATTCTTGCTTAGCAAACAAGAGTAATTCAATCTATGAAGATAAATGAACATGTAATAACAATCAATAATAAAGGATGTGTCAATGATAAAAAGTCTTGTAATGAAAAACCATTGTACTTGTTCGTAACATGAGGGGATGGCATAGGAAAAACTCTCACAGTGTAAGAGATTTTTGAAGCATTAGTTCGATTCTATGATAAGAAACTTGATAGTGATCCAGTGAATCCTAAAGGCATTGTGTTTTCTTCCATAGGCAAGACTACATACAATTTAGGTGACATCACTACATATTCCACAATCTATCTACCATGCAGTTCTTCAAAAATGCTACCCTTGAATTTAAACATGCATGATGGCTTAATAATTTTTTTTGACCAATTAAAACTTTTTTTATTGATGAGACATCATTAATTGGCTCTCATATTCTTTACAATATTGATATAAGACTTTTCCAAATAAAATACACACCAACAAAATCCTTTGGCAATGTTGATATCATATTTTTTGGTGACTTTTACCAAGCACAACCTATATGTGATGCTTGGATATTTGAAGAACCAATCATACATGGTGACAAAATGACATACACATTTTGGATCAATAATGTGAAATTATTTGAGCTACATACTCTAATTTAAAAAATAAATGATCATTTCATTTTCATAATCAACTATGCTAGGACTTCCCAACAAACTAATCAAGACATTTTCTATCTAAATACTATCTATTACAAGAATCCTCCTAATGATCCAAGTTTCCCACACTTTTTTCATTGGAATTTTGTTTTTGATGAGAACAACAAAAAATAATTGAGTACTTACCTACAAATCCTTGTATCTTAGAAGCATAGGATAAACAAGACACACCCAAATCTATAATATGCACTTCTAGGTTGGGAAGTCATCATTTCCTAGCATAATCATCCTAAAGAAAGATATTTTAGTTGAATCGATTATTGGGAACCTTGATACACAAGATGAACTAGTAAATGATGTAGATGATATTTTCAAATTGTATACAACTTACCAACAAGACATTGTTTGGCTTTAAATCATTGAACCAATGGTCAAGAAACTAAGTTGAGAAAAAATGCAAGCTCTATATAGAGATTGTATCTTAACACTGAAGTAATCTCGTGGCTATAATAGTCCACATCCAAGTCATCCCACTACAACCAAATGAGTGATCAACCCACATATCTGCATAACTCATAGATCCTAATCCAATGAAACATGTAAACTCGTCATCACTTAGTAATTACCAAACCAAGATATGAAAGAGGATAACCTGACATATATCCAAAAACTCCCACTACATGAGTAATGTCAAATGTGAAAATAGAAATAGATTAAGGCATACCAAGTCTACCTATAGTACTTCTCATAGAGGATGTGGTTAATTCCTCTATTACATAGTGTCAAGGAAACGTACAATGATATACAAATTCTGAAAACAAATATGTTATAATACCTCTCTTACCACTAGTCTCCATAGTTCTCCCAAGTTATTCAAACTCGACCATGTGAATACAAACATTCTAGAAGAATAACAAGACCTAAGAGAGAACCTACAAATCAAACCATATCCTTGTTCCACATTATGTACCAAGTTGTGCAATGTAAGATCTCCTTCACCTTTACCAATGCTACAACTTGATATCAACATATAACATTCAAATCAAATGAAAACATGGCAGCAATAGATGTAAATCCCTCATACTAAAGATATATCAAACCAACCAATCATTCCCACAATAAATGGAATATGCCTAAAGCCACATACCATTTCATGTACCTCTCCATATAAGTCCTTAGAACTAGATCCTTATCACAAGACCAAAACAAGGAGAATGAAATCAATATAACTATGCATCTTCTTCTTAACATGTCCTCAAAATTTCTATATTCAAGACTAACTCATATGAGAAGACAAGATACAAAATAAAGAATGCAGCTGATATTTAGGCTATACCTCTCAGGTCATTCACCTACCGAGTAGACCAAGAGTGGGATACAAGATTGTCTTGTGCACACAACACCAAGATGAAATCTTAATAATAAAGGGCAATTTTCTCTTCAGGTCCATAATGGATTCACATTCATAGCCAAGTGTAGTCTCCTCAGTCTTTCTCTTGAAATACCATCAAAGATTAACCATCTCAACACACAATCTCCATAAAATAAGAGATCTCTTAGTCTCACCCAAGTCTCCCTAATATCCTTGATCATCCACCAATCAATTCATGTCAAATTTAAATGAAAACCTAAAAAATCATGAAGCTCCAAGAAAATGGTTAATACTTAAAACCAAAGAGAACCAAATAAGACTACTATAAAATTTCCAACCATGGAATCAAGAACCCAAACATGACATCATGAATTAACATCTCCTCAAAGGAAGATCATATGATTTGAATGAACATATCATGGTCTCAAGAGAATCTGTATCATACAAAAACTATAATCTAGAATCAAGAGTACATCATGACATAATAACAACCATACTCAAAACCAATAAACAACATCTCCAATCACATGAAGATAAACACCTATCATCAAATGATGAATCCATATCACTTACAAAGCTCCCATTAAACCATGTAACCGAGCTCTCCAAGCATCATGATAACCATCTCCTAACTGAAGATCCTTCATGGCCCCAACACAATCAAAGAACTCAACACTATGAGCTCCCAAAAGGTAAAGTCAAACCATAATCTCCAAACCAAGAAGATACAATTGCCACACATCTTTTGTTAATAGAACCAAAGATGTTATTAAATTATCTCTACAAATTGAAGGTAGAATCCAAGAGCTCCTTATGACACAAGCAACCATTGCAAAATACCATCAATCTTCTAATCAAATATTATCCATGGCTCACTACACACTGCAACAATAAGAGATTAGAACCAACATCCTGAAACAAAGAAGATAGAACACATCATGTAACTACATAAATCTCCGACTGAAAGTAATATTGAGCTATACATGGAATCATGACCAATCATTGCCAACACTCTACTAAAAGCGAACAAAGCTTCTCATGCACCATAAACTACTGGTATAGATTCAAATGACAAACTATATCAGGTTCTCTCAATAACCTTTTCTCATTGCAATACATGTACCAATGTAATAATGGTAACCAAGAATATATCCTACCAAATATAATCCACATCCAAAATTTTTACAAGGTCTACACATATGCAACATCTCAAAGGATAAATACATAATTAGTGCTCAAATCTTAAATAACTGAAAATAAATTCAATCCCACATCAATAACATGTAGAATAGAGATAATCATGTATAACATGTAGATTTCCAAGACTCAAACACCAAGATCAACACTAGACTTAATTTCTACAGATATCTACATAGGAGTAACGATAGATCAATAAGAACCCTCCAAGCAATCATGCAAACCTATAAATTTCTTCATCTAGAACACCCTGATTGTAGTCTTATCATAGATCTAGATTTTTTAACATGTAAACCTGCAAAACCATCTTTGTAAATCTGAAATCCACTTAAACATCTAGACATTCACATAAAAAAAATTCATTTGAATAATGGAAGACACACATATCTACAAATCCATATCTGAAAACAAGAGAAAACTACAACCCAACAGGAAAATCAATTTGTCCAGGTGATTATAACATATGAAAAATATCATCTCCACAACTCACAAAGAGGTAAATGGCTTATCTTTCAGTACTTTCATGTAACCAAGGGCTAAAACCATGAAGCCAACATAAGCACTACATTTTATAGTCCAAATAGTAGGTGTTTCTCCATGTGACTTAGGATGTCAAAAGTACCCATCCAACATGAACACCTTCTCATTGCACATGACCACAAGGTAAAGGAAAAAAACCACCAAATAAAAGGATACACACATATTTTCAAACAAGAGATCCAAGTTACCAAAACATAACCAACTCCATGAAGATCCACAATCATGGGCTTCCACTTCCCAACACAGACCACATTGACAATATCCATGGATTCCATTCTTGTAAATCTACAAAACAAAGTTAACTCATAGAACATTCATTGCAGCCCCACAAGCCTCCAACAACCTTCAGTTCCTTCCAATAGATTCCAACAAGCTTGCTATACTAAGAAATAAAAAAATAAAGGAATACCCAGAACCTATGTAACCTTTAGCTTTGATACTAAATGATGGGAAATATACATGATCTAATACCAATTATTGGGAAATTAAATTTCTATCCAAATATGACTTCAACGGATGAGATACAAGGCTTGGACTACTACAATATGAAAATCTGAAACTTATATGCAAATCTAAAATTAAATTTTCTCAATATGGAATTACCATGATTATATCCATCTTCTTTGTGATGCTAGAAATCAACCAACATATCATGCTTATCAACACTACCTTATGTGAACTTATTAAAGAAATAAATAAAGGATAAAATCACCATAAAATAGTAGGAAAGAGGCACAAATAAGCAACATAAGAGCATCACAAAATATAGGATTTATGTGGAGAAACCCTTGCAGGAAAAAAATCCACCAAGAAAAAAGGCCAAGTATGCATTATCTTCAAATAAATGAGATTACAATACATTCACTTCCATTTTCCTCTTTTCCTCCAACATGGCAGCACCTATGTACTTGTGAACAACCTCTTTATGCCTCAACCTATCCTTGTTCCACAAAGTAATGCTCCATTCAATTCTTCCTCTCATAATTTCTACATCCAAGGAGCTGATTTTATAGACTTGTGAAGAGGTCTTAAGCCCCAAACATGGCACCCAAAGATGATCCTTCATTCCAAATGTCTCCAACCCTTGGATTGCCTCCTCAAAATGTGAAAGGACGTTGATTTTGGATCCATTATTTCCCTCCAACATGGGCACCCAAACATGGAGAATAAACATTACATTAAATGCAATAAAAGATGGTTTACCAAGAGACACGTGTTGCCTCTTTCCAAGCACCGACTTGGAGAATCCCAACAACCACTCATTTTTCCACATCCTTATCTTTTATCATCCAATCCTAGGTGTCCACATGTGGGGAAAACAATATTAAATTTCATGTCCACAAGTCACCTTTATTGCTGCTAGTGGAACCCATCACCCCTTATGAATGTATTGCAAACAATGGTGAGAATAAATATTACAAAATATTTTTCCAATACACCCTAAGTACTTATGGACACTTTCCAAGGATTTTGGAACCATGCAATATGACATATGATTTACAAGGTAAATGACACCTTAATCCTAACAAAAATAAGAGGAAGGAGGGATTATTTATAGATTTTTAGGAGTATTTCATATAACTCGAAGAGTAGAAACATAGTAGGTGGTCACCAAAGAACCTCATTAAATTTTGATGGTAAAATAAGTATAATATAATCACATAATTAAACATGATAGAAGGTGGTGCAGGGAACAATGCCAATGTCTTTTGGTATGCAAAAACACAAATTGACAAGGAATGTTAAGGGAGTCAAAGAGAAGTAGATGGAATTGATTTCATATATTTGTGATCCACAAGCTAGGAAATAAAAGGGAAATAATGTGAAGGGTTCACAACACATGGAAGGGAACACAAAAACATTAAATGGTTGGTGGAAGAAGGTATACATCACATAAGAAAGGTAAATAAGGCTCTATAAAGGAGGTAAAAAATGCATGGGAAATAGGAAACATAATCACATAGGGATAAACAAAAGTATAAAAGGATAAACTAGGTGTGAAACACCTAAAATGAGAGAAAAGTATGGTAAAATAAGTTTCACACTATGCTATTTCTATTATTATAGCTAGGTAAAGTAGAGTTAGATAATGATGGGAATATAAGCCTAACTATGTGACCTAATCTTGAAGTGAGCTATGTCTCTTTTGGCTATATGTACTCTCCTCCTATAAGTCATCATGACAGTGAAAACAAATTAGTTGACATTTTCTTATGCTTATATCTCATTCATAGATCTCCATAGGAAATTTTTCCTCACCTAACCATCCTTTTAGAAACAGTTAGGTTAATGAAAATGAATAATATCACCCTTCTTGTAGAGATTCAAGTTAACCGTGATGACCTAAATGCTCACCCACCTAACTTAGAGCTTTGTGATACAATTTTATTCTTTGGAAATAGATAGATGTTATACTGGAAGAGCCATGATGGATGATGGATTAGTTGTTAATGTACTCCTCTTTTTCTTACTATAGAGGACTTGGGATTGTGAGAGGTCATGATAACCTAAGGGTTTCCACCACTAAGAAGATCATTATCGATACTACCCTCAAGCCTAAAACCATCCCTATATAATTATATCGTAGACATGGATATTAGATATAACTTGTTGGAGGAGAACCTAGATTTAAAAAACAAAGGTTGACAATTTCACCCTATTATAGGAGATTAATTTTCTTCATTAAGGGTGGAGCTACCTAGCTAAAGGGACTTTGATCCATTTAGCATAGTCCAAGTAAACAAATCTAAGAAGAAGCTTTGGATGCATATTGATTGATAACTAGCAACTAACTAGATAAACACCCTTTCATCCTCTACCCTAGTAAAAAAGGTTGGGTACTAAAGTTAAAGCTCATGTGGATCAATAAAATCTCAACCATTCAAAGGTGAAAGTTTTGGAGTTGTGATTGTTTCAACTAAGAGAATTATTGAGATCCCATGATTACTAGAACAATACCAACCTTTTATCTTCTCTTATAATGCACACTTTACAGGAACTTATGCTCCATCTAGCATTGAATCTATCCTTGGGAACAAATTCTACATTTGCATGGTCTAGCTTTTATATAACAAGAAACAAGATTCTTTTGAAATCAGTCCAAGAACCCCTCTCTTACTAATTTTTGGGTTATTTATTCCAATGGAACCATGAAAAACCCCATTCAAAAAGAAGGGATTCATCTAGGGTACATGGTAGTGTATGGTGGGAAGAGTAGGCGGTTGATGATGGTGCTCATGGTTTTAGGATGATAAGATAATTAGGGTAACCATCAAAAATAAAAACCCATAGGTGACTAAGTTATTGTGAGAATACAAGAATAACACAATGGATATATGCACTTATAGGAATGGGTATGTTAATATTTACATTGATCTAGAGAGGTGGAAATAATGTCCAAAATGCTTCAAGAATCATGTTCTTTCCTAAGCTATATGCCATATTACATGAATATTATAACAAATAACAAGATAACTCTAGGGCTTTGAGAAAAAACACACAAGTGGGTTGACTGTCTATTCGATGAAGTGTCATTAAGAAACAACATACAAATTATAAGCTCATCTCTAGCTTATGGTGTCTTTCACTTATAAGCTATGAAAGGTGTACAAAATATTCCAATGCTTTTCATATTAAAATATATTACATCTAAATCATTATAGTTAACATTATGAATCTCATAGTAGCATAGTATTTCATATTTCTATGACATTTTGGTTTTCCTTATAATAGTCTAAGGTATTTTATTTGTGTCACTCTCAATTCTGAACATGTCATTTTCTACATCATATGCTACTATCATAGTCATCTTATACCCTTCACGTGTATTACTACCCCATGTCAAGTGGGAGCTCCATTATTGGTCCATTCTTGTATCATTACCTTTCCCTTTTGATATATGATCTTACATGTTTAGCTTGGGAGCTTATGGGTAGATGTTTTCAATTCATACCTCATCAAGAGTAGAGTCCCAAAGAATTAGCCTATTGTTGAATTGAGTTGAAAAATGAAGCACCATCCAAATCCGTTCAAGTTAAAAAGAATCAAATGATAAAGACATGTCCCACCTTGTCTACTCTTTGGTGGTGAGAACTTGCATCTATCTCTTTATGTGGGAACTAGACTAGGGGGATGATCTCACTTCCCACACACATATCCTATCATATTTCCTTCCTTGGTCTATGGTAGCGACCCCTCATACGTACATGGTAGTGTGGGCCAAGGAATATGGGGATGAAGTGTTATTACTCACCTTTTTCTAACCTTTGATGGTAATTCCTTGCATCTTCCTAGTTGCATAGGGCTAGGCTTAAGGGGGTTGAACTATCAAAAGTAAAATAAAAAGAAAAGAAGAAACTTGATGACATGTAGAAATGTATTCCCTATCAATCACAATCACTTTGGATAAAGTCCTCTTGATTTGGACTTCCTATTCCCTTTAGTTTGACCTATTGATTATCTTTGATCTAGGTCTATGTTGAACTTGTGGTTTAAAGATATATGTTTCCCTTTTTATTTGATCAAGCATGGACTAAGACCAATGTCTAAACCAACATCTCACTCCCACCACTATTCCCGCCCCTTTGACTATTATATTTTTCTTTAAATTTAGGGTTCAAGAATGCTTATCAAACCTTTATTTGAATTTTTTGTAACTCAAGTCTTACATTAGTTTTTGTATAGCTATTGCAATAGATGTTACTCTTCATGCTTCACTAGACACATGATTTACAATAATTATTTCAATCATGTAGGAACAAGAAGTTTTACAATCCAATCAAATCCCTTTGTAGTCCTTGTGGTTAAGTGAGGTGGAATTCTTCAATTTGTATAACATTGGTTAATCTCTATTCATCAATATGTAGTTCTCAAACTCTATCAACAAAGTTTTCAATGCCTTACCATCAAGTTTTGTCATTATCTCTTGAAGCAATTAGTGCTCAAGGCATGTTGCTTCATCTTAGGGGTTTTATGCTTCTTCCTTGTCTTTCATTTGAAATTTTCTCTAAAAAATTACACTTTGATATACTTTAGAAATAGACTAGACATATTCCGCAAGTTGCAAGAAGAGGGACCTTCTCACTCTTTCCACTCTCTTCTTCTTCCTTGAGCAACTAAATGTGCTTAGAGGCTACTCAAGGCTTGTTACTCCTTTTTGTTCATGAGTTCTTTCTCAACCTAGATACATATCTCTAAACAATGCCTCCAATTGACCTCTTGCTACACCTAGCTTAGGTATTGCAAGACAATCAAGAGCATATGCCTACCCATTCTAGAGGTACTTTATTACACTTTATCTTACCTCAACCTCAACTAAAGCCTCTTCAAGTCCCTCAAAGGACCAATCAAAACAATTAATGTTGATTTGTCTTAGTGGGCCTTCTTGACCTTAGTTTTTGTGTGTGACTTTTGGTCATGTTTCTCATGGCTTGCTTTGCTTAGATACATAAGTGTACCTAGTGAACCCTTTTTTTAGCCATATTGACTTATTTGTCACTAAGCAAACTCTTTAGCCACATAAGATCTCATTCGAGGTCTCTATTGGGGCTCTCTTCTTTGAGGTTCAAAAGTCTCGATTTGGGATTCTCTTTAGAATCCCATAATGAGTCTTTGTGGCTTACTTTGAATCAACCCCAAGAAGCCACATTGTGAATTTTCTATATAGACACAGACATAAAGGCTAACAGTATGCACCAAGACATCCCCCTATATGAGAAATTGAACTGCTATAGAAATGAATCCCTTAGACCTTGCTCTTCCTTATAGTAGGTGTCATTTCTTACACTCAAACATACTTTTCACACAACCTCGTAGGAAAATAATGTATAATGGTGCTTAATGCGTTATTACTCTAGTCTCACTGTAATATTGTCACACAACCTTACACAGTAAATACCCATCCATGAAACATAATTATACTACATATGTAAGACTTGATGTAATTATATATTAATCAATTTATTTATAGGTTAATTACACTAGTTATTTACCTTTTATGGGTATAATTAACTTTGTAGACACATAAAAATGGCCTCGACTAACAAACCACATTTTTATACATCTTATCATGCTTCGTCTCAACATAATTAAAATATTTAATTATGTCTTATAGTCCAATGCCAACTATTAATTAAATAATTATTTATTATTTAATCAATTCACGTCTTTTATTCTTCCTGACTATTTAAATAAATAAATTACATTTATTATTTAAATACGTCGCTAATTGCTTATGTCACTCTATAATTAAATAAATTCTTAAATTTATTTAATTATTATTAGTCCATTACTTCCTCCTAATTATTTAAATAAATAAACTTTATTTATTTATTTAATACATCATTAATTATTTATGTCTATTCATAATTAAATAAATTTCTATTATTTATTTAATTATTATCCTCTCCAACTTTCTGTCTAATTTTAAATAAAATCATTTATTTAAAATTACCCACTTTCTAATTTTCCTCCACAATTAAATAATTTTAATTATTTAATTGTCTTATTAATTTTTTTTCTAAATTTAAATAAAAACATTTTATTTAAATTGGCAATTTCCCTCTTTCCAAGTAAGTAATTTTAAATTATTATTATTTACTGTCACATGAATTCACCATTTTGGAATTAATTTAAAATATTAATTTCAAAATGACATTTATCTCCACAAATTAAATTATTTCTAAAATAACTTGATTTTCTAACTCATCCTTTTCCACTTACTAATTTTTATCTCACTGTCACAACTATTCTCTTCCTTTGATTTAATTTTTTAAATTAAATCTCATCCACTCAATTTGAATTTCATCTTAGAGTTGCCCTAACCCTAATTAAGAGGTTGTTATTTTGAATCTTGACCATAGATTCTAGGGCACTTACCAATCTTTAATCTCATCCGTCCATACAAAATTGCATTTTCTATAAAATGTCAATTTTGTCTTCATTTCAACATCTCTTAATAATCGCTTAATCTCTTAATTTTATATCTAAACTTCTTCTTCTTCACTTCTTCACTTCATTTTTTTGTCTAACATTGTCTTTTGTAGGTTTTAATATTGCATGTAGGATTTAATTTCTCTTGCATAGTCTTTTAAAGAATCTTTCAACACTTGCTTAGGGCTAATCAATAATATAGATTTGCCCATCAAAATTTGAGGGCACTTCACATTTCAGCAAGCTAGAAGGTACAATGAAAATCAACCATGGAGGGTGAAGGATTTGAGTGAGCTTGTTTCATTTATTCTCTTTGTTTATTCCTATGCATTTCATTGTCTACTGTGGTTTGATATAAAATGAATGTGATTTGCTAACCATCTAATCTTGCAAGAAAATCCACAGTTAAAAACTTGAAATAATAATAGAGAGTATAATCAGTGTTTTGTTTTATTTCAACTAGTAAAGCGCTTAGAAGTGAATTTGGCATATTAAAATTTAATACTAAGGAATAAAAGCACCAATTGGGCCCAAAGTTAGCAAGGTTCCTATTTACATGCCTTTTAAAAACTTGCAAGCAAAAAATACAATTCCACATGTAATTATTTTGGGCTTTTCAAACTTTACTTATATTTCATGTTTTGGTGATGCTTCATGGATTAAATTATGCTCACATACAATAATTGGGCATGAGAGATTCATTTAAGGCTCTTTGATCAGCTATGAAATCATGTGAATAAGGGATTAAGAACACTTGGTATGTCCAATATCTTCATGGGTTAAATTATGACACATACAATAATTGGGCATAATAGATATCCATTTAAGGCTCTTTGATCATCTACAAAATCATGTGAATAAGGGATTAAGAACACTTGGTATGCCCAATATCTTTATGGATTAAATTATGACACATACAATAATTGAGCATAATAGATATTCATTTAAGGCTCTTTGATCATCTATGAAATCATGTGAATAAGAGATTAAGAACACTCGGTATGTCCAATATCCTCATGGATTAAATTATGACACATACAATAATTGGGCATAATAGATTTTCATTTAAGGCTCTTCGATCATCTATGAAATCATGTGAATAAGGGATAAGAACACTAGGTATGTCCAATGTATCACTTCTTTGCAAAAAATGATATTGATATCTAGAGAGGCATTTGGGATGAGATCTACAAAACCTACTTGAATCAACTTAGACACAACCAACATAACAATGCCAACAAAAATACAAAACTACTTGAAGCATTGTATTCATATGGAAGATGCATGCATATCAACAAAAATACAACACTACCCAAAATATTGTATTCATATAAAAGATGGGTGCGTTATTCCTCCCAAATACATTACACTTGCTTTTGGTTCAATTAAAGATATGTTTTCATCAACTTTGCATAAAACTTTACATTGAACTAACACATTTATCTTGGAAGAGACTTTATAATAATGAATTGGAATCATTTTTTTTTTTCATATTTAGATATTCATTATATTATAGAATTTATGACAGATTTTAATACTTCTAAGAAAAGTATTAACTCCCTCCAAAATCATATGCATTATAAGAATAAAAAGATATGGAAGTCTATTGAAAAAAACACATAATACAACAAAATAACTTTGGCTTTTTGAAAATTATAATGTTTACTATTTGTAAAATAATATACAAGTGGCTGCCGTCCTTCACCTCCAGACAAAGAGTCCATAAATGTTCTAACCTGTCTCAGTACAGATACCTCTCAGATGAAACAGACCTTACATTTTGGGTCTGAGCATTGCAGACCCATCATCAAGGAATAAGAGAATCTTAACCATATCAGATCTGAGAATGGAACCACTGAACCAACACAATTTTCCATTTTTACAAGACAAGAGAGCTCTAATCATATTAAGAAACAGGAACAAAAGAAAACTCTCTGTTTCACATTTCATTCTGCCTCAAACTTGATATGGCACCACCATGGAAGTGGTGACACTGCAACATATCTCAAACCTAGAATTACAAGCACCTGAAGCTTAAATTCAAAACACTGAAATGTTTTGAGAAAAAATTAAAAAATATGTCTATAAGCCTACACAGGATTCACAGCATAAGGGGCATGTACATTCAAAACCATGATTTCTTTCAGAAAAAACTTAAAAATCTATCTTCAATCACAGGCAGGCTATACGCGTATATAAGATTCATGGCAGATGGGGCAAGTCCTGCTATGGCACTGAGCCCACCTCCCAATGCACTCCGCATGGAACATACCTCCACAGCAACCCATCTGCGCTACTTCCTCCTCCTGCTCAAATTCGCTGAGACATATCACACACTCGCGCTTTTCTTCCTTCTCCTCACGCCTGTAATTAACCACCGCCATTACAACACTCTGAGGAGGCAGAGCCACAGGCGCCACTGTCACTGCTGTCTCCCTAATGAAGATGACATAAATGGCCGCCATCATCATACCCAGGTACGCAATTATGACATAAGGCGTGCGGAAAACACCCAGAAAAGTATAGAGAAGTGGGTACAGTAGAAATCCCAACAGAACCCACGAAATCTTGAGCCATATCAAGAGATTGTCCCGCTTCATACTGTAGAAAATCTTGCTGTGGAACACTGTAAAAGCCCGGAATGGGATCGGAATTAGAGAAATACATTTCAATGCGGGCGTTTCGCCTTTGTCTTTGCCTCTTACAACACCATGTCGACATTCTGTTTTGGCTGGGGTTGCGTAAGCGCCTTATTTTTCATTGGAATGGTAAATGGAAGCTTGGAAATTGGGTGGTGGGGTTAGGGCAAAGTGCAAGGAAAAACAACGCCGTTAAACACACGGAATTTTGTAGGTATGTCGACATATTTCAGAGTCAATACGCCTGTCGCTGTCAACAGACGCGGTTACCGTTTGTTAACCGGGAATCCCTTGCAGCTTAGCTAAACGTAAATATTGCCGTCGCTTTGAACAGATAGGTATACCGACTACCTCCTTTAATTTTTTATTTTTCTTTGCCAAAGTTACTTTCATTTAGTGTGGGGGAGAGTGGGCCCTTTTTTTTTTAGACAGCAAGAATTGATTGAGTTTCGTCTCTCTATAAACTGCAGTGTGGTAAACTTTTTTCCCGTGACCGGTGGCGCTGGCGCAACACGCCCTCCGATACCACGGGGATGGTGGGGAGACTAAACCTCATGACCTCTTGCTTGCAACAGGATGCTTTAGCCAATCAAGCTAGGCCCATTGCCCCTAGAGTGGGCCCACAATTAGGGTGGTGTCTATTTTTTAATTAATTAATAAAGACAGTCAAAAGCGCATTTTCAAGTTGGATAGACATTTTCTATTTTAAAGTGGGTGGTCTCATAAATTTTATAATATAATTTGAGGTTCTAAATTTATGGAAGTTGGTGGTCATATGAATTTTATTATATTGCATGTATGATCCAAGAGAGTAAATATATAAATATATGTGTGTGTGTAGGAATTTTAAATTTGCATATGATTAACAAGTGGCATAAAAAAGCCTATGCTAGTGGGGCAATATCTAGCTCCACCCAAATTTCACCGGCTTAGGTGGGGTCCCATGGAGGGGGGCTTCTAAAGAAAATTAGTGGGTGTTGCTGAGATTTTTTAAGATTATTTTGAAGTGGGTGGTGTCATAAATTTTGTAGCATAGTTTAAGCTTAAAAGTTCAAGCTCCTATATTTATGGAAGCTAGTGGTCTCATGAATTTTATTATTTTGCATATCCAATTCAATAGAGTAAATAAATATAAAAATAATAAAAAATAATTGGTGAGAATTTTAAAACTTCATATGATTGACAAGTGGCAAAAAAAAACCTAAATTGGTGGGCCAATTTCTAACCCCACCCTTTTTGTACTCGTTTAAGTTTTTGAGCTAAAAAGTAGGGGGTGATATTGTTGAGGAAAATATTCTAATTAATCCTGTAGCATTTTTTTGCTTCATGCGACCCCCTTCTCCTTCAAAATAGACCCCAAAGCCCCCCCATGAGATCCCAACCTAAAATTTTCAAACTAAAAAGTAGGGGTTGCTATTGTTGAGGAAAAGATTATAATTAATCTTGTAGCATTTTTTTTTGCTTTATAGGACCCCTACTCCTCCCCCAATGGAACCCTAGCCTTAATGTATTAATGTATTTAGTGTATTAAGTATTTTGTGGTGGGGGTGGGGCAATTTTAATGTGCTAGTTTTCATTGATTTAGTGTATTAAATTTTGAAAGACATCTACAATTTAAATTGTAAAGTTTTCAAAAACAATTGGAATAAGTTTTATATAGTTCATGTTGTATTTGTAAGAATGTTTTGAAGATCAATTGCGGAAACAATTGTATATAGTTTTTTTATTTCTATAGTATAAATATATGTTAGTTGCATTTTGGTTTCTATGTACATGGTCACGATATAGGTTTTATAGTCATTATAAAACACCTCTCAATGTAAACATAAATGTTGATTCTAAATAGTTTTTCTTTCTTTTTCCTTCATGGTAACAACATAAGATGTTTCTCCCCTATTTTCATTTTAGAGTATGCCTCTCAAAGTAAAGAATATAACAATGTTTATGATATGTTAAATACATATTTACATCAGGTGAATCTCTCCATTTCATTTGATATCATTACATTCCTTTTGAAGAACTTAAATAGTCATAGATTATTCTATGATAAAATAGATTGTGGCTAAATTGTCCATTTCCCTTCAATTTGAAATTGTGATTACTATCCCTCTTGGATAAAACCCAAGAGTGCCTTTTTTATTTTTTATAGGTGATATTGTGCTTTTGCGAATGAGTTTGACATGAGTTTATTTTTTAGAAATCATTGTCATTGCTTTGCATTGAAATAAAATGTTGTCAAACTAAAATCATAATGCATAAATTGTTGCAAAGATGGTTGTCGTTGCACCAACAGATCAACCTATTAATGCTCGATACAAATGACAAAGTTAATGAATCCACCAGAGGCGGTTAATCCATGTCACTAACCTAAGTGTTGCACTGCACAACACAAGGAGACCAAGGGTGCACACCTTGCAACACTCCCCCCAAGAACAAGCGAGGGGTTCAAACCCCTAACTTGAGCTCTAATACCAATTGTTGCAAAGACGGTTGTCATTGCATCAAAAGATCGACCTATTAATTCCCGATACAACCACTAGAGTTAATGAATCCACAAGAGGCGGCTAAGCCATGTCACGAACCCGAGCGCTACACTGCATAGCACAAGGAGACCAAGGGCACACACCTTGCAACATAAACTTTTTTTCTAAGGTATTTTAATTCAAGAATAAAATGTTAGAGTAAAGGTTTTAACTTAGTTATGTTGATTAAGTTACCTTTATTCCCTTCTTAAGATTTCACGTTCGTTTGCATAATGTGACATTTAATAATTATATTAATTATTAAATATTTTCCTAGTAGGGCTTCTATTAGGGTTTTATTAGGGTTTGCATGATCTCCTTTTTATAAGGATTGATCCCATTGTATTTTATATCAATTCATTCTCTCATTCTCTCTGATATATACATTTTCAGTTTTCAGAGAACCCTTGCTTGTTTGTCTCCATCTCTTCTTTTGTGACAAGTTATTTGCATGCAAGTGATCTTCGGGGTTTGTGGTGTTGTATTTTCTCAACTCCTACATGGTATAAGAGCTTTACTTCTACATGGTATCAGAGCTCCACACTTGCTGCTTCCTGTTCTTGTTTTGAAGATTTTTGGAGCTTCAAGGGTTTGGGGCTTGTTTTCTTGATCTAGGGCATACCTGCAATTTTGAAGCATTTTCAGCTCAAACGGACATCGCCATTGCGTCCGCAACGGTCCAAAACCCCTAAATCAACTGTTCATTCGTCCATTTTGGACAAAGTCAAAATTTGAAGCAAAATTTTTTTGCAGTACGGCCGTCCGGTTGCTTGGTAAATTTTATTTTTCAAAAAAAAAATAATTTCTGCCTGTTTTTCGGAAAAATTTCGTCAAATATCTTTTATTGCAAAAAAATTTGTAAATGTTTTTTTTGTTTTGATTTTTTTTATTCAAAAAAAATCAGAAAAAAAAATGAAAATTCAAAAGCCTTTTGAAGGCATGCTCGGGCCTCGCGCAGAGCTTCCCTGCGCAGGCCTCCGCAGGGAGCCCACGCCTACATAAGGGCTATGGTGGGTGTGGGGGTGGGCCCATGTGCCTCCCCACCACATGTTTTTTTTTTTAAATTTCAAAAAATTTTGTAATAATTTTTTTATTTGTTTTTTTTATTATTTAAAAAAACATTTTTTCTGAAAAATAGTCCAATTGCACTTTTACGATGACGGTCATTTGGCCGTCAAATTTAACCCAGTGATTTTGTTGTGACGGCTGTATGACCGTCAAATTTAACCCAACACTGATTTTTTCCCTCTTTGGAGCTGATTTATTCCGGAGGCCATAACTTGGGCATACGATATCATTTTTTGGCAAACGAGATATCATCGGAAAGCTGGTTTTCTCATCTTTCTAGTGGTGTGGGTCTCATCACATCTTTTTTCTGTTGGTGCATTCTACAGCCAGTTGAAGACAAAGGGGCTTCTTTCAGTCTCAAACTCATAACTTTTAATCAGTTTCTCCGTTTTTCGCAATCTCAACGGCGTTGGAACCGTATTTCAGAGCTCTTTAGTTTCATCCATGCCATTTTTCCAGATTTCACTCCAGGTACATTTTATTTAGTTATTTGTGTTTTCACACTCTAGTAGATTACTTGGACATATTTGCTCTTGGAAACTTTTTGTTCGCATGGGATACTTTGTTCTTGGCTGTTCTTAATGTATTTCCAGCATTTTGTCCTTTGAAGATATTTTGAGCATCATTTGTAAGCTATCTTTTATGTAAACGCACTGAGATAAAGTGTCACACTATTGTACATGCTTTTTTGGGATTTTGCACATAAGGTTGTGCCATATTTTGTACTCGCACTGTTATTATAAAGTGCCATGAGGGGTTGTGTAGTTTGCCTTTGTTTTGCCATCACATCTTTGTCCGGTGAGTATCCCTCCACGACGAGATTGAATCCATACCATGGGGGGTTGTGTAGTTTGCCTTTGTTTGCCATCACACCTTTGTCCGGTGAGTGTCCCTCCACGACGATCATGGATCCATATGATTCTAGCCTCATGCATGTGTGCTTTGTTTTGCACACCACTTTTTCAGTTGCAGGTTCTTTCTTGTGCACTTCCAGATGTTTCTTCTCCTTCATGCACTACAGGGTGTTTCACATCATTTCAGTGGATCTGTCAAGCTCTCCCAGTTCAGCATTATGGGGGGGTATTATATTGTTCGTGTTAATTCTTCCTTGGTTTCGCCTTGGAAGGAATCTTCCATTCTCAGTTGATCAATGTTTCAGACTATTGGTTCTTGTGCCATCTGTATCTTCGTTCCAGGTGTTTGCCTTTGTTTGCCATTTGATTCGAGTAGTGTCGTATGGGCACTTATGTAGATTATTATCTTCTTGTTCCTGATCATCCTATCTTCAGCGAAGGTTCTTCAGCACCATAGCAGTCATCTTTCGACAGTTGTTTGCAGCTTCTTCTGCTTCAGTGATGTCTCTTCTTGGCCTTCTTCTTCTCTTTTTGGAGTAGAGATTTTTCTTATGAGGTTTTCTCTATTTCTCCATTTTACAGAGATTTGGTTGTATTTGGGTACCTGATCTAGCCTAGTTGTCGGGACCCATGTTTGCCTTCTTGCATCGTAGTTACCTTTATTTTTTTGCATTTGTTTGTAGCTGCACTGTTGCTCATCTTAAGGGGGGGTGTTAGAGTAAAGGTTTTAACTTAATTATGTTGATTAAGTTACCTTTATTCCCTTCTTAAGATTTCACGTTAGTTTGCATAATGTGACATTTAATAATTATATTAATTATTAAATGTTTTCCTATTAGGGCTTCTATTAGGGTTTTTCTTATTAGGGTTTTATTAGGGTTTGCAAGATCTCATTTTTATAAGGATTGATCCCATTGTATTTTATATCAATTCATTCTCGCATTCTCTCTAATATATACATTTTCAGTTTTTAGAGAACCCTTGCTTGTTTGTCTCCATCTCTTCTTTTGTGACAGGTTATTTGCATGCAGGTGATCTTCGGGGTTTGTGGTGTTGTATTTTCTCAACTCCTACATAAAATACAAATTCGTGAGGAGGTCAAATCTTCTACTTTTTATTTTTGATTGTTGACTACCCACCTGAATAAAACAAATGCTATAATTTATTAGTTCTGTTTTAATCTTTCTTTAAAGAAGGATAAATAAAAGATTAAAACAAGAATTTTGAATTGTTATGTGAGACAATGTGCAACAAATTTTACATTCTTGAATCTATTATTCTAAGAGTAGTTGTAAGTAGGCCTCTTCTTTCTTTTTAATAATGTTGTAGGGATTTTGTTTCATTTTGGATAGGATCAAAAGAGAATGTAGGTTCTATACGAAGGTCCTTTATATATTTAACTCTAGACATTGTTATAAATTTAAGGCCATGTCTTTCAATTTTACCAATATCAATTGTGGTTTTATTTACTGTAAGGTCTTATGATTTGTGTATAATGATTGGTCATGCCATGAATAGTGGTATTTTTCTATGACTATCTTGCACCATGATATAGGTTATACTAGTACAAATTTTGGGTCTATTTCACATGGAAAACCATTATAGTTATCAAATCTTATTGTGATATATGCAAACAATTCTAATGGTCTAGATATGATAGGGTATGCAATATTTTGACTTCTCTAAGAGATCCATTGACAAGGACAATTTGAATCCATAAGTATGAAAAATTGAAGTTTTCTTAGTAATACCTCTTGGGGAAGTTGCTCATCATTATTATTGTCGCATCCCACTTTTAATAACTTATTTTAGACATATTTTTAATAATTACTTGCAACTATTTAGGGTGAGCAAAAATATTTTGAATATTTCTTTATGTGTTGCATGTTATTATGATAATGGTTACTTCATCATCTCTATATAATATTTATTTGTTATGATAGATTTAATGTGCAAGTTGATATCTTATTTGAATTGGGATTGTGTTTTTAATATCATAACTATTGTTGCATTAACCTAAGGTTGACGTAGGATAATGTTTTCTCCTTCAATATGTTGAGGGAGAGTATCATCTATGAGAGGATCATTCATGGTAAATTCTAGTAGTTGAACGATGTCATATGAAAACTCACACTCACACCATTTTTCAAGTCATGTGATATGAAGCATTATTACCTATCCACTTGAGTGTTGTATTGCAAGTGTTTAGTTTATGTTTTATTGCATTCAAGTGTTTGGCATCAAGTTGCAGGTAACATTGCATTCATTGTTTTAATTTGAGTATTATATTTTGTTCTTCATGAAATTAGGTGTGCATGAGTATCTTATTTCTTTGGTTAAATAAAATAAGTCTTATATTTTTTTCTTTAAAAATACTTAGCTATCTTTATATTTAGTAAATGATTGAAAATCGTAATAGATTAAAAAGGGTTTACCAAATAAAAAGAAAATAAAATAAGAATGGAGGGAAATGGTTTTTCAAAGAAAAATCTAGTTTTTAAGGTCATTGTAGCTCATGGGATTGTGAATAGAGGCAATTTTTCCACTTTATAGGAGAATACGAGAAATAGGTGGAAAGTAACAGTATTTTGGCAACCTTTTGTGAGCATAATAATTACCCAATTTGGACGTTTTAATAAGTTTTGTTAGCTAAAAGAATGGGGAAATCAAGCCTACACCTACCATCTACATTTTTCATCTTCTATATTGGCCCAATTAGGGGGAGGCTAGAAAATATTATGGGCATTAGCAATTAAAACATAATATGGAATTCCTCTTTCCTTTATGCTATCATTCACTATTCTTAAACTCCCATTTTTAGAATGGATTAAGAGTATGCTAGAAAATGCAAACTAATTAGTTTGGAGACTGAATCAAAATGAATGATTGCTTCATCCATTTCTACATTCATGGAATTTGGAAGAGGAGGTCATGACTAGAGCTAGGAACATGTTTTGGTAACATTTTTTAACAAGATTTGGAGTCATTGTTACAAGTAAATCCTGATTCTAAAGGCACTAATTGGGTGTTTGGTTTAGCTTCAATGGTTATTATGGTAAATATTATAACACTTGCAACATTAGAGTTAAGAGTTATACCTATTTCTAAATGTTCTTAAGTGATGAAAAGTATAGTGTGTTGTAATTGAATGCCAATTTTATCAGAGGGGTAAGTAAGATTTATTGAAAGGAGTTAAAAAATTTGTTCATTTTCTATTTTTCTTGACGTTATCATATGGGTTATTTGCATCCTTATATCAATCCCTATTTGTAACCTCCTTTGGATTATCTTTAGGGAGTCTAAAAGAAATATCGTCCTTCAAAACCAACATAGCTAATGAATTCTAATATTTCCTTTTTAAGGCCAATTTTTTTTGCTCAAATATCATTTTTTCTTTTCTATATCATATAAATTGAAACTTAAATTTCAACATAAAAGGAATTTTGGTCCCTATTACTAGGTCCCTAGTTGATATATATTTATTTTTATATTTGATCATTCGATAATTACAATACTTAAAGTAGGGAAAGCATGAATTTTGTACTTAAAAAGGTTTATCTACTGAAATAAATTAGTGCGAGAAGATGTTGGCATAGGTTGTGTAATCTATATTTATTCCTACAAAATTGCATTTACTTGAAAGTTTCTTCAACCCTTTCAACAAATCCATTTTTTTCATTTTCTCTAATCATTGCATTTCATATTACCACTTTTCTTTGAGGCATTTTGTCAAACAATTTGCATGCCTTTCCTATGCATCCACAATTATTGTCAATTATATTAACTAGTAAAACCTCATAATTGGATGAATAAGAATATAGGGATCTATATTTGAAATATATTTTTACATTTGTGATATTATTTTTGGGGACTTGATTAAGTCATAGGCTTAACATTATTCTTGGCCACATGGCATGAAGTATATTTTCCTTCTATGATAATTTGGTTAGAGTTTGGTTTTGGCATAGAGGCCGCAAGAGGATTAGATAGTCCATGAATCACTATTGTGTCTTTGTATTCACTGTCAATCTAAGGATAATTGTTGGATATACATAGTCTAATCTAATAACTGAGAAAATCATTATTTTTCCTCCCAATTCAATAGGATACAATGATTGGGTCAAGTTTCTTTGACACTCATATGTAATTCAAGAGTAATTAATTAGACATTGTATGAAGTCACTTTCAATAATTGAACAATATTATGAGTTTAAATCCATATGAGTCTATATATGGTCACTATGTGAGTCAATATTGGTTTTAATATGATCCTTGCCTTACCTTGAAAGCTTGCAATGGGTTTAATAGGTCGAGGGATTAGTCAATTGGGTTATTTATTTCTAGTTCGATGCACATGCTTATCATAAGCCTTGATTTATGGTATTGTTTCAACTAATATTCTTCTCTCCTTAGACTTGACTAGCATTCAACAATTTATATCTAAGTCAATTAGAATTCTCCTAGACATTTTCTTCTTAGTAGTCTAAATGATGGGTGAGTTGACCCCCTCAATGAAAAGGATTATTAAATTTAATAACCAAACAATCTATCCTTTTAACTTTGATGGAATGAGATTGAATAAGATAACTTTTACATTTTGTAAATATCTCATTTAGTCCACTTTATGTTTATAGGCATATAGTATGCAACAAAATATGTCAATATAGAACCAACTCAAGGTAAGTGCATACTGTACACATCTAAAAATGGTCACGGTTAACCAAACCTATTAATTAATTAAATATGAATTATTTAATTAATATTCTTAAGTCATCTACATATAAATAAATTTAATTATTTATTTATATTGTTCATTTTTCCAATTCTTCTAATTTAATTAAATAAATAAGTTTATTTAATTAAATCAATCTTCCTCCTAATTAATTAAATAGATTTCACAATTTATTTATATTAATTATCACAAATTTAAATGATATTCTTCATTTCACATTTAATTAAATATTTTCAATATTTAATTAAAAAGCTTTTCATTTTCCACACATATTTAAATATTTATTTATTTAAATTATGGGGACATATTTCATTTGTCTCTTCATTTTCCATCTATCTCTTAAAATTCCATCTTCTTTTCAAATTCTCGATCTCTCACTGTTCATCTTAACAGGTTTGAACTCAACCGTTGATCCTGGCTAATGGGATTCTTGCCTTCAAAAATCTATAAATACAGCCCTCTTGTGAGTTGAAAAGGACTTCGAATCCTAGATTTTCATACGTAGTTATTATAGTCGCATTTCAGTTTTATCAAGCATTTTAATTCCATAGCTTAAATCTTTTAGTTGTGCACATGCATTTTCATTAAATCTCTTTCTCTTAAGCTGTCATTTCAACAAGCTGCTGCTTACACAACTGAGAGCCAACATCTTTAATCAAATCCTTGGAGATAGAGGACGATGGGACGAATTTAAAGAAGCTGTTTGAGTTTGCATTTATGCTTTCTAGTTTAGATTTCTTTAATGTAATGTCTCCTCGGTGTGTTTATTTGCTATTTAATTAGTCCACGCATTTCAACACACACATACAAGGGGATTGAAAAATAATAGTCATTCAAATACTTTGTAATATAACCAATTTAAAAGGTGATGGATATCAAGGGGTTAGAAAGGATAGTTATTTTTATACTTGGAATTATTGATATAAATAAAACTAGCTTAGGGTAACGATTATCGGGATATTGGAGAATAATGGTTAATATATACACTTATATTAATGATCATATTATTTACTAAAGGCAAGTGAGACACTCTTAGGGTAGGGTATAGTAGGAGATTGTGAACTCCATAGTTACTATAAATTTTGATCTATAATTATGATCATCTATTTAATCTAGAATAAATTAATAGGACCAACTCAGGGGCAAGATATCCTAGGAGTTTGTTAATCAGAAGAAAATTTGTATTTTGGTTTATACTTTTATTTCACCAATTATTTGGTCAGTAGGAATAGTCAAGCAAGAGATAATAGTGTTTTGAATAGATGAACCATATTTATGCTATTGATAATTGAACTCTTTTCCCAAAGTGATGTTATATTTGTATACATCATCAGTTTAATTTTTTGCAAGGTCCATGTAGTCAAAAGTCATGTTAGCTAGAGGGTATCTAGGGAAAACATGAATAATTACATGTGATGGTTGTGTACTATTCACATTTGCACTTGGCTTTTGTATTTGGTTCTACTGCATACATCCCTATCTATCACCCTTATTGAAGGGTTAGGCTACATCTAGTGGAAATATGAGTAGGGGATTGCCTAGTATGTAGTTGGAGGTAAAGTGCATGGATTGTGTTCTCCCTCTTATAGTTGAACAACCATACTACTTGCACTCAAATAAAGTGAATATGGTTTATGGTCTCCCTTATTATTAGATATAGTCAAAACATGTGTATTGATGTAGCTAGTGGATTGGTAGGACAAAGTCCTAATTTGAATTTATATATCGTATTTTGAGATCATAAAATGAGTAATGTTGGTCTCTTTTATTCAAAATGAGAATCTACATGTTTATTGATTTATGTATTGAAAGACAAATGTAAAAAGAATTATAGTATTTTTGTATTATTTAAATTTAAATTATTTATAAAAACATCATTATTTTGGGTGAGTCATTACAATTACCAATAATTTATTTACATTGTATTTTTATTGCAATGATGAGTGCAACAATTACATTTAGTAGATCTAGCATTTTTTGTTGTATAATGTTACTAGTTCATTTGTAGCAAATAAATGCATCAATTGGTCAAAATGTTCTTGTTCAGTTAGTATTATTGCTTGTTTGTGCAACTCATTGATGCTTCTTAGTCATGTTGTGTTGGTTTTTCATTACATATGTTATGTAATGTATGATAAAAAAAATTGTATTTGAATTAGAGTGTCACCTTGTTGTCCAAATATTGTTTGTAATTTAACAATTAAAGTAAATTTCTACTATAGAATTTTTTTAATTAAGTATGTTGCATAGATAGGTTTGTCCATAATAGGTAGTAGTTGAGCAAGGTCTCAAATAAGAATTATAGAAATTCCACCAAATTAGAGATGTTGGGGGATTTCTTCACAGAACTTATCATCTATTATTATTAGAAGCTTTGGGCTAGTGAAACTCGTCTCATTAATAAGAGTGTATCATATATTTTCATGTCTCCTTGAAATGTTGTTAATATTTTTCCTTGCAATAGTATCTATTTAAATGGAATCTTGAGGGATGCATGTATATTTGAGGCATACATATTAAATTATGATGTTCACTTTGTATTTAGTTGATTAGATAGGATTTTGCAGTTCCTACAATTCCTTGTATGATTGCATGTAGTGGTTGTTGTAAGGAAGCAAGGTGTGCAAAAACAACTTCCTACACTAATATTGAGAGAAGTATTGTACAAATATTTCTCATAAGATTATGAGAGTATGATATTGGTGGCCCACATTGCTCAAGGATGTGGCCAAATTTATCAAAATATGTGATGCTTGCTAGAGGTTCACAAGACAGATGAATTTTGTAGGTGTACTCCCTATCACTTTTATATCAACTAAGCCTCCATTCTAGTAATGGGGTGAAGTCATATTGACAGAGAATACTAGATGAGGTAGAGGAGAGTGAGATCATCTGGCACTTGTATCGAGGAGATGAGAGCTAAGAGGAGGAGGATGAGTTCATTTGATACATTTTCAATGTGTGTTACATCATAGGGAAATATTCCTACCTCATAGAGAGGTATAGACCAGACAAGGTCACACAACAATTTGGGGTAGTCCAAGACATCCCGGAGGGTCCAAACACATTTGCATGATTATCGCATGAGATGAGAGAGTGGGATCCATAGATAGCCATGAGGGTAGTGGCACACTCATGGCCATAGGTGGAGGAGTCTATTTGGGATAAGCATGGGGGTATCAATGACCTTGGAACGACACCTAGATATTTTTCATGGTGGGAGAGACGTCGACCAACACTGATAGTATCAGCACGAGGATTAGTAGAGGTTGGGAAGATGGAGGTAGTAGTGGAGAATGTGAGGATCCGTAGGAGGAGGAGGATCACTCAGAGTGAGTGGATAGAGGGGGAAGACATTGTCGTTGAGGAGGTGGTAGAGGAGGAGGTGACAACCTCCATAAGTGGTGGAGAGAGGGGATAAGGAGAGGAGGAGGAGAAAGGGGAGCAGATTGAGGTAGATGGGGAGGGGAGGAGGTCACCAAGAATGCCTCCTTTGGAGGAGGTGACACCACCATGAGGGAGTGGAGGAGAAAAGGGAGATCAGAGAGATTTGAGCACTAGGTTGGTGATTGTGGAGAGCAGGGTAATTTCTTTACAAGGAGAGCAATAGCAAGAACGAGAGGACTTGGCCACGATGATGGAAAAGAGGGATAGCCTCCAAGAGGAGAGGGATCATTTTTAGGCCCAAGCAAATAGCCTATAAGTGGGGGTGCATACTATCACCTCAAAGAGGGATAGCCTTCACTTAGCATGAGATGCCTAGGATCTAGAGAGGACTTAGTTGAAGGGTGACTAAGACAAGTACAAGAAGAAGAGAGACACTACTAGGGTGCAAGGAGGAGTAGGAATAGCAGACATGGCCCAACAACTAGTATGGGAAGGTAGAGAGGCATAGTAGTACCGAGACCTATACATCACTATAGTCTCAAAGGCTAAGAGGATATTGAGCTTCTCGAAGGCTAAGAGCTCAAGGAGGAGTGGGTCTCGATCACTGCGATCGAGATCCAAGAGGAGTGGGTCAATGGGATCCCCGTGAGGAGGAGTGCCACCCTCCCCCACAAACTTAGATGCAAGGAGTAGAAGTTAGGGGACAGGGATGTCAGGTGGCAGTTTTGGGTTGATACACAGGTTTTGGCACTTTTTTTATGAGCCATCATGTACAAGTGATGAGATGATACATTTTTTGATTAGGGTGTTGACCCTTGTTGTATTTGTATTTTTATTGGAAATTTATTGTATCATGATGGATATTTATTTATTTGACGGGCATTGGTATGGTTTATGGACTTTGATTCATTTGATGTCCACTATGATGTGATTTATGGATGTTGATTTATGCTATATAGATAGATGCTTATGATTTTGATGATTATGGATGAATATGGATTATGTTAATTAGGTGATGTATGTGATAGGATAATTTGATATGTATATGTGGTTAGATGCTATACATGTAATGTACATGTGATATTATGATTTGATATATCGTGCTGACAAGTGGTGATGCAGGATGTTGTTATATGTATGTTTATGTGAATGTGATGTGTACTGATATGTTTGATGCAAGGTGAATATGCACATATGTTTATGAATTCTAATATTGTTATGATGATTCACTATGATATGAATGACATGCAATGATGATGAATATATTTTATTAATCGATGTATATTATAAATGTGTAATGTATGAAAATGAATTAATATGTGATGCAACTAAATCTAATGGATGAACCTAATTACATAATGATATTACATGATGGAATGAAATGGTTAAACTAAATAATGCAACCTAAATGATAATATTTTTTGGAATAATAAACCATAAACAACTTAATGCAACAAAAATAGGAATGACAATGATAAAATCTGCTTAGAATAACAAATTCTAAATAACTTAACGTAATCAAAATGAGTATGAAAATGATAAAATATGCTTAGAATAAAAAATCCTAAACAACTTAATCCAATCGAAATGATTATGGAAATGATAAAATATTCCTAGAATAATAAATCCTAGACAACTTAATGCAATCTAAATTATTATGAAAATGACAAAAGATGCTCAGAATAAAAAATCCTAAGCAACTTATTGCAATCTAAATGATTATAAAAAGTATAAAAGATGCTTAGAATAAAAAATGCTAAACAACTTAATGCAATTGAAATGATTATGGAAATGATAAAAGATCCTTAGAATAACAAATCCTAAACAACTTAATACAATCTAAATGATTATGGAAATGATATTTAATATGGGTAGATGATAGGTGGAAACCATAGTGTATCAACTGAGAACCAACCAAACTCACGAGAAAAGCAAAAGGGGGACACACTTGCACATTCAAAATCTAAGGATTAGAAAAAGGATGATGGAAACATATATAAAAGATAGGTTGATATGGATAGCAGATGGTAGTATGAGGAATAAGATTGAGAAATTTAGTACTATATATTAGACTGCCATATGGTGAGAACTTATTTTGATTTAGCATGAGATACTATGCACCAAGGTACGAGGAAATAGAGTGACTTCATATCATATGCCTAAGATTGGCACAATGAAAAAATAGGTTGCTCCAACATCCTATAAAGTCTCAAAGGGCTTTGGTGGGGCCGATATAGGAAAACCACAAGCATAAGAGGATGACCTAGTATAACACAAGATTGCAACAAATCATGGTGGGTACAACAAGAGGCAACCAAGGAAACATTATCACAAAAATCCAAGACATTCCCCTATTTCTGCCAGTTGAAGCACACCATGATATGATGGATCATGGTGACCTCGAGTAGGTAGAGTAGGAAGCTCAGATAAAGCTCAGATAAAAGATAAAAAAAGATTTCAAAGCACCCAAAAATAACAAGAGATCTTAAATATCCTTTTCCATGAGGATGACAAGTGGATTGATGTGGTCTGATGTGAGGAACAATATATCCTACGAAGACCAAAGATGAATGGGATAGATCCTAAGATTCTGATAACAAGCGATAGTAAAGATACCTAAAACCCCAGGGGATAACAATTTTTTTTATATTACCAACTTGGTAGGAAATATTTGGTGACACAATAGACACAAGGATGGGAACTTGTGATAAGTATGTACAAGGATGAACCTACATTATGACACAAGACTAACCTTATGTACAATATATGCAAGCAATGATAGCTAGCAAAACCCTAATTGAAAAGAGAACGTCGAGTATTGGGAGTACAGTAAGAGCTATGAGGTGCACTCCAAAATAGATGAATGAAGCTCAAGAATTGGGATAGTGAATCCAACTTATCGAATACTCAACTTATATAGACCATGATATGGATGGGATGGTTGGAATCAGGAGAGGTAATTTAGGTGGTATGGATAGGATGGAGAGGACATGAGTGGAAAATAGATGTATGAAACCGCATGGAAAAGGGGAGACAAGGTAGATAATGATTATACCCATATGAATGGTGACTGTCACTAGGTTTTCACCAAATATAATTTCCCAAGGTGATACTAGGGGTGGTTTTCACCATAGGATGTTTTATTTCTCTTTACTATTTTCTATTTATTTATTTTTTTACTTTTATGACATTTATTGATTTTTTTGGATTTTTGAAGGCGAGACAACTCAACTGATTTAAGAATAGAACCTTTTGAGGTAGATGATTTTGATGGGTTCAACCAAAGGTTCACCTTAAGAAGTAACCAACTTATATGCCCTTGAGCCATGACTTGTTGTAATGACATAGGGACCTAGCCAATTAGCTTCAAACTTTCCCTTCTTTTCTCGGTCTTGTTGGGTCCACTGATTTTCTTTAAGAATGAGATCACCAAATTGGGATCGGAAAAGTCTGATTTTCTTGTAATAACTTGTTCTTAACCTTTTCTAATAAGCTTGAAGATGGTTATAGGCATGGAGGCATCATTCATCTAAAATCTCTAATTGACTCAGATGTGCAACCCAATACTCCTCATCATTGATGATATTCTTCGATGAGATGTGTAGAGATGGGAGTTCGACTTCCAATGACAAGATAGCTTCAACACCATAGAATAGTGAATATGGGGTGGCACCAGTAGGGGTAAAATTGCTAGTGTAGTAAGCCCAAAGGGTGGGATTGAGATGAAGATGCCAATCATGACTTGTATCGTTGATAACTTTTGTAAGGATTTTTATTAAGGTTTTATTAATTTCCTCTGCTTGGTCGTTACCTTCGGGGTAATATGGAGTCGGCCAATGATGTTGAATGTAGAATTGCTCACACAATTGTCACACATGTTGGTTTTTAAATGGTTTATAGTTATTGGTAATGAAGATAGAGGAAATACCATATCGACAAATGATATGGTATAGGATGAATTTGGAAATTTGAATGCCAGTGATGAGGGTGAGTGGGATGGATTCCACCCATTTAGTGAAATACTCAGTGCCAGTAATAATGAATGCATGTCCATTAGATGAAGGGGGATGTATCTTGCCAACTAAATCAAGACCCCATTGTGAAAGGGCCATGGTGAGGAAATAGGTTGCAATTCCTAAGATGGTGCATGAATCAAATCTACATGTTGACAAGGAACACACTTCTTGACATATTCACATGCATCATGTTTAATGGTAGGCCAGTAATAGCCCATTCAAAGAAGCTTCTTTGCAAGGACCATGCCACTTGTATGGTCCCCAAAAATACCACTATGTACCTCATTTAATGTCAATTTGGATTTCGTAGTGTTTAAACATCACAATAAGGAGCTATTGTACCCCTACTATATAAAGTGTCTCCAAGGATTGTGTAATGGGATGAACATTGGATGAATGATCAGTGTTGGATGCAAGTGGGGTTAGGTGGTAATATGTTGTCATGAAGGAAGATGTACATGTCATGATACCAGGGAGATTGGAGACCAACAATTTCACACACCATACCCTATCAAAAAGGTCATATGCAGGCATCAAAATCTACTCAACTAGGAACTCACATTCATGGTTGTTGTGCGGCATATCTAACAAGGACCCAATGGTAGTCATTGTAGTTGGCTTTTTTTAAAGATGAGGGACCTATTCAAACTGAATGTAGCTTAAATATTTCTTGAATTCAATGACCATATGTTTGTAGGGAAGAAACTTATCATCCTTAGTCTGAAATTTATTAGTGGCTTGTTTAATGATGATCTGAGAATCACCAGAAACATGTAACCGACTGATATTCCATTGAACTACTATCTTGAGACCAGTGATGAGAGCCTCATATTTTGTAATTTTATTCGTGCATGGGAAGGCTAATCTGAATGATTTAGGGATAAATTTTCCTTGATGGGTGACGAAGAGGATACTCGCACCTAAGCCATGTTGAGTGAGTGAACCATCAAAATATAACTTCCACGTGGCCTATTCAATGATAGTGAAGATGGACTCATTTGGAAATTCTGTGATCAATGGATAAACATCCACTAGAGAAGCATTTGATAGCCGATTAGCAATAACTTTACCTTTGATTGCTTTGCGATCAACATACTCAATATCAAAATCACTAAGAAGCATGACCCATTTAGCCATATGACCCATCAAAGATGTTTGTAATAATAGATACTTGATGGAGTCAAATTTAGAAATGATTTTGATTGAATGACTAAGCATGTAATGCCTAAGCTTCTGAGAACTGAGTACCACTACCAAACATTCCTTTTACATTCCATGAGTGTTTAATTAAGCTCATAGCCAACAAGTGTTTGAAAGATTTAGTACACTTATCTATCTTTCCCATTCTCATCATGGTGTGCAAGAAGTGCTCCCAGTGCCACTAAGGTAGTTGAAATGTATAGTAATAATGGTAATTCTTGATATAGGAGGCATGAGGATGGGTGGATTATCCAAATAGTCTTTGATTTTATCAAAATATTTCTTGAATGAAGCATCCCATTTAAATATGGCGTCTTTGTGAAGCAAATGGTTGAAAGGTTGACATTAATCTGCAAGTTGAGCTATGCACCTGTGGATGGATTATAATTTTCCCTACAAACTTCTCAACTGCTTAAGTATTCTTGGAGGAGGCATATCCATAATTGATTTGACTTTAGAAGGATCAACCTCAAGCCCTCTCCTAGAAATTATGAAACCCAATATTTTACCCGAAGTGACACCAAATACACACTTCTTTGGGTTGATTCGTAACTAATATTGTTCCAACCGAGAAAAGATGTGTTCAAGGATGATCGGGTGTTCTTCTCTAGTCTTGGATTTACCCAGAAAGTCGTCCATGTAGTCTTCCATAATGATGTGGATGAGATCATGGAAGATGGATATCATGGCATATTGATATGTGGCACCAACATTCCTCAATCCAAAGGGCATGACTTGATAACAAAAATTTCCCATGGAATTGTAAAGGTCATTTTATGTTGGTCTTCTATTGCAATGTGGATTTGATTATATCTCGAGTAATCATACATTAATGACAACATTGCATGACATGTCATCAAATCCACAAGAATGATAATGTTAGGAAGCGGAAATTCATCTTTTGGACAAGCTTTGTTTAGATCTCTAAAGTTAGTGTAGATGTGAATGCCCCCAGTTAGCCTGGTAACATGAACAATGTTGGAGATCTAATCAGAATAATCTATAGGCCAAATTATACGAGCTTCTAATAATTTCGCTAGCTCAACCTTGACCAACAACGCAACTTGAGGATGCATCTTGTGAATTTTCTACACAGGTTTGGCATCAAGATGAAAAACCAAATGGTGTACCACTAATGCAGGATCAAGTCTCGAAATGTCGAAATATGACCATGCAAAGCTGATTGAGCCTCTTTGAAGAATACTAGAGAATATTTGATACTCCAATATTGACAAGGAGGTTGCCACATATGTGAGTCGTGGTTTGGTTGTGGTGCCCAAGTTAATCTCCTTAGTCTCTTCTATCAATATAGAGACCATTTTGATTGTTGTGTACCCATGAGGGGAAGATGAATGTCCTCATCCTCTAATTCCTCAAGGGGGTTTTCATCAAAGGATACACCCTTTATTTTTACTTTTGATTGATCTAGAAATGTCTCGAAGAGGTTTTCACTAAAATACCTTGAATTATTTTCTTGATTTTTACTTTTGTGGCTAAGGAGTTCATCTTCCCCAAAGTAGGTGTGTTGATCAAGTGTGTAAAAAAAAATTGGTCTATGATCCTCACGGGGAAATCCTTCACACAAACCCATCAATTCGATAAATTCCTCATCATTTTTAAATATGTCTAGGTGTGTGGAGCCATGTTGGTTCCAATTGATGAGTTCAGGATGATGAAGTGGAAGGTCAATGAAAAGGATGGTAGTGGAGAAAATGGAGGAGACATCTAAATCATCATAGGAATGTTGAATGAATTCAGTTGTGATGTCTTCAACAGGGAACAAAATCCAATATGACATTGTTAGAAGTACTTGGTGATGTAGAGGGCTTCTTTTGCTTAGATTCATACCCAAGTCCTTGATGTTTGACAATAGTTGGTAGTTCTATGGGTTGAAGTATACCTTGTTCATTTGCCCTTAATACTTTCCCTTGATAATTAACCTTTTGAGCCATCTAATAGGAAATAGGATAAGTTTCCTGAAAATATTCCAAGAGCGTGGTAGAGTTCTCAGGCTCTTCACGTATACCCATTAACTGATATCTTCCTTGATTTTCTCTTGTTCTAAAGTACCTAAAGATTGGAAAGTGGTAGATCCTAAAATCTTGATTTTCAATTCTTGTGATTTTTGTGATAAGGATGGCTTTCCGTAAGTATGGGGAGAAAGGGGAATAGAGCCCACATTGAAAGCAGTTCTCATTTCATACTCCCCACAACCCTTATTAGTGATATTGACCTTGGAAAAGGTGGATGCGAGGAGAGTAGATGGATTGGATGGCATGGAAAGTATGTTGGGATCAACATAAGGTGAGGATGAAATTGCATTGGAAGGTACAAATTCAATCCCATGGAAATGTCGAGAATGAGGGAAAGTAGCCTCAAGAGCATGACAATACTCAAAACAATGTAGGTCATCTTGAATGGTGATTTCAATACCATTATGTGGGAACTTAAGGCATTGATGATATGTAGATGAAATGACCTGCATGATGTGGATCCATGGTCAACTAAGCAGGATACTATAGCGGAGGTCAATATCAATGATGTGATATGTGTTATACTGCAATGTTGGACCAACCTGAATGGGGAGGCAAATATTTCCAGCTAAATCTCGCTCCATAGTATCATACAACTTGATGGTAATCACCTGATTATCTAAGTCAACTTGAGTATACCCCACCTATTTTATGAACTTCAACGTACACAAATTAAGGGAAGAACCATTATCTAATAGGACCCTCTTTACTTTGTGCTTGTAAATAAGGACTTAAATGTGTAGGGAACGATTATGTGATGGGTCAATTGGAGGCATGTCGTTCTGACTAAAACCCAACTGGTAAGTGGATGAAATGTGTCCTACTAATGCTTGGAATTGTGTGAGACCAATGTCAGTAGGAACACATGCATCTTGCAATGATTTGTGATGATCTGTTGGTGGATAGTGGAAGACTTAAGCATGTCTAAAATGGAGATTTATGTGGGGGGTTTACCAAGATGATCGAGGATATTATAATGTGGGCCCATTGGAGGCTACTAGGATGTATTGGATGGTCTTGGAATGGTAATGTGACCTCAAAAAGTAGTAACTCCACATTGAGGTTTCTTATCCTTCACTCTAATCATAGACACGTGATGATCAACTTGGGTAATGTAACTAACCATGTTGTCATAATTAAAGGGGACCCTAGTGTAATCAACATTATTGGTCCAATTGGTTTGACTATTATTTTGGGAATTATGTGAACTGACATTAGCATTAGATGTGCTAGCCCCCTGGGAATGGTTTGGAAAATTATTTTGATACATATGTTGTTGAGCATTAAATGAGGTGGATTGATTCCCTTCCAAGGTAATATCACCTCTATTTTCAATAAGATCTTGGACGTAATTCTTGAGCTTCATGCATTTATTGGTGCAATGTCCCTTAATCCTATGATAATCACAATACTCATTTTCCTTGAACCAATTAGAATTTGGTTTAGTGTCATCAAAAGGTTGGGTGACTGGATAGGTGACTGCATTAGCTTAGACTAGCTTATGAAACACTACATCAAGGGTTCTCCCAAAGGAGTAAAAGAGCATTTAGAATTACCTTGATTGGAAGATCGAGGTGTCCCTTGGGGAATGGATATTGCATTTTTAGTGGATGAGATGGGTATGTTTTGATTAGCTCGCAATGTATTAGACACCTAGATATGCTTAGTATTGGCTACACCATCATTGAAAATATTCTTATTTTAGTTCCAAAAGTGGGACTTATCATTAGAGGGTTTATTATTTTTTTCCTTGTAAATTTTGACTAAACCCTTAACTATAAGTTCCTTCTCAATGGTGACACCTTTCTAAATGATCTCGTCAAATGTGGAAGCACAATGAATGCACAAATAAAAATTCATTTTCGTGTGTAAATTTTCAATAAAGATATTCACCAATTTCTTTTCAAGTAAGTGACATGAGAGGTTACTATCTTGGGCTTGCCACCTTTGTAAATAGCTTGCATAACTATCTCCAGTACATTGTTTATTAGCACATAGATCAATCATTTTGACCTCATGTTCCAGATTATAGGAGAAATATGCCACAAACTTTTAAGCTAATCCACAAAGGTAGAAATAAAACCTTGGGGAAGGTGGAGGAGCCACTCTAATGCTTGTCCACCAAATATTTGAGGGAACAAACGAAGGAGGTAGTTATCATTATACACCACCTCTTGGAAAGTCATATAGAATTCTTTGGCATGATCACAGAGGTCACCTTTCCTTTATATTTATCGAATTTGGGGATCCCAAAATGTTTGGGGAAGGGCATAGTGGCAATGGTGTGATAAAAGGGGTAGAGGCACAATTCCTCAAATTTAAAAGACTTCTTAGCATTCCCTGCTTGTAAGTCCTTAAGTGCAACTTTAATGTCCTTCCATTCTCAATTAGGTGTTGTGGATGAGGGAGGGGCTTCCAAATTGGGATTAGACTAGTTGGTGTATGGATTATGTGGAGGTGGGAGATGATGAGATTGGTCGGAAGGTATTTTGTGTATGATGATTGTGGTTGAGTGGTGAAATGTGGTGGTTGTTGTGATGATTGAGATGGATAAATTTGTTTTTGAAATTGATTATTGTTGTGGAGGATGGGAATATGATGGTGGTTGAGATTGATAGTGTTAAGGATATTAAAATGCACTCCCACATGATTGTGTGGGAGGTTATGATGGGTGAGATTGATAGTTGTGAGATGTATTTGATGGTTGATGATGGGGTTGAGAGGAATATGATTGGGATCATGCATGTGGAGTGTGTTGTTTTAAGGCAGTTGAGGATTACTATATTTTTGTCAGGGTTCTTGAAATTGATATGAGGAGTGTTGAGGTGGATATGATTGATGCATGCTCCTACAAGGTGTAAGGAGGTTGAGTATGGCATGGATTCATAGGAGGTTTATAATGATATGGATCTTGGTGGATAGAAGGATCCACAAAAGGTGTTGACATAGGGTATTGATGGAATCATGGAGAGAAATATGAGGGTGGAGGATTAGAATAGGATTGGGGTGGATGATTAGTAGGAGATGGAACATGGGAAGAAGATGGAACTGAAGCATGAGAAGTATGATATACTGGTTGAACTGGTACAAGAGGAACATGATAAGGTATTGATGTAGGAACATTAGCCATGGGGACTGTCATATTCCCTTAAGGTGTCAGATGAGCAGATATTTTTGATATGGGATTTTGGATATTTTAAGGGATTGGACCTTGAAATTGTACAAATGTTGTAGGATCAGAACCATGAATAAGACTAATGTATGGAAAGCTAAGTGCGAAAATGCCTCCCTAATGCTAATTTTACAGGAGAGAGATACAAAAATTCAAACAAACTTTACAATTTACAATTCACTTAAGATGCACATTGAATAACAGAATAGAGAATTAAAACATCACACAATTAAACACCAAATTTATCATGGGAAAACCCTTATGGGAGAAAAACACACACACCAAGAAAATATCACTTTGTATTATAGTAAATGAAATTACATACAAGTTTATAGAACTTATACTATCAAATGTTCATTCACAGTACAATTATGGAAGCATAACATTTCCCTAATCAACCTCTTTGATCAATCTCTTTTATCAATCTATTTGTTACAATTACATACAATGCACTATGGAATTCACAAATTGTTTCTAATCATTCTAGGAAATCAATCGTTACATCTCCCTACCAAACCGAACAATTGTAACTATCATTATATTCTCCTATTGGAATGTCGAAGAGATTGGGAATAGTCTCTCTTTGAATTCCAACACTAACTCTAACATGCATACCCACCAAGATGTTTAGTCACCAAAGTGTCAAAGAGACTCTAGACCATGTCTCTCTAAACACTCAATGCCATTTTGATACAAGTCTGTCACTTACTACTCCATCCCATCAGGATGTTGAGGAGATAGTTTAACACCTCCCACTAAAATAGAGAGGTCTCACCAATATAGCTGCTATCAACATTGATTGTGGTCCCCACCGAGTGCTTTGTCCATCATTTCATCAAAATTTCAAAGGGACTTACTTCAATGTCCCAGCGAAGTCTTCAACTCCCACCAACGTAGTGACTTAACTGCCCATCAGGACATCGGGGAGACTGCATTCCATGTTCCGGTGAAGTTACAAGGTCCCTCCAACAAAGATACAAAAGGCTTAGATCGGGTTTTCGAAGGGGCAACTAACACTCCCACCAAAGAGTGACTATCCCACCGATACATAATGTGAACACAATCACCCACTTCCCAAGACGTTCATCGGGACTTCGATGAGACAAGACTCAAGGTCCCACCAAAACTGCACTGTCAAGCTGATGAAGCTTAAGCTCAATGCCAGGAAGTTTCAGACATTTTTCCTCAACATTCTCCCACTTGACGAGGAACTTACTAGCTCCTTCAAAATATTGAAGTCACTGAAGATAATAGGTCCCAAGGCCCATCGAATTGGCACACCATTTGAACTTATCTATGCTCACAGGCTTCGTCAATGCATCAACAAAATTCACCAGAGTATCAACCTTCTCCAAATTAACCTTTCCATCCTCCACCATATCACAAACAAAGTGGTATTGTATGTCAATATATTTTGCCCTGACATGGAAAGTTGGATTTTTTTGCCAAAAAGATGGCACTCTGATTGTCACAGCAAATAACAATCTATCCTGCATCAAAACCAATTTTAGAACACAAACGTCTAAGCCAACTAAATTCCTTATAGGCATGAGTTGCTTCTATATACTCATCCTTGGTAGTGGAAAAAGCGACTACAGCCTATCGCTTTCTCATCCAACTAATTGCACCACCAAATAACATGAACACATATCCACTAGTGGATCTTCTATTGTAAATTTCCCCTACCCAATTAGAATCCACATATCCACGAATGCTAACTGAACTCTATGATCCAATAGAGTAACCATGATAACATAAGGCATACTCAGAAGTACCCTTCAAATACTTGAACACTCTCTTCACAGCATCCCAATGCAGCCTTCCTAGATTACCATAAATAGACTAAGTACTCCCACTGCTTGGGAAATGTTTGGCCTGGTACAAACCATTGTATACATTAAAATACCAACTGCACTCGCATAAGGCACCTTGGTCATGTCCTCCATCTCAGCAGGAGATTTTAGACAATCTTCAATAGATAGCTTCATTCCCTGCAACACTAGAACTACTAGCTACTTGTAATATGTCATATTAAATCTCTCTAGGACAACATTAATATACTTTCTGGCTAAGCCAAAGTTTCATGTTTCCTCTATCCCTTCTGATTTCCATCCCCAGAATGTACCTAGATCTTTCATTTCAAATTGTGCTGACAACTAAGATTTTATATCAGAAATCATACCCTTACTATTCCCAATGAATAACATGTCATCCACATACAGGGCAATAATAAGAATTTAACCATTTTTAGTCTTGAAATACACACAATGATCAAATTTCGATCTCACAAATCCCAAAGACAACACATAACTTTCAAACTTTTGGTACCACATTCTAGGCGTTTGTTTTAAACCGTACAAAGATTTCTTTAACTTGCAAACCAGATTTTCCTTACCTTTTTCAATGAAGTGCTTTGGCCGGATATGTAAATTTCTTCATTCAAGTCACCATGAAGAAATTTTGTCTTCACATCCATCTGCTCAATCTCTAAGTCATACGTTGCTGCAAGTGACAATAAAAATTTGATTAATGTCAACTTCGCCACAGGAGAAAATATTTCTCCATAATCAATTCCCTCCACCTATGAATACCCTTTCATGACCAACCTTGCTTTATGCTTCTCAACACTGCCATCCAGACCAATTTTCTTTTTAAATACCCATTTTCATCCAACAATATTTTAACCTTCAGGCAAAGGTACTAGGTCCCAAGTTTCATTCTTCTTCAATGATGTCATTTCTTCATTCATCGCTCCCAACCAGGAACCTAAGTCAGACATATCCAATACCTCCCTAACAGTCCTAAGCTCATCAATGTTACCAATCAAAGCATAGGAACAACTAGAATTTAATATAGAAAAACCAAACCCTTCAAGTTGCCACTTCTCATGCGTAGACCTCCTCACAAGCTGAGGCTGAGGTTCTTCTTCATGATCAAAAATTTTAGAGCTTCTTGAGCTCTCCTCATTAATAGGTCCACTAGGAGTGCGTAGTTCCTCCTTCTCTGGAGTAAGTAGAATTTCAACTACATCCTTGTTCTCTACTTCTTTCACCTCTGACTATAGATCAACTGTAGAAAGTTTCAGCTCATGAAATATTACACTTTTGTTGTACAACACCTTCTCAATAACTAGATTCCAAAGCTTGTACCCTTTCACACCAATCCCAAAATTGATGAAGATACATTTTATTGCCTTATTTTCCAATTTTGATATTTTCTCATTCGGCACATATGCATATGCCTCACAGCCAAAGACTTTAATGTGTCTCAAAGAGAGATTTCTTCCAGACCACACTTCCATAGGTGTTTTATCCACAAGCGCTGAAGTGGGAGATCTATTAATTAAATAGCACACCATAGCTACAGCCTTATCCCAAAACTTTTGTTCCAAACCAAAATTGCTCAACATACTTCTATCCCTTTCCATCAGTGTTCTATTAATCCTTTCAGCAACTCCATTTTCTATGGAGTGTAAGGAGTGGTCCTATGTCTTTTAATTCCATGGTCTTTGCAATACATATCGAACTCTACTGAACAAAATTCACCTCCATTATCTGTCCTCAAGCATTTAATTTTTCTACCAATCATATTTTCTACCAAGGTTTTAAATTCCTTAAACTGATTGAAAACTTTTCTTTTTCTTTTTATAAAATACACAAATTTCCTTCTCAAATAGTCATTTATGAATGAGACAAAGTACACAGATTTTGATAACGAAGGTACATTTACTAGACCAAATACATCAGCAGCATGAATGCAATCCAAATTTCCATAAGATTTATGAGGACTCGAATAAAAGGAAACATAGTGTTGCTTTCCATATATACAATGTTCACAAAATTCGAATTCAAGGTTACAACCATCAAGCCCTTCAACCAAGCTTTTTTTTTTCAAGGATTTTAAGCCTTTTTCACCAATGCGGTCGAGCCTTTGATGCCACAACATTGTTTTCTTAGCTAGGAGCTTCACCTCTAAAGATTTTTCACCCACAGGTACAACGTTTTCCTTCTCTACTTGGTTTGAATTACATGACTTTATAGAAGCACTATTACATTGTACAACATGTGCATCCAGATTATACAGAGTGCCAATTCATGCACCCTTAGCCAGTACCATAGAACCTCTAGTCATTTTACATATACCGTTCGAAAAAGAAACTTGTACGCCAACATCATTTAGCTTATTTACAAACAACAAATTATGAGTCAAACCTAGTATGTGCATTACATCATTTATTCCTTTAATTCTTCCATCAGGAAATTGAATTTTGACTCTGCCACGGCCCACAATTTCAAGGTGAGAATCATCTCCTAGATGCACATTTCCACCAGCATACTTTTCATATTTAGAGAACCAACCTCTATGAGAGGTCATGTGAAAAGATGTTCCTGAGTCAATTAGCCAAACATCATCTGATACTTGAGTTTCCAAGGTTGCAATGAAGGCAAATACATCACTTTGAGAAGGTTCGTTATCAGAGGAATTTATATTTTTCTTCTTCTTCTCTTCTTTGCAATATTTATGGATGTGTATAGTCTTCCCATAATTACAACACTTCACCTCGGACTTCTTTCCAGGAGACTTTGATCTTCACCTCGGACTTCTTTCCAGGAGACTTTGATCTCCCCTCTTACTTGGATTTCAACTTCTTGTCCTTTTTCTTTCCTTTCTCCTTCGATCTACCCCGAACAACTAGAGCCTCCTTGGCCATCTCAAAAGATTTCCTTCGCATTTCTTATGATAGAAGCGAAGCAACCACATCTTCCATCTTGAAAGTGGTTGTTGTACTCCCAATAGCCATTACTAAATGATCCCAAGTGTCAGGAAAAGAACATAATAGAAGCATGTGATGATCCTCGTCATCTATCTTCACACCCATAGAAGCCAATTGAACAACAATCATGTTAAATGAATTCAGGTGATCTGCAATAGATGCTCCTTCCTCCATTTTTAAGAGAATACTTCTTCCTTAGAAATAACTTATTTACCAGAGATTTCCCCTGATAAATATTTCCAAGCTTCTTCCATAAAGAAGAAGTAGTCTTCTCTTCATGAACATTCAAGAGTATTGAATTAGCCAGACAGAGTATTATCAGACCTTTGGCTTTATGATCTGTGAGGTCCCAGTCTTCTTGTTTCATGCCCAATGGTTTGGCTCTAGAAATAGCAATCCATAGATCACGATCCATAAGAAAGTCTTTCATTTTTTAGTTTCCACAACTCAAAACTGTCACCACTGAATTTTTTAATCTCTATTCTTCCAGATGTGCTCACCATCTCAAATCTAGAATTAGTTTACAAACTAGATTTCTCTACAAAACTCCCACTCGAAAAAATCAGCACAAAAAACCTGACTCACCTACAAGGATAACACAACTGGCCAGGATTTGATACCACTTGTAAGGAAAGCTAAGTGCGGAAACGCCTCCCTAATGCTAATTTTATAGGAGAGAGATACAAAAATTCGAACAAACTTTGCAATTTATAGTTCACTTAAGATGCACATTGAATAACATAATAGAGAATTGAAACATCACACAATTTGAACACCAGATTTATCATCGAAAAACCCTTATGGGAGAAAAATCCACACACCAAGCAAAGATCGTTTTTATTATAGTAAATGTAATTACATACAAATTTACAGAACTTATACTTTCAGATGTTCATTCACAGTACAATTTTGGAAGCATAACATTTTCTTGATCAACCTCTTTCATCAATCTCTTTTATCAATCTATTTGTTACAATTGTGCATAATGCACTATGGCATTCGCATACTATTTACAATCGTTCCAGGAAATCAATCGTTACATCTCCCTATCGAACCGAACAATCATAACTATTGTTTCATTCTCTTGTTGGAATGTCAAAGAGACTAAAACATTCTCTCTTTGAATTCCAATACTCACTCTGACATGCATACCTACCAATATGTTTAGTCATTAGAGTGTTGAAGAGACTCTAGATCATATCTCTCTGAACACAATGTCACTTCGATACAAGTCTATCACTTACTACTCCATCCCATTCGGATGTCGAGGGGATGGTTTAACACCTCCCACCAAAATAGAGAGTCCTCACCAATATAGCTACTATAAGATTGACTGTGGTCCCCACCAAGTACTTTTTCCATCATGTCATTGCCATTTTGAAGGAACTTACTTCAATGTACCAAAGAATTCTTCAACTCCTACTGACGTAGTGACTTATAACTACCCACCAGGACATCAGGGAGACTACATTCCATGTTTTGGAAAAGTTACAAGGTCCCATCGACAAAGATACAAAAGGCTTAGATCGAGTTGTCGAAGGGATGGATAAGAGACTCCCATCGAAGATTGATTATCCCACTGATACAAAATGTAAACACAATCAACCAATTTCAAAAATTTCCATCGGGACTTCAATGAGATAGGACTCAAGGTCCCATCGAAACTGCATTGTCAAGCTAATGAAGCTTAAGCTGAATGCCAGTAAGTTTGAGACATTTTTCCTCAACAACTAAGGCCTGATCTGAATCCTAATTTAGGAATTCGGATGGGAGATGGAGGAACTTATATTACTAAATTATTCCCAAACTCTAGTATGGTCCAAGGGTTCTTGGAGGCTTGGTTCATTGTAGAGTAGTTTAGTGAGGATGGCTTTGGAACGTGCATTTATAAGGTGATCAATCATGTGCACATTTGTAGGATTGTTATAATGCTCTTGAAGACTAGGAGTGAACTCGGGTTGGAAAAATATTTCATCTTCGATAGATACAAGGTCACGGGGATAATCAGGATCCAATGGTTTGTCTTACATGTTTTTTTGTTGAGGTTCTTCGCTATTAGGTAGGTTAACAACATATGATGATTGGTGAAATTGTTGTTGTTCCATAAGCTTCTTGAGTTGTAATTATGCAGTGATGGGCATGAAATATATGTGGATGATTGGATTGAAGGATGATGATGACTCTAATCCCAAGGATATGACCAAACAAGATTGATTGGATAATTGATTTACCACTTTGATTTGACTTGAGAACTTAAGTTGATGATGATGGGGTTGATTGATACTTGAGATAGGCTACATTCTCAAGCATGAGGGATGGTGATGATGAGATTTCACTTGAGATAGGCATTATTCTCAAACAAAAAGGATGATGATGGTAGAATTGTACTTGAGATAAGAAAATTTCTCAAGCATGGTTGATTTTAACATGAACTACGCCCCTTGCTCAAGGTGAGTTGATACAATCGATGAGGATTGCTAACTTAGGATAGGCGATGTTCCTAAGAAAACGTGATGATTTTGATTGGATTAGGATCAAAAATTTCTCAAACAAGATCTAAGAGGATATATTTTGATGTAGGATGATGGGGATATCAAAACATGCATTTAGAGATGTCCTTGTGTTGATAGAGTGATGATTCGATGGTTTTGAATGTGGGTGGTATGACGAAAATGACTAATATGAGTAATGTATGGATGTGAAAAATATTTTGATTACAAGATGGATTTGAAACAACTCGTGCTATCTTTCGTCAAGAGGATTCACTCTCTAGATTTTGTATAGGGAACAGGTCTAAGAAGAGTGCTACTCCACCTGCCTAGAAACATATATGCCTAAGGATGGAGTCACCTATCCATAGAGCAGAACCACCAAACAATGGATTTTCCTAACTACAAGACCACCTAAGAACAACACGGATCCACCTAACAAGGATTTTATCAAAAGGAAAATAGATTCACCCAAGAACAGGATGTATCCACCTAACAACGTGTCTTCCCATCGACAAAGTAGAATTGAATAACTACAAGATCGCCTATTAGCGAAGCCGCCCATTTAGAACATATTTTCCTGAGTATTACAAGATTAGCTTTCTGTAAAATCGCCTATTTAAAACAGATCTACCTAAAAGAAATATGGGATCGCCCAAGTACCGAGCAGATTTTCCCAACAAGGGTTTGATAGAACACTAATGAATCTACCTAAGAAGAACAAACCCGCCTATGGACAAGGCAGAATCATCCAAGGATGACCGACTAGGCTAAAGAGTGAAATCACCTGTGAATAGAGTGAATCCACCTAACGAATGATAACAACTAAATGACAAAGGACAAATACAAAAAAAAAAACTTGACACAGACATGATGGATTGATAGACACACATTAGTAATCACAAGAAGACACACTAGATTGCACAAACCTAGATTAGTCAAGTAGGAGTGATAACCTAATATAGCCCCACTAGCCTAAAGGCTAATATCTTAATATCGGTGTGAGGCACCTCTATGTCAAGCGTTAATAGATAAGGATCTAGTGGCACAAGGGCTCACCTTTTCCCTTTCTTTGGAGGTCCTAAGACCTTTTCGAAAGAGCTCCTATCTCTACTCAAGGAGATACATGGTGAGTAGCTTTGGGCATGATATTGTACCCTACACTGCACTAGGCAATGACAAAAAGGTCTTAAGCTAGGCTAAGACAGGTGATTTAGTGCATCCTCTAAATACCAGGAGGGTATGTGAGGCACATCCATGAACACTAGCCCATCACAAGTGTGGGTTGGGAACGTTAGACAAGCCATTCAGACCAACCTTGCACTCTTAGCTCGGTATCGCCCAAGTATCAGAGCTTCACTAAACACGACATGACTAGATTGGGGTACAACTTGTGTTCCCCCCCCCTTTATATACCCTGTCAGTTCCTGTGGTTGAGGTTGTCCCTTGGGAAGATGAAATCCCCAAGCATGCCTCCTAAAGGAAAGAAAATGCTAGGCATTTCTGATCTCCAAGCTCACATGTAGCGCAAGGAGAGAGCATACATGCAAACTAGCACTCCGAGGTAAACACAACAAGACTTAGGTCAAGAGGGGAGCATACGTCAACAAGATATCCCAAAAAATCACACTATGTTAATTGACCCTTTAATGAAATCAAAATTTACATAGATTAGTGAGAAAAATGCAAAGTATTTGACAACTTCCTATCAGAAATGTGTTAGTAGTTTTGTACACCAATCTTGAACTATGTGAGGCTGTAGACAAACATTAGTACAATCACAAGCACAATGATGAGTTAGTGGATTAGTATTGAATACATAAGAAATGGAAAATTAAATCAAAAAATTGAATGCACTCAGGTTACCTATAGATCCACCTAAGTACAAGGCACGGCCACCCTTTCAAAGAAGATCCACCTATCTGGGAGTAGGATCGGTCAAGTTTAGGATCACCTTTGTGGAAGCGCAGTTGTCTTTTTGGAAGCAAGTTGACCTATCTACAATAGATCCGCCCACGAGTAGGATCACCCATGTGTAGAAATATATGCTCTTCTAGAGTAGATCTGGTCAAGAGTGCAATCACCCTTGTGCAAGCAAATTCACCCTTCTGGAGTGGATTCGCCTCTGTAGAGATAGATTTTCCTATTCTCCAAGAAAGGTATCTGGGTATTAAGGAGTTGAAGTGTAATTTCCATTGTAAGAAAGGAGTCACCCATTTATAGAGTGGATCCACCTATCTGGGATGAAATTGCCTTTGTGTGAAACCAACAGATGAAAACAACCAATAAAACTATGAAATTTTGTTAGCAAACCTATGGATGGGTCTCACTGGGTGTGCCAGAATGTGTGCAAGGAAAAATGTCCTTAAAATGAAATGAAATTGCAATAAAAACTAAAAGAACACAAATAACCAAACAAAAATCAATATTAGGTAATAAAAGAGCTCAAATCTTCAAGGAATTTGACGAAAACCAAGTATGACGAAGCCCTCGATGCATAGATTGCCCCCAGTTGATCAATTTGGATGTGTGCTCAATGAAATTTTGAAATAACATTTCTAAATTTCTCAAAAGTCCTCCAAAATGGCTAAGTGTTTTAGAATATGAAATGGGGAGAGATGAATGGAGGGTTGAGATTGATTGGGAGAGGATCAATGGATAGGGATGGTTGAGACATCTCAACTCATGAGATGATGCCAAGTGGCATCATGAGAAGAGATGTGGGGTAGATGATCTCTCAAGCCCTAGGATTGTGACAAGTGTCACCATGTGGAGTCTTGAGAGGGAGATTGAACCTAAAAAGGTACCATGTGGATGTGGAGAAGATCAAGGTCATAAAGTCCTTGCTTGTCCTACATTCCTAATGTAGGACAAGGAGAGGAATAAAGGAATTTTAAATTCCTTTTGGCTAATATCCATGTGCCTAAAGCACATGGGGTCTTTCCCAGAAGAGGAAAATTTAATGAGGGTGTGTGAGGGGATAGGTAATACATGGAAAGGGATTAACCCTTTCCTAATCTTAGGATTAGGAATGTCCAAGTGATTAAGGGAGATTAGGTGAAGATTAGGATTAAGGGTGAGTGATTAGTAGAGCAAGTGAGAAAATATGGAAGATGTGACACTTGGTGAGAGAAAATGGGAGAATTTGAGGAAATAAGGTAACTAAATTAAATAAATAAATGTATTTATTTAATTTAGGGAAGAAAGGGAATAAAGGTAAGATAAGCAATTAAACCAATTAATTACTTTAAGACCTTAGGAGAATTAGGGGTGAATTAATAATATTAATTAAAATATTATTTAATTAATTTGGATAGAAGGGAATTAGATGAAATATCACATGAAATTGGTCAAACGCAAGTGGTCAATTTTAGGTTTCTACAATCCCAAAATCTGTCATAAACCCCCTCATGATCCTAATCCTTCACGAGATCCCACCATCCCTATCCTAGCAAATCATATCAAAGCAAAAACTAAATTGGCATCCAAACTAGCTCATCCAAAAGCTTCATCCAACCCTAAGTTATCCATTCCCTCACATATCCTTCATCCTATCCAAATACATTCTTCTTTCCTTCCTTTGATCTTGATTATCCTATCCATATCCTTCATCATATATCCATCATCCTATCCAGTTCATCCCTCTACACTTTTATCTTTGATCTTGATAAAACTAGGGGAAAAAATTATCCATGTATATGCTTTGGACAATGCAAACCCTTACTCTGTCCACAATCCATATCCTTTATGCACCATTCTCTCAACTCAAGAATATTTTACTATCTTCTATTCACAATTGTACTACCTTTAGTATGGGGCGTATTTTTCCTTTGCAACATAATCCTTGGAGATCCCTTCTCTTATCTTCCATTTATCCACCTATCATGGCCTCATAAATTATCAGTATCAAGCTATTATAATAATTTTAGGTCGCTTTTCCATCTCATAATCAATGATCCTATTCTTAATTGGGGGCACTTTTCCTTGACCTAGTAATAGTGTACATGTAATAATAAATTTACTATCTTCCACTTATCTATCTATCATTGTGCTTGGACTCATAAGTCTAGTTCAAGTAAACATATCGTTAATTTTTTATTTTACTTGGATTAATAAGTCTAGTTCAAGTAAACATATATTTATCTATCATTTCGCTTGGGATTATAAATCTAGTTCAAGTAAGCATATCCATCTATCACGGTTTCAATAGTTATCAGTATCTATTGCCTCACCTAGCTACCTATCATAATAAATGTCATTGTGTTTCAATCTCATAATAAATGATCCTATACCCAACTAGGGGCACTTTTCCTTGACCTAGTCATTGGACTTGATCTATGTCACTATCTTGAGAATATAATTTACACATACACTACTTACACTTGACACTCAAACAAAAGCAAACTACGCATTACATCAAAAGATCGAGCTTTCATGGAAATATTAAGCAAGAGACTACTACTAAACTAAGTTTTCTACCTACATAGATTATTTCCTAACTTATCTTTATCCATTTTCTATCCAACCAATCCAGACCTTAATGGATGTATCTTTACTATAATAAGCACTATCTAAAATGAAACTTATTTTTTGGAAAGAGATATAATGGTTTTTGACTTGTCTTTCCAGTTGGTCCTTTTCTTTATTTATCTCTTTAAATGTCTCATTCTTATGCTTGTTCGACGGCACCTCAATCTTTCTATATCTCAATGTGTCTAGAGAAGCTTCGAATGGTGCATAGTCATTGTTTTTGTCTATCATGTTTGTGGAACATTCTTGTAATATGACCATGGTGAATACTTACCTTATGTGTGGTTGGGTAGCTTCTTGCATAAACAAGTGTCCTTTGCATAGAAGGTCATTTGTATCTTTTGTGTACTAGATTATCATGCTCTAATTCTTCCTTCCTCGCATATTCTAACAAGGTTTATGTATGTCTAGTATGAATAAGAAGAGCCATTTTCTTTTGCAGAGTCAAAGTTCATGCAAGGGATACGTCATCTTGGTTCCTTATATTCAGTTCATAACATCCACTTGCTATATCAAAATAAGGATTGTTCTTTGCATTTTCTTTAGCATAACCAAAGCACAAAGTATCTTTCCATTTTCATGTCCATTCATTTCGCATATTTCCATCCACCCCAATTTTGATTTATAAGCTTCGTCTAATATTTGATCAACAGTCTAATTGTCATCATTGCATCTTGTTGCATTTACATATTTCCTACACACACAAATATAAGTCATAAAATGCATATCATGCATATCATTGTATCATAATATGATCATCGTAGAATCATATATAAACAAAAATCAAATCACATTTATATCCTTCTTGTCATGAGCTCGACTGGAAAATTGTTTTTTAGTGAACTTGTCAAGGGGGCATTCTACCTCCATCCCTCAACACACTGAGACATGTCACTAGTAGAATTTTTCATACCATCATCATTTCTCTGAAACAACATCATGAAATGCATTGTCTCAATGAGAGGCAAAATGTAGACACCTAAAAATGACTAATGCATTTCCATCTTTGCATTTATTATTTTCTCATCAATTCTTCTATTTATATTAATTAAATATTGCTTAATTATTTAATTGAGATAATGTTTCCCATTTTCATCTATAATAATTAAATAATATAATTATTTAATTATCTCAATTTTGTTAGCAACTTGGGGAGATTGTTGAAGTTTGTCATCGATGATTCCATTTGGCAACATGAGCATGGAAGGTACATAACAATGTGATACAGTGTTGTCATTGATGTCAACATTGTTGTGAATCATTTTGATCAATCCTTACAAGTTTTAAAGTTGATAAGGAAGACATTTGTGCAAAGTGAGTTGGTCTAAAAAGATCAGTTGCATGGAAATCTGACTAAATGTCAAATTTGCCAGTTCAGTGTACAACAATGTGTTGGTTTTTGGGTCCGCACCACTCCACAAATGAAGATATCACTCTGCACTTCTAATATTTTTTTTTTGGATATTAGATGCACCTAAATCCAAGATTTCATCTTGTTTGGACAAGTAGTTTGAGAGATATGAGTAACAGAGTTGGGCCTGGCATATTACAGTCATTTTTTTGTATAGTGTGTTTGTATGGGAGAAATGCGGATTCTCCCATACAAACACACTATACATAAAATGATTGTAATATGTCAAGCCCAACTCTATTACTCATATCTCTCAAACTTGATGTGTGGTTCGCAAGTCGTCCTTGGATTTAAGGAAGTGTGTACTTAAAATTTTAATGGTGTTTACACGAGTAACGACCGACCTGGTGTTTACACTAATTGCGGTGGATAATTATTGTTTATATAATTATTTAATTATCTCAATTTTTTGTTATATTTATATTAATTAAATAATTTTAATTACTTAATTAATTTATCATTTTCCCTCCAACATTAATTTTGGTCCTATGTAATTAAATATTTTTTAAATAATTATTTAATTACCTAACGCTTCTCCCAATAATGAAATAGTTTAAAATAATTTATTTAAATTTGAATTAAAATTTCTCCTCCAAAATAAAATAAACAAAATTAACATTTTATTTATTTTCCCCAGCTATTTTTTATGAATTAAATTAATTAATTTAACTCTTTCAACTATTACATCTCATCAATCCAATCTGATTTTAGCTTCTACCCTATCTCAATTTTTCTTACCCATTGATTCTCCTAAATAATCTCCACCATTGATCAAATATCAAGTGTAGCATATAAATAAAACCCTCCATTCACACATTATTCTCTAGTGATCATTATCAAGCAAGAAGAATTATCATTATCAAGCAAGCTTTTCCAAGATCTCATATCTCCTATCTATTATCTTTGAGCAAATATCACTATCTTGGCTATCCTACTATCATTGTGTTATCATGGTTATGATATTTTGAAGAGCAACCCACATACCAAACATGCAAGCTACTATCACAAAAATAATGAAACAAATAAAGATCTAGGTTATGGTATAATTTTTTATTATTTGATTGTATGCATAGACCTTGAGCTTTATTCAGTGATTGTTGAGTGTGAATTTGGTACTTTCATTTCCATTTTCATCATCCACGGTAAGGATATTAGATATTATGATAAATGCAAAAATTAATTGAACTAAATGGGAGGGTATTTAACTAACAATTAACCTAGATAAATGAGTTGGTACTAATATTAGATATTATGATAAATGCAAAAATTAATTGAATTAAATGGGAGGGTACTTCACTCTAGATCCGATGTAGATATCACTATACATTTGTTAGAATCCCATTTTCCATGAAATTAAAATTTAATAACTTGTTAAACAATTGCTGCTAATATGGAAATTCGACTATGCACTTTCCTAATTCACCTTTGTGAATGCAAAAATGATCTTTGTGAGCATGCGTCTAAACTTCTACACATAACTGAAAGTATGATTCATAGATCCAATCTACCTAAAAACTTATGACTAAAACTTGACCACCTCTATGCATGTGCTCTAAATCTAGTAAGGGATAAGTGGTGTTTAGAAACACATTTGCGAAATTTTGTTGAATTGTAAGGGTCATGTTCTCCTTAATTAGACCCCCAGATGGACTAATTCAATGATCATGAACCAAGATTGAGAACATTAAGCAAGCATGTAGTATGTTTCTAGGATAATATCGCAAGCACCATTTAATTAGGGCTAGTCCTTAAATACACCACCCTAGAAAGCCATTTGGAATTATTTGCATTTTAGTTAGATTGCAATGTCTATTGAAAATATCAACATGGTTTTTGAATTTTAAAATTTTGAAGTTCAAATATGTGGGTGTGGAAATGATTTGGATCAATTTTGCACTCATGGATTTGAACTAGAATGTAACAAGTACATTTAGCAATGAAGATTAATTTTGGGAGATAAGTAACGGTGAGCTCAAGGTAGGATAATGGCATTTGTCAGATTCTATGGAAAATACACCATCTTACACACTTGTCAATACATATAGGACAACCTATTCATCACAAGTCCTAAACATAAGGAAAAAGGTTATTGGATATTAAATTTTCACCATTACAATTTGAAAAGGAAATAAAAATAACCTTTTCAAATAATCTAAATCTAAGCAATTTTCTTAGATTAATTAGCTAGGACATTAATCAAAATGCACAAGAAAACTTTTGTATATGACAAAGAAGGAATGAGAAGGACTTAGCTTTGTGTTACTCGATGATGTTTGACTATAAATTGTCACTTAGTGATCCAAAATGTTCTTTAATATTATATTTGGTTCTGGAATGCTCTAATAGGTTACTAACTAACCTTTGCTTTACTCTAGGTCAAATTTGTGCATGTAGAATTGAACCTTGCTCACAACTTAAACCTCGGCACATACAATCTATGAAGTTCTAGTTGCCTAAAATTTGTTCAGCTCGCCTCCTCAAATTTGAATTTGTAGGCAAGGATCTTCTCATTTGTTAAACCCTAAGGATTTGATTTTAAAAAATTGATAAGGGTTGGAGACAACAAAAAACCATGCAAGATGCTTTAATCTATAATGAAGTTCAAATGTTGATATATGTTGTTCATGCAATGATATGTTGTAATGCTTGGATGGAAATATATTAGATGTCTAAAATGGAATCAAGGTTTGTCTTTTTATACAACACCCTAACAAGAAATTTGAAATGTTTCACACTCAAGTCAATAGGTAACAACTAGTTAGGAAGGAGTTGGCTTGGGCCCAATTTAAATTTTGAGTTGAAAAGTTTTGGGATCATTTTGACGTTACAATTTTGACTTGAATAGGAAAAAGTATAAGTTAAGAATTAAGACCAATACCTAGGAGTGTGTGCAAATAAATTAGATTAGGTTCAAGTAACTTCTCAATCTCATAAAAACACACTATTTGTACACTAGTCATTGCATAAAGAACAGCCTAATCAAAGAACACAAACAAATAGATAAAATACAACGTATACAATTTTCAACATTAGAATAGCTTAATATTATATTATTTTTAATAATTTATACATAGACAAGAGGTGAATATAGCTAACATTTTGCATATGTTGCCAATCAGTCTCAAGAACATCATGATGCAAATGGAGGATGACTCGGTGAGTGACCAAACATAAGAATAAATTGGTTCGCAGAAGAGACATGCAGACTGCACAAAGGGAGCACCGCCTAGAGTTTGATATGACGTTTAGAGGGACACCATGTTGTATTACCCATTGTACAAGCTCTTCTTTTCCAAGTTACCCAGGTATCACTTTGAGTGGCTTGTTGCTTGGGTTCGACAGCATCCAGCTGATGGTAACCAGATGTCAAGAATGTATGGAATTTGTACTCGTAACTTTCGCTTCTATAGATGAAGCCTCGCATATTCCCAACTCCACCATGGAGAAAGTTTCCTAAGCTGATAGCACCCTGGATTAAGATGTTCCTTGTAGAGAACGTAGAATGTTTGCATGTAATCATATCCAACGAAGAGCGTATGTGAATAAATGGAAGGAATATATACCAAGGAAGAGCTGTAAAGAATGATTTACCCACTAACGAGAAGAGGCACTGACTGTCGTGCAAAAGGAAAAAGACTCGAAAACCATGCCATTTGTCAAAAGAACAGGATTTAGAAGAAAGATATTAGGTGAGGGAGGATGCAGGGTATGGATGGATGGAGCACTCTGTATATGGGGAAGGAATAATTGTTTGTATTTTGTTGTGGGTTAGATGTAAAATTGTTATTGATTGTTTTATCGTTAAAGAGTGTAATGTTTGAGTAGAGTTGAAGAGATCTATTGATGGAAATTCAAACAAAATAAGAATGACTTACAAACTCTACAAAGAAGTGTTTATCTTCTACTCGTATTGCATGCTTTGAATCTATCCATTATATTGTTTTCCATACAAAAAATTGAACACTTACAAAAAAAAGTAAATTAGGGTAGAACCAAAGAGTTTCCGCACTTGCTAGTGACTTGTGCAATCCTTAAAAATTGAAATGAACAATCAAAAAGGGACAAACTTCTTAAATCAAAGGGGTTTTCTTCAAATGACAATGTCAAGGGTTCTCACAATCGAGATCTAGGTTCAAATGCCCAAAGTGGCATCTAAGCATCAAAGAGTGTGGTACAAGCAATAAGCCTGCAATTGGTCCTTAGTTGATATATGTGGTGGACATGTTGATCCTTAGTGCACATATTGTACAAGGTGTGAATCTCACAACTAAATCCTCACTAAATAACTTAAAAAAAGACAAACTTATTAGAAAATATTAAATTTTGTAGGAGTTAATTCATTTTGATACCCCTACTTGTCAAGGTCATAGCTCCTAGCATATTACTTGAAGACCAAAGTTTGTATATGTTTTGAAAAGCTTACATAATGAACTAATAAAACTAGGTTGTACCATAGTGTGGACATAATCCAACTATTGCATCATTGAAATTCTGCTCTAAAAGCTCTAGAAATGTAAACTACAAAAAATGAAAAAAAGAATAAAATAAAATTATAAAATCTTCACAAATTTGTCTAAGAATGTCACTCAAATAACTAAAGATGTTTTCTCTATCATTCACCCCTCCTTGAGAAACAATTGGCTCCATTTCTCATAGTTTCTACATTAGATAGAGGAATTTGTGGTTACTTTTGTTCTTCGTGAAATATTTGTCCTGATAGTAGAGTGGAATATGTTAATTATTTATCTCCCAAGAATGCATTAATGATCATATTACTATTCAACAATCTTTTATGTGTTTAGCAATGGCAGAAATATGGTCAAAGTAATTCTACATTAAATATTGGGTACAACTCCCAATTTGAGAAAGAATGACGAGGTAAGCTCAAATTAATTATTAAAATGTAGATCTAGTTTAATTTTAGATACCAGTAATATATCTCAATTTAATTGAGATGTAGATTTTTTTTCCAAAAATACTACATTCTATTTTGACAAATTTTATTTACAATATTCTCAAACAAACCGGCCCTAGAACTAGAATTCTCAAACGTGCCCTTAGAATAGTAGGGGCCCACCCAAACCAATCTATAGCCTCCCACCCACCACTATAATTCCCTCCCACCAATTCCCACCCCTACTATTCTAAACTTATTTAAAAAAATTTATAAGCAAATTCTTTATAGCATGGATAGAGCAATTCTTGTGGTCCTTCTAACTGAATCCTTGTTAACCCCATTGCATTTGTAATAAACCTTTATAGAGAACAATTCATCTATTTAACATTTAATATCTGTTTATTTATTTTTGGGTAGTGTAATGGTTTAAGATTGTGGTTTTTCATCAAATACTTCAAGATTTATACATAATGTGGAGCCATTAGGTACATCATTCTAATTTGTGCTCACTAGAAAGTTGGAGCTTCTAGAAACAAAGATCTTCATTCCGAAAATTAATATCTGTAGACCTCAAAATCAATTATTTACTTTCCACTTATCAAAGATAATGTACAACAATGGAAACTACAATGTCAATTGAATGAGTTAATCCTTGGACTCTGTGAGGCGTATACTTCACTTAAAATCTAAGCACATATTCCCTGCCACCATTAGAGTCTAGTGTCAATTCCAACTAGCACAACATCAATGTCCACAGACTCAATACCATTAGATGTTTTTGAAAAATTAAGTAGCATTTACAGGGTGTTGTACCCTTCACAAAGGGCCCAAGGGGCCAAAGGACAACATAGTTCAAAACATAAATTGAACTATAGGAACAAACAGAAACAGCTGACAGACACCCGAAGGAATTAGCAGACTGTCAGTTGTAGAACAAACAAAATTAGACAACCCCCGAACCCGAGGGATCTAAACTAACTCCCCAAACCCGAGGCCGAGAAGAAGCAGCAGATTTGGGGAGACCCTTCTTCTTCCGCAGCACAACCGACCAAGGAGGCTCGGAATGGAGAACCAACGAGCAGGGCGAGTGGAGCGGATCCACAGTAGCCAACCCGAGAGAGGAGCCATCACGCAGCAAGGGAGCTGACAGCAAAGCAACGGAGGTAGGAACTGGCAAATGAGCAGGCTCTGACTGAACAGCAACAGCAGAATCCGCAAGAACGATAGCAGAAAGATTTGCAGCAGGGCTAGACGGAAGGGGGTCCAAGGAAGGCTCAGGAAGATCATCCTCCTCAGAAGAACTAACTGAGGGGGGAGAGCCAACAGTGAGGTGGTATGTGGAAGCATTCTTCCACCAAGTAGCAGCGCTCTTGCAGCGAGCAAGGGGGCAAACATAGGCCAAATGACCAGTGGAGAAGCACCTCTTGCAACAAAAGGGGAGGCCCTCATAGTCCAGCAGCTGCGTCCAAGGTCTGTCCTCCACCATTAAGATCACATCCCCATGGAGAGGTTTGGTGATGTCCAAGTCAACTAACACCCGAGCCACCGTAGGATGCCCTAAGTCACGAGTAGTCAAGTCCACCATCAGGAACCGACCAATGGAGTTGCCAATAGCTTCATAACATGACTCCTCCCAGAACTGGAGAGGGAGATTCGGTAAACGTACCCAAACAGGTCTGGTATTTAGCGGCTCAGTGAGCGGATTGAAAGAGCAAGACCAAGGCTGGATGGACAACGAATGAATCCCCCACATCCACCCTTGATCCAGCACGCAAGCACGCTCTGCAGCCGAGGCAAAAGTAGCAAGGAAAAAACCCCGAGCACAAGGGTACAACTCAATTAGCCCAGAAACAACGGGCTTCCAAGAGGTAGAAATCCAAGCATGGAGATCCGGGAGTGAAGGCCAAAAACCATTGAACCTACAAACCACACCCAATTTCAGATAGTATTCCTCATTTTCAGCAACTTCAGGTCCGTAGACCACCACCGGTGAGGCACGGGCACAAGGCAGAGGTTTCACCCTAGCCAGAGCAGGAACAGAACGATTACCAACCTTGGAAACAGCCTCAGAAAAAGATTTCCCCAGGTGGCCCGAAGGCAGAGGAACACTAGCAGGGAAGGAGGAAGGAACATCCACACCCACTCCACACCCAATGGATGGGCAGCCAGAAGGAAGAGCAGACGCAGTAGGAACAGCACCACCACCACCGTCCACAGAACCCAACCCAATCCCCAAACCCCAGCACGCAGGAGGAGAGAACGCAGCAACAGGGAGCCGATGCCCAAGAGGAACAGGACCCCCGCACGGAGCATCACCACCGTCCCCAACCCCCAGCCCAATCCCCAAATCGCCGCCAACAGGAGCAGAGGCCGCAGCAACAGGGAGCCGTTGCACATTTTGAATAGGTTTCCCGCTCGGAGCAATCACGCACAGAGCCATCTTTCAACCAATACCATCAGATGTTGATAACACAACATTCCCAAGATAAAATCATGTGTAGGGAATACCAATATGCATAAGGTAGTTAAATTGATGGGAAATTTCCAATCTCTATACAATGAATCAACATTAAAGCTTTGTTCTCAAGTTATGACATCAATTGGTGAGTTATCGAGCTTGGACAACTACAATGTAAAAATATGAAGTTTGTATGCAAATCTAAAATTAAGTAACCTTAATGTGTTGTTACCATAATTAGATCCATCTTCTTTATGATGCTAAAAACTAGCACTTGCACTAGGGGGGTGCAAGGGTTACGCCGATAGAAAACTACATTAAAACAAACATGGTAATGAGGTGTAGTTTGAAATAAATGCAATCTTGTTTGTAAAATTTACAAAATGTTTTTATTATATATTTGGTGATAGCAACGTGAGTGAAATATTTGTAGCTATTTTGTTTGTGGTGAACATTGCTACACCAAAAACTACTCAGTTGTAATAAATGTGGAATAATTCTATATCTACATGGAATGCAGAAGATACCATACTTGTTTCATTGTACTTGCTTTTAAGAGGTAATTTATAATGACACCATATTAGAAAAATTGAGAAGACAATGGCTACTTTTTTATTTCAACGCCAGTTTCATTTAGATTCTGAGAAATAAAGTATGGCAAAGAATCATAGAATTCAACTTGGGAGCATTGTTTAAAAGGAAATCCAACAAAACCGCTTCCTTTTGACCCCATATCTTTAATGAAATAATGAACATCTGCTTTCTTCAGATTTGGGAAGGCCATGTCTGAAGCCACTTCCCCTGTCACCATGTCCTGCCATCACAAAAAGGGGTATAGTATAATATGAAATCTAGATGTCTATGAAAATAATTAAAAATATTCATCTCAAAAACAAAAAATGATTTACCTAGATGAGAATGTTTGTGATTTTAAGCTCTTCAAGGTTTCGAAATGTGCCAATGAGGACCCCAAATGGGGTACCTATCCCTATTTGAAGGGATAATTTTTTCAAGGATTTCATAGATGGAAGCTATTCAAGAATGAAATTTGTGATGCCTCTATTTCTTGCAGAAATGGGAACGAATTGAGCTCAAATTTACACAACATGAAACAATCCTTTATTTTGAGCTCGACCAACTAGGGGCAATTTGTAGTAAAGTTTTCTACAGAAGAAGTTCCTAATGAAATTGGGTGCACAGATTTGCAAATTAAACAAGTTGACACAACGCTTGGTCACAAACTTCTCAAGAAGTGGGTACACTATTATGAGCTGTTGCAGTCTTCCATCAGTTAAATCAGCTACATCCCAAAAAGAGGAAGCCTTTAAAAACATAAAACCCCTAAACTCTCTAGGTGTTTCTATAAACCAAAAACCCTCAATTTCCAAAATCCTCATACCATGACAAGTGACTTAACTCAAGATTCTGCACAAATTGTGTCATGCTGTCAATGATGCCAACGAGGAAAAAATGGGCAGAGCTTACAGGAAAAATTGCGAAGCCCCACCACCGCAGAAACTTTTTAAAATGAGACAAACCAAAACCAATTTTCCTACAGCTACTGCTTCAATCTATTCATGGTAAACGAAAAGTGGATCTGAAAATATCAAGATTTTAGCGCTAAACTATATTTCACGCGTGACTGAAATCCGATATGATTAGAAGATCTAATACTAAATGTGAATCAAACTATGTTTTTAGAAATCAGGAGAGGAATGTCTAATGGTGACTTTGTTTCCGGCATGAGACAAATTTCAGACTGAAAGCTCACACTAAACTTTTCAATTGAAAGCTAAAATCTCAACTGTTGCAGCCATGGAGCTTCTGTGACCATCCTTTCAATTTCTCAGACTTTCTTTACTTTTCAACTGCAAGTATTTAGGATTGCCTCTTTAGATGTTAAAATTAAATTTTGGCAAATTGTAGTATGCCATGTAATTTGTCTTTTAGTTTATATGGGTGGTGTTAAAAATCCAGTAAATTTTATGTTATGTTTCTATTTAAAATGGGTGATAAATTGGTTTGAATTCTTGTGTTTTGTTTTTTAATTCACAAGGGCGTTGTTTGATTGGAGTAAATCCTCTGTTTTGTTTTTTAATTTAAATGGGTGTTGTTAAAGTTGGGGTAATCTTTGTTTTGTTTTCCAATTCAATGGGTGGTTATTAAACTGGGCTGACATCTGTATTTACTTTTCCAGTTTAAATGGGTGTTATTATGAGTGCAATAGATCTTCTATTTTATTGTGTAATTTGAATGGGTATTGTTAAAACAATTGGAACAATGGTTCACTAATTAAAATGGATTGTGTCAAAGCGGGAGAAATGTACATTAAATGGTAGCACAACTCTATGAATTGAATATGTAGATATTTTTTCCAAATCCAACCGGTATATGGTAACTAAAATTCAAGTTGTCCCACATGATTTAGGATCATAAACACAAAGAGTTTTATATTCTCATCTTGAATACAGAAGTTTGGGTCAAGATTCAAAGCCTTAGCTCAAATTTCATTCACAGTTCTCAAAGCTTGTGGAATCATATGGGACTTGGCAGCTCATCTCTATTGTGATAATAAGGGGAAGAAGCACAACTCTCCATGAATCGAAATTGTAAATTTTGATTCAGAAATTCAGTCTGCCTATAGTAACTAAAGTCCATGTTGTTCCAAATTCTTAAAGTTTCATAAATTTGAAGAGGTCTATATTTTTATTTTGGATCATCACATTAGATAAAACTTCATTTGAAGGCCTGGAAGCAAGCCGAATGATTTGGAACTTAGGATCTTGCTCTGAAATGTTTTGTCAAGATGAGTCCTAAATATATATTTAAATTCCAGAAGGAAGTTATGAACTCAATTTTTAGTCTTCATACTCATACGGATGCTGTGGAACTAAAGCTTCAGCTAAAACTTGTAGGTTTTGAACAAAAATGTGAATCCAAATCAAGAACAATTATCTGAGTTTGAAAGTATGATTTAAAAAATAGAATACAATTTCTACAAATTGATGCAACAAGCTCAAGATATTGCTCAAGACAAATTCTAAAGAAAACCAAGTAAATTATAAGATCGAGGAGTGTGAAGACAAGATATGATCTTTAAAATAAGCAACTGAGTAAACATAATTGATGTCAAACTATAAGAGATGAAATGAAATTGAATGAGATCGAAGGAATGCACATGAAATGTACCCCAAATCTCATCATGGTTGGTATAGAGGAAAGCATAGATGGAAATCTAACCAAAATAACAGATTGTCTTTAAAACAGGCTACTGATTGAAATTTGAAATCTCAAGAATTTTGAAGCCGCAAAGTATTGGGAAGAACATTAGAAAAAAAGAAATATCCAATCCCTAGAGAGCTGGATTCACTAGACTACAAATACAAAGGCAAAGTCTCTAATGGGGTTGCTATATATCTTCAAATTAAGATATTGGCCAAATAGAGTTTAGGATAGAAATCAAAACACTTTAAAAAAGATAAAGCAGACAATAGAGGAGAAATAAACAAAATAGTTTTAGAATGAAATTAAAAAAAATGATCTGGTGCATACAGATTCAAAAAAACCCTCATTAAAACCATCGCAAGTGACTTACCTCAAGATTCTGCAAAAAATGTGCCTTGGTGTGTGCACTCCGGGACGTGGGGTATTAAACAACCCGTCCAGAAGAATGTATCTATACTACCACGCTTGTCCAGGAAACGGTGGAGTAGATAGATGCTTGCTCCTAGTTCTGCGGAGTGAGACATGGGCCTAAGGAACAGGGGTACAAATTGGGGCTCCACAACTCAAATCGAAAGAATGAAGCCTCTTCTTCCCAACCGGGGATGGATAATGTTAACAATGCTGATAAGAAAACATGGGCAGACTTTGCAAGAAGAATATTACAGAACCCTACTAAAAAAAAATTCTTTGAAATGAAATGAAGCAAAATCAGTCTCCCTACAGTGGCTGCTTTAAAATGAAACGATGTAAAACCAATTTTTGTTGCTTCACCGTATTTATGACAAGTGAGG
>CM021110.1:53695786-54102861 GCA_007115665.2 Sequoiadendron giganteum | reverse complement strand
AGAAATATACACTACAAGGGCTTTCACCTCATACTTCTCCATCATAGAGAAATATATACTACAAGGGCTTTCACCTCATACTTCTCCGTCACAGAGAAATATACACTACAAGGGCCTTCACCTCATACTTCTTTGTTACAGAGAAATATTCATTGCAACAAATGATGATGTGACTCCCTTTGAAGCTCCAAGTACTTGCATCAACCTCCTGACCTCCTCGTCCAAGGTTGCCTTTGTTGGTTTGTCAGACTCCCTCTGAATGTTAATTCCTCCTCTTCGAAGAAGCTGATCACAATGACAATCTGTATGGGTTCTTCCTCTTCGAGAGATGTCTCTAGCCACCAACTCAGTCTCATGGCTGCAAGTCGTGTCTCCATTCTTCAACCTGTGTGATTTCCTCACAGGATGCATCAAGCTCTTCCTCCCTTGAATGCAATCTCTCATCATCCTTATGCTCCTCGGTTCGTCCTGAAAGCATTTTAGAGAGTTTAATAATAGTTTATAGAACTAAACTATCCCGAAGAGAAGTACCAATGCTAGAAGCATACATGATTCACTATCCCAATGTTATAGCATGAATTAATAACTACATAAAATTCATGAACATTATTCAAACATAAAATACTTATCTCGTTGAAATCAGAATCTCCTTAAGTGTTGCACTTAAATGCTTTTCAGGTCTGCACTTATCTTTCTAGACCCAGCAAACCCTCACCAAAGATGAATTGGAATGCTCGATACAGTATGAGTCGTCCCCGACTACATTGAATGTGAGTTGACTTTTGTAATCGCATAATTACTATCACTTCCCTTTGTCCACGGTTCCTTGTCTAATTCCAGCATTGGATCTCAATACATGCCTCGTATGTGAAGTTTGGCCAATATTATATGTTCAATGCAAAGAGCTTTAAATCCGGTGTATGCCCCGCATCAGCAGCAATAAGCCGCCCATCAATAACATTGAATATGTTGCTAATAACCCATGAATAAGGAAGGCTTATCGACTGAGGAGTTAGAATTTTATCGGCAATGTAGCACAACAATGTCAGGATGCTATTGGAAGCCCATCCCCGATAAGAGTACTAGAGTCGCTTCCAATAAATTGTTCATATAAGGCCCTTGCTTCTGTTCAGATTCATCAGGCAGCATATAAGATAAATGCGTGCTATTGATCCCGATCATATCCAATAATCCCGATAGGGGATTGACCAATAGCTTAGTGTCTCATCATAAATGACTCTGACTCTGATAGACCACATCCTCACCAATCGTCCATGATCTTCCTTACAATGATGCGGTGCCAATAATAGTTATGGGAAAGACCCGATAATAGTCTGTGGACAAATTATTAATAGCCACGATCATTACTAGCTATGCTTTGACTCCACCGATAGCTTACAGAGATGGTAGCTGTAATGATCACCTTAATCCTATTTTGAATACGGTCTTATGACCGTTCAAAATTCATTTGATGCACTTCATTCTATAATCACTTGACACTGGCAATATTGGTGGCAGATTATGGATGCAGCCCTCCTACTGTCCGACACCTTAGAACAAATGGCATTTGATTAAAAAACTCCCTCCAATTTAATATTCTCGTGTCTTTATCTGATTGCTACTTCCTTCAGAATGCTTAAACAAATTTGATCAGATGTTCCCCTGAACTCGCTCTGATACCATGTTAGTTTTAGGATCAGAAATGAATAAGCAAAAAATGTAACATAGTGAGTAAAGAACACAGAATTTATCCTGGGTTAACCCTCCTACTTGAGGGAGAAAAACCCAGCAACAATAAATCTCTCATATATCAGAAAGTGCAGAATAAGAGCAGAAATCTGCTTTACAATCAGACCCTTCTCAAGGGTGAATTAATACAATGGATAATAGCACATGTCCTTTGATGCAAAGATAAGTATGTTTCTCCTTGAAGTCGATCTACTCCTCCAAGATGGTAATCTGCTGCTGAAGGGCGAACTTCTCTGTAGAAAATGTGAAAGACTTGATGATCAAATGGATGATCATCTCCTTCTATATATACAATGCAAGGAGACTCTTCACAAGCAAGGTGACTCTTCACTTGGGTAAGCCTCCTTTAAATAAATAGTACTAGCACTTGCACCAGAAGGGGTGCAAGCGTTACGCCGATAGAAAAATATAAGAACACCATGTTTCCCTCTCCTTAGCCACTGCCATCTGGGACTCCCAGTGATGAATCTTGGCCTATAGGAGAGAAGAACATAAGACATTAGAAACAATATTCACTTTTTTCCCTTTTTGCTTGCAGGTAGAAGAACCCTTTGTTTTTAGCGCTCCTAATATACAATAGTTCCACTAAACTCTTTATATCAATTAAAGACAATAAGAAAGTCTCTCAACTCCTAGTTATTATAAGCATCCTAAAAGAAAATGGAGATGTAAAGAAGCAAACAAAGAAGATTGGATTTAACTCACTTATTGTTCTCTTTTCCGTGAATCAACTCAAATTCATTGTTGTTTTGAGAAATCCATATAATAAAGAATATTTTGGGTGGTTGATGTTCTTGTGATTAAGAGAGACTTATTTGTGTGATCTACAAGAATGAGTCCAAGCCTTAGGCTTCTTACTCTAACAAACAATCAAGAAGATGGTTTCACAAAAATCCTTTCCTCTAGAATTTCGCAGATCTAAAACATGTAAAATGATAAGCAAATTTATAAATCACAACTACTAAGATGGAAATATATTATATTAGAGGATTTGAGGTTAGCTGGAAGCAAAATTTTGTAAACCGGGAATCCAATATGAAAGGATATTTGAATTCTCAAAGCACGTAAATAACCTACACAATTGTGGATATCTACCAACAAATTTGATGGACATGAATGTACTTGACCAACCTTACAATAAAAAATGAGAGGATGCTCAAGCGTTGATAGTGTACAAAAATTATCATTCAATAGAGTTTTAAATACATCGTCACAATTCAGTCCATTATTGAGTTCATCATGAATTGCAATAGTTGAGTCTTTGCACCATACAATAAGCCCTTGAGTATGGTCTGCAGACATAAGCCCCTAGGCTTTGAAAGTGAAAGACATAAAATGTGAATCATGAACTTTAATAAGATGAAAAAAATAAGAAAGCTTGCTAGTGTATCACTTTCATTATTATGATTAACCATAATCTAATCATCTAACCCTATTTGTGAGCAGTTATGAGAGTTTAAATAAAGTGAATCCCATCAAACTTCAGCACAAACTATCTTCATTACATAATTTGCATTGCAATTCCTCACATGGGTGTCTCTCCAAATTGCCTGTTTTCCCCTGCAATACACAGATCTAACACAAAATCATCTACCCACAAAACTAATTTCAAAACCATACAGCTAAAACCCTGTTTGTGAGCAGTTATGAGAGTTTCAATAAAGGGAAGCCCATCAAACTTCAACGCAAACCTATCTTCATTACATAATTTGCATTACAATTCCTCAAATGGGTGTCTCTCCAAATTGCCTATTTTCCCTTGCAATACACAGATATAACACAAAATCATCTACCCACAAAACTAATTTCAAAACCATACAGCTAAAAAGATCTCCATAAAAAACTTAGAGCTGCGAACTCACCCTTGCCGAGGAGTGTTGATCTGAATGTTGCTCGTTTGGGCCAGAAATTCCAAGACAGTAGACACCACTGCTGCAACAACGACCATTAAAACTCATACTCCATTAAAAATGCAATCATGATACGGTGGACTCTACTGGGCTCTGCTTACAGCGGTCACGATTATTACTACTGAATTTTATCGCTTATTAGTTTTTATGCATTAAGTATGTACTATTAAATGCTTCTGGAACACCTCCTAACAAAACTAAATAAAAATTTTAAACTTGGTTCTTAATAATAACGCCCATAATTTAGGACTTAATGTTCTATGGACGTCGACTAGCTAGTTTGGTTACTCAAATATCTAAGGTAAAAGGAAAAAATTGCAACACTATGAGCGTCTAAAACAGGTCTCATACTCCAAATTGGGTTTTTGCCTAGTTGTGACTGGAAGAAAAAAACATTTACTTCTTGTGAACATAGAGTTATGGCGAAACTGAGAAGTATATGGATTGAAAGAAACATTATAAAAAATGGTGAAGCAGAGTTTGTTGGTTTCAATATTGCTAAAGGGTGTCTTGAAAGCAACTAACGCCAAAGCCTGAACTTTCAGCTTGAATGCTGAAATAGTATATGCAAGCAGCACGAGTATTGATTTCCCCATACCTTTCAGAACAAGTATTTGGGAGCAGCCACATTCTACGAGAACAAATTTAGGGTAAAGTCCAACATGAGAATACATTGTCTATAAGCCATCACACACTTATAAAACAAACCTCAACCCCTAGCACAAGCATAACACATTGCCTAAACATATCTTAAAAAATTGAGTTTTGCCTATTTCAGGCAAGAAAATGTTCATTATATATATATATATATATATAATTCATGTAGAATAGTTTAGCGCACTATGTTTTCTGTTCAAGAAAGAAGGCAATAAGGAAGAATGAAAATTGATAAAGTATAACACATTGCCTAAACATATCTAAAAACTTTGAGTTTTGCCTATTTCAGGCAAGAAAAGTTTCGTAATGTACAGTGTATATATAGTCCATGTAAACTAATTTAACGCACTTTGTTTTCTGTTGATGAAGGAAGGCAACAAGGAAGAAAGAAAATCAATTGATGTTGGTGACAAACAATTGCAGTAGTTGAATTGCTGATAACCCAAGGTGATTCTTCTATTGACGTCTTGTTTTGGGGTAGATAAACATGTTAAAGGAGGAGCCCTGTCTTATTTCTTTGGTATTTCATTGGACCGTAGAGGTTGTCTTTACAACCAACATGTAGAAGTTTATGAACATTTGTTGTAATATAGTATTTTCCTTGGCCTTTTAATCCTTGGAGGATTGACTATAAAGTTTACCAGTATAGAATGATGGCTGCAGCATTTTGTCCTTCTGGAATATAATATTGGAGAAAGAATGGATAAATTGCTTATATGGCCAGCCATATCTAGTGTTGATGTTTTATGCTTTGATTTGCTTCCCTGATTCCAAGGATACCATATGAAGATGTGCAATGCAAACTGCACACTTTGGGAGGTAACTGTTAGCTGGAACTTTCATTTTGTAGACTATTATTGACTTAAGAATTACAAAGAATGACCTTAAAGACGGAAGGTTTCTTCTGTGTAACAGACATGTTTATGAGCATATATAAGATGCCATTCTGGTGTATGGTTTGAAACAAGGGTGGACTATATGCATATATTAAAATAATTGCCCTTAGTTACATGCACACTCTACTGTGTAGATTTGTCCTCTATTGTTTCCTATAATGCCTGTAAATTTCCTTATACATTCTGAGATACTATGTTACCATAAGAACATCTTGTTGAAGGAGGATAAATACTGTCTATGGTTTAAAAAAAGAAAGTATCTACCCAGTCACCATGTTGCAATGAGAGAAAATTAAGTTATTTTGCTGTAGGAAAATTAGTAAATTACTCTTTGTTTCCTCTTTGTAGGGATAAGCTTGGAAAAAAGTAATATGACAAGAAATATACATCGACTCTATAGATACTTAAAAATACAATTAATGATTTAAGATTTTAAAAAACAAAAAATATATATACATAAAACATATTTGTTTACAATGTATGGTAGAGTGCAGTTGTATGAAATTACACAGTAGAAATAAATCCCTATGCTTGCATAGAAGAACGGTAGAATAAATTTCATGATTTCATTGACATTAAATCCTTGCAACGCCTAGTAGTCATGCCAGTAAAAAAAATATATATATACCTATAGTTTTGGCCAAGGCAAGGTGCAGCTGAGGTGCCTATAACCCATCGCCCACACCATATGGCTTTGCATCACAGGAAAACAACAAACAAGCTCATGTCGCCGCCTAGAACCTTGCAGACTGCCTTCACCCCTTCCTGAGTCGTGGAAATCCCTAGTAGCCGCGCTTAGCTTGTAGGAGGGAAAAAAATAAAGAGAGAGATTTTAGGGTTTAAGCTAGGGTCTTTATTTTCTAAGTTTGCAAGAGTCGTGTAATCGACCCTATCCCCTGCAGCGGCAGCCGCACAGATTTACAAGCAAGGGCTCCAAGGCAAAACGAAATAGTGGAAACACAGTTTTAAAACTGAATCCTTGCGCCTCTGAAGATCAAAACTTCACCGCATAGCAAAACATTTGCAGTATAGCAAACATTTACAAACATAGCCAAAAATGAGCAAGAAGGGAATCTACTAAAGGGATTAACTTAAGCAGCGTTAATACCCTTTGCAATAACGAAATTCCAAATAAAGAAGAATAGAAGTGGGCTTAAATATCCCTATGGGAATCCCTACAAACAAGCTTGGATGATGAATGAGAGAAATCTTGAGAAGGTAGGATTTCAAACCAAATATAAATTGAAATTAAAGAATGGTCAGTATTTTATTCACCTGGATGGTGTGCATTGAAACCATGGCAAATGACTTCCCTCAAGATTCAGCACAAACTTTTTCGTACTCTTAACAATGCCAATGAGAAAAAATGCATAGAATTTGCAGGAATTTTTATTTACAAACCCTTCCAAAGAATAAATTTATATTTAAAATGGGAGGAACCAAAACCAATCTCCCTACGGCTGCTACTTCAGCAATATTTAAGTACTCAAGACTCAGGGTTCCGACATACATAACTTCGTGAACGCTATATGGGTCAAGACTCAAGGTTCCAGCATACGTAACTCCATGAAAGCTATATGGGTCAAATAATCTGCAACAACAAAAAGTAGAAAATGCTTTCAGATAAACTATTCTCCAGCTGGTCGTCTGATTTCAATGGCAGTGAATTTTGCAATATGTAGAAAATATCTCATACAAATGAATGTGGTACACAAGTGGCAAAGGAGTAGGTGAGATTGAAGGTACGCAGGCATCGAGGAGATCTGATTTCATCAACAGAAACCACAAACCAGCACACTATTCACGGTTATCCGGGAGTTGTTTACAAGCGTGAGACAGGTTTCAGGCTGAAACCTCACACCATATATAGCCTATCGGCTAATAATTTGTGATTAAAGACGACTTGCCTTATTAATTATTTAATTTTTACTTAAGAGAAAATATCTCCCTAAGCTACAAACACTAACCCATACAAGGAGTTGAATTTATAAAGTTATAAAAAGGTCTTATGCACCAAACTTAGCACCCAAAGATGAATCTTCATTCCAAATGTCCCATCCTTTGGTTTGCCTCCTAGGAATGTGTAAGGACATATGTTTTGGCTCTAAAGAAATTTCCCCCAACCTAGGCACCCAAACTTGGAAATGAAACGTCACATGAAATGCCACAAATGAAGGAATGTCAAGAGATACATGTTCCCTCTTTCCAAACATCCACTTGTAGAAATTCAACAATCACCTTTTGTCCTTTTCACTTGTATTTTATCATCCCATTCTAGACATCCACATTTGAGAAAAAATCAATTAAATATTTATGTGCACAAGTCACCTTTACCATTGTCAATGAACCCTTCATCCCTTATGAATGCATTACAAACAATGGTCAGAATAAAATATTACAAAATATTTTCTCAATACAACATAAGTGCCTAGGAACACTTTTCAAAAATGTTGGAACCATGCAATATAACATGGGATTTACAAAGTAGATGGCACCTTAATCCTAACAATTGCCACCTGCGCTTTCCAAAAGATAAGTTAATAAATATTATAAAATCAAACAATTGTATAACTTATATTTGTATTTTTTTTGCTACGTATAACTTATATTTGATATTAATATTTATTGTAGTTGTATATATGATTGTACTCAGCCAGGACACGTGACTTTCCAACTCCTTAGTTCATTATAGTTGTTCAAACCTTTAGCTAGAAAAGCCAGCTGAGGTGAGAAATAAAAGAGCATAGACGTTCCATCCTTTCTTTTGGTTCGTTTGTGAGCATTAGACTAGCAAAAGTCCTCCAAGAAAATTGAATTTAGTTTTCTAATTAAACCACTATATACAAATTCATTGTGTTTGTACTTCTTTAAAAAACAATTAATGTGTTATTTTTAACTTAAAAAATTATTTTGGTTAAGAAGTGGGACGTACTAAATTGTGTTATTTCTGATTCAAACGAGACTAGAAAAGGACTGCAAATTGGCATCAAGAGAAAGGCACCAAAGCAAGTAGTACCTCAAGGAGGAAATGAGAAAAACCTCCCCATATCTCATAGTGGAAGCTTTTGTGAGACCAGAAGCAACTGAAAAAATGGAGTTATGATCCATAAGGATCCAGAAAACAAATTACTTAATCAAACAACCAAGAACTCTGTCAGAAATATAACTGAAACAAAGAGCATTATGTACAACAAAATCACCGGATGCAGTAGGTGTTGTGTTAATATCAGGGTTGTTTTGAATGTGGCACAGTTAATTTAAAATGCGTCATGGTGGTTTCATCCTAATGCCTACAGCCCCTTCATGCATTCCAGGCTAAAAAAAACATAGTAATAACAAAAAACAAGACTTTTTTTGGTTCTTTCATGCTTGGAAGTCCTCTGGTAAACGAAGAGGCACTTCCATTTGTTTCATCTCAGTAAATATCATAAGCCGTAAGGGCACTACAGTGTGAGTTAGAATTGGACGGTTTAGTTGGTAGGAGTAAACATTGTTGGTGAAGAGAATAGCTGAGTGGATGAAACAATAGAAACATTGTTGTAAGTGCTTTATATGAACTCTGTATAAATACTTTTGGTCAAAGAAAGATGAGAAAAGTTGAGCAATACCATTTACATTAGCTTTTTCTCACCATAGGTTTCTGAATCAAAACTTAGTGTCTATTGCATGTGTTGGTTGTAATTCATTGTTTTCATGGTTGTTTCATCTTTACTTTCATGCAACTACAATATTGTTTTGTCCCAACAGCTTAATAACACTAATTTCAACAGTATTTACATTATCTTCTCTTTTAGTTTAAAGTATAATTCAACTAAGACATCTTAAACAACTATAGATTTCTAACAAGCATATAGACTAAAGAGATTAGAGACAGAATAAGGAATAACAAATTTCAAATATAACATATCATCTTTACTAAATGAGGTGGTTAGAAAATGTGAATCTTTTAATTTAAAGCTTCAGAAAGTGTATCCCATGGTATAATTCAATAAAATGCCTTGTAAGCAAACCAATTGGAATTCTCTTTGCAAGCATCTTAAATGTTGTTCTAGGGAAACATATATCAACAAGACATGTCAATGATTCTTACATATCTCTCCAAACACTATAGACAAATCGTTTCACTTGTCTACATTGGTTTTCACAGCATTTGCCCTTTGCCAACATACGAACCCGTGTGAGAAAACAAACTTAACATGTTTTTCCTTGAAGAAAAGTTGTGAATTTTAAAATATATATTCAAAGACACTTGGGTGTCTAGTGCAGTTTCTTGTTAACCTCTTAGTTTACTTGCATGTTAATATGATTAAAAATGTGGCATTCAAACACGGTACTTTCTTAACCCAATAGTTGTTATCATTATAAAGTTACCCTGTAATTTTACAGAAAAATATTATGAATAAAATATTCCTCAATTAGTTTGTGTAACTATTTCTCAAAACCATAGAACACAAAAAATTATCTACTTAGCCAAACTGCCACTCACCCAAACGACTCTTTAATAATGTTTAAATGTATTTCCCTGAGCTTTTGAGCCAATGACACGTATTAGGGAGTAATTATTAGTTTCATTATAAATATCTAATTTCATATCCTTCCCTTCTTATATATATGATTCAAAGAATACAAATATTGATTGATACGAGACAATGTTAAATCCTTATATTTGCTAGATTTTACAAAAACACTCAAAGAGGGTTGCACATTTTGAAATAAGTTAAGACAAGAGTTTGCAGTGAAAGCAGTTATGAGAGATTGGCAATTATGATTGCTCAACTCTGCCACTATGTTGCATATTACAGATCATTGCAATGTTGTTATCTCCATTAAGTTAATAATGAGATTGTCAAGTGCAAAATAATGTGTGACTTCTACCTCGTCATCATTTAGAATAAAAACATGTTGTAAACCCAGAAATGCACTTTAGTCTCCAAACCTCTCCATCTTCTTTGTTACCTCCTCCAAGTCAGCATCCTCAACTTCATCTCCATTGTCATCAAAAAGCAAGCAATCCTCAATTCGCCTCCTTAAAATTCAAAAATATAGCATTAGTATGAAAACTTAATACAAATGGTATATGTTTTCCCAACCTGAACCAAACAACTTCAATATGCATGTATGCCACACACATATTCAACTAAATGCGTTAGTTCTAATAGACTAATAATGATTTTGTATAAACTAACCTCATCCAACTATCATTTGAAATAATGTTTTCCACTGCTCTCTTCTTCATTATATCTGGTAATAGCGAATAAGTAAACTGACCCGATGGCTTCTGTTCCTGTAGAATCTGAAATTGACAACTAGGACAACACAAGCAATGAAAGACTGGTGAAGGCAAGTCCAATCTTGTCTCTCTATTTTTTAGGGCTGCTTGTAAAGTTGTCAAGTCTAAATTAGTCCCAAAACCCTTTCTAATCTCCATGAAGTCCTTTTCATTCAATGGAGCACTGCAAATTGGACAAAGCAATTCTAAAGAGGTATTATCATCGCTCCTGCAATGTTGTGAGGCATCACTCCTCCTATGAGACAACTGGCGAACAGTCTCGGTTTCTGGAAGCCTATTGAAGCCAAAGGATTTAAGTTTCTCTGCTGTTCGTGCTATTGTACGCTCCCTCGAAGGATTTTCTTCCTACAAACCAACTCTAGGATTGTAATCAGAAAATTTGAGGAGAAAACATATATTGCTCACATATAATGAGAAGCATGCGTACCTGCAATAATGTAACAAATGATTCTACTAAACTGTTCACACTGAAATGAGAACCAGAAAGTGTAGATAAAGCTTTTGTGAAAATTGCCTTCCAACTGCCCTGCCCAACAGCAATTATAAATAGCTGATCAATCAGCCAGAAACCAAGGTGCAACCCTAAACTTCTTATACATTTATTTGTCCTCATTCATAACCATTCTCATTATGATAAGGAACTGTTCTAGAATGCTTTGCAACATACAAGTAGATTCCAGCAACCAGAGAACTTGCAAAGAATGATACAAACCTATTTACATGACAAAGCATGGTTAGCTCTTTTGCAACACAATCTCGAAGAGGAAGAAGAACAGGAACCTTCCATCTTGCATCAACATACTGCACATCTCCAGGTAAAGAGTATCCCTGTCCCTGATGAAAAACAAAGACAAGCCAATTAAACTTACAATCCTTTCCATATACATGCTTTGACAGATAGAGAAGTCATGTCAAACTTCAAGAACAAAATTAAGCAATAAATCACCCAAACTAACAAACTTATAACTCGGTCATCAGCATGCTTGCAAATATATAGATACAAAGGATATCTCATGCACTGCTTAATGGAAAATCGATATAACAAAATAAACTAGGTAATTAAGTATGTGATAAGTACTTCAAATCAGTGAAAATAAAAGAAATTTGACTCTTGTCAGGAGAATGCTTGGCTTAGCAAGGACAGGAATCTCAAGTCATGGAAACAGAGAATAAATTCAAATTGTTAAAGCAAACACACACACACACACAGAGGAGGAGAGGGAGAGAGCAAGAAAGGGAGTGGGCCAAAGGGAGGGAGAGGGAGAGAATGAAAGAGGGAGATACAGAGATAGCATAGGGGAGAAACCACAAGAGGGAGAAAAAGCAGGGAGAGAAATGGGTAGAGAGCACATAATTTTGGAACACATTGATGAATTGAAAATTTAAAATTGTTGTAAAGGATTGTGCTTCTTAATTCAAATAAAAATATCATTTTGTTGTTCTGTAAACACCTTTAATCAATGCCTCTATACAAACCACATTTATTTTCCAAAAAGTTCAAGAAATTGGACTTCTTCATGATTAAAAGATGATGCGGTCATATCTTATATCTTATATTTACATTAAAAAAATTACAACATTGCACATTTACATCCTCGATTGCAACCCATTTCTAAGGCCAACACAAACTCACCTAACAAACAATTCCATACTGCCCTGATCCACCCAAAACAACAGTAATCAACCCCTTTGCAAATCCAAAGCAAAATTAGACCCTGCTTTTCAGGGATTTTACTCAGGAACCATAATTGGCAGTCTGAAGCTTTAACAACACCAGATAGAACTACAGGCTCTTACAATAATTATAATGTCCATAGAATCAATGCTGTCAATAAAAAATTAAAAGGTATTTCAAGTCAATACTAGAAATAAGAAAGAGAATAATAAAATGTCAACGACTTAACACTAGGTAAACTATTTACAAAATAATCCTCTCAACAATCAATGTTTTGTTCATCTAGATCATCAGGATAAACCATTTGTCATTGGAATACCAAAACATTTCATGGTAACAGCAATAAACTCTTGCCCCTAGATTTACTCTCAGGCTGAGAGCCAAAAAGATTGCTTTTGCTGCTTTGGAGATGCAGATGAATGAGTATCTGAAGAATTCGAATGAGAAGAATCAAAAGCCTTTCCTGTACAGAGTTTGAAATACAATCTGGACCATCAAACTATTCCTTGTTTGTGCATCTTGATGTATACCTTAAATGCAAAAATTCTAAGGCGTGCTCCATCAAAGCAGACTAAAGAGATCCATTTCACAATGTATTTGTGAACAATTATGTTTCAATGAGCTTCCAGTAGGAGATTGTGGTACAGCAAAAACAACTCCTACATTTTAAAAACAATGGACAAAATATAAATATTTATAAAACCAAGAATCATTAACATTCCAAAGAAATGTATTTCAAGTTAAATTAAAAATTCAATTTAAAAATATGAAATATGGAACATCTGATTCTTATATTATATAAAAATTTAAAATTGTAAAATAACTGTAATAAGAATCTAAGTCTCAAACTATAAACACAAATCTAAAAATCATATCTGAGTCATAAAGCCTTGAGGATAGGGAATGCATTTGCCAGATCCCGAAACGTCTAGGATGTCCAGAACAAGACCTTGAGGACAGAGGATGCTTCCCCCAGTACAATGGAAACAAATTGACCAATGAACCTCAGATGAAGAGACCACAGTTTAGCAAAGATGGAAACGCCATTTTGTCTTCTCATCTTTGAACCCAAGTTGGTCAAATTCAATCCCAACTTTTCAGGTAAGTTAGAGGCCACTATATGTCCAACATGAGCCTGCGACCAAGTTCATGACTGGTCCTTCATATGCACTTCCACCCCCATAATTCTCTAAGCATCTGTCAATTATCACGTTGAAATATATGCTTCCAAACAGCTCAATTATGAATTTACCATCAAATTGAGTATTAAGATGTCCATATCCAACTTAGAAATTGGCTGTGGCAGAGAAGGAGTTGTTCTAGAAACAACTGACATTAACATCGTCATGTGTAGAAACATATTTACTCCACAATCTTCAGTTATACTTTACTCTGTTCTGCCTCTATTCATTATTTGTGAATAATACAACTATCTAATAGAGGTGTTCCATAAGAAATATCCTCAGTTCTCCATAGTTTTTTGATGATCACCTGCTGGTAATTTTGTTTGATTTTGGGATCATAACACCCATAATATTTGAGTGTTATTTTACTTAAATTAAATAACTTGTCTTTTAAATGTTTTATTAAATCATCGACCTCATCACAAAATAACTTGTCTTTTAAATTTAAATGTTTTATAAAAGCATAGGCCTCATCATAAATTAACTCTATAGAAATGTGCTTCCTAAAGCAACCTTACATACCTTTATAAAATGACTTGTTTCATTTTGAACTTAAGATAAATCCATACAAATAGGCAGGGCTCATTTCTAATCTTTTTTAATTTAAAATAAAATGATGCAATGTTTTAGTTGAAGAAATTCATTCAAGGGATGCCAGACACACTTTAGTGTCTAAAACCATGCATTCTAGGGTCTCACTTCAATTAGCAAAAATATTAAGCAGCCCTGATACTCTTGAACAAAGGTACAAGAACATGGCCAAGTTAAAGACCCGTCTTGGCAATGTACTTGCAAAAGGAGCATCCAATATGAAAACCCTCAGGTTTTGGGACCATGGTCAAGACCAATCCTTTTGTCTCACTGGAAAAAATAACTGGACTGACCCTTTTGTCTCACCGGAAAAAATAACTGAGCCAAACAGCTCTACACACAACTAGAGTTATCTAATAGACTCCACTGACCTTGTAGCTGAGTCTGTCACCAAGGCAAACTTCCATATTGAAAATCAACCTAGGTTACACCCAAAACAGGACAGCTTAAAGTTCAGTAGAAATTATCTTCACACCTTGCCTTGTATCAAGAGCATCCATAAAGTAATCCACCAAGTTGCTGGACCCCAAGGTCAGGTCGGATCTGTAGATTAGATTAACAGTGCAAAATCCATAATACACAAGGGAGAACTGAAATTTAATTCCTGAGTTTTAGTTAACAACTAAGTTAGCAGTAAACAAGTACAGAGATACATCATAACTTGGTATATATAAGTGTATTGTTACCAGGATGCGGATAAAGTTTCCTTTGGAGGTTAATATGGCCTGTTTCTCAATCTAAGTTGTCATTAATGATTTTAGGCATTATGATTCAATATATATTGATCATATGAGCATTAATTGAATTCTGATTTTCCTTTTTTGTTGCAATAACTTGGGTCATAACTTCAGATACATATTTACTTTCAATAAGTTGTGACAATGGATCCTGTTGGCCCATAAAACAACATATCAAGATTATTATTTTATTGTTAGTTATACCATTCAATGACTCTGATTAATAATGCAGCGATGGGTGCTTGGAATGTTTTCCATTGTTCAACTACTGGTATAGATATCTTTAATATATCTATCTAAAAAACATCGAGAGATATCAATCTTGAATTATTTTATTTACTTAAGAGTTGCTTTATTTTACTTTAGAACTATTTAAGGATTAATTTATTTCATTTTACTTTACAACTATTTAAGAATCATTTTATTTTATTTATATTGTTGACTTTAGTTTTTATTTGAAGAACTATTTTTATTTACATAACAGTAATTTAACTTTATCTACTCGATTTTTATTTATTTTACTTTATAACTATTTAAGAATTTTTATTTATTTTTACATTGTTTACTTTATTTTTATTTACTTTAGAATTTATTTTATTTTATTTTAAATTACACTTATTTTGTTTGATTACATTGTTTAGGAAGAACTATTTTACTTTTGGATGTAAATTTTTTTTTACTTCAAAAAAAATACCATTCATTATTTCAATATTTTATTTTATTTTTTACTTTGAAAAGTATAGTAAATATTATGCATATGTATGTTACTTTTTAAAAGTACAACTTCAGTTATAGAATGTTTAAAAAAATATGTGGTTTTGGTTTTTGTCGACGTAGAACACCTATCAATCTTAATAATACTTTGACATGTAAATGATTGTCAACTTTAAGTTTAAACGTAAAAGTTTTCATTAACACATTCACGCCTTTACATTCCACCCCTTCTGGCACTGTAGTTAAGCCTTTCAGCATAATTACTGATATATCTTTTGGTTTCATTTTAAATTACTAATTAATGTCAAATAATAAGATTGATAAGTTAATAAGTAGGACTCAATGTGTTCTCTAATTTACTTTTATGATGATGTAATGGTTCTTCCATGTTGAAATTATTGTTTATTTATAATTGGCCATTAAATTTAACTCCTATATATTTTAAAATCCCACTAAAAAGAACTATTGTTGCTATGCTTCTTAAAATCAGGAAAATTGTGAAGAAATGGCCCTAATGATCATGAATGAGCACCTAAAGAGAGGTTCTATATTTGCCTGTACTATTTTTTATGTATATAATAATTTTAAGAGTACAGAGAAAAGAAAGCGGGATTTCAAACACAAATCAGCCACTTTTGCACCAAGAATTTTGTTGACCATAGCTGACAACCTCTGCCACAAGATAAAACACTTTTTTTCAGAAGCAGCATAAAGCCGCATAGTTACCTGGAGACATGGGGGTGTAGTGGATTGGGAAAACCATTCAAATTAAGGCACATGAGTAAACAGAGAAGGATAGAGTCACATTACCGATATGAAGAAGCATAGGCTACATTATATATAAATGTAGTCATCAGAAATTGTTGATATGGAAATGGGGACATGATCCATGTTCCCATGATGGAGATTCCTGGTAACTTTGTAATAAAGGTGATTATGCATCCATAGCTGATGCTATGACAATCAGTTCTTATTACTTAAATGTTTGCTTACCATCTTAATGCTGGTGACATTACAACTAAGCAATCAATTTTATAGGACAGTTTCAGAGAATAGCTCATTCTGAAAGACTCTCATAAGAACACAGGATTCATGAAAGTAGAAAGCTATTCCTCAACTCCATGCATTCCCTGCCTAAATGCAAAAGTGCACATGAATTCCCTGGACAAATATTAATAGCATCCAGGAAAACAATAACTCCATCTGATACAGTTGCTATTGCCCAAAATTGAATTAAAGCACTCGACATTAAACAATCAGCTCAATTTTCAAATAAAAGCTGACATATGGAACCATGGAACGCCATATTCTCCATGCATGATAAAGGTCAGAATGGGTAACCTTGAAACAATGCATAAACACTTCTCCAAGTTTGATCACAAGATTATTTCAACAAGGAAGTCTGAAAATATTAAGGAAAAATTAAACTCAAATAGTCTAATCAGAGCAGAGGCATGCGAACCTAATCCAAGACCGAAGAGTCTGTAATCACATTTCCATTGTAAATGACATAAATTATAGGTTTTAACTTTTATTCAATCATCACTCTCCTACATTATTATAATCATTAACTGTGGGTAGCACTGCACTTGAAAAGATATAGAAGGAAATCTTGTACAAAAACCAATTTCAAAAATCAATATCAGTTGAAATAGTTTTCAAAATCTTTTAATACTAGGTTATGCATACAGAACATCCTTAACAATGCATAATTAGACTTACTGCAGCATAGAATCATTAAGGATATAAATAGTGTCAATACCTTTACGGTTGAAGCAACTACATGTGTTGCAATCCTTGTTGTACACAAACCTAAAATCAACTTGTTATAGCCATGTTCTACAGCAATCTGCAGGAAATTTCAAAATTAAATCAGATTGACCTTAATGGAACACCTAAATGCAAGTTCTTATCTCCTGAGCATGTAACACTTGCAAAAGAATGAAAACTTATGGGCTTTCTAAGAGCACCTTCTGTAAGACTTGCAATCGAATGTAACCCAGCAAATCTTCCTTTCCAGTTGTATCTTGCACGCTTTCTAACAAATCTGACAGTTTTTGTTTGCCATCTGAATCATCTGTGGACCAAATGCTTTCGATGGGGACAATATGCAGATCCTCTTGTTGATGTACTTTATCAGAAACAATGGACTTGATCCCTTCGATCACCTGACATGCTTCATGAAAAGTGAGTTGCAATGCTGAACTCTCATCCACAAAAGCCACTCCAAATTGAAATATACGAAGAATATTATCTTTGCTTGCATCTGAATCTCTTTGTGCTTTAGATTGAATTTCTCGTATGAACTCCAAAGCAACCCTGCAAAAAGCATGTGTTGAAGTTAAGGAGTAAAATTACAAAGGAAAGAACACTTCAGACGTTTCAGAGTATTCCCTCAGGGTGAATGGTAAGAAAAACAGTACTGTACAGATCAGACATGGATGATAGATGTGAATAGTGTAAATGTAATCAAACCTTTCACAGATAGGATCCTAATACCTAAGAAAAAACTAAGTTCAGAAATTCTGTGTAATATAATTCTAAGTCAAAAATGTATTTTCCAGAATTCTTACTCAAATATAATTTCCAGATTTCTGTTTATAGGCGAATGTACTGAATGCAGAACATTAATTAATTTCGATGATACATTCACTGTTTTGGATTCCTATTTGTATGTAGATAGCCAAGCCTCAAGGGATGCATCCCTTGAGAGGACGTGTCTCCACATGGGCGAATGTACTGAATGCAGAACATTAATTAATTTCGATGATACATTCACTGTTTTGGATTCCTATTTGTATGTAGATAGCCAAGCCTCAAGGGATGCATCCCTTGAGAGGACGTGTCTCCACATGTGGAGACACGTCCGCTCAAAGGGCGTGTCCCTTTGGGCGTGCGGACCTTCTCTACAACCGGTTGTTAAGTTAGTTTGACTAACTTAACATATCTATCCCCTCACACATGGCGGATATCACTCATAGGAATTCCGATTTGATTTCAATGTGAAATTCGAAAATCATTTATCAAAAATTCGATTTTATACATGCATTATAAATTTCGAATTTACTTATTAGAGATATTAAATATGAAGAGCAATTTATCATATATATAATAATGAAGGTGTTTTATAATGATCATAGTTATATATCTGATCGAAGCTACAATTCATCAACAAATAGAACTCATGGAACTGATTGGAAGCTATGGAACCCATGTCACTAAACAAACCAGTACCTGTTTCCCTACAGAGACATCATTTGCAGTTTCAGCTATGGCTAAAAAATTTTGTTGTTGACTTCACTGATTGTGAAATTATTTTGTATGTAAGTTCTTTCTCTCAATGTGTGTGCTCGTTTATCTCAATGACTCAGGTGCTTGGACAAGAGGGATGATGTCAACTTCTTAAACATGGAGAAATTTCAATGCTGTACAATGAAAGAATGGATATGATAAAAGTAGGGGAAACTTCATGCTTAACCATGCTTGAGCAAGAGTAGTACTGAGATGGATGACCTCCCAAGATGTCCCAGTACTCCACCAATGTGTACATCATCTATACACAAGTGCCCAATGGACCTTTCATGCTCATGAGAAATGAGTTATTGTGAATCACTTCTCATGAAATGTAGGATCATGAAGATTGAATTCAAATTAACACAACTGATCCCAACGAAATGATATTAATTAATGATGCACTGTGGAAACAAAAAATGTATAAAAATGAAAGAGTTAGCAAGCTCCACTATGAATGGTTCATAATGCATGATACTTGCCTAAAGTTTTACAGATGGGGTATCCAACTAGATGGGGATGCATTCAATTACCTAACAACAAACTCTCTTTAGATAAACATGATGTCACTGACACGCCCAAATTCCTAATTTGGAACCATTTATGGAATCTGTATAAAAACATGCATTTATACTTTGAATTGGTTTATTCCATTATTTTATCTATTTTCATTTTCTCTTTTGATTCTTAAGGTTTTTCTTCATTTTAATGTTTATCCGCCATAGCCATACTATGCTTTGGCAGGGTGCTGATTTTATTCTTTTGCCACTATGATGCTTTGTTTGGCAATATCTTAGCTCCACATTTGAACCATAGTTACCTCACAAAATCTGAGTGCACATTTCAATCTTGTTTATTCAAACTTGCAAATCTAATCCCTTCCTTTTTCTTTCATGAGTCCACAAGATCAAGGCATCTATCTTAAGCTCAACACCTTGTGCCCTCACAAGTTTCATTATTGTTTGACATTGAAGATAAGTCCCTGGGATGGCAAGTGCACAAGATAGCAATAAGGCTCAACCTTTCGTCCAAATGTTTGTTTCTCCTTTTCTTTATTCAGCCCCCTTCCCCACCCTACAAGTGTAATTAATCAATAAATGAGAGGTGTACATATGTCCTCATTACAAACTTTCCCTTCATGTCTAGTGCTTCAATTTTTTCCTTGCATAGTGTCATAATTGCACACTCTGGCAGCTGATGTTAAGTGCATATTGATATTCTCCTTAAGTGCAAGGCCCACAATATGCGGATGAAGTGTCCAAATCTTGTGCCCTCTTCTTATCAGAGGATTGTGCACAGGTTACTCCTTTATGTAGCCCAACCTATTTCAAACATTGTAAATCTCTATATAAATGGTACAAATTGAATGTAAAACTCAGAGACAAAATTCATCATCTGCATTAAATGTTTTTGCATAGAAGGTCTCTACTCCACTTAAACACGTTGTAATGGCTCTTTTAAATGCAGATCTTGATAATCCCCAAAGACACATTCTATTATCTTACAGCCTTCTTCATTAATGAGGGTTGTTGCAAGTGATAATGAATTAAGGCATCCAAATTGTTTTGTGTTATCATCAGCAGAATTCATCTTCATCTTTTGTTAATAGTGCTCAAAGTAATTTTCTTCCCTCAAAGCTCAACAAGTGAATATAATGCTTTCAAGATTGCATCGTGGCTCTAACACCATAGGCTTAAAAATAAAAGAGTTAAGAATTGAGACAAGCATAACAAAAGGAGCAGACACAAAGGAAGGGCATCACAAAAGTGATGCAGGAAGCCTCTTTAGAGCTGAGCTCTATACCCTTAATGACATCATGATCACAGTTGACACATGTAAGTGTTGGCATATAGTTGTCATTGATGTCAAAAGAGCGATCAGAAGTGAGTTGGAGCTGATCCTATAAAGGAGAATGTTGGCATTAATGTAAAAGTGTCATTGATGTCAAAAGAGTACTAGAGGCAAGATGGAATTGATCATGCAAGGGAGATGTTGGCATGATGATAGATCAGTCAGTGGTGTGCCTGAATGAAATAGAGCTCAGAGGACATTGCAAGAGCAGTGGACCTGATTTTGGAAGCATGTGGTGTTGGTTGATGTCAATGGACTGACTCGGGAAGGTTGTTTGAAGCAGCTGTGCAAGTGTTGAAGAATCGCAGAAGTTTCGGGCCTCGGGCCTTGGGCTTACTCATACTGCTTGCAAGCTTCGGACTTTGGACTTAAGGCTTACAGTATGTTGAAGGTGTTGGGAATCAGGCATCGGTTGTCGGGCTTATCACTTACCAAGTGCATTGAAAAAGACATTCAAATTTGTGTTAAGTCTGCAAGGTTTCGGGTCTCGAGCCTCGGTTATACCTCTTACCGAGTCCCTTAGAGAGGTGGAGAAAATTCTACTAAGTCCAAAGAATTTCGGACTTTGGACTTTGCGTATACATCTTACCTTTGTGTTTGAAGGAATGGGTATGGAAGTTCTCTGAACCCCGAAGAGGATTCGGGCTTCGCGAGTTGGAGTTAAGTCTTGCTCTTTACCAAATGGCAAGTATGGTGTATGATGTATGCAGGAACCTCAACCCCCGAGATGGCTTCGGAGTTTGCAGGTCGGTAGGGAGGTTTGCACCTTACCAAAAGGGATGTGTAAAGGTATGAAGAATGTTTTGACCCCGATTTTCGACAATCCAATGCAACTTTTGCTCTTCGCGGTTGGAAGCTATGCTTGTCAGTGTAAGCTCTACATGAAGAACGTGGGATCCCCAACCACCAACAAAAGGAAAGGTGGAAGCTACCTGCCATCCTGCCAACTGAAGGCGTTGGCTTAGGTTGACCCTGCGAGCTAGCGGGAGTTTGACACGTGGCAAAGTTTTATTGCATCGCTCAAATGTTTCACATCACGGTCATCAAGTTGAATAAAGAAAGCACTTGTGCGATGGGCAATGAATGGATGAAGGTGTGATGTGGAAGAAGGATGAGCGTATAAGAGTTTGACACGTGGCATGGATGAATCGGTAGAAGACTTATGGTGTGGTATTTGAGGTTAAATCAGGTTATGACATGTGCCATGCCGATAAGGTGGGACCAAATGACGGTGAAGGATGACGTCAACAGGACATGTGGCGACGAGTGTTTGGTTGATATATCAAGTCACACTGGTGAGGTTTGCTATGCGATGATGGCAAGGATGACACGTAGGCAGTAGGGACCACTCGATCAAAGCTGCAAGGTATATTGGCGAAGACCTTGGTGGGACCTGATAGGAAGGTGATGGTGATGGAAGGTGACTATTCAGATAGATGGCGAAGGATAGACGAAGAAGGGGCTGCCACGTGGCAAGATCTTATTGGTTGACTTCACATCTTTGTTGTGAATCAACACGTGATTTTTGGTCAACGATTGTAAAGCGACTTAAACCTTAATCCTACGGTGGGGATCAAAAGCAAACCCTAAATCGTATGGCTGGGAATTAAACCAAAATGAAATCAAACGACGGCAAATTTGAACAACAATGCAAGGGTTTGAAGGCGCAAATACACAGATCAATGGCACGTATGCAAAAGTCAAGGGCACAATTTCTTAAGTCAACAAACAGAAGCTTCTAGATGGGTTTGACGGTGTTGCAAAGCTTGAGGAAGTGTAATTACAGGTCGGCAACACAAACAGCCATGACAAGAAAAATCATGATCAAATTGGATGATCAAGAGAATGCATTTAATGCTTTCTAGGTTTAGGGTTTGGCGACCACCATAATGTTTGGTAAATTAGATTTGAATTTGATGATGGCGTTTGGCTTGATGTTCAAACAACTTGCAATAGAAGTTTGAAAATGAAGGAAACCCTAACAGTGAAGCATCGTGAGAAAACTGTATATGATGATAACTTGTTGAGTATATAGCTGAGACAATAAGGAAAAGAGAAAGCAGACAGAGTAGGCACAAGTGATGAATGAGTAGAACCCAAACAAAAGGCAGAACATCATCAAGGGTTAACATTCAAGGTAAAAAGGTGCAGTGCAGCAAAATAGAACAGTGATTGTTCTAAGTGCAGAAGAGAGTGAAGTGCACAAGAGAAAGAGAGTGAGTGCAGAGCAGAGGGGATGTGTTGTTGAGATTGCAGCAGCAGCAAAGAGGATGCTTGCAAAGTTGCCAAGCAAGGTATGAGCAATTACAGATTAGACTTGTAACAGAGAACTAGATTCATTTGAATCACTTTATATTTGTCATTGTAAATTTGAATGGTTGGTGCCATCAGATAACTAAGTTGGTGCTCAGAGTAGGGGATTGGTGTCTCCTTGGAGTTGGTGCTCCTAAATCAGGGAGTTGGTGCTTCCTTAGGGTCGATGCCCTTAAACCTTGTAACAAAACATTATTGCTTGTGAGGCTGGATTAGGACAGTAGATCCTAGCAGCATTTTTCAATGTGGTTTTTCCCATCTTGGGTTTTCCATGTATATCTAGTGTTATGGGCTTTTATGTGTTGATTGTATGATTGCATGTTTATATTGATACATCTTAAGTCTTCAATCTGCACATTAAGGATTAAAAGAATCAATCTGTTGAAAGTGTTTAGAGCTAGCTTATATGGCTGGGTACATTTTTGTATCACATAGTTAATCTGCATAAATTAAGGAGTTAGTCTGCACTAAAAGTTTTTAGAGCCAAGTTTTAAGATCTACTGATTCAACACCCCTCTCAATAGATTGTTGTGTTCCAACAGTAAGTGCAAAAATCATTTTGGTCTCCTTTCATTTTAAGAACGTAACCCTTTTTGAAACCAATCCAGAGGAATTAAGTCCACCCAAGCAACAAATGTGAAAATAAGTGCATCATATTTTCATAGGGCCAAACGTGAAGTATTCCCTTTCCCAAAGACTCCAAAATATTTGCTTGAAACTGGCACCATGTAGGATATGTGAATTTTTCTCCCTCAAGGAAATTAGCAATAGATTTCTCACAAGACTATCTTCATGCAATTTACAAGTTTCAAGATCTTGAGATATATTTCATACTGAAAATATTATTGATATTCATGATTGGATGATTACAATTGGAGACGAAGACTCCTTATAAAGACGATTACAAGACGATGTAACTAAAGCTAAAAAAACAGAAACAATCGTAACTAAAGCTAAAAAAACAGAAAGAATCTAAAACAGGCTAAAACTAAAGCAATTACTAAAAACGACTAAGTTAACTAATAAAGCAAAGATGACCATTATTATTACATTTATTATTTTAATACCCTCCCTTAATGGTCATCGTACAAACAAAATCTAAGTCTACCCATATTGTGTTGGTCATCAAAATGCATAGTATGCAGACTCCTTATGCTCAGTTTGCTCTGCCACGTGAGCACTTTGCTGAGACGCTTCCTGGTTGGTCTTCTCATCAGCCAACCGCTTTCTGCAATACCTCTGTATATGACCAATCTTCCCACGGTAATGGCAAGTAATAGACTTCTTCTTGGAGTTCTCCTCCAAATCACCTCGTCCTTTCTGCTGAGTGGATTAGCCTTTGCCAATGTCTTTGGCAATAAATGCTTGTTCAACACTAGGAGACTCACTGCTGCTCCCAAATTGCTTCCTCCACCTATCCTGCTGCAATAGCTTGTTGCACAACTCATCAAACTTCAAGTCAACATTGGTGGATGTAATGTTGAGCGTTTCAGTGAAGTGCTCGTAGGAACGTGGCAAACTCTTCAAAGTGATCACCACCATATCCTCCTCTTCCATCTTATAACCAATGGCCTCCAGTTGATCATGAATATTTTTTATTTTCATCAAGTGCTCCTGCAAAGACACTTGGTCATCCATCATAATAGAAAACAGCATATTCTTCAGGAAGAAAGCCTTGCTCTTGTCCGAGGTTTCATGAAGATCTTTCAAATGCTTTTAGATCTCCACAGCAGACTTACCAGAAGGTATTTTTGGTAACATCTCATTGGTGACATATAATTTGAGAAGCATGACTGCCTCCCTATTACCTCCATCATACTTGTCTTGATCCTTCCCAGCAAAAGTGGGACGAGTTTTTGTACCTAGGACAAGCGCATCCAGACACCGGTACTCCAAGATGGTAAGAATCCTCTGCTTCCACGTGTTGTATTTCTTTCCATTGAACCTCTGCGAACTTTCCAACATAACATTGGACAAAGTTGCCATCCCTCCCGTTTTCCAAAGCACAAAAAACAAGGAAACTCTGTGATCAGCTGGCAAAACACTAGACGATCAGCTGGCACAACTCCCGATTTTTCAAAAAACTGTGGAAATTTTTAAAGAAAATTTTTGAAAACTCTATACATAAATTTAATGTTTCCCAAATTTTTTGTCAAAACTAGCTCAAAATCTTTTCAAACTGCCATTAAATATCAGAGAAAGCACCTTAGAAAAAACTGGCACAAAATTCAAGACAAATCTGTTGGCACAAAATTTGAGGCACCCGAAAAAATCTGAAGACAACCCAGTTGAGATCTCGAAAAACCCATCGAGAATTTGCAATCAAAAAAAAAAATCGACTTGAACTGAAGGATCAAAACCCTAGTCGAAAAAATCAGAAGCCCTAAGCGACCATGAAAGCACACAAAAATACAAAAAACGGCTTCAAATCTTCATGAAAATGCGGACAAACCAGGTCGATTTGTCACAAAGCCACGAACTGAGAAGAAACGCCTAGAAAATTGGTCACAAAAGACACAAAAATGCGCAAATGATTTCGTTTGAAAAACGCATCTTTAAAAAATGACCAGACACAGAGGAGACACATGGCCCTAAGACGACTTTATTCTTTAAAAAACGGGGGTTGAAATCGCTCCAAAAGACAAATAACAAACGTCTTTGCAGAAAAAATAAGAAGTTATAGCCCTAAAGATGCGAATCTGCAAAACAGAAGACGATTTGCCAAAAGAAATAAACATGAAAAAATTTGGATTTAAAACAGCGATTTTCTCATATACAAAAACCCTCGACTTTCAAAAAATTAAACCCGCAATTTTCTTTTTCTAAAAAAAACCTTCAATTTTCAGAGTTCACAACCCTGCAAATTTCTAACCAAGAGAAAACCACGTTGTTTACATAAAAAAAAAAATTGAAAAAAATATTCCAGGTAAAAGGCACGAATTTAAAAATTCGTCAAGAGATCATTTCGCTCTGATACCATGAAAATATTATTGATATTCATGATTGGATGAATACAATTGGAGACGATTACAAGACGATGTTTCTAAAAAGAATCGTAACTAGAGCTAAAAAAACAGAAAGAATCTAAAACAGGCTAAAACTAAAGCAGTTACTAAAAACAACTAAGTTAACTAATAAAGCAAAGATGACCATTATTATTACATTTATTATTTTAATACATGCAGCCTTGGGTAAATCATTGGGTTGTTGACAATGACCTAAAAGATGTCCTCGGGGATTGTGTTGATGCATCAAAAAAATTTTAAGTTGTTTAACAACCTAAGAGGTATAGTTCCTTTCAATATGGTGCGAAGAATCTTATGCTTTTGATGTGTCAAAATACTAGCGCCAAGGACACAGTGCATATCAACTTAAAATAGGTTCCCTTGTTGCATGAGATCTGGGAAAATCGCAATGTATTCAATTGGCTACAAATGATCACCTTTCATTGAGAAGTAGATTCACAAGTACAAGAATAGTGTACCTAGGTTTTACATGGTTACATATATTTTGGATGCTCTTTCTAGAACCCTAAAATTCAGCAAAGGAATCATGAAGGCTTGGGTAACCTAAACTCGGTGACCCTATCCACTAACATTATTCCCTCTTTTACATGTATCAATAACACACACTTTACCAGAAAATTTATGACTAACTTTTAGCAAAAATTCGTCAAGTTTCTAATGATGAGAAGTGTCCAAGGATTTCTCTAGAAATGTGAGTATGAATAGTCAAGTTGCGAGAATAATTCTTGTTCCCAGACTGCATCATTATCAGGTTAGATAGGGCATTAGAACCTCCTCATAAAATGCCTGCATATATACCAAGCAAACTGCTTGTAAAAGAGGGTACATATCAAGTAGTGGCCAAGGTTAGTAGCTCTCTCCTAGCAGTACATTGCACTACATGACATGCTTTTCCATTAATACTAGGAAATCAAGTGATCTAAAATTTTATTCATGCTCAAAAGTCCTGTAAGGAGACAGGAAGATATGAATTTCTCGATAAGCCAAGGAGAAAGAAGTGGTTAAGCATTTGGTTTCTCAAATGTTGAAGAGTAATATGTTGCATAGACACTCCTTCCTTCTTCAAGAACATCCTATGAATGATGAGTCTGCAAAGGATACAAAAGGAAAGCTAGGCCAGAGTGGAAGTTGTTGCAACAAGCAAGCCTACAGATATTGATATAACAGGTTGTACAACTCCTAAGTTTGAATCATGTTCATCACAAACAACACAAATAATTGCCATAGGAGCAAACATCCATGCAACTAATGCAAAATTCTTTTCAAAAAACAAAGCCTAATATTGTCCCTTTCTACACGGTCCTATTTCTCCTAGTTCCTCTGCATTTTCTTACCATGCCTCACATACTATCACTTTACATATTAGTTTCCAAAGCCCATCTACGTTGCCTCCCAAGTTATCCTTGATAGCAATTTCATTAAGTGTAACCAGGGAACCACGAGTATACCCCCAATATTTAATGATCCTATGAACTCAACAGTTTCATACTCACTTTTGGGATTGGGAAGTTCAACCATGTCAATAAATTCTTAGCTTTGTGACCCCCCTCATCTTCAATAGTAGCCCAATGTACTTTGAGAACTAGTTCATTATAGGTTGTTTACTATCGACACCAAACATATACCAATACATGAAATATATGGGGAGTTTCATAGATTAGAATATACGTGTATTAGGATGGATTGGAATGTGCACTTTATTATATAAATTGTAAGTTGACATGATGTACTAATACATGTGATCTAGAATTTATGTCACTATAATATAATATGAGGTGATATATATTACTTTGAGAATACATCCTCACTTGGGAGTGATCTTATAAATAGAGGATTTGTGCTCATTGTTGAGAAAGTTGGCAATATCTTGGTTGCATGTATTGATTTGGTTTTGTATAGGATTGTGGGAGATACAGTGTTGAGCAAGCTAAGTGTATGTCATTACCCCCCTTGGCCAAATGTGGTTTGATTCCATTTGGGCAAGGAAGGTTTGAAGTAATAATATAGATCTAAACTAATAAAAAATCTTCCTATGTCTCTTATATGAGTTCTTTGTGTGCATGTGTTTCACTTTGTTGTTATCTTGTGAAAGACTCCATTAATGGAGCTTGCACTCCTAGTGTTAGAAGTAGACTTGCATCTAAATAGCTCTAGTCATGCAATTGGATGGGACCTAGTTAGCTCTCTTATGTACTTCAGATGAGTTGTCATTAATGGTCAATATGTCAATGCATATGTGCCTAGCTCTTGATTATCCACCACATTACACAATCCACTCAAGCATAGGCTTGGAAAATAGTAGACTGTGTCACATTTACAATCCTTTAAATTACAAAACTTAGTGTTACAGTCCCTAATCTTTGATATTCCATAGCCTACTCATGCCTCAGAGGTCTCAAGTCAAACAACCCTTGTTGTGTTTGTCCCTCAAGCTTCCCTAGAGTCAATCTCCATAATATCTCAAAAGTCAAAGCTACAACATGTTCAACCATGTTTACCTTCCCCTTTTTCTTCAATGCTATAGGTGCCTCTATGTTTTTCACCCCCATGCCTAGACTAAGCACTTTTCACCTCTATCAATTACTCAAAGCATTGGAAACTCCAAAACACATTTGATATCTTTCATAACAGAAATTGCCCCTTTTAAATGCATTATGCTACCCTTGATTTCACACTAAGAATTCCACCTTAGTAATTGAATGAACAACTAAGTTAGAGAGCATAGTTTGAAAAAGGATATATAGGTCTTCAAAATCAAGTATAACAAAAGACTAGGGACCTTTGTTATTAAGTATGAAGTAACAAGATAGGAAACTCAAGCAAGCACTGCTGAAAGGATGAATGAAGGGAATTATCACATATGTGACCAAGGAGAAAGACATATTAGATTGTAGCACAACTAAATTGAAAACTCTTACCAGTAAAAATATGCCTTTGGGCATTGTTTAGTTTGTTGTCTTTTTGGAGTTGCCTTAGAGTACTTTGTTTTATGTCTAGTAGTTTTCATGAAATTTTGGTGCCATGTCTTCCCCTTGCTTGGATATGCAATAAGTTTGTAATAGTTTCTAGCTAAGTAGCCAGTTCCAGTACTGGTTGAGGTTTGGGGATTAGGTTTGCAGGTTCCACTAAAAAAAATTTGGGGTTCAGTTCGTTAGTACAAAAAACATGTAAAAATATTATATATATATATATATATATATATATGTAGCCTAGAAGCATAAATTAGGATTAAAATATCAAATAACATTGTATAAACAACAAAACCACCATAAACTTGAATGTCATTTAAAACATGCATGATAAATATTTATTGTTCAAACTTCAAGTTCAATATTACAACACTTTTAAAGTTTTAATCATCATATGGATTTTATAAATCATTAATATCAGTGTCAATTGTCAACATTGACATTGACATTAAATGAAGTAGGAAGACTAGATGAATCAAAAGTAGTGCCAATGGCACCGTCACTAGCACTACTGTTGTGCCCATGCTGCTATTGGATATTGGACTCCTCATATGCAATATGGTGGGTAGTGGAAGCATCCAAATCAGTATGCTCTAGCTCTATATCCCACAACTTCGTCTCGCTTTCCTTGTAGTCACGTTGTTTGTGTGAAAGGAGACGCAAGTTGGAATGCACATATACTAAGTTCTCCGAGGCTCTTTTTGAGAGCAATTTATTGCACTTTACTAAGTGGATGAAAGAATATGTGCTCCAATTCCTCTCAGATGCAGATGAACTAGCAACCTATGAAGACAAAGTAAACAATTGAAGTTATATATTATAAAAATTTAAAAAATTATAAATTATAAATGAAATTATGAAACTTTTAAAACTAAAATATGAAAATTTATTAAACTTGTGATAAAACTTTGATTGCAAGGGGCTGCAAATGTTGGAAGTATTGTCCACGGAAGTACCACCAACTATGAGCATCCTTTAAGAACCTATCACAAAGAGCATCAACACCTAGACCATTTGAGTGCACAAAATCAATGAACTCATTCGTGACTACACCTCGCAATTCAAGATCAGGGAAGAGTCTCATGAATGCTGCCTTGTACCCTTAGCCACTTCAAAATCTTTATATGGAGGAAGCCTTCCTGGCACTAAAAGAATCTCACTACTGTAGTATTTTGGAGTCAATGCAAAGGCAAGAAGGTGTAATGGAGTTGTCATTTTGTTCCGTCTTTCTTCAACAATTGTTTGCACTTGTTTGAAGAAAGTCTCTTCAGGGTCTTGCTCTTTTGCATTTATGGTGAACTTGATCTTCTCAAGCATTGAGTCTATACCATCATATATCTCTCCAATGCATGGCTTGTCCATGTCAGTATAGCAAATCATACTCAAAATGGGCTCGGTGAAACTGAGATTCTCCACACGATCCCACAATGAGTCATCTAATATCATGCTCTTAATTTTTGTTGCCCTTTCAGTTCTGCTTTGCCTCTATATAGACCAATTGTTGCTAATCACCATGCTAGAAAGTGTCTCTCTAACTTTCACAAGTCGTCTCAAGACGATTGTGTTAGAGGCAAAGTGGGTCTCTACAACCTATTGCAAATTTAAAAAAAATAATTAAAATTTAAAAATAAACTTTAAAGAAGAATTAGAATACACAATCAAATTATGAAAATGTAAATATTACTTCACTTACCTTCAATAGCTCCAATTTTGAAAATGATCTAAAGATCCCTTGAGACAAGTGGTGGTTGGTGATGAACATTTGAATGTCCTTAGCCTCTGCATACAATTCTTTGATCCATGCATTCCCAATCTTTTGCAGCATAAGATTGAGTGAATGGACTGCACAAGGTGTCCAAAAGATATGTGAATATCTTTCCTCAACCAACAACCCTGCATCTCTACAATTCTTGGCATTGTTCATTATAACTTGAACAACATTACGGGGTCCCACTTCCTCAATGGCTGCAATGAGAATATTAGCAATAAATTGTCCATCTTGTACTTGCCCCTCGCAATCCATGACTTTCAAAAGCATTGCCCCTTTAGGGGACACTGCTTTGACATTGATCAAAGGCCAAATTTTTTGAGTCCTTCCAACCATCTGAAGCAATGGACACACCTGTCGCAACACATGAATCCTTTATGGGCTTCAATGAATCTTCAACCAACGCGACCTCCTTTTCCAATAAGGTGCCACGCACCTTCTCATAACCCGAGCCCTTGTACCCTTTTGAAACTTCATTAATTGTTCTCAACATCTCTTTCCAATATGGAGAACGAACAACATTAAAAGCTATTCCATTTGCATATATGCATCTTGCTACATTTTGGTCGGCAATGGCTCTACTCTCATTTTGAAATGCAAGTTCCAAAGGCCCCTTTGTTCTTTTGTTTGCAATATGTTATACACTTTGAGCTTGAAGATCTGGAGTGGCCATAAATGGGTGGTCTTCTACCACAATATTGGGATTAGATGGGGGTTGCATTCCCTTTGATTTTTTTTTTAATAAAGGGTGATTTCCTTTTTGGGCTTCCCGTGCATTTGCTGCATCTTGCTCCATAATGTATTTTGCGACTATATCAAGTGGAATAGGTACATTGTCTTTTCCAGGGCAAGGCTTGATGCCTTTTCTAGGTATGTTACACAAATGTGCTTTCACCCTAAAATATGAACTAGAATATTGAACATCACATCCATTGCATTTCCAAATGTAACCACCACCACTTGGAACCGGTTGTATCATTTCAACATACTTCCATAGAGGAGAATTTGGTTATGTTTTGAACTTTGATTTAGTTGCGGAGCCGGAGGTAGAACCAATTGACATTGTGATTCCTATGGCAATTTTTTTTGCAAACAACACATTCAAAATTTCAAAACAAAAAAAAAAATTGAAAACAAAATATTCATTTATAAAACCTAGCTCTTTTGAATCTTTCATACATTCATATCTAGGAATGGAAAAACATAAATAAATCATACAATTAAACAAAACAAAGTTTCATGTTTGTAAAACAAAAAAATGGATGAAAAAATGAGAAAAACTTACCTCTTTGCAAAAATATCCTTCAACAATCTTTGTGACAACCAATGAACACTTGCAAATGTGGAGGAATGGCAATGCAATCGTTTATAGAAGCTTCAATGATCAATCTTCAACTCCTTTTGTCAATCCAACGAGCAAAAATGAAAGCTCAGCCTCTTGGAATAAAAATGCTTGTTTGCAAAACAAAAGAATAAGAATGAGGTAGTTTAGGTGTTTAGAGTGATTTAAAGGTCACTTTTAGGGTTTCCTTGGGCATGGGTCAAAGTCAAACTCCATAAAACATTAAAAACATGCTAGAAAAACACTTTTTTGACGCCTAGGCACCCAGATTTTATCTTGGTTCGCTTTGGTTCAATCTGGGTTCTGCCAGGGTTCGTTTTGGTTCTTCTTGAGCGAACCAAACCCAAAAATGTAGGATCCTAGTTGAACCCACAGGCGAACCAGCCCAGGATCCGAACCAGGACCGAACCAAACTAGTACCAACTGCTTCCTAAGGCGAACCCGATAACACAAGTTTCTAGTTGTTTCCTAGGCATTATTGAGTAATGAATCTTTTGTTGAATATCTCTTGAGTGTTTTGGAGACTAAGGCTTGATTTCAAAAAGACCCCAAACCAATCTCGGTAATCCCACAATAAAATCTAGCCAAACTTAGGATGATGAGTTGTAGGGTTCCTAGGATTCAGAATAGCCTTATTCCAATCCAAGCTATTTCAGTCTTTCACATTAATACTTCATATTAGATGAAATAATGCATTCCGATTGGAGTTTAGTAGATTTCTAATTTGAACCTCTACATGCCATGGTTGCTTCCAACCCCAATTCTGGCTCAAGGCTAAAGATTGAGCAATACATCAAAAAAGGGAAAATCTCATCATTTCAAGAGTTGCTTTTCTTGTGCTATTGCATGAATTACTTAGTTTTTTTTTGGGGCAAGGGAGGGGGGGGTGGATGAGGTGGGGGGCAATTGATTTGCAAGCACAAGGAATTTCTAATTCAAATTTACTTGTTCTATCACATTCAAGTGGCATTCCTTCATGGACCGCATTTTAATTTTAATAAAGGGTTCTCAAGTTATTTAATTAGGTTGCAAATGTTTCATCATGTCTGCACTTTCAATCTAATATCATTGCATTGAAAACTTTGCACTCTTTGACTCAATGGCTTTATGAATACAAGAATTTATTTGAAAACAATTTAATTGATTTAAATTGTTTACTAGATGTTTACAACTCTTATCACATTTAACCTCGTTTAAACCATGGTTTATCACAGCAATTTGATTACAACTGAGATTAATCCCATGACTCAACTTCAGAATACCCTCTTGCAACAAATACTTTAAATTAGGCCCCAATAGGAAGATGGACACAATAAAGACTTCCAATGCAAGTTTATCACGTCTCACTATTGGAGTTGATAGTGAAACTCACAACTCCCAGAAATCACCTACAACCAAAACTCCTATCCCATGAAGAGAGAAAAAGCCATTGATTATGTTATGCAACCTTGAGAAATGAATTGATCCAAAAAAACATGACTAAACTTCTATATTATGGATGTTGGATAGTTACAATAATGAATAATGAATTCTTATAATAGGAAAAAACAAAAAGCAACTCTAGGTGAGGATTAAATTAGATCATGACATGTGTCCTCATCCTATCCTATGAGACAAAAAAGCACATGACCTAAAAATAGAAAAGCACTCCTAAGTTTAGCTTAAGTGTAATAAAGTACAAAGGGGACCTAATGATTAATTAATTACTAGGTGATTACCTATTTACTCTAACACTCACATCGAAAAGGGTCCAAAGGGATCAATATTGACTACAAAATAGAAGTGATGTGATATGATGACACATGGCATGTGGAGTTAGAGAAATAGGTGATGCGATATGAAGACATGTGTCATGTGGGATCTAGCAAATATTGCAAAGGCAAATGATGAACAAAAGTTGACCCAATTGAACTCCTAAACCCAATTTAATTCTAGATTAAAACATTGTTTAAAATCAGGTTTTTAGTTATCATGGCTCTCACATTTAACCTAAATCTAACCAACCCAAGGGTTACATTTTTTGCACCTATGCATAAGAAATTTGGTGACTTTGAATGGAGTAGCTTTCTAAGTGCAAGAAAATCTTTAAAACTGATTTATTTGATTCTGTTTTTCCTACCCTCAATCTTGATAGTGGCTATCACAAGAGTTGGATGTTAACTTGGACTTATAACAAAGTTTGCACTATAGCAAACTGAAAGTGAAAATATTTTGAAAATGTAACTCAATTAAACAATGGATTTGTTGGAAAATTCCAATATAATTTCATTGAATTCTCACATCCAAGGAAGTCACCGAGAAGTCAATACATATATATGTTTTAAACCTAGGGCTATTTTACTAATATTTAGACTATAGGGTGGGTTTTACCATGAGTTGATAAGATGTTTGGCCTTTCAAATCTGAATTTCATTCTCCCAAGCTCCCGATTTCATTCATGCATAAGCCTATGAGGGTAATTGTCCATTCACCCTTTGCATGGGCATCAAACATCAACCACCCTGATTGAGCACATGGAACTTCATTTTATAAATCCTCTTGGATCTGCTTGGGCAATCGCACTTTTCTACACCAATTGCGTTGTTGGCTTTTCTTGATACAATGGGCTCTTCCGACCGTTGATTCTGCAATTGAAGGCAGATATTTAAGGCTTTAAGTCTCCTTTATAACTAGACTTCAAGGGAAATTAGTAGTAATTGAGAAATGGCTCATCAAAACTCTACATTCCCAAGGGATAGGTGGTGATTTCCTGCACATTGTTGCCAATTTCCTAGATTTTTTTTTTATCATGAAAATGTGCTACTTTGTTCTGCATGACACATGTGAGCTTAGCGTTAATGAATCAGTGAAGAGAACAAGAGGTAGAGACAGAGAATCATTGCAATGAGTAGAAAAGCCCAAACAAATTTATTGCAAACGAATGCATGATTCTCAAACAGAGGAAATAAGCTCCAACTAAAGGAAACAAGGCTCATTCTATTCTGTTGAACACTACTGTAACACTAAAGGTGGGAGGGCTATATATACATAGTCATCTCACTTTGTAAAACGAGGGGGAAATCCTGAACAAACATTGGCAATTGTGAAGGCTCTTCTTTATGTTTTGCATCTAGTTATCAAAGAACTTTGTAAATCTTCAGATCTATATGAGTTTCATAGAACAAATCCTATTAGCATCTGCCATGTAATGAGAACCATTGTATGCTTGTGTTAATTTTGCATCTTAATTAAATTCCAAATGTTTTTCTATGCAGATTCATGGTCAATGCCATCTAGAACATATTTTTTAATGAATTCCTTTGCACCAGCCATGTTGGGAGATTGTGCAGGATCTGATCAACTCACAGATGGTTTGTGGATTTGAAAGATTAAGTTAGGAAAGCTTCAGAGAAAATTGGTGATCTAGATGCTCTTTCTTTCCTACTACATTTCTCCCTTCCCTGTCTTCTACTACTTTTGCTCTTTCTTTAACAAGAAGGTAGATTAGAATTAGTTTAGCTTTTTCTTTTCAATGTCATTCTGAGCTAGTTATGGATACATCTTTTGAGAATTGGACTAATATTAGTTTAAATTTCTATTTTATTTGAGCTAATCACAGACCTTACTCTGTTTTGTGTAAATAATAACAATCCAAAAGCACTAAGGCATTGTATCTCAATTAGTTTAACCCCCTTTAGTTCTCATACCAGTGACCCCTTGTAAGGAAACTAATTCAAATAGACCCTAAATTTAAGCACAAATCACCCTAACCAAGTACCCTGAGCTCTTGGAGGAATTCATTCATTTACAAAAGGGAATGAGCTGTTCCAGCTGGAGTTGATCTGTCAATATAACTGGCCAACAAGAGCAACAATAAACTTGAACACAAAGCTCTAAACTTCAAGTTGCCAAAAAGGATTCCATCATTAATGCTTGGAGATAGGTATTCAACATTTGAATAGTTAGTCAGCCAATTTGCCAATGATAAGGACTAATAATGGAGCTGTGTTTGATGAGGTACAAGAGACTTGAAAGGTTTTATTCCCAGCAGTCAAGAGTATCAATGCACTAGAGCAAAAAGTGGTTTGACTATACCATCAAAGTAGAAAGAGAAATCATGTTATTCATTGATGTAAAGAAGACAATAAAATTTGTGAAGAAGCCAAAATGCTCATCATGAGTTGCACAAAGTAGAAAGACAAAAGGTGATTGACTAGGCTATACCATCGGAGTAGAAAGACAAATAATGCAACTCACCAATGCAAAGAAGATAAAATATTTCAAGAAGCCAGTGTTTGCAATGAATTGCAGTGAAAGAGATATAGCCCTCTTTACCCAATCTGATTATGCAAAGTTGGACACAAGTATGCAACAATTTACACCTTGAAATCTGCTTTGCATTCCTTCAAAATCTTACAAGGAAACCTCCACAACTGATATAACTCACAACTGCACAGAATTATTACACTGTACTGAGTTATTAAACTTCTATCTTGCATCTGTCTTTATACTATTCAGCTTAAAAATCTAATCTTCCAAGAATAGTATTCTTATCTCACACAGGAAATGACTTGGAAAATAAGTCTAAATCATTAGTGCTTATCCGCACTTTATTAGAATTAATTAACTAAATAAAAGATTTTCACTTTATCAGTTAACTGAATTACAAAATAGAAATAACTAGAACTCCTTGCACGTTCACACTGAAACTGTGCAGAAGCTCTGAACTGAGCTAAAAAACTCAATAGCTTTCTCCATGAAGACTGTAAAATTATTGCAGAAATTTGATATTAGCAGGCTTCACACTCAATATAGGGGTGTGCATCAATGAACAACAATTTGCTGATAAAGTTGCTAAAATGGTGGCCCTTCATAGAAAGGGGTACCAACTACAATCAATCAATTCTCACATCCTCAGAGACATCATCATTGACCTTGCAGTAAAAAATGTGAGGGCTCAATCATTTGTAGAAAAGATGAAAAGAAAGCTCAGGAAACTCAGTGTCAAACTGTATGGGCAGAATCTCAAAATTGCCAGCTATGTCAATGTAGATTTCAATCATGTTACTCAAGTGTTTGACATGGTATAGATGTATGAGAATCCATTGTCTAAGTGACATTTAATTATCTTATAATTAATAGGAAGATGACAAGACTTGGTGAAACCAATTGATTACCATGCTCCCTGTGTCACAATTCTGTCTAAGTGCACATGCATGAGTAGAAAAAAGGAAAATAAAGGAGAATTGTAAGGAGACACTACGTACAAGCAATTTTAAATTGAAGGAGACTGCTGCTTTTCTCTACAAACTTCTTTTTAGTAGACAGCAATAATCAAAAGTTCCTTATCTTTGCAAATCAATATTTCTCAAGGAGCTGTTGTTTCAGGTGCGTTCCCTCTTTCTTCGGCAAGAACTTAGGTTATGATATTGCTATCGGGATTCAACCATGTAGTTTTCGAGTCAAACTCATTGACCCATGATTCATGAGTAGTGGTTCACAAGAACTTAGGTTGCCAACCCATGGCTCTTCTCCAAGGATTCATTCCACAAATGGATCCACAGGCTGGCAGGATCAAGGCTTTGATACCACTGAAATATCCCAAACAATATTTGTGCAATTTTCTGATTTTTTGTAATGCGAAATGATGCCCTAATTTCTGATTTTTAATTTTTGCTTAAACCCTAGAATGCTGATGTAATTTAATGAGTTTTATAATGCATGAACAGTAGCGCATAATGCAACTAAAAGATAGGAAAACTCATAGCAGATAATAGTAACATTAAATCATCAACATAGCATGATTAGATCCTTCCATATGAGTCAACAAATGTCTGATATAAACCCTCAGTTTGCTACTACAAAATATGAATGCAAATTACAAAGTAAAATGGGCTTCAAACATGCGCCACAACATGAAGAAACCCCAATAATGCAGATGCAACTAACCCCAGCTGGGCTTCAGCTACAAAAATGCAACTAAATGATGAAGAAGCAACTGAAATAACCCTACCAAGGGTGCACTGGCCTGCTGAACTGATGTTAAGGCTTTGCCACCCTAGAAATCTGAATTAGAACCTCCAACTTGCACAACTCGCCCTTCAAATCAGAGAATCTAAATGCTGATGCAAAACTGATATGAACTACCAATTATCTCCATTGAAGCACATAAGAACCTCCGTCATGAAGTTCGCCTTGAAGAAGCTAGGGTTTCGACCAACTTCTCCTTAATGCAATCTCCATTGAAGCACATAAGAACCTCCGTCATGAAGTTCGCCCTTGAAAAAGCTAAGGTTTCATCCAACTTCTCCTTAATGCAATAGGGTTTTCGTCCTACAACATATGCTGCTCAAAAGTGCAGACCAAAGTAGAAGAACAATTTTGAATGATGATGAAATGCTCCACAAGATCTTGTATTTATAATTTTATACATGTTTCCCTCCTCCTTCTCTATGCTGACCGACCTAGGCAAAATTGCTATTACTTTCTTATTTTTTCCCCATCTCAAGGCCGACCTAGGAAGAAATATAAATGTTTTATTGTTTTTCTTCATAAGCCCAACTTGCTTTTTCTTAACATGAGCCGACCTAGGAAAATGGATTATAAGAGGGAACATTATGCTTTGCAGCTTTTGATGGCTCATAGTGGTATTAGGCTATATCAATTATACCTTTGGTGTTATTGCTGAATGATTTTTCGCTAGGTTGTCGCTTCTGGTACGGGTCCTCGTTCAAGTTCATGGATCTAGTTCATGAGTTCAGCTAATAACATTTGGGGTTTGGGTTCATTTTGGGTTCGTCCATACAAAAATACATATATATGCAGCCTAGTAGAAGCATGAATTAAGATTAGAATATCACATAACATCATATAAACAACAAAACCACCATAAACGTGAATGTCATTTAAAACATGCATGTCAAATATTCATCGTTCAAACTTCAAGTTCGAACAGAGGACCCACAGACGAACCGAACCAGTACCCGGATCCGGCTAGGCAGCAGGTGAACCCGGCAACTTGGATTTTTTGTGGTGCTCAGCGCCATAGTTTTTCTAGTTGATAGCTTTCTGCTGGTTTTATGGTTCTTCCTTTTAGGGCTTGTCGCCCTTTTGAGGGTTTGCACAGGCACGTCGTTTATTATATACCTGTGTTTGTGACTCTTATAGAATTTAGGATGAGACCCCATAATAAAACCTTGATATTAAGTTTTAAAATAAAAAATCCTAATATATTCAAAACAAACCTATCATAAAAGCAGAATGTACTTTTATCTGTCATAAATAAAACCCAAAACCCCTTCTTGTACTGACACTTTAAAATAGAGTATACAAGGATCTGTGTATCTGTAACTTTTTCATCATTTTTGTCATGGTGATGGATCTCAAAGGAGATCTAAAACATCGATTTGTTTAGTATCCTACACAGTTGTCTCCACAAGATTCCTTACAAAAATTTAAAGACCAAGCAATCCAAAAACCAATATAAAATTAGCCCACAAACAGCACAGCTGGCCATAGTCTACCTGCAAGGGAGAGTGATTGCCCTGATGATGATCCGGCTTCATACCCTGTCAGAAGTTTTTTTCTGTCTTAATTCAGTCATGTTAATGGAGAATGCCCTTCAACGGAATCTGTACACAAGTACCAGCTAAACTTGGCAGAGTAGAATCCTCTCAGATGTGGCTTCTAGGCATCATGAACTACGCTTGCTAATGCAAGCGTGGTGCGTCAACGAGTATGGTGAGTGATACAATTTACAAAGAAGGAAAAAAAACAACAGAAATTAACAAATATCTGGAAAAAAGAGTTTAGGACACGATAATTAAGTGGTAAGGCCAAATATTGTTATAGTAATGACCCAGGTTCAAGCCATGCCGAGCATGAACCGGTATTGATGAAACACCCAAGCCAAAGGGAGCTCTTACCTTGATGGCACACTCTCCCCTAATCAAATAATCTCCACGAATTTACACTGGTTGATCGAAAATGACTAAGAAAAGCTGAGAACTTTTTAATAAGAATGGCATAAAAGTAGAAACCTTTTCAGTTATTACTCAAAAGTATTGAGAAAAAATAAATAAATAAATATGCAACGGAGTTTTGTAGTGAAAATAAAAACATACCTGGAAGCTGGGCCTCCAGAAAATGCGAGGAGAAGTTTGTCTGTTGGTAAGATCATGCCCTGAGAATTGACTGCGCTCTTGAATTTAGCCAGGAGAGTGGCGTGAAGGCAATCCCCGCACAGTCTTTCCGTCTGGTTGGCCTTCACTTGGGCTTCCTTCTCCTTGCACTTTGAGCACAAGCTATTGATTTCATTCCCCGTCTTCCCCTCCCTTCCATTACCACAAGCTAAGGAAGAAGAAGAGCAAGAGAAAGAGGCTTCTGGTGTCCCGCCGCTGCAGACTGCGCCATTACACTGCACCCCGCAATCCATTTTCAAACCCAATGCAGCAACTTAATAAGTTCGATTCATATAATCGATTTGGAGAAGAGACCCAGACATTCGGATCGTGGAATGCTCGAAAGGCAAAACTGCTATCCTCTACTTACCTACATTCTAATTCTTTTGTCCTTCAACAAACGTACCTGTTATTCTCTAGGTTTGAAATAACTAGGAAGATTGTGTGAACGAATAGTACATATGCATACAAGCATAGCCTGTGCTTCATCCCTTATTTCATGCTATTTTGGGCGATGTCATAATTGTACACTCTAAGAATTTTATTTTTTGTTTTTTTCTTTATTTTGTGTTTTATTTTTGTTATATTAAATTTATCAAAATCAGATTGTTTGAGTTTTTTTATTAAGATTGTTTGAGTTTTTTTATTAAGATTGTTTATATGATGTTGTTCAAATTAAAACATTAGATCAGTATCCCCCTCCCACACACACAATACACATATATATAAATACTACACTATAATTATATGACTAATCTTTGTGGGTTTGTATGTCAAAAGTCTCAAGTTACGTATCTAAGACTTGTATTTGAGTACATCATCTTATGTCGTATAGATATGTAAGATAAAGCATCTTGCATCCACATAAAACATCAATTGATCAATATTTACATTCTTTGTTTGTTGTGTATTAAATCTTGTTACGTTGGTCATGAGACTTGACTACTTTCAAGGAAGTCAATAGTCTTCTCTTTATCTATAACAAGTCTCAAAAGGTATTTTTAACACTAGGCATTTCTCAAGCACATGCAAACAGTTTCTACATATCCCAAAAGTGAAAGTTAGAAGTGAACATAATCACATGAGAGTGATATGTCTTATGACCAAACCATTAGCATAACCTTGTCCCATACATTAAAATTTCAAATCACCGTTGTCTCAAATTCCTAGTCATTGATCCTATATTGTCGTAAATTGTCACCCTTGACAATTTCACTTTATGTTTTCTCTCCCCTTAAATTATTGGACCTAACTGAGTATTTAATGTTCTAAATTATGCATTCTATGACCCATTTTTAACATTTTTTGAAGAATTGCAAGCGGGAAACAATTGCATTTATCTAAGACCTTACCCCTGACACTTAAAATCCAAAAAAATAGGGCAAGGACACTCACACCCTATTTTGGGTCCAAATTCAAATATGTTGGTTGTGGAAATTTAATATTTGTAGTTCAAGTATCTAAAGTCGACCATCACGATTTAATTTTTAGGAAATTGAATAAATGCCTATAAATACCTAGTTATTGCATCATTTCATATCTAACAAGAGCAATCTAGAAAACTATTGGCAAACTTATGATCAAGAGCATTCAAGAGCAAGTCAAGAGCAGAATTTTCAGAGCTTTTTTGTAGCAATTCAAGATCCTAACATCATGTCGAATTCTATGTGTGTTCATGTTGTCATCATTTTGTGAAGGCTAACACTTTTGTAGGTCTCCAAGCAATTCAAGCACTCAAGCAATCAAGCAAAGAAAGATCAAAGACCTTGAAGCGGTGTGCATGACTTCAGTCTTTCAAGGAAGCCATTAAAGGGTGGTGAGTTATAGCACATTGTGAATTCATCATTCCTTCCTATCCATTATCATTTTATCATTGGAATTGCCATTGTGGAAGTGGAAACACTTACACAGGGTTTGATAGAGGCAAGCCCCTAAATGGCCCAACATTTCCTCTCTTTGTGAATGTGCAGATCTTAGGTTTAAAAAATATTGAAAGGATATTGAATTCAATTTAACCATTGTTGCATTCAAAACCCTACACCTTGTCAACCCAAGGAAACTTAGTTACAAAAATATCCAACAACGTTCCGACATATTTGTAGGCAAGAATTTGAAGCTCAAGTTTGACACCAGAGGACCCTAAAAACATATCCAAAAATGTTCTACAAGGACACTCACGCCCTAGGCATCTATTTCCTCCATTTTTTGCCCCAAATTTGAATCACAAGTGCATAGTGTCTTGCTCTACTCATTTTTGTTGTCTGAATTTGTCTATGAGTTTATGTGTCTTTTGTATTTGCATCAAAATAGTAAATTGCACTATTACCCTAGTTAGATCATTACATTTCATCATTAAGACATTTCCAGATTTGGTTAAGATTTGGTTGACTCATCTATCAAGATGTAAATCAATCACATACCTTAGTCAAATCCATCAAACCCTTATCCCACCTTTACATTCCATTCCAAATCAATTCATCCATATACATTCACACATTACACACGCATATATGAAACATTTGGGAAAGGTGAAAACCCAAAGATCTCCCTTTCCAGTTATTTCATTTTGGTGAACCCGACCTATCAACATTATATACCTTCTAAAATTTTCCATAATTCACCCTAGATCTAGGTTTTGTATATCATTATTTTGCATTTCTCATTTACCATTTCATTCTTGCATAATAAAAAGTCATAAAAATCCAAAAATATTGCATTCATATTGTATTAAACGTTAAATTAGGATTTGTTTCAGTCGTCTTAGATCATATTTACACTCAAATTGCATTCATTAGGTCATTAAAATCTAAAATTGTTCATTACATTCAAATTGCATCTTTCATTTAGGTCGAAAAAGTGAAAAAATTGCATAGTGTTGTTTTAAAATTACATCAAATCATCATTTTTAAAACTTTGCATCTTTGAATTAGTCAATCATTGTATTTTACAATTTGCATTCAATATTTGTCATTAATTGTTCACACATTTGCACGCTTGCATTTTCCATTTCAACTTAGTCATAAAATTAGCAAATTCTGCAAAAAAATACACTGTTAAATATATTTGTACACAAAATTGGGAACCTTAAACAGAAACAAATATAATCAAACTTTGAATTTCTAGACACCTTGTCCAGGACATAAACACCCTAGGCACCTCTGTCCTACATTTTGTGGCTGAAATTTGAATCAGATCTTTGTTTATGTGTTCTCTGTAGGATTTTGTTGTCTAAATTTTATTTTTGTATTTCAAAACTATCATTTCTTTTCAATATTGTTACCCGTTTGCATTCTTAAGTTCACAATCATAAGATCAACAAAATCTAGAAACTAATTCATTGTTAAACCTATTTGCATACAAATCTAGGAACCATAAACAACACACTAAACAATCAAACTTTGAAGTTTTTAAATCCTACCTAGGACACAGATTCCTTGGGTGCCTAAATCCTACCTTTTGGGACCTGGATATTCATGACAGAACCCTCTCAGGAGCCTCTATTTGGATCCATTGTTTATTTTTTGATCACCTGTTGTATAACAATCTAAACCTTAAAACAAGCATTGTATCATCATGATGGCTCAATGTTTTAGTAAGATGTTGACTTCTTTGAAATCCTTGGTTAATGTTTCAAGTTGTTTGTTTGGTCATGACCCTGATTCAACTGAGGACATTCATGATTCTTTAGCTCCCAACACATATTTTTATAAGGTGGATATCTTAGGACAAGATGAGGAGAGCATGAATAAATTCTTAAATAATTCTTTGTGTAATCTTGAGAACAATGCAGCCTTTTATCCTTCCATGAGATTTCCTAATCACCCATACCCACAACCAGCCCCACCTATTATACCATCACTTGAAATGTTCACCCTCTTGCATCCAGATTGTGAATCACAAGACATATCTCAAACAATGCACATGGAAGCACCTATCAATAGCAATCACATGGAAGGCACATCAACTAATCCCCCACAATATGAGCATAAAGTTTCAAACACACCTATTAACTTGGAACAAAGTTACGGACAATGCTTTAGAATCTTGAGAAAACAAGGATGTGACATAAAGGATGAACATCAAATCCATCCCCTCTTGGAACAAATACCATCAGACGAGACTAAAGGATTAGGCTACTATTGGTTGATAGATTTTTATTTTTAAATATTGACTTAATTTGACTCCATTATGCCCAAAAGAAAGACCAATCAATAGCCAAAACTTGGAGATATCACCATTTCATTGGCAATCTTCCTCTAAATTTTAAGAGGTACAACTCCCTCATAAGATATGATTTTTTAATTTTCTAATTTTAAAGAAAATGGGGTATGCTTTTAACCATAAAGTAGAAAATTCAAACTAACACTAGCCCATAGCCATGGAGCATATGCGATGAAAATCAACTTAAAACAACTAACTGGATTGGAAATAAGATTTGCAAGCTACTAATATCATGACTCAAAGATTGGATTATTAACAGCAAGTTGACTTAACACAATGCAACTTTAACATTCATTAAAGATACATGAAATGAAACACTATTGAATACCACATCCACAAAGAGAAGGAATATTGATAGGTTGTCGTTAGGTCCTACTACTTTAGAATAAAATATGTCAATTAGTCGACCGTGTAGTGTCCAAGGCAATTTGCAAAAGAAGATAATTTAGATAACTCATCTTAGATTTTCTGCTTTTCTTTAAACTACGAAAATCAATTCTAGTCTAAGGCTATTTAACTTCTTATCTGGAAAACAATTTATTCTAGGAAAACTAGTAATACTTAAACTAAAAAGCATAAAACAACTATTTTAGAAAACATCAAAACTAAACTAGAAAGCAGAGAAATAAGCAAACCAAATAACTGATAAACTACGGAAGTGGAAAAGCAAGTGAACAAACTATAAAACATTTTCTGAAACAGTAAAAGATTCTAACATCTACAAAGAATAACTTATAGTAAAAACAGGGGTGCTCCAGAACTTCGAACTCAACTCTTAACAGACTTTGACACTTCCTACCGAACAGTTATTTATGTAACAACTAAAACAACATAATAGTAAGTACTTATCTATTTAAACTAACTCCCCTCGAGTGGCTAGCTCGTGAGTCAACAATTCGTTCTCAAATCACATAAGCTACAGGTTCAAGAGTTCTTCCATTATAAGCAGTTATCATCCATAGTTCAACAACTCAGCAATTAATAGACGAAAATTCTTTCATTCACCAGTATTCAGAAATCATGTAAACAGTATAATGTTACTACTCAGTCTTATTCATCTCTTTTGAAAATACATTCTTATAGGAAAACTTATAACTAGATCCTAGATTCTAGATGGCGTGGATAGCCATTGAAAAAGTCTTTTAACAACTTTAACTAAATTTCCATGTCTTTCAAATTCATACACATAGAGAAGGCTCGAGATGAGCCATGAAGTTTTTGATAACAAAAATTAAAAATAGTAACTAAATCTTCGGTTCACCAGCCTGAGATTCCGGAGGAGGTTCGCAGCATTTATCTTCATTATTCTCAAGGCATGTGCTGGCTTGGATTTTTGTAACAGCTACTAGATGACAGATTATTTCCTACAAAAACACTCAAGTCAACCCATTAAACCCGTATTGGCAAATTTCCTCAATTGATCATAAGAAATAAAGTTTGCATAATTTTCCTTAAAGATTAGCAATTATTTCTCCTAAAGTTTAATAAATTGGCACAGACTTAGGATTGAACTTGTTAAAATAAGATTTTCTGATTTTATTATTATGAGGTTATTTTTACCTCATCAAATATCCTTAACACTTATTAAAGATCAAAAACTCACTCATAAATTTTAAGCATTGCATTCAATTTTATTGCTCAAAGACAACAAACATCTTCAAAAGAATAATCAAAGTTGCAAAACTTGATCCTTCATTCAAATCGATTCTCACTCATGCATCAAAGTGCAAGGGGAATCAAAATTTAGACCCTTCTAAAGTCTGATCAACGCATATTGAAAATTTCACATCATAACGGTCGACAACTTCTTGAAAACTGAATCTTGGGAGAGTTGTAACCACCACTTCACTGAATAAGCACTTTGTGAGAGATTAGTCGATCTTTGTCTGATGAAGACACATAAGCATTGATGGCTAATTTGATGGTTATGATTGTCTCACATCTTTTGATTGATTAGGACAAGGGAATGAACCACCAATATTTTTAAATAAGCCTCATTTTCTTCAACTCATGAGAACAACCTATAATTTCTCAATTCGATAATTAATGACATGTCACTTAAGATCATATTCATGTGGGCAGTTTAAATATAGAGAATTCCTTCGATGCCAAAGCATACTTCGCTAAACAACATCACATTATTGCCAAATTTATTTAATTCAAGGTAACTTGAGTGTCCTTGTATCATTAATTGCTCTCAAGAAAACTCCACTAGATTATCCCTTCATTCTATAAATCAAATTGAAGTGCTCTTATTCTTCACAAGGACAAATATCATTTAAAACATGTCTATCACTTTCAAGCAATGTTGCTTATGAAAATAAGAGTGATTTCCTCTCTATTGAAGGAGTGGAATGAAGTGTGGTGAAGAGGTTGGTCACAAAACAGCTTAAGGAGATTTTCCTCATCCATAGAAATATGGAGGAGGGAGTGATTCAGAAGATAATTGGAGAGCATTTCCTGGCTCAAGTGCATGTGCACAACTTGGCTTTATCGGAGCGCCTCCTCTACAACATCATTTGCACCTTCAAGAAGCTAGAGTGGGGAGTTATGGCTGCTAACCATCTAGTGAGGTTTATTTATTTGTGCCCTTGTTTTGAGGATGCCCTAAAGAACCTAACTGAGAATTCGCATGTTGGTCTAGTGGGAGACTCCATTTGCATCGTAGTTGCACTGAAGAATGAGCGAGCAAGGTAGGTGGGTGCCCTACTTTGTGTTAGAATAAAGTGAAATATGTTAGATATTTTTTCCCACTTTGTGGAGTTTAACGAGAATCTTTTCTCCCTTGTGTAAATTGAACACCCCTAGGAGGTGGTTGAAGGCATTTGGATCCTCATCTTCATGCACTGTGACTAAAATCTTTAACTAGAATCCCCTTTTTGGCATGTAATACCAAAAATATTATGAATATATATAAATATATAATCTTTTTGGGTGTTTAAATCTATCTCATGTGATGCAACAATTTGAGATTCTTTGCTTTCAATTTTGTGCTTTACTTTTCCTTTGTCCCGTACTTCTTTATTTTCTATATTTGCAATGTGTATCACTGGTTATGCACTCAATTAATGCTATCTTTAGCAACACCTTTGCTTCTAGTATTGTTATTTCTTTCTTTGAATGAACCTTCAAATTGCCAAGATGATAGTTCACAATAGCTTGAAAACATAAATATCAGACTTTGGGTGAGGTTTATGAAATGCTTTTGGAGTCCTCTTTAGTTTAGGAAACAATCCCATCACCCACTTCACTAATCTACATAAAACTAGTCTTTGAAATACTTTTAAGGCCCCTTTTATATAAAGCCTCTTGGATAGAGCTTTTAGGAAAATAATTATCTTTTGAAAGACCTTATTGCGGGGATGAATTACGTTTTCAAAACCTTTTCGAGGACCGACAAAGGTTTTGAAACCTAACAAAAGCTTTGAAATGAACTTGAATTTGCTTAACTTTACTACCTTTTTTCAGCATGTATTAGGTTTATGAGAACCACCCTAGGACCTGACATCTTTTCAAAACTTGTCAAAGGTTAGTGAAAAGACAACTTAAACTATGATATTTATGCCATCAAGTGGGGAAGGTGTTGTGTAAACTTAGTCGATGCTTAACACAACTTCAAAAACTAAGGCTAAAAGGCGACGACTTGACATGGTTAAGTTTGCTTAAAGGTAAATGAATTTTTGAAAGGGGGCTACCAAAAATGCAATAACATCTGGCTCTAATTGGGGACAAGGATTGGGAAGAACAAAGACATGAACCCAAAATCACAATAGCAGACTAATTTCTTATCCATTCGGCAACAAAGTCAGAATCTTTAAAGGAAGGACTAAAACAAAGCAAAAATGGGACAAACCCAAAGGGGAAGGCACCAAAACAAAACACAGAACCAAAAATAAATATGTACAGGGTAGGGGGCACCTACCATTGAAAGTATCTAAGATTACTCATGTGAAACCATTGACTAGAAAGGAGAAATAGGACTCACTATGTATAAGAGATGCATGTGTCAGACACATTTGCACATTTAGGAGCAACAAGTTAAACCAGAATGGCCTCACATGATAACTAATTCTTTACAAGGCCTTCTTAACACCAAAAACCCATTTCTCGTCATAAAATTTGGTCATCCCTTGCATAAGAAAAGTTTCAGTTAAGTCTCCATCCATCACTTTTAATAGGCCAACATGAAGAATCATTACTTCGCAAACTAAGGTGGAGAACATGTGATTGATACAAATTTAAAATGGAGGCGATATGCAACTAAGAGGTGCATATCTCCCCATTGCCTCCAACCAATGCGGGCATGTTTCTCTTTAACGTGATTCCTATGAGATTCATAAGTATCCATTCAATAATCCCACCTTCATTTATTGGCACAACTTTAGAATTTCCAATCTCCTCGATCAATTGAAAGGTAGGCACAACATCTCCCTACAAGGGTTGCTCAAAGGAAATTTTCAAATCTTGATTAAGAAGAAGAGGGACCTCATCTACAATAGATACATTATCCATACACCATCCCTTCTTTGTCTCTCCCTCTTTCCTTGATTCAACATTTATTTCAAGCTCTTTGACACTATTTTCACTGCTATTACCATCCATCACAATATCAAGAGGAATAGGGGTGAGAATTCCAAATTATCTAATTCAAATTCATGAAACTGGAACAAACGATTATATGTGACTTCAAAATTCTTACCAGAACTATCAGGTGCGTACAAAGGATTAAGGTTACCTAATAACTTTATGTCGCTGCTATTTCCAATCACTCATAATCTTCAATTGTTGTCATGAATTGAGTGATCGACTCATCAATCTCAAAAGTGAATGCTTTGAAATCTAGAGATATATAGATAACATGATCGTTTAACACCCTTGTCTATCAGGATAGAAGACATTGAGGTAGAATATGGTGTAATAGGAGGAGAATAATCTTCATCCTGATCAGAGCTATCAGAGTCTTCTTCTTCCTCCTTGTAATCCCCAACATGCACTCCACTTATTTCGTTAGCACTAGACCCGACTGAGTAGTCTTCTTGGCATAATACTAGATCAAGACATACATCTTCATAAGGTGAAAACCTCCTTTCACTTGATGTTTTGGGAACGTCCTCCGAAGTGAGTCTTTTGTTCGACAACATTCCATCTCGAACTTAGCTGAAGCATCCCGATAACAGTAAATTATCTTTTATCTTTATGGCTTCGACTTGAGAAACTTCAAAGTCGCATACCTTTTTCTACTTTAAGTGGAATTGAATTTATGGGTGTAAGGCAACTAAGAAAGTGATCAGTAAATTAGATCAAGTGGGTGTGTTTTCATGAGGAATCCATCTCAAGATTCAAGTGAATCTATCGATGAAGTCTCTTGTACTTTCACGTTCCCCTTTTTTAATCTAGAAGAGGTGACCTAAAAGAGTACTCATATCAATGACTGGCTTAAACATTGCAATAAACTTGCTTTCCAATATGTTCCATCCAGTGATGCACCCATCTTCTAAACATTGGAACTAGTCTACTAATTTGCTAACTAGAGAAACCATAAAAAATTGCACAAACACATTATCCTTCGTAACTCCTAGAGTTCCACATGCAACAATGAAAGCTTGAATGTGATTTTTTGGATTCTAAACACCTTCTCCAGTGAACTTAAAAAAATGCTCCCTTGATCCCAAAGGTAGGGCTGAGTATTGGGATAGAGCTAGATGTTCGAAATGGACTCTCCATGGTTTTGGAGTGACTAAAGCCATCTTGTGCACTTGAAATTGCTATAAAATTAGAGAAAAATTTAAATCACAGTTGTCAACCTCCCTCAGAGAGAAGGTAATCTCCTTACTTCAAAAATCCCTTATGAATCAACTTCTTGGTACATTTCAGTCAAGAGGAGGATTTTGATTCTAATTCGTATTATGTCAAGGATGAGGATCCCACACAATCTCTATCTTTGGGAACCTTTTTGTTGAAAATGAAGGTACTATTGTAGTTTAAAACTTGTAAAACTATGAGACTATAGATCTAATTAAGTGTTATTTGTCACAATTCTTTGTGTATGATTAATTTGTTTAGATCAATTTTACCAATTGTAGAAAGAGACAGAAGATTGTAGAAGAATGAGACAAGGAGATAGAAGTGACACAACATATACGTGGAGAAACCCTTTTGAGAGAAAACTCCACCAGAATCAATAGTGCTTGTATTATTTAACCTTAGAATAAGATTACAATAATATTGTATCAATCCTTGATTGATATGCTTCCTTTCCTTCAACAATCCTTCTTCACAACCTGCATTAAACTCTCATGGAACTATCATACACTTGCTACAATTAATAGACAATAATATGAGCATGTAAACTCATAAGAATTGTACAATACAAGAGCATAAAGCTCCTCAAAAAATTCTACGCCTAGATTGGACAAGTAGAGTTCCACAATGTAATCTGAAGTCAAACCAAAGTCTTCCTCAATTTAGGCGCCTCAAACTGAACTTTGGTCAAGAAGATATCAAGAAAACTTCACCTCAAGGTTTTCGCCCAAGAATGGGCCCACTTGATTGAGCCTTGTAAATATCTTCTCATGCAAAAGGTGTTAACTGAAAGATCCCAACTTGAGCGCCCAAGGTGGACCCAAGTCAATCTTAGTTAACTGAAACATATCTCCCCACCAATTCATGAAAATATTATGCATGATTGATCATCCCCACTTAATTGAAAGTATCCACTTGTTATCTTTCATGCAACTGAAGTCATTAGTCATGCAACTCAAGTCAACTAGCATTCAACTCAAAATAACTACATGCAACTGAAGATAACTGAACCATAACTAAACGAAACTAAACTAATACTGAACTGATAGTGCCACTCCACTTATATAAATATCAATCCCTAATTTGTAGATCAAAACATGCATTATTGAAGTGTTATCAATCCTCTGAATGGTTAACTAAAGCAAGGTGGGTTCCACCTTCCATGTGGGCACCCCATGTGCTCCTATCTTGTAGAATCTCTTCTTGGACGTCCCCACATGTTCCTTCATTTAGGAATAATCACAAATGTCAATTTACATGTTCATTTCATTCGAATTTAATTTCTTTCTAATCCTAGTGTTGGGGAATACTTTCCAAGGACTTAGGAGATATGTTTAGGATTACAATTAAATGGCATCCTATTCCCAACACTTTTGACCACTCTCCTAGATGGTCATTGTAGTGTCCTTTAATCAGCTTAATAACTAGGAACATGAATTCCTTTACTCAGGGATTGAACATCACAACCGACAGTTATAACCTGCTAAAGAACCTCATTTAATCATCAACCCAGGAATGTAAACTTGAAATGGGTCGACACAATATATACACTAATTACCTCTCTTAGACATGCGTAACTTCTTAAAGATGCTTATATTGGAATTTGAATTACTAGAAACAACTTTACTGGATAAACTTGCTTGGAAATGAAAATTGAAAGATAAAACTATCTTGCATCTAGTGGCTGTAGGAACATTTGGCAGTTCTGTGTTTCTGCTAGCTGCAGGAACAGTCACATTAACCTCTATGAAAGGAAGTGCAACTATTCTAACTTGCAGAATGAAAAGATGGACAGCTCCCTAAGTGGGCCCCCTTAGATAGTGTCAAAGGTAAACAATAGATTAGACTGTAAACTTCATAAACACTTTATTGATTCGAGATAGACAAGCACATAGCTCATGATCTTCAACTGTATTTGTGAAAAGTGAAATGTATTACAACAGCAATCTTCCAACCCTTTCTCTGAAGGAGAATGGGCTATTTATTGAAAACTGAATCTAACGACTAACCAACCCTTTCCTCATAAATGGGAAGTCTTTATTACATCATAACTAACTAAGTGAAGCGGTGGATGAAAAAGGAAGAACTAAGTCAAAACAGTAGGATCTCTTCTTGGATGTCCCCACATGTTCCTTCATTTAGGAATAATCACAAATGTTAATTTACATGTTCATTTCATTCGAATTTAATCTCTTTCTAATCCTAGTGTTGGGGAACACTTTCCAAGGACTTAGGAGATATGTTTAGGATTGCAATTAAATGTCATCCTATTCCCAACACTTTTGACCACTCTCCTAGATGGTCATTGTAGTGTCCTTTAATCAACTTAATAACTAGGAACATGAATTCCTTTACTCAGGGATTGAACATCACAACCGACAGTTATAACCTGTTAAAGAACCTCATTGAATCATCAACCCAGGAACGTAAACTTGAAATGGGTCAGCACAATATATGCACTAATTACCTCTCTCAGACATGCATAACTTCCTAAAGATGCTTATACTGGAAATTGAATTACTAGAAACAACTTTATAGGATAAACTTGCTTGGAAATGAAAATTGAAAGATGAAACTATCTTGCATCTAGTGGTTGTAGGAACAGTTGGCAGTTCTGTGTTTCTGTCTGTTGCAGGAACAGTCACATTAACCTCTATGAAAGGAAGTGCAACTATTCTAACTTGCAGAATGAAAAGATGGACAACTCCCTAAGTGGGCCCCCTTAGGTAGTGTCAAAGGTAAACAATAGATTAGATCGCAAACTTCATAAACACTTTATTGATTCGAGATAGACAAGTACATAGCTCACAATCTTCAACTATATTTGTGAAAAGTGAAATGTATTACAACAGCAATCTTCTAGCCCTTTCTCTGAAGGAGAATGGGCTATTTATTGAAAACTGAATCTAACGACTAACCAACCCTACCCTCATAAATGGGAAGTCTTTATTACATCATAACTAACTAGGTGAAGTGGTGGATGAAAAAGGAAGAACTGAGTCAAAACAGTTTTGAAGTTTTAAAGTGCCACCATCCTAGATTCATGCATCATCAAGATGCTTGGGCTAGATTTCTGGAACACTCTCCCTGCATGGCGGATGACTTGAAGTTGCCTCCTTATTCTTTGTTGTCGAACCAGTCTTCATTGAATTAGTCTTCAGCCTTTAAGTGGAAACTGAATTTCTTCCTCAAACGTGGTACCTGCAAAATATCTCAACAACTATTCCTATGGCAGAAAGTTAGCTCAACACATTCAACCTTTAAGACGATCCATCACCTCATTCATACATTTATTAAGCATTAAACTAAGGAAACATTATTTCAGACATGGCTCCAGGAAGTTCAATAGTAGAGGTTGCAAGAAGGGTTTATCATCACACAAAGTCATAAGGCATTCATCAAACTAATAAAACATTTCAAGATAATAATCATGGAAAGACTTATCATAATATACTTATTATATTAAGCATAAAAAGTCTATGTCTTGTCCCATAATCAACACTAAATGTTTGTCTTAGTATAATGAAAAGCATAAAAGTGTTTGTAAAAGCATGATCTAAATGTGCCAAAAACTTGGCTCATCATTCTCCTCAACCAACTACTTAATGGGCCCTTCAACAAGTCTAGCATTTCTTCTTCGAGCAAATTCTCTTAGATCAACATTTTGTTGATGTCCACATTCTCCATGCTGAAAACTCCAGAAGTGAGCTCGCATTGCCTCCAACCTTTGCTATCTGCTATCCTTGGAGCTCCTGTTATAAATGTTGTTGTCCCCCTGCATGGCCAATAATGGCCATAGGAGAATAGGTGGTTACATGACTAAGGGCAACCAATTCTCCCTTTTTGTCCTGAAATTCCTCATGTATCTTTCTGCCCTCCTGGTGGCTGCATATAGGGTGTTGGGGGTGTGTGGTTCTGCCCTTTTTAACTGAAATGGTAGATGTTCCCATCTTGTTTGAATGTGTTGGGTTGCAGCATTAAGATCATTGTTTATAATTTGGGAATACTAAGAAAATACCTCCTGTCTCAAAGGCTCAATTAGTGGCCTGGCTCTTTCATCTCTCCACAACTTCTTCCAATCAAAGTAAATACCCATCCCATTCTTAGATTCATTCCTCACAAACAATGGCATATTGACCTCATCATGCTTGTGGCTATCAAATTGCTCCCCCCTGCTTATCTCATTTGTGATCCAGGATATTAGAGCACCAATGTGAATATCACCAACATAGCATAGGGGGTTCCACTCCTTATCCTGGGGTACAACCAAACTGTGCAAATAAAATTCACACAGGAGGTTCCTAATGTGCTAAGGTGAATCTCTATATGCATCATAAAATTCTTCTGGGGTATCTAAGGAAGGGTTTTTACCTTTCCAGATTTTGATCAATTGGAAATTCAGATACAACTCCTTGAGGTACATTGCATAGACAGGTGAAGGTGCTCGGCATTGCATCAGTTGTGGAACAAGCTCGACTACCTTGTTGAGAGTGTCGATTAAATTAGCAATTTCCAGATTCTTGTTTTGGATTATCCTCTGTAATCTCTCAATTTCAAGCTCAGAAGTAGTCCGTTGATGCTGGAGTTCTACAAAACATGTCATTCTTGTAGAAAAATTTGTGACATAGAGCGGAGGCCTATGATTATAATTTATTGCAAATGACTTCTGGATTTCTTCAAGTACACCCATGATTTCTTGTTCTGCTTCTTCAATTATCTCTGTATCATTTGACTGTCCAGAGTTTTCCTGTTCTAAATTATCATTTTGTTGCTAGTATTCCTATTCTTCTTGAACAATAAGCATTTCATTAGTCATAGAAATGCTTTCACCTTCTTCATCTAATGGAATCACAATTGTTACTTCCTTTGTCTCAACACATCCCACTTCTTCTTGTAGATGTTCTTCCATCCCTTCTTGTATCTGTTCTGCAATGGCTGTAAGTATATCCAAGCCAGCTCCTTCAAGAGTACTCTTAGTTTCCTCAACAATAGGCTCTTCCTCCTCGAGTACAAGACTGGAAGGGTCTGAGGTTGGTGGTGTGGCTAGAGAAGTATCAAGTGATTGGCGAGCTTCCTAATTCTGGAGTCTAGAGCTTCTTCTCAAGGGAGTGGAAATTGTTTTATTCTTCTTTGAGGGTTTGGCTGTAGGAACAAGGGATTCTCTTGTTGGATTCCTTTTGATAGATTTAGGAGTTTCCACTATGGGTGACTTCCCTTTGTTATCTTTGGAGGAAGGCTCGGGGTCATTGACAGGGGTTTGTGTTGGTTGTTTGAAAACTTTCTCAGAGAGAGAAACTTCATCCTATGAATTAGATGATTCTAGAATAGGAGACGCGTCAGCGGAGGACTAACTTATAGACTGGGAGGCATGTTGTTTGAAGGTGAGAGGCTTCCCTCTAGGTCCAATATTCTGAATCCTAGGGTTAAAATTGACAACAAGTTCTTCCCAGGTTATTCCTGACACATCTTTAATAGATTTTTCAACAAGCAACTTAATAAGGCAATGGTGGGAAACAAAGTTAACCCTACCCTTTTTGAACTCAACAGCACTATTAGATAGCAAATTATACAAGAAATCAGGAATATTCATTAACAGGCCATGGCGTAAATGAGATAAGAGTTTAAAATGATGGGAATGCAAGACTGAAAACTGACCTTCACATGTTATATATTTGATAATATAACCTGCTCGTGATACCCAGTCCTACGGCAAACTCATCCTTTGTATTCCTTGCTTATCTACTCATAAAGGAGGATCATTTGACCAAGTAAAATCTTCCCTAGCACTTCGTGCATCCCTTCCTCTAGGAAATAGCTCACCGGCCTGGGGCAACCCTGTTATTTCTGCAATTCTGTCTACAGATGCATTTATTGCTATTCCCTTGACTTTTGCTTTTCCTTCATGGAATGTCCTCGTGAACTCTTCTGCAATGCTCACATCAAATTTTTCGAGCTTCAGGAAATAATTTAGCCACCCGTATTGTCTAAACAGCGGCACATGTTGTACATCCTGCAACAGGACGTTATGATCTGTCAGCTCATGCCGAATTGGCTGACCTCCCATTTTACTTTGTCTTTGCAACTCAATGCTTTAGGAAAGAATTCTCAATTTACACAACCAATGCGACTTCTTGCAAACCAACTTTACTGCACTCTGTCTCCCCTCAACCAAGACTTTTGAACCTCTCTTCAAAAGATGCAGGAAAATAAGAAAATAAATTCGAACATCCTAACTTATGTTGCATATGGAAAGAAAAGAGTAATCATGGAGGAGCGAAAGACATTCTTGGGCATTATTGCAGGAAGTAATGGTGTGTTGTTCATTAATTACAAATTTTTTAAAAATCTAGAGCTTAGGCCGAAAAGATAGTAACAATTGATGTGACAAGGCCTAGTGGCGGCAGAAACAATGACATGGCTAAAAGTTAGGAAATAGAAAAACGTGCTCAATCATGTGGAAAGGCCGAAGGAAATTGCAACCGTATAGGAAATTAGTTTGCATTAATTAATACCTAATTAAATGTAATGAATGAAACAACGAATCAATCTTGAAGTGAAGTGGAGCTTACCTGGAATTATCCGCCGTGATTACCTGATGTGACTTGACTTCTTCATTGAAAATTGTGATCTTTGAGAAACGTGGATGGTATAGTGAATGACAAGTGGATGAGGTGGCAGAAAGAGAATGAGTACGGATGGCGGATGGAATGATTGAATGGAATGGGAATCTTTGTGGATAACCCCTTTATTATGATATTTTTATGCACTTTTATGCATGGCCTAGGGAATCAAGCTGAGACTCAATTCCTTCGGCTGCAGGATCAATGGTTTCCTGCTCAAAGTCGAACTATTTCATAAATTCTTCCCTGTCAATGGGCTTGAAGTAGAGCTTTAGGCGATGCCCATTGACTAATAACTTAAACCTGACCTCATCAATGGTCCTCAATTGTACAACACCATTGTTGAATACCTCTTCTATTTCATATGGACCTAACCATCTGGTTTGTAATTTTCCTTGACTATCCTTATACTTTGAGTCATAAAGCACAGCCCAATCTCCTGCTTTGAATTTTTTCTTCTTGATATATTTATCATGCCACCTTATTCATTGGTTCTGTATCATCTCAGTATGCTGCAGGGCATTCTTTCTGAGCTCATCCAAGGCATTGAGTTGCATGACTCTTTCCTTTTGTGCAGCTATTAAGTCCATGTCCATTTCCAATGCTATTCTGAGAGTCTTATGTTCAAACTCTATTGGCATCACAACTGTTTTACCATACACCATTTCAAAAGGTGTATATCCTGTAGTAGTCTTCCATGTAGTTCGGTAGGCCCATATAGCCTCTAGTAACCTTGCAGCCCAATCCTTTCTATGCAAATCTGCAGTTTTTGTCAAAACTGCCTCTATGTCCCTATTGGTGATCTCAACTTGGCCATTAGCCTGTGGATGATAAGGATTTGATTTTTTATGCCTTATGTTATATTCATTGACTAGGGTTGTAATCAGAGTAGAGGTAAATTGTGCTCCCTGATTTGTCACTATTTCCCTAGGAACACCAAATCTGATGAAGATTTCCTCATACAGGAACTCTGCAACCTTATTATCCCTAGCATGTTTCATAGGTCTAACTTCTACCCATTTTGTTATATAATATGTACATACAAGGATGTAAGACTTACCATTTGAAGGTGGATCAATTGGTCCTACAAAGTCCAATCCTCATTTATCAAAGGGTGTAACAATAACTTGTGGAAATAGAGGCATTTCATCTAATCTAGTCAGCCTTCCCATCTTTTGGCATCTGTCACATCTCCTGGTGTATTTGGATGCATCTCTATGTAATGTTGGCCAATAATAGCCAGTGTTTAAAATTTTCATTGATGTCCTCTTAGCAGCAAAATGTCCTCCGCAAGGCTCATCATGGCTTGCACGCAGTATGTCGTGAGTGTCCTCCTCTCTTACACATCTCCTCATTACTTGATCTGGCCTTGTATAAAACATGCAATTTGCAATCCAAGAGAAGTTAAAAAGTTTCTCTACCAACAATCGCTTTTCCTTAGGGAAGAATTGAGGAGGAGTTCTTCCTGCAGCCAAATAATTTGCTATATCTGCATACCATGGGTGAATGAATTTGATTGCAAATAGATTCTCATTAGGAAAGGAATCCTCAATAAGTGCAGAGTCATCTTGCCTTTGAATTCTAGACAGGAAATCAACAACCACATTGGCTTTACCTAGCTTGTCCACAATTGTAATATCAAATTCATGCATCCGCAGCAACCACCTTGTCAGTCTCCCTGTAATGGAGCTCTTGTTCATGAGATACCTGATTGTTGCATGGTCGGTATGGACAAATATTTGATAGCCTATAACATAATGCTTGAACTTGTTGAGGGCATAGATGATTGCTAGTATTTCTTTTTTTGTAACAGTGTAGTTGAGTTCGGCTCCTTGCAAGTTTTTGTTGATGTAGTAGAGTGCATGCTCAGTTGAACCACCTTTTTGTCCTAAGACAACACCAATAGCATAATCTGATGCATCTATATGAATATGGAATGGAAGTGACCAATCAGGTCCCTTCAAAATAGGTGCTTGTGTAAGGGCAATTTTTAGATTAAAGAATGTTTTTTCACATTCTGTTGTCCAGGCAAACTCTGTATCTTTCTTTAATAAGCTATATCGGGGCCCTGCTATCTGACTGAAATCCTTAATGAATCTTCGGTAATATCCAGCATGTCCTAGAAAGCTTCTTAGTTCCTTTTGCTTGGTAGGAAAGGGTAGATTAGAGATGACTTCGATCTTAGAAGGATCAACCTGTATTCTTACATCAAAAATATAGTGACCGAGCACTATTCCCTCTTGCATCATCATGAAGCACTTCTGACTATTTAGTGACAAGTTATGATCTTCACACCTCTATAATACCTTTTCCAAGTTATCTTGAGCTTCCTCAGATGTTGCCCCATACACGGTAAAGTCATCCATGTATATTTCCGTACAGTCATAGGAGATATCTGAGAAAATACTAATAACAACTCTTTGGAAGGTTGCAGGTGCATTACAAAAACCGAAAGGCAGGACTAAGTAGGCAAACATTCCCTAGGGGCATGTAAAAGTAGTTTTTCCCTGGTCCTCTGGAGCAATCTTGATTTGATTGTATCCACTGAAACCATCTAAGAATGAGAAGTACTTTTTCCCAAATAAATTATCCAGAACTTGATCAATGAAGGGAAGATGAAAGTAATCTTTCTTTGTGACCAAATTGAGCTCTTTGTAATCCACACACACTCTCCATTTTCTTCCTTTCCTAGGAATGATAACTAGTGGGGAGACCCATTGGCTATCCAAGATTGGGTAGATAAAGCCAACATTCAACATCTTCTGCAACTCTTCTTTAACAATTTATCTCAAGGATGGATTGATTCTTCTTTGGGGTTGTCTAATAGGTCTGAACTCACTGTTGATGAATATGCGGTGTGTACATAGTTTTGGGTCTAAGCCCTTCATATCACCATATTCCGAAGCAAAAGCTGACTTATGACTAGTAAGCATTTTGACAATAGATTCTTGTTGCTCACTGGTAAGGTTATTGTTGATATTCAATGTCTTTCCTGCAGCTACCTCCACCTGTGAGGTTAATTCAACCATAGACACTTTAGGTAGGAAAGACATTTCTACCTCGTGGGGCAATAAGGTGTGCAAACAGTCAGTTGCTGCAGGATAAGGAGCTGAGGTGGGTAGAGGAAGAATGGTCTACAAGGAGCATGGATTTTTTTCACAAAGAGGGTATTCAATACCATAATTATTCAGTAGGACATTAGACAATATCTCTTCCTTTGCTTGTTGTGCAATGAAAGGCTCTCTTGTAATCATCATTAAATTAGCCACAGAGTTCACTTCGTCATCTTCTCCCAAATCTGGCCAAATAGCCTGTCCAGACTCCGGTTGAGGCTGAGCTGGAGAGTAAAGGGTAAGCTTCTTTGTGTTATACCCATCAAAGATTGTCATGTTTCCCAACCTACATCCAATGTAAGCATCAACAATGGCCAGCCAAGGCCTTCCTAGTATAATAGGATATCCTCCTAATGATGCCTTTGGAGACAAAATCATAAAGTCAGCAGGATACTCCCAAGAATCCAAGGTGACTACCAGGTCTTCTACTACCCCATCGGGTTTGACAGCTGAGCTATCAACGAGCTGCAGTATTGTAGGTGTAGCCCTTAGGTCTGAAATACTTAGTCTTACCACAAGGTCCTTGGTCATGACATTGATAGCTGCACCAAGATCTACTAAAGCATTCTTAATTTGCACCCCATTAATATTGATCTTCACAATAGGACTGCCAGGGTTTGAATATTTTGGGATGGTAAGTTTCCCTAGCATTAAATCAAAGAGTTGACCTAAAACATGGACAGTTTGAGGGTCTTTCTTTTTCCTCCCTGGTTTCTTCAAACATGCCTCCTTGATAACTTTGCTATAGATAGGTACTTCTTTGATTGCTTGGAACAAGGGAATTTTCACACATATGTGCTTTAGTTGATCAAGGATGTCAAAGGTAGGCTCTTCTTGCTTTTTCACAACTTCACCTTCCAACCTTTGTGGGAAAGGAGGTGAGGGTTTATTTGATACCTTAGGCAATTATGTATTATGCATTGGCTCAGCGGGTTGAGCTAGGTCATTGGTATCTTCTTGTTCATTCTCTTCAGATGCCAATTATGAGATTATGGGAGAAGATGGTGTGGGTAACATTGTTCCTGAACGCAAGTTGATATTATTCAGGTTAAGAGCATAGGTAGGCTGATGATTAGGATCAGTAAAATAAACTTGCTACAGCTGCTGCTGAGCTTGATTATTTGGATTAGGTGCTGCTTGAGCAGGCAGTTGGGTTGGCTTAGGATTTTGGCTTTGATTAGCTGCAGGAGGTGGCATAATTTACTGTTGTTGGGGTTGATGTAGGAAACTAGCAGGTGGATTTGACCATTGTTGGCCTCCCCTCCATTGGTTAGACTGTTGTCAATTCCCTTGCAGAGGCTGCCACTAATTTTTTTGTGGTGACTGCCAGTTCCCTTGAGGAGGTTGCCATCGGTTTTGCTGAGCATTTGGCCAAGGATTATTCCATTGAGACTGGGAGTATGGCCCATATTTTGGAGGGTACTGGCTCCGCCACTGATTACTATATGAACCAAAATTTTGCAAAGGGTTACGAGGCATACCTTGTCTTGGCCAGCATCCAAATATGGGTCTTCTTGGAAAAGGTCTGGTTCAATCTCTTCAATATCTATTATTCCAGGAAGGAATCTTCCAAATTGGTCTCTTCTTCTATGCATACAACAAAAAGGGAACTAACTATGAAAATGTTGGAACGTAGAATTCTAAACTAAATACTTGGAATGAAATTTAACTCTCTATTAACATGCCTACAATAGGTCTTTAGTTTTTGACACCATCCGCGACAACAGTGCCAAAAATGCAGTGTCCTTTAATAACCTTAATAACTAGGAACATGAATTCCTTTACTCAGGGATTGAACATCACAACCAACAGTTATAACCTACTAAAGAACCCCATTTAATCATCAACCCAGGAATGTAAACTTGAAATGGGTCGGCACAATATATGCACTAATTACCTCTCTCAGACATGCGTAACTTCCTAAAGATGCTTATATTGGAATTTGAATTACTAGAAACAACTTTACCGAATAAACTTGCTTGGAAATGAAAACTAAAAGATAAAACTATCCTACATCTAGTGGCTGCAAGAACAGTTGACAACTCTGTGTTTCTGCCAACTGCAGGAATAGTCACATTAACCTCTATGAAAGGAAGTGCAGCTATTCTAACTTGCAGAATGAAAAGATGGACAACTCCCTAAGTGGGCCCCCTTAGGTAGTGCCAAAGGTAAACAACAGATTAGACTGTAAACTTCATAAACACTTTATTGATTCAAGATAGACAAGTACATAGCTCACAATCTTCAATTGTATTTCTAAAAATTGGAATGTATTACAACAACAATCTTCCTGCCCTTTCTCTGAAGGAGAATGGGCTATTTATTGAAAACTGAATCTAATGACTAACCAACCCTTCCCTCATAAAATGAGAAGTATTTATTACATAATAACTAACTAAGTGAAGAGGTGGATGAAAAAGGAATAATTGAGTCAAATCTGTTTTGAAGTTTTAAAGTGCCACCATCCTAGATTCATGCATCATCAAGATGCCTAGGCTAGATTTCTGGAACACTCTCCCTGCATGGCGGATGACTTGAAGCTGCCTCCTTATTCTTTGCTGATGAACCGGTCTTCATTGAATTAGTCTTCAGCCTTTAAGTGGAAACTGAATTTCTTCCTCAAACGTGGTACCTGCAAAATATCTTAACAGCTATTCCTATGGCAGAAAGTTAGCTCAACACATTCAACCTTTAAGACGATCCATCACCTCATTCATACATTTATTAAGCATTAAACTAAGGCAAACATTATTTCAGACATGGCTACAGGAAGTTCAACAGTAGAGGCTGCAGGAAGGGTTTATCATCACACAAAGTCATAAGACATTCATCAAACTAATAAAACATTTCAAGGTAATAATCATGCAAAGACTTATCATAATATACTTATTATATTAAGCATAAAATGTCTATGTATTGTTCCATAATCAACACTAAATGTTTGTCTTAGCATAATGAAAAGCAGAAAAGTGTTTGTAAAAGCATGATCTAAATGTGACAAAAACTTGGCTCATCAATCATTGCGCTACTTCTTCTTCAAGGAAAAAATTTACTTGCATATACTCTGCAATGCTTCTTCGATATCTCCAAGACAAAGTGTTTAGCTAGGAGATAATGTCATGTTATGATTTAACCAAATCTAGGTCTAGTTGTAATACAGTAAAAATATTATCATGGAGCAAAACCATTGTAATACATATCAAGGCAATTGTCTAAGCTTTCTATTTCAATATCCCTAGCGGAATCGCCAAAATTTTGTTGGTTTACATATTTGTCTTTTTAAATATTAACTTAATTTGACTCTATTATGCCCAAAAGATAGACCAATAGATAACCAAGGTTTGGAGAGATCATCATTTCATTGATGATATTCCTCTGAATTTTAAGAGATATAGCTCCCTAGTAAGATATGTTTTTCATTTATTTTATATTTTAAAGAAAATGGGGCATGCTTTTAATTAGAAAGAAGAAAATATGAACTAACACCAACCCATTACCATGGAGCAGATGCGATGAAAATCAAATTAAAACAACTAACTGGATTGGAAATAAGATTTGCAAGCTACCAATATCACGACTCAAAGATCAAATTATTAACAACAAGCTAATCTGACACAATGAAACTTTAACATTTGTTGAAGATACATGAAATGAAACACTTTTGAATGCAACATCTACAAAGAGAAATAATATCCTAACACTTATCAAATCTCAAAGACTCACTCATAAATGTTAAGAATTTCATTCGATTTTATTGCTCAAATACAACAAACATCTTCAAAAAACACAATCAAAATTGCAAAACTTGATCTTTCATTCAGATCGATTCTTGCTCATGCATCAAAGTCCTAAGGAGATCAAAATTTGGACCCTTCTAAAATCTATTCAAAGCATATATAAAATTTCACATCATAATGGTTGACAACTTCTTGAAAATTGAATCTTGGGAGAGTTGTAACTGCCACTTCACTGAATAAGCGTTTTGTGGGAGATTAACAAATCTTTATCTTATGAAGACACATAACCATTAATGGCTAATTTGAGGATGGTTATGATTGCATCACATCTTTCAATTGATTAGGACAAGGGAATGAACTGCCAATATTTGCAAATAAGCCCCATATCCTCCAACTCGTGTGAACACCCTGTAATTTCTCAGTTCGATAATTAATGACATGTCACTTAAGATCATATTCATATGGGCAGTTATATTATAGAGAATTTATTTGATGCTAAAGTATACTGTGCTAAACAACATCATATCATTGCCAAATTTATTTAATTTGAGGCAACTTGAGTGTTCTTGTATCATTAATTCCTCTCGAGTGAACTCCACTAGATCTTATCCCTTCATTCTATAAATCAAATTGAAGTGCTTTCATTCTTTACTAGCTTGGGTTTCTAGGATAGTTTTCTCTTTTGAGTCCACTTTTATAAAATTCCTTGTGCCTTTTGTTATGAACTTGATTTTGGTTTCCATAACCTTTATGATTAGATAGCTTATTTATAATATTCTTCTTCCTTAGTAAGGAGAAGCTACCTTCATCTAAATTACTACATTCCATATCATATTTTTCCTTGATATCCTTTTTCCCTCAAAGTGCATTTTTTAAAATTAAGTGACCATATTTATGCTGGATTTAACATCTCTATGGGATTTTTATACTCAAAGGATTTGTCTCATTCTATTTCCTCAGTTTTTGGTATAACATTCTTTGGTGGATCTTTTGTAAGATCCAATCCACATAGATATTGTGAACCCCTAAACCTGCAAATGCACAAGAGAAACAAATATGTTAGTTTGTTAGATCAAATGCAAGCAAACAAGCATGAGAGATTCCCCATGAAATCCATCTATTTAAACTAAAATTAGGAAATAAAGAACAAAATACAAGAAATGAAGTTAAATCCTAATTAAGCCAATAAATTAGTGATCCCATGGGGGAATTGGTGCCAATGAAGTGTTGCAATTGGCCCTTTCCCAATCCCTAAGTTGCAATGTTGAGTGATTGAGAAATGGTCAAATCTCCCAAAGAGATTTGAGCATAACCTTGTTACAAATTATGAAAATTGTGATAGATTGAGTGATAATGGGAAAAATTAGCTCTCAATGTGAAGATAATAACTTTGCATGCAATTGTGGATGATGATGAAGTTGAGTATAGTAAGTCTACTCAAATTGTGGATGATAGAATGAGAGGAAGAGTCTCTCATTTATAGATTTCCAAAATGGAAGAAAGAGTGAAAATAGGCAATGTGGGATCATTCAACATCCAATGGCCAAGTGTCACTTGTCAAGATGTGAATGGTTGAGGGATGAACACATTTTGGTCAATGTGCATGATAAATTTCATTGGATTCAAATTTGAATTTTGAATGTAACATGTTGGGAAGAATGAAGTTAATGTCACTTGGCTCAATGCACAAGGACATGTAAGAGACATTGAATGCCTTGTTGGAAGGACAAAGCCCATTTGAATTTTGAATTCAAATTGAGAGAATATTCCCTTTTGATGCCATGTTGAGAAAAAATAGGCAGTTAAATAAATCAAAGTAATTGATTTATTGTGCAAGTTGCATTCTCTAGAGTATTTTAATGATAGGGATTAACTTAATCAAAGATTTGATTAATTTAATGAGGAATTAGGAGACGTGATAATTTAGACTTAAATTTATGAATTGATTTAAATCAAATTGAGAGGAAATAATTAATTAAATAAATGGTTTTGATTTATTTAACTAAGGAGGAATATGTTAGCTTAAATTAAATAATGTTTTAATTTATTCAATTTAATAAGAGGACTTTAGAGATTTAATTTAAATAAAATGAATTATTTAAATGAACAAAGAAAGATGATTAATTAAATTAAATTGATTAATTTAATCATCAAAGGAGAAACACCTAATTAAATAAATAATGATTTATTTAATTAAGGGATGAAAGGTGTTGATAAGCTGAGAGTATGATTCAAGACAAAACGATGTTAGTAGGATTAGAGGAGTGGTTCTATTGATCAGAGGATGAAAGATAATTCTGTGATGTAGACAATTCTAATGATGTATAGACAGTCATTGGCCATGGGTAGCCTCGTGTATATTTTGATAAAAACACACCAACTTTAGATATAAATGTTAGTAAAGATAGAAGAATAAGATGGATGGAAGGAGGATCCAACAACCCTACGTTATGAATGATGATTTGCTTACCAGGAGTTGGGATTTTCAACGGGCCAATTATTTTATGTTTGATAACTCACATAGGTACGATGCATCAAGGTATAAAGGACCAGGATGGCATTGTACCTAGTGTGATGGACTTTGCCTCCTCAATCAGATAGGAGTATTCTTGTTCACACTTGACATACGAAAACCTTGTTAGAACGAACCTCACAAAGCAAGTATTCACCAAGTTATTTTACAAGAACATCCAACAAGCACAACAGATAAAAAAGATAATGATCGTTGCCCCATTCCTTTCTCTCTAAACCTGTTTTGTTTAGGCATCATCGAGAGGTCCTTGGAATGAGCGCAAAATAAGATAAGTCAAAAAGACCAAATAAAGTAAACAAACAAGCTACTGTTCTTCGTACCACTAGCCAAGGCTAAACTATTGTGGGGTACGTGATGCTTATGTCCATCGTAGCAAAGATTCATCCTAGGACATGTAGTGATCAAGGTTTTGATGGGACTGATCTGGGTGATAAGCTATTGATATTCCGAGTTGACCAACTTGCTTGCTTACTGACTTAGACTTTCAAGACTCTGACGATTTGGGTGCTCACTTTTGAACCTGCTAGACTTGCTTTTGACTAACTCACCAAAGGGTGAAGGTGATGATTGATTTTATTATGGAATGATGACTATAACGGGTGAAAGCGAGATGAAATGGATGCACCATTTTGGATTTTTCAAATATTTTGAGGTTGTTTTTGGTATTTTGAGATGCTTTACAAATTTTTTTGGTATTTTCGGGATTTATGACGAAGAGACTACCTTAAAGACCTATCCTAGGGGTCTCAGGAGTTGATCCATAGATTAGTCTTGCCTACGTTGTACATGTAGAGATCACATAGTTCAATTGACGACAAACTGACTTGATGATAAGATGGACAAACATGTTGCCATTTTATTGATTAAAGGACTGACCTGAAATGTAGACTAGATGGGCAAACGGATTGCCATTGCGACGGACGCCTAAAGGACTGACCTTACTATCTTGGGGGATGATCAAAAATCAACCTTTCCTACATTCAAGCTCAAAGACGACGTAGTTCGACTAGGATGACTCTATTTTTGATTTTTCAGATTTTTGACATTTTTTTGAATTTTTGAATTTTTTGGATTTTTTGAATTTTCACATGTTTTTGACAATTTAGATATGGATATGTGATGATATTAGTTCTCTATTTTGGGATTTAGTTGAAAACCAAGCTTAATATTGATTGATCAGATCAATGGATTGATAGTTTGACTAAGTGTGTTAAGTCAAACAAAAGTGATAATGCACTCGTAAAATCTAGAAAGTTGTGTTATCCTAGAGTAAACTTGTACAAAAATGATGGTTTGACTAAGTGTGTTAAGTCAAACAAGTTGATGATAGATTGGATAACTTGACTAAGTGTGTTAAGTCAAATAAGATGATAATGCACTTGTAAACTCTAGGAAGTTGTGTTATCCTAGAGTAAACTCGTACACAAGAGGGTGGTTTGACTAAGTGTGTTAAGTCAAACAAGGTGGTTCTGGATTGGATTGGATTGATCAAGATCGATGAAGCTTGATTTGGAACAAAATAGCTTTGATGATTTTGATGCGATGCTGACGTGTGCATTAGATTTGACTGATATTGATTGTTCAAATTGATGTTCAATGAAAGGTAAATCTTGATAAAGAACATCGTCTTGTCAAAATATGCCATGCGCTAATAATTTTGAAAAAAAATTGGCTCATAAATTCATGACCAATTTGATTTCATATTTTCCAATGTTCGGATCACCACATAAGTTGGATGATATATATCAAGATTTATTCTCGAATCAAGATGTAAATATTTGCCCCTAGTGTCTAGCAATGTATGGAATGCCATGGGTGGATTCTTGGATAGACAGATGGACGAATGGATATGGATCATCTTGCGATAAGGTGTTCACATAAAGGATTCTCATTTGGATAGTACTTCTTGGCTCAAATAATGTTGGCTTGGATAGGATCAATGGAAATGACCCATGTCAAGATGTCTACCATAAGCAAGTGTAAAGTGTGCACCAAATTTTCATCAAGATTAAAATACCTTGCAGATGGATGAAAATGGATTGGATAAATGGTTCATGCATGAATGGATGATATGGCCGAAATGTTGGATTTATTATGGATGTGATAAGATGATTTCTCCTGAACTGGCGCACGTAGATGCTCGATTCTACACATGACGCCTATTTTCCAAGTTTTCATCATGGTACCTATCCAAAGCGCCACCGAGGTGGTTTTCACTAGAGGACAATTTTTTTCTTTACTGTTTTCAATCCATTTTTTGATTTTTTTGGATTTTTGATTTGTTTTGTATTTTTCACTAAAAGATTTCAAGGTCATGTTGAACCACCTGATATCGTTGATGTAGATGCTTCTATCATAATGTGCCATCGATATCCTACTTGAAGAAGTTGCTTTGCCAAGATATGTGCGCTTGAATGCAACTTTTGAGATCCCTAATTTGCTTTGCTGATATTGAAGTTAACTCTGCCTTTGTGCGCACATCGCAATAGGGTGCCTTCTGAATCCTTATGATGAAGGGTCGTTGCCAACACATGGTCAATGTGAGAATTGGATATCATGCATGGAGGCATGGATGAAGTGTGTTTAGGAATAAAATATGGATTGGTTGATAGTTTGGAACATTTGACTCTCCAAACTTGGGAAGATGAGCAATGATGGGTGGATACGGAACTGTGCATGAAATTAGGACCAATTGTTTGATACACTTTGTATGTCGCTTGAGAAGCCCGATTTTTCCTTTGTGGACATCTTTGATGGATACCTTTCCCTTTTTTATTTTGCTCCATAGTTTCTTTGACTAATGGAGTTTGATAGGGATAATTTTCCTTTGTATTCTTTGGTATCCACTTGTATTTGATTTGTCCTTCATGCTTCTTAGCTTCTTTTGCTTTGATAACGTTCTTCATGCTTTGATTCAAGTCTTTCTTTTGACGTTGGTCCCAATTCGTGGATGGGGTGATGAGTGGATGATGATTCATAACATGGCAGGTCATAGTATTGACATCGGTTTCATCATAAGGATTCTTCGTGCTCCCTACGTTGATGTTTGCTTGAGACAAAGTTGCCCCCGATTTTGTGGAAGTATCACTGATATGTTTATATCCCTTGCTTGTTGAATAACCAAGGCCTTGATGCTTAGGATTGCCAATAATCTGTATCGGTTCCAGGATACCTTGTTCATGTAAGCCTAATCCTCTACCTTGATAATTCATCTACTGAAAAAATTTATCTGCAATAGGATATGATTTACCTTGGAAACAAGGTGCAAATCCTTCTCTGTTTTGTGGTGGATCTTCAAAAGTGACAACTTCTTTATTGATATAATAGATCGCTCTTAAAAAGGTGAGTGATCCAACTTTATAAGTGATAGGATCCTCCATATGTGGGATGAATGCCTGATTGATATCTTTAGCTTGATCTTGTGAGATATCAGATTGTAGTGCTTCTTCAAGAGGTATCAATGATTCACTGTCCTTGTAAAAGTCTTCCTCATGATTCATTCTTGATATGCTTTCACATGATGTTTCTGATTCACAACTTCTGTAGAAGCCTTCTTCATGACCCATTTCTGATATGTCTCTACATTTCTCTATATCTTGATCATGTGTATAAATGTTAAAAGTAGGAGACTCCTATTCCTTGGTAATGATATCAAGAGTATGAGACTCTTGTCATCTACGTGTCCATCCAAAGAAAGCATCTTATGGGTAGATGGGGGAGTATCTTGCATACATAAGAGAGTGCCCTTTACCTCATTGTAGTATCTTGAATATAAAAATTCTTGATCTTGGTTAATGTCAGAATTGTTTTCAACATGTTTTGGATCAAGTTCTTGACATGGGTCAATTTCAAAGGATGGATTGCTTTCAAATGGTTTTTGGACATCGTCATAAGGCATGGGAAGTGGCTCAATATCCTCTTGATCTTTGAGTGGACTTGGATCAAATGGTGAGTTGAGGATTCTTTCACTGTTCACAACTGTGAGGTTGAAGGATGTCAATATGCCTTGGGAGGGTCCATTGCTAGACCTTGGTAATAGCTATTTATTATGTTTTGGAATAAGTTCTTGAGATATCTCCTCTAACTCGTTAGGTGATGTAGAGACATTGTCGACATGATAATTTGTGGATGGATCTCGGTTTATGTCAATAGGATCAAATAACATCAACACTCCTTGGTTTAGATCTTTGTAGGAGGGGTCTTGATCATGACTAAAAAATGGCTCTTGATGTATGTTGGTTTGATCATCAGATGAGGTGGAAACATCTTCAAGGTGTTCATCGATGGATAGGTCTTGATCATTGTTTTCAAAAATTTTGGTGGGAACTTGTTGCAAGCTTTGTTGAGTGAGTAATGCTTGCATTTGCTGCTGATCCAACAACGCTTGTTGTTAGTCGTGTTGTTGTTGTGCCAACAAATATTTTTGTTGGGCTCCTTGTTGTATTATTTTTTGATGGACTTGTTCATGGATTGCTTGCAATAGTGCCCGAAATTGTGCTTGCGCATGTCGAGTTGGGCTTGAACTTGAGCTTGTGCTTGCTGGGTTGCTTGAGCGGCTTGCGCAGCTTGTTGGTTTTGGAGTGCCTTTTTGCGGGGAGCTTCTTGAACGGTTTGCAACATGATGGAGAATGAATTTTTCATGTTGTATTCTAGTGGCGGCGGTGGTGGGTTGGGCATGGTGTTGATTGCTAGGATTGTTTGGATGGTTGCCACCTGTTGTTGTGATATCCATGGAAAAATGGGAGGATTTGGTATGATGTTTTGATTTGGCATTATAGGTTGACTTTGAAAATTGTTGTGGTTGAGAATCATATTGCCTTGATTTAGGTATCTTTGATTTTTCATGTTGTTACCTTCACTTGGATCAATACCTAAAGTCGTCAACATATTGCTTGGATTTTGAACAACATTGATGGGATTTGCAAACATGTCTACCCCAAAGTTTACCAAGTGTGGATTTGAAATGGTCATGTTTGGTAAAGTTGTACTTGGCATGTATGGATTTGGTGGGATAATGTTGTTTGGAAAACTCATGCATTGAATGTTTGGTTGATAGATTTGCAAATTTGGACTTGGATTTAAATCTACCATTGGGAAAGGTGTTCCAAACTTTAGATTGGGCATGCTCACATTTGTACCATTAATGTTTGGAGGAAATAATGATCCCATGTATAAATGTGAGTTTTGATAATCAATTGGTGTTGCGAGACTTGGATAGTTTGGTTGAATTGGATTACTCATGATGTAGGAATCAATTTTATATTCTATGTTTTTCTTGTGTTTTGATCTTGTTGACCTCTGAGGGGTTTAGGACCAATGATGAGATGGAGGATGAAAGAGGTGAATGATATGGGTGTTTAAACTTTTAGGAACTTTGGATCAATGCTAGACTTTAGGACTTGTTTTGATTTGATTTTGATTGATGAGGATAGTTTGACTAGGTGTGTTAAGTCAAACAAGGTGATAATGCACTTGTAAACTCTAGGAAGTTTATCCTAGAGAAGACGTGTACACAAGATGATAATTTGGCTAGGTGTATTAAACCAAACAGGATGATGTTGATAATGTACTTGTAAACACTAGGAAGTTGTGTTATCCTAGAGAAAACTCGCACACAAGGGGATAATTTGGCTAGGTGTGTTAAGCCAAACAAGGTGATGTTGATTTTTCCTAAAAGTCTAGCATAAATGATGTTTTCCAAAGTTCCAAAAGTTGTTGGTGAGATGGAAATTAATTGATATTTGAGAGATGTGTGAAGTGTTTTGACTTGATCCTAGATGACCCTATGAGGACTTACTTGCAAGACCAAGGTGATGAAGAACATGCTTTTCCCTAGAAGTAATTCAAATTAAAATACCAAATGTTTTGCGTGGAAACAAAATGACTCAAAAAAGGACCAAGAACATGTGTGGTTCAATTGTCTTTTTATCTTGGCTTAGTGAATTTTCTTTTTACCAAAAACACTTACTTGATTATGTTTCAAATTGTATGTCTAATGTCCCACTTTCTTTTTCATCCCACAAGGTCCATTATGTGGAAATCAAATAAAATAGGGCAAAAGTTTCCTATGTTTAACCTTATTGAAAACAAATGATGATAGAATCCAAGCACTTAGAAACCTCTAAGGATATGATCCCTAGGGAAAGCAAGAGTGCTTAAATTCGTCAAAGGTATTTGTTTCCTAAAAGGGGTTTGAAATTTGGGGGCCTTGTGATTGTTCGTTTTGCAAATGTTTTAGAACCAAGCAATGTATTTTTCACTTCCAAACACATTTTACAACCCTAGAATGATGAGAGAATATTTTGTTGGGTTCCCACTTGGATAAATTCAGCTGTGCATATTTTGTGCAAATGGCTAAATACTTGACCACACTGGCTCCCCTCCATGGCACACACTTCTCGGGTCAACCAAGCATCAATACCCATGAATTTCCCATGGCATACTTTCCATCTCTACAACAAAACCGCATGTATAACGTGGGGCGGCTTCAAAGGACATGACATTTTGCACCAACAAAATATATAAGGTTTTGGCCTTTTTCTAAACAAAGGGTTTTAATTTGGGCACTCCGTTCATAGGGGATTATCCAACGTCGGCGAGAGTCCATTTTTGTCCATCTTGTCGAAATAATCCTCGTGATTCTTGAACTTTCCTCAAGAATCCACACTTATATACCGGTTGGAAGTCGCTTGGCTTTAGCGTGTTCCCGGTTGGGTCGTTCCCTTGGGTGAGTATTTTTTCCCGCAAGACAGACCCACTAAAATAAACTTATTCGTAGTTTGATCAACCTTTGTTTAGAAACAAAGGGAGAGCACATGCCATAAGTCTACTCACACTCACAAAGTGTTTTGTTCAATTTTAAACCCAAAAAATGAAATGTGGAGGTAATACTTTTGACAACTTAATATCACAAAAAGACTTTTGATTCTCAAGATCACCGTGAGGCGCAAGAGAAGTGCATACGCCTTTTACATGATATTACTTTGTTAAAAGGATTACAAGACATCAAAAACACATGTTCGTTTTAATCCTCAAAGCAATAAATGAGTTCTTTTTAAAGCACCAACTTTGAAGTGTGAAAGTTGTTTTGTTCAATTTTTAAACCTTTAAACAAAATCTAGTATGTTGTTCCTAAGGTTCTTTTTAGCCTTTTGCAAACTTTGGAAAATAAACTTTGCTTGTTCTTTTTAGAGCCCAAAAGAAATTTTAGTGTCCTAAGAGCATGAAAGTAAACAAATTTCTTAGAAAGGGATTACAAGTTCTCCCAAAGTGTTTAAAAACACTTGATACAATGATATGATAAATTCATAAAGACCTTTTGGCCTTCATTTTTCTTCCTTCACTTTTTGATCAAGAAATTTCCTCTTTTGGTAGATTTCAACAATTGTTAGATTTTTTTCATTTTTGGCAATTTTGCATACATGACTTTGAGAGTCCTATTTTTTACCAAAAACTTTCTAAAATTAAGGTAGGATGAAATGCCAACTAACATTTGAAATTGGAAACATGGGTTTTGAGTTATTAACAAAAACAACTTTAAAAAAATTAGGAAAAAACACTAAAATGTCATTTTGAAGGGCAAGATGAAAGTTTCAAGCCCCAAAAATGTGCCAAAATTGCCACCAACCTTTTTTTGATAGGTTAGCAATCCATATGCCACCTCATAAAGAAACCACCTATAAAATTTGAGCCAAAACCCACATTCGAGTCAAAAGTTATGACCTTGGGAAGTTTCCTGCATCACAAAAAAGTTAAAAAAACCAGAAATCTGCAGGTGCGACGCAGTTTGTAAAAGTGACGTAGTTTGGATAAAAGTGGCGCTATATAGCACCGCACGTTTGACTGTGAGTGGCACTCTGTAGGAACAAAGACCGTATAAGCAACGTGATATGGTTAAGTGGCGCAGTTTTGGAAGCGACTTTGTTTGAAATTTTGAATTTGATAGGCGGGAAAGCAGAAGCGGTGCAATTTGGAAGAAACGCAGTGCGATATGGCACCGCGGTGCTGAGAGCGGTGCAGTATAGCGCCGTGGAGATGAAAGTGGCCCAGTTAAAATTTTTAAAATGACAGGCGGGAAAAGAAAAAGCGGCGCGGTTTAATATGGCACCATGACTCTAGAAGCGGTGCAGTATGGAGCCGCGCCTCTGAAAGCAGCGCAATATAGTGTCGTGGAACTATTAAGCGATGTAGTTTTCCCGTGACCTGCAAAAAATGTTAAAAAATGCAAAAATGTTAAAAAACGTGATTAAATTCTTGAGTCTGCCCTCTTTTTAGCGCCAAAATGTGAACCCCTAAATTTGCAAATGCACAAGAGAAACAAACATGTTAGTTTGTTAGATCAAATGCAAGCAAACAAGCATGAGAGATTCCCCATGAAATCCATCTATTTAAACTAAAATTAGGAAATGAAGAACACAATACAAGAAATGAAGTTAAATCCTAATTAAACCAATAAATTAGTGATCCCATGGGGGAATTGGTGCCAATGAAGTGTTGCAATTGGCCCTTTCCCAATTCCTAAGTTGCAATGTTGAGTGATTGAGAAATGGTCAAATCTCCTAAAGAGATTTGAGCATAAACTTGTTACAAATTATGAAAATGGTGATAGATTGAGTGATAATGAGAAAAATTAGCTCTCAATGTGAAGATAATAACTTTGCATGCAATTGTGGATGATGATGAAGTTGAGTATAGTAAGTCTACTCAAATTGTGGATGATAGAATGAGAGGAAGAGTCTCTCATTTATAGATTTCCAAAATGGAAAAGAGAGTGAAAATAGGCAATGTGGGATCATTCAACATCCAATGGCCAAGTGTCACTTGTCAAGATGTGAATTGTTGAGGAATGAACACATTTTGGTCAATGTACATGATAAATGCCATTGGATTCAAATTTGAATTTTGAATGCGACATGTTGGGGGAGAGAAGAATGGAGTTAATGTCACTTGGCTCAATGCACAAGGACATGTAAGAGACATTGAATGCCTTGTTGGAAGGACAAAGCCCATTTGAATTTTGAATTAAAATTGAGAGAATATTCCTTTTTGATGCCATGTTGAGAGAAAATAGGCAATTAAATAAATCAAAGTAATTGATTTATTGTGCAAGTTGCATTCTCTGAAAGATTTTAGTGATAGGGATTAACTTAATCAAATATTTGATTAATTTAATAAGGAATTAGGAGATGTGATAATTTAGACTTAAATTTATGAATTGATTTAAATCAAATTGAGAGGAAATAATTAATTAAATAAATGGTTTTGATTTATTTAACTAAGGAGGAATATGTTAGATAAAATTGAATAAATTAACAAGAGGACTTTAGAGATTTAATTTAAATAAAATGAATTATTTAAATGAACAGAGAAAAATGATTAATTAAATTAAATTGATTAATTTAATCATCAGAGAAGAAAGACCTAATTAAATAAATAATGATTTATTTAATTAAGGGATGAAAGGTGTTGATAAGCTGAGAGTATGATTCAAGACGAAACGATATTAGTAGGATCAAAATCAGGTGCATGTATATTTTATGTGTCTACAGATATAGGTATAATTAGAAATCCATTTAACAAGATAGTGACAAGATGTATCAATTGATTCATCGAGGAATTGGCAATCATTTCAAAGATATATTTGACCATAATTATTAAGTTGGTGTTTACATGTGAATCTATACATGTGTTGTGGATTTAATTTCAACTACTCCCAAAAAACTCAGATATTAATGTTTCATAAAGATCTTTGTATTTTGGTAAATGTATGGTTCCCCTCCAAAGATCTTGTCTCCATAAATATCCTTAGAAAAGATATCTAAACAATAGATTCTTGTATATTATATGGTTTCATATTCTTCATTTGGATTTTATGTTTTATTTATCCATGCATGCACATATTTTATATAAATCTAAGCAAACAAGAATCTATAAATAAAACTCATGGCTTGCAAGGATGAAACATTCTTCATGAACCTAACAATGTCTAGAGTGGCCACTAGATTATTTTCCATGATAGGAATACAAAAATCTCTCATAATTTTTTGGTCCACTATCTTCCTCTTTCTAATTTCTATAATGGATGTCACAACCTCATTGTCCAAGACTAATGATTTAAAACATCGTAGAAGAAGAAACCCTTAGGGGGATGCCTCCCTCCACTATTGATCATTTCTATGAAAAGAAAAAAGTTCAAGAAAAAGAGAACCAACTTATTATTATATCAATTATTTAATTTTTTACTAAATCATTCTAGTGTCAATGATTTTTACTACTAGATAGTAACTTGTGAGATGATGCTTTACGATTCTTGAGAGTATCCAATTCTTGTCTCAATTTTCTTAGCTCCTCCAAAATAGGATCGTTTGTAGGTGCAGGTCTTGATGACTTTGAAGATCACTTGTAACTAGGTTGTAGATAAAAGGGTCTATGATATTTGATTCTACCATAGTCATTTGTTTTGGGATGCTTAGATTCATTGGATTTAGGTTGATCATTCATTGTGAGTAATGATATGTCAAAATCAGGAGGCGTTTTGATTCCTTCGTCAGCAAGGGCCTTGAAGTATTGTTGTGGGTTATGTTTGACTACCTCCGTAAGAAGTTTAGTGAATCTATTATCATTAAGAGCTTCATTTATAGTGGATTGTGTTATTTCTTCCTCCTCAATTTCACTCATTTCACCAGTTGTAACACTAATGTGATCTTCCCCATCGAAGTATTTTCCCCAAGGGTTTTGTTCTTCTTGAAAAAATTTTGCTCTTGTTCTAGGGGTCATAGGTGATTGTTTTTATTTTCAACCCAAGGTAATGTATGAGACCTAAGACTAGGATGCAATGAAAATGATATGATTCTATGATGAGATATGGAAGTGGTATGGTATGATGTGACAAGCTAAGAATGCAAGAGATCAAAGGCAACTCTAGGTCCAAAGTTGGTTATGATGTAAAGGATTTACTTGTGTTATGATGGATAGACGCAAGGAACAATGATCAAGAGAGGGTATGTAGGAGATGATGGACTCCAAAAAGGATTGCCATACTCAAGGATAATGGTATGTTTCCCTAACTCAAGGATGATGAACCTTCAGTGATGCGGGTGATAGATAGCCAATGGTTTGATTTCAAGACCTAGGAAGAGTAGCCTAAGTGCAAGCTAAAGGTTTGCATGAGCAATAATGGGTATGCAAGGACTAGGTGAGATGCAAGGACTAAGTATGTGTTTAGGCCTTTACCTATGGCAAACCATAGATAACTAAGACCACATTAGATGTAAAGACTACAGTGAATTGTAAATTAACCAATCTCAAAAAATGGGGAGTCCTCTATAATGAAACAGAAGAAGTTGATCTCCTAAAATGGCTATACAAAGATGAGGATACAAAAAAAGAACAAAGTAAAATAAAAATACCTATTGGAAAATATGAAAGAGGATTTGATCTTATGAAACAAATGGGATATGATGGTAAAAGTCCTCTTGACTTACAGAAATAGGGTATCTTGGAATCAATACAACCTACTTGTATGCAAAAAGTCCCTGGTTTAGGATATGATGTGTAGAGAGATAAGACCTTGAGTACCGCGTGTACTTCAAGTAAGGAAGTAGAGTCCTCTAATGCTACACAAAAAAATGATGAAATTGCCATTGATGACTTCATTGACATTATGACTATGATAGTATCCCTACCCCTGAACCCGATCATAACATTTGTACCTTTGAACCCAGTCAAAATATTGATTCAAATCATGACCCTTTACCCTTGGTTCACCCCGAACTCATTAATTTGGACCAGAACGAACCGCCACAACTGGATGTATTTCAAAATGATGAGCCAATCATATAATTTTTCGGAGCATGAGAAGATACACCTCTTGAGGATCATAAGACAGGTTTCACCATAGAACTCAACAATGCGACTTACTTTGGGGAGGGTGCCAAGCCTTTTAGTCGTAAAATTATTGAAAATATAAATAGGTATGTTACCTATTTTTTTCTACAGCTCATAATAGGTAGAGATAAATTGTAAATTCACTTAAAGGTACACCGGGTACATATTTTCTCAGTTAGGTATCCATTATTATGAAAAATATTGATTACAAGTGAGTTTCAATTTTATTATGCAAATACATTTCAAAGAATATTATACATTTGCATAAGGAATGTTGTATTATTCATATTGTAAAAACATGAAGTCCCACACAAGCCATGGGAGTAACTGAGATATACTGTAAGCATATGGTGAATGCAAAAAAAAGAGAGATGTACACTATACAATTGAAGATAATATAAACATAAGGAAAGGAGTGATTCATCATTGCCTAGAATGACGAATCATCATTTTAGTTATGTGGTGTCTTCATGCATTCAACTCCAATTGGTACAGCTCCCGTTCCAGTTCCAAAGGCACCTGCAAAATTGTTAAAATATGTTGTTAGAGCAATGAAGAATCACTATTTTCCTCATATCCACATTATCGATAGAAATATAACTCACATCCTATCAGGAATTCATCACATGATCAAGTTAAGAGAGCACAAAAGAGGAAAGATCATGGGATTCTCTACAATTATTGTTTTGATCTAACATTGTTTGTTTCCTGTGCAGGTGTAAGACAAGTTATGCTTCGAAGATTTCATTCATCAAATATGTGGAGCAAAATGGGCTCTCATAAGGGTCCAACCCATCATATCAAGGGGACACTCTCTTATTTATACATGAGAGTCATGAAACATTCAAAATAGTCATGAAATAGGACTGTTGTCACAAAAGAAGAAACTCATAGAAGCAACCTTCAAATCACTATGGTGGAAATAGATAGAACAAAGTCTTCATTCACTCTTCATTCAAAAGAGTTATCAAACATTAAGGAAGATTCAACCTTGAGTTATGAAGTGTTGAGAACATTATAATAGATTATCATCATCTAAGGATTGAATGCAAGGATCCATCAAATATCTTGACGTGTGAATGAAAGAGCAAACAAGAAACTTTGAACAGGAAGAGACTTCGATCATTATACCACAAGTTCAAAATAGTAAGAAACTAGTGTTCTCTTCAAAATATCATGCATGTGTCACATAACAAGCAAGGAGAAGAGTGTAGAGAAACACAGATTCCAGAGATTGATGTAGAATTTGCATCTTCAAAGTCTATTTCTGGAAATTATCTTCAAATAGATACTCTTCCAAGTATCGCAGTTAGTTGTCCATCATTAAATGGTAGTGTTGCTTCTGCTTTTTCCACTAGATTAATAAAAATGCAATATGAGGTAAAGGATGAAACAAGTATGCTGGATGCAAAGGCATCGTCATGCTCAAAATGAGAGATAAATTAGTCCTGCAAACCTCATGTATACAACTCAAATGAGCTGATTTCTTGCTCACAATCTAAACAATTAGTTGTCTCAAGAAATTTTGTTATAAAGGAAGCAACACAATTTCCAGGCCTGGTTGGAAGGTCCTCAAAGCCAGATGATGGCTTCAATCATAAAAGCAACTTCCTTTAGGTCAAGAACAAATAGAAGATATTCTCCAGGCTAGCAAAGATGCTGAGGATTTGATTGGCAAGTCAGGACAGTATTACAATATTATTTTTTGCAGTTGCAAAAATAACATTGATACAATTTCAATCATACCTATGCAACATTTATGGTTCAAAAGGCTTGATACAAAATAAAAAGATATGATTGAAACTATATTGATGTTTGAAGATTGAAATTGACAATAACAAAACCTAATGGCAAAAAGAGATTGCAGTCAATTATTCTTATGAGTATGCATAAGTCATAATTGTTATCAAAGCCATAGTAGGAAAAGAATGTTTAAATCTACTACACATTGTTATTCTATAGAGAAGCCAAGTTATGCATACAGAAAATTCAACAATAGTAAAAATGCATAGTGATAATGTAAACAAGAGGGTAGCATTGTAATAAACATGATATGCTACAGGTGCACTAAGACAGTGGAGTTTTTCTTCTTTTTTTAAAAAGAACATACATGATGATCTTTCAGAACCATAGTTCAGACAACATAGTGGAATTTGATCCAGACAACATAGTGGAATTTGATCCAACAGAGAAGTAAAAAGAAATGTATTGCCTGTCAAAGAAAATCAAAGTGGCAATATATTTTCTTGCACAAGAAAGCTTCCAAAGTATTTGTTAAGCTAAAACCCAGATGTTTATGAAGCCATTATAAGGGCATACTTGAACATGAAACATTCAGAAACAAAGGCCGTAGCTATAACATACATAGAAATTTGGGTTTTCAAAACCCTTACTAAAATTTTAGTTTCAAACAAGTTTTCTTGATGGCTTGCAAATGAGAGTTCCAATTTGCTCGCCTCAAACTTCAGCCCAAACCCTGGCCATGGCTGCGCCCTGCCAAAATAGAAGCAAAAGGATCCAGAGGAGTTGAGCATGGGTTTCATTTTATCTCAAAAATACAAAGGTTTCTAACACATAATGGTAGAAGCTCATGAAATGTTACAAAAATATAGAAGTTGTGGCTTTGTGTGCCATTTTCATACAGATAAAGTAACATAACAAGGGTTTCTACCACGAAAACTAGAAAATATCTCATTATTCCTCAAGCAACAACAAGTAAATCTTCATATACTTGCAGAGAGAATGTTCTCATCATATAAAATCTTTTGTTACAAAGAAAATAAATGAAATAAAGACATGGTCGTGCCCTTCACTCTCAGAATATTTCAGTTTACAAGCAAAGATTTCAAGATTTTCTTGGGCATAGCTTAGCTTACCTTCTGTTTGAGGCATATTTGCATGAGTTTCAACTTGAGAGTTCTAGTTTTCTCCCTCAAACTTCAGTCCAAACCCTTCCAGATTCCTTTGGTGGTGGCGAAACAGAGTGTTGCCAAGGAAGAATGAGAGAAATTAAGATTAGGGTTTTCGAAGTGATGCTTTTACTCAATACCCTAACAAAACAATAGGTATTTTTGACTTGGGTTTTAAAATAAAAATCATTTCACTCAAAATTCCCATGGTCTATGACTTTAATGTCAATGACCTAATATTGTTTTGTATGGAGCCCGTGAAGCTAAAGAAGGGTCAGGAGACATAAGAAAAGTTTATTCTTTATTTTCTTCAAAATATTTTTGTAATCCCCATATTATTATTGTAAAATCTTTTGTAACATTATTTAAACAATCTTATCGATTGGTTTTTAATATTTGTTAAAATGGATTATTTTAGAAGGGGCGAGTGAAGTGTAGGTGTGTATTGTGCATGCGACGAGGAGTGAGACTATCAAATTGTTATCATGCAAAGTAAAGCTAATAGTGGAGTTTTGAGTGTCTTTTGGAGTTGAACTGAAGGTTATTTTCATGCACCTTGGAGAGCTTCAATTTAGTTTTCTTTGACTTTCAGTCAAACTAGAGTGTTTTATCGAGTACCTTTTGATCATGCATGATATGAGTTGGAGTTTGCAGGGTATCTAGTGCAATTTACTTCGATGGAAGGCCCTCTTATCGAGGCTTTTTCTTTTTGCTCGTGAGGAGGATATTTTTACTTCTAGTTCACTTTCAGTGCCACCTCCATGCACTCAAGAGTCATTTCGAGTCACAGTTCAGTTATACATAACATGAGATGGAGTTTTGAGTTTTTTAAGCTCGGCTTGCTTCAGTGGTGGACCCTATTTTCATGCATTCTCTCTTTTGATCGCGAGAGAGGTTCATGGGAGATATTTTCACACTTTCAGTTGGTTGTTTCTGCCACCTCTTTGACATTGGAGTTTTCATACTTTGTATATATTAGAAAAAGTTATTCTTTTTCCTCTAGTTCTTATTTTTTGCCTTTGCCTTCAGCAAAGAGACTTCTTTTAACTCACTTTTTTATAGTAATAGATTATGCAACAATTATTTACAGGTTAATCATGTTTGTAATTTGTAGATGAATTCCTTCTAATTTTTAGTATTATCAAGTTTTTCCTTCAAGATTTCAGGTGTCGTCATTGTGTTGGATTCTATCGAGAGATTATTGTGTTTCATTTCAAAACCTCTAATTTATATGTCTCTTTCATAAATGTATGCATGCATTTATGCTTAAGTTCACGGGTTATATTATGTATGTAATTTCTTTATCAATTTAGTTGTGAAAACAAAGTTTTCCCTTGAAGTTGATATTCAATCAAAGCCTCTGTATGAAACATTCAAGTGATTAAGCTATCAAATTCGACTGTGTAAGTAGAAATACTGAATAATCATTTGTGATTTAGGTTGCAGTTTAAGTTTCCAATTAGGTGCATCACCCATATTTAGTTTCAATTTATGCATTCTTTTATCCGTTTCTTCCCTTTTCCATTGAATTGCAACCATTAATCAAAAAATAAAAAAGGAAGTCAGCCTATAATCCAGAGGTTTACTTTCATATAGGGTACCCACAACCTAAAAGTATTCCCATGTTTTACAAGATTGCAGAGCTTTACAGCCTTGCATACGGGTGCATATCCCTATGATAACAAGGTCTTCTAATGAAATCGCTATGCGGAGCTATTAGACCCGAAAAAAAAGTAAAAATAAAGGACGTATCCAAAGGTGAAAACCTCCCTGAGGCACCCAAGGATGAAAGGCTTGACACACTTCCCTTAGCAGTATTTCATAAAAAATCATCTATGCTGGTGCTGAAGAAAATACCAGCTAATCTGGGTGCCAAAGAAAAACCAAAGATAATTCATCTAACAGAGTCATTAACACCTAAAGAGAGAATAGAGCATATACAGTTTTACAAGGAAAGACAAGTTAAATTTGTGTGTTCCTATGCATATATGCCATGGCTTGATCCAGATCTAGTAATGCATCACTTATCTTTGCCATCGGGGCAAAACCTGTTAAACAAAATTTGAGAAAAATGCATCCGCATATTGCTCTATTGGTAAAAGTTGAATTACAAAAGTTACTCGATGTGGGATTTATAAGACCTATTGACTATGCTGACTGGATTTCAAATTTAGTATCAGTTTCAAAACCTAATGGAGGCATCCGAGTTTGCATAGACTTCATAGATTTAAACAAAGCATGTCTTGAGGATGACTTCCCATTTCCAAACATTGACATGATAGTGGATTTGACAACAAGACACAAAATGTTATCCCTCATGGACGGTTTCTCAGGCTTCAATCAGATTAAAATTGCTCCTGAAGATCAAATTAAGACAACATTCACCTGTCCTTGGGGAACCTTCTATTGGAATGTCATGCCCTTTGGGTTGAAGAATGTCGAAGCAACATACCAGCGTGTGATGACCATTATCTTTCATGACATGATGCATACCTATTTAGAAGACTATGTAGATGATTTGTTGCGAAAATCTTACACCAAAGCTCGACATCTAGTGATCATGGATAAAAATTTCACACAATTAGAATACAAGGTCCGATTGAATCCAAAGAAATGTGCCTTTGGGGTAACCTCTCGAAAAATCTTTGGATACATTGTCTCCTCTAAAGGAATTGAAGTTGATCCTACAAAAATAAAGGCTATACTTGAAATGTATCCACCTAAGAATATCAGACAACTGAGATCATTACAAGGAAAACTTCAGTCTATTCATCATTTTATAGTGCAACTCACAGATAAATGTCAACCCTTTCAACATCTGTTACACAAGAATGTTTCATTTAGATGGGATGACAAGTGTGAACAAGCTTTTCAGAAAATCAAAGAGTATTTGATGACACTGCCAGTATTAGTACCTCTTATAGATGACAAGCCTTTACTTTTGTATATATCCACAACCACCACAACACTGGGGGCATTTTTGGCACGACATAATTATGAAGGAAAGGAACGTGCAATCTATTACATTAGTCGCACTCTGGTAGGATATGAGCTCAATTATAGTCCTATTGAAAGAGCATGCCTTGTCATAGTTTTTGCATCACCGAAGTTGTGACATTACATGCTTACACACCAGACAAAGCTCATTGCAAAAATTGATCCTCTTAAGTACCTCTTGAACAAAGAAGCACTCATAGGATGATTAGCTAAATGTGTGGTGATTCTCAACGAGTTTGATATTGAGTACGTAGAAAGAAAAATAATCAAAGGACAAGCTATAGCAGATCAACTCATTGATGCTCCTATGACAGATAGTCATCCTCTTACCATTGAATTTCTTGATGAATCAATATTCAATATGGAATCTACACATCTTTGGAATTTATATTTTGATGGCTCCTTCACACAAGGTGGTTCGGGTGTTGGAATTCTCTTTGTCACTCCACAAGGGGATTGTATACCTAAAGCTTACAAGATACAATTTCTATGTACCGACAATATTGTAGAATCTGAGGCATTACTTTTTGGGCTTCGTATGGTTGTGCAATGGAAAATCCTTGAGTTGCGCGTTCTTGGTGATTCTTAATAAGTGATTAGACAAGTTAATGATGACTACAAAATAAAAGATGAAAAATTGATGCCTTACAAAAGAATGGTGGATGATTTCAAGGCCTATTTCACATCAATCTCTTTTGAGTAGATTCCCCGAGATAGTAATAGAGTTGTTGATGTAATGGAAACAATTGGTTCACTTATGGAAATGCCAAGTAATGCCACCTATTGTGAGTTCTTGGGATAACCTCTTTTGGAACCTACTTACAATATACCACAATCTGAAATGATTTGTCTTATTGTTGGTCCTAATTCTCAATGGTATGACAACATTTACACCTAACTCTGAGATAACACCTTGCCATTAGACCTATCCAATAAATCTCGTAAAACCTTTATCCATGAAGCTTCCCGCTATGTAATCTTAGTCGATACCCTTTACCATCGAGGTCTCAATGTTACTTTACTTTGATGTCTTGAGCATGACCAAAGCAAAATCGCTTTACAAGAAGTACATGATGGTATATGTGGGGCACATTCTAGTGGTCCTACCTTAGTCAAGAATCTCTTGCATATGGGCTATTATTGGCCCACAATGGAAATTGATGCTTATCAGTTTGTTAAAAAATGCAAGTAGTGTCAAAAACATGGAAACTTGATACATGCTCCTACACAAGAATTACAGTCTCTTGCTACGTCGTGGCCCGTTTATCAGTGGGGACTCGATCTCATGGGCAAGATCCATCCACCTTCATCCAATGGTCATAAGTTCATTCTCGTTGCCACAAACTATTTCATGAAATGGATTGAAGTCATTCCTCTCACTCATATCACTGGAAAACAAATAGCCACTTTCATACTGAACTACATCATTTGTCGTTATGGCATTCCTTTATCCATCATCACAGATAATGGTCCCCCATTCAAAAATAAGGATATCCGTGAACTGTATGAGAAATTCCATATACAACATCATTTCTCCACACCTTACTGTCCTCAAGGTAACGATCAGGCTAAGGCATCTAACAAAACTATTCTCAAAATTCTTAAAAGGACAGTCAATTGAACTGGTCGAAATTGGCATATTCAATTGAATCTTGTTTTGTGGGCCTACTGCATGAGTGTTCGCACTCCCACAGGTGCTACCCCATATGCCCTTGTCTACGGATCTAAAGCCATCTTTCCCATCGAGGCCGAGTTGCCCTCTTTGTGTGTCTCCCTGCACAATCAAATCAATGATGAAGAATACCGAGCTTCCTGTTTGTAGGAATTGGAGCTATTAGATGAATGAAGATAAACTGCTTTCAATCATCTTAGAGCATATCAACAACGAATGTGCTGAAGTTATAATTAGAAATTTAAACCACACGCATTTGAGGTTGGAGATCTTGTCCTTCATGAAAATCCTCGCAATCAACAAGATAGAGAAAAGAAGGGTAAATTTGAGCCTAACTAGTTGGGTCCATACATTATCACTCTTGTGTATGGATCTGGGGCATACCAGTTATCTACTCTAGAAGGTGAATTGCTTAGTGATCCCATCAACAGTATGCACATTCGCAAGTTTTATACCTAAGCACTTCAAAGGGTACACACTTTTAAAGTCTTACAAAAATACAAAAAAATGGAAAAAAGTCTTGAAAAAGTACAAAAAAATGGAAAAAGTCTTAAAAAAAAAAAAATGGAAAAAAAGTCTTAAAAAAAAAATGGAAAAAATGAAAGGAAAAAAGTAAAGAGAAATCCATTCGTTCAATGGTGACTTGAGCAAGTACCATGGTGAAAACCAAGAAATCGACGCCATGTGTAGAGGCTTTGCTCCTCTTACCTTTGGAGCTCTACTTGATCTTTTCATACTCACCATGGCTTGTGAATTGTTCGACAGTCCCCTCGCTTGCTTGCTTTGCCATGCGTACTAGGTTGGTCCTATTCCTCACTGAGGCATTTCCTCAACCTTAGCCATGGATTAGGATATTGAGCATCTTGTGGTCAAAGAAACTACCCTCTTTGTCTATTTGCTCGCTTGAGATCCATCTCTTTCCATCGTAAAATGTCCTGAAAAAATCCATAAAAATCATAAAGTGTTTTGAAAAAATCCATAAATATCATAAAATGTCTTGAAAAAATACAAAAAAGAAAAATGTCATGAAAAAATTGAAAAAAATCAAATATTCCAAAAAATCCAAAAAAATCAAATATTCCAAAAACCAAAAAAAAATCAAATATTCAAAAAATAAAATAAAAATCAAATAACCTCAAAAATCCCTAAATAGTGACACTTTCAGACCACACAGCTTTGAACTTCAACAAAATCAAAACGTGCCAAGATTGACAATCAAACAAACGTTATGACTACCTATCAACCCATCTTTCAAATTCAACCAACCACATAAAACCATACCAAAAATCAACTCTATATCGAAGCATGATGCATGTTTGATTGTTTTGTGATTTTATCTTTGGTGGCATGTCTTTTAGCTTCTCAAGGATGTCTTGGACTAGAGAGGCGAGGATGGGGCATGTTCACTTGTTTGTTGTTTTTGGATTGTTTCTTATTTGTAGGATGACTCGTCTTAACACATGAGAGAATTCCTTATCTGATAGTGTCTTCCATGCAATAAGTATTCAGGTCATCTAAGGTCCTTATACCTAGATGCTTATACTTTAATTCTAAAAAAAACACAAACAATATTCAGGTTGTCTAGATGTTCATGTTATCTAGACGCTTATACTAATTTGTGACATAATAAGCTCGATGATGATAAAAGCACTTAAAAGGAACAAGAGCCTTCATCACCTTCATTTTCTTCCATCTTTCATTTCTTGCATTTTATTTTCTTCATCTTTCTTATCGTAGAGAAATCAATTGATTGCTTTAACTTGCTGATATATGTCTCTTGAATCAAATCTCAAATCAATCAACTTGCTTCTCAAAATCCTAGGTCCCCTTAATCAATCAATCAATCATTACATCAACTTGTCGTGCGTAAGCACCAATCTCAATCAGCTTAATCAACTCATCAACCCAGCTATACTGATCATTTCCATCGATTGCTAAGTTACGCCTATCAACTATGCATCACCACTTTATCACTTACGCAATATCAAATATCTAATCATTCTCTAGACATCTATCGAGAGATCAATCTATTCGATGAATCTCTCGAGAGGGCATATCATTCTTATCGTAATCCTTACCAGGATATCTCTAGGGCATGTATTAGTTGATCAATAGTTTTCTTTGAAACAAAGCAACAAGCTGCATTATCTCAAAGAGGGGCAAAATGTAGACACTCAAATTTGTCCTCGTAATCATTGCATTATTTGTCTATTGATTAAATAGATATTATTATTTACTTAATCAATTCATTCAACACTTTCTTCTATTCATGCATTTCATCAAAATCATTAAACTGTCTCATGCTCGTTCATATTCGTTTGCATAAAATGATCATATTCATCTCATGGTTGTTCATTAACCGTTTAAAATCCATTTGCATTATCGTTCATGTCCGTTTCCATAATAAAGCATAATCGTTCATATCCTTTTCATAATAAATCCATTATCATGGTCATCAACTATTGTTTCATAATAAATTAATTATCATGTAATATTTGCATTTCATTTGCATGAATCATTCACTTCATATTTTCATTTCATTAAATCATTAGAACATTAAAATATTAAATAATTATCACCTCATTATCATTCATAACGCATTTGCACAATAAAACATAATTGTTCATAAATCATCAGTAAACAATTGAAATCATGTCATAACAATCATTTACATATTTGTATTTCATTAAATCAACATTAAATCATTTTAATCATTTTAATCATTTTCATTTAAAATCCATTTAATCATTTAATTTCATTATTCATAAACCCTTTACCATGCACTTATCTCTCCTATTTTATCATTTCCACTCACATGCATTTCATTTAATTTCATGTGGGATATTTAAATTTGCCTCTTGCAAACCTTTTATCCCACATTTCGCTCTCAAACACCTCTCCATCCTCAAAGACACCAATTTAAACAGAACTCTCTTCTCATTTTTTCCCCTACACAAATTTTGCATCTCCACGTTTTGCATCTTCTTCCATTATCTTTGCTTTACATTTCAATTTCAACATCTATCTTGTTTGCATTTTCATTTAGAATATGCATTTCATTTTGAATCTCCATTCATCATAGCTCTTTGTGCACATGCTTTTACTAGGATCATTTTAAATATAAGTACAAAGTCTTGAATGATAGGAGTGGAATAGAGATTAGTTTCAGTGAAAACATTTTATGTTTTTAAGTAGTTTAGATATATTGTTTTATGGTTTTGTTTTCAAAATGAAACAACTCTATTGTTGCGCTATAATGGAATAGTGATTCTAATTCATAGAGTCATTTATTTCAGTGCTCACAAATAGTATAGTGGATTGGTCCTTACTAAACCAAAGCCTGTACAATTAATGAATTCATATGCTCCCTTTAATTAGTTGTGTGTAAATATGTAGTAATTTGGATGAGAATATAAATATATGTAAAATGATGCAACCTTAGAAAGATTCATTATCATAAAATCATATGCCCCCTCTAATTAGTTGCATGTAAATAATGTAGTAATTTAGATGGGAATGGAAATATATGTAAAATGATGCAATCTTGGAAAGATTCATTATAACATGTACAATTATAGAGATAACATCATTTGACACAATATGGTAAAATCACAAATTCATATCATACTTTAGGGAAACTAAAAAAATATGAGAATTAAATCAAAAGGATTTTCAATTCAAAAAGACAAGTGGCACCTCCATGGTATTTTTGTGGCCCTCCTTAGGATAACTTGTAAACAAAACTTATGGGGGCATCCTACAAAAGGGGATCTTAGCTAAATCTCCTTTGGTGGAAAGGGGTTCAATTAAACCTCACCTCTAGAAGAATTCATAAAACCCCCTATTGTGAGCATCATGGGGTAGGGGGAAAAACAAAACCCTTGAGATTGAACATGTTTGTTAGTAGTAGAAATGATTTTTTTTATGGTGCCATACTTCTATATATATATATATTTATATGTAAGATTAGTTTATTAATATTAAAAACCAAAGCATACAAGCGTCTGCTAAGCAGGGATAACTAGAGTTCAACAAAAAACTTTAGACCCATAATTCACATACAGGAATCTTTACCATCCAACGAGAACCACACATAATCGATCGCTCGACCCAACCAACCCCTCAAGCTATACTAACAGGACTATAATTAAAGTACAAAATTCCATTTTCACTGTTAGCACCTTAGACACAACACCATCAAACAACCTAGGACTGTCATACAAAACCCCAAAAACCTCATACTGGCATGACCCAAGACACACCAAGACTTACAGGAAGCCATTGGCCTTTGCAAAGGCCTCAAAGTCCCTTACCCATTCAAAGCCACCGACTGCCATCAACCCTAGTAGTTTCTTCGGATACTCCACTGCAACTGCCACTATCATTTGATGACACATAAGAGCCGACCCACGTAGGTCTAAAAGAAAAGGATAAAAATTCATAACCTCATTTATATGATGCAGGAGCTCCAAATCACCAGGCCATAGGATACTCGTGCCCAAAATTGTTGCCTTTAATACCTCCTCGACACCCTCCACCAAGTCCTTTATGAAAAGCTTCACTAGTAGCACCTTCGCCTCCATCTTAGGAACCCGACTATCCAAGAGGGAAGCCAAAAAATACGAAGAGATGTGCACATTATCTCTCCCATGTACTCCTTGTGCTCCAAATGACCGGAACCTGTAACCATTTTAACAACTACGACAGTCAGAGGATCTATGTTAAGCAGAATTTGCTTCAACCTATAGTCAATGATTTCCCTAAAGGTAGTCTGTCTTGCCTTTATTTGCAGGGAAATTAGGATGTCTGCCCCAAATCATACCAAGCCATTAATCGACACTTTTATAATGAACTTCAAATGCCCAACCATCACCACCCATGCACCTCCCGATCACAGGATAATGAAAACCATCCAGCCACCACCTGCACCCAGAGACTAAACTCCATAACACACTTAAGATGAAATACAACTCCTACATTTCTGCCCATAATTATAGCCTAAGCACAACACCCAAGATTTTCGCCATCCGAGCGAATTAGACACACCCAAACGTGCTAACTGTCCTTTCCGTAGGGATTAAATCCCTCGGGAGATATATGCACAACAAAGCTTGCATTGAAATGAGTGTCAAAAGTGGCCACCAACTTGCCATCGTACCCCTTCAACAAGACCAACCTCCACCTCAACCCCTCTCATGCCCATCTGACCTGCCACCATGACTTCGGTGGCCGTGTGCCCTCCACTAGCCCGGAGGGCTACCCGCCCTTCCACCCACACCATACTTCTATATTTCTAATATTACTAAAAATCAATATTTTTGGCCACTTCTATAAATTATTTTCAAAATTCTAAAATACCCTTTTGTAGATCTTAAAGTGTGGAGTTTGAATAATATGTCGTGATCATTATTACTATTTTTTATACTAAAATTGGATCACTAACATCCAAACATAAGTCTCATCCTATTAAGAAAATTATTTAAAATTTTGAATAAAATACAACTCACTAGAAGAGAGTTCTTATTGTGATATTATAAATTTTTATTTTAGATAAATACTCATAAATAAGGTGAAAATTGAGTAAGTTATCATGTTTTCAACACACCTAACTTCAATTTTTATTTTTATTTATCAAAATTAATTTTTTATACATTTGCTATAAAGTTGAAGTTTATAACATGGGAAAAATCATAGAAAAATGAAATTTGCTATAAAAAATGTTAACATTTGAGCTACCTCTATTTCTATTTTTTTTTATAGCTAATAATCATGTCAACTTTATAAAAAAATCTAAATAAATTATAAATTAAAAACTACAATCATAAATTGTATTGAAAATTCTACATTACATAAGTTTACATCATTTCAAAATTCAAAACATATATTTAATTTTCAAGTGCTTAATATTAAATAGGTGCTTAATTCTAAAATTTCACCTAAAAAAAAATGTTGAAGTTGTGCTCATGAAAACAATATAGTATAAGTATCAAGGTGACCCCAAAGTTGCCCCCCAAGTAGAGCAATAAGGTAAGTGAGATAGCTATATAATACTAGATAATGGATCTTGTAAGCATATACAAGTTTGAAATATCATCCTAATGAGCATTAGGAAAAATATACAATCATCATAGATATGAGCAAAATATATAACTAGGGTTGGCATAAACATGAGCAAGCATATAATCATGAGATGTGAACATGGTAATAATAAAATATCTTATAATCACCCTAATAAAATATAATGTTAATAATTTTTTTATTTTTTTAAAGTATAATCATAATCATTAGAAGTATGTATGGAGAATCATGGTACTGAATTGTCAATATAGTAGAAAAGTGGCCAATGTCATAAATGATATACCCCCAACTAAGACACACTATCTAAACAATATAACATACATGTAAATATGTAAACCATGGAATCTCCAAATCTCAACCAATGATAGAATCCTCGTCCATTAAGTCATATTCATCTCAATTGTGCAGTTTGTGACCACCTTCGAGTAAGCGAATTTCATCATTATAAGATGTAGCACTTTTAGCAAATGTACTTGAATGAATCAAGTGCTACCTTTCTTTTCCATTATTCATGTGTTTTTATAGTATGGTCCATTTATTCTTTTAAAATATTTATATTTTATTTTGGAACCAATATAGAGGAAATACCTTTAGAATATGTAGCAATGGGTTTGTCAAATTTTACTTGCTTATTTTTCTTTGGAGGATAAATATTAAACCTTCATTGCATTTATACATGTGGAGGATGAGAAATATCTTATTATTTCTTTTATTAAGGTGGATGCAAGAATTTTAACTCGCTTTCTTCTCTTGTGTTCAAAGGTCAAGGCAATAAAGAAGGCTTTATTTGCTCCATATTTTATATTGCAATTCATTATATGACTCTTCATTATAAATGAATATGATATAACTTATAAACCTTAGCTTTGAACTCATAGGAACCTTCTTTAATATTTTCTATATATGTATTCAATGTAAAATGACTTGACTCAAAAATAGGTACATACACATCTCTGTTTACTTTGACAATTTTGTTGCCACGAATGTGTTTTAATCATTAATGGATTATGGATGGAAAAACCCTTAGCTACTCAAGCCAAGGCCCTCCAAGTGATAAATAAAATCTATGAGAAAATGAAATAACATGAAATAAAACCTTAAATTCATTGAATTCCACTTGGAGAGGCAATATTAGCCTTCCTAAAGTAGCAATATTGATACCACTAGTAATCTTCAATGACATACCTAAATCTACATAATCATCATGTTACAAATGACAATCATATAAAAAATATTTTATAAAAATATTAAACCAACTCACTAGATCATTTAGGATACCATGCATGGATGACCATGAATAGTACCAAGAAAAAAAATGGTCCATAGTAATTATTGTGATAAATATCTTCATTATAAAATGAATAGTCAAAGGTGACGAAGTAGAAAAATCTCTAGCATGAGTCATCCGCACAAAATTATTTGTATGATAATGGGAAAATGAACTAGTATACTATGTAACCATCAAATATTTATCTAGATATAATTTGCATGTTCCATATAATTATCAAGATGCTTAAACACCTATTAAAATCTATATTTGCTAGACTTAGTATGTGAAGAAAAGGATTTCTATAAATCTATAAATTTTGATTAGGTGGAGCAAGCAGATGATCACTGCCAACATGTATAAATTTATTATTTATCAAATATTTAAGCTTATGCTTTAGATATCTACAAATTTTTGTGTGAGGTTCGTTAACTCTATGACAATGGAAAATAACATTCTTGTTATAACCCTTGAGGAGTCCTCCATACAAATCCAATGGATGGATGTCTAGAGGACAAGTCCAGTGGATGTATGTATGGATGGATGTCTAGACAAATTTAATGTGAATGTTGATGCAATAATTTAAACATTCCATTAATTTGAAAACCTAGAAAGGAGGCTTAGTGGAGACCCATGATGAACACTTTAAAGTGAATCACTGATTTAAACTTGTGATCACTACTCATTTTAAATATACATGTTCTTGGCACTTCTCATTCACAAGGGTCTATATGACCTGTTGTCTACTCTCTCCTCCACCAAGGGAATATTTGACATTCTCCTCTCTCATTTTCTATAAATAAATATTTTATGTGTGGTATATTTAAGTGGATACTTGTTAGATGACTTGACTTGTAATATTTAGTTGAGTTGATACATTATGTTGTTGTTGAGTACTTGTAAAGGGTGATGTTGTTAAGGATTAATGTTGTTCTCTTTAAAAATTTAAATACAATAATTGCATTTGTTGTAGGTTATGATTATGTGTGAATGCCTAAGTTGCATTTGGTTATGGTATTACAAACTACAAGCACTAATATTTGGAGATCAATGGAGGATTCAAGAAAATCCTTTATTTTTAAGATATCAACATTGGACCAATATTAATTTGGACCCAAAGATGCTTGCACTTGAATATTTCTCTAACTTCCTTCTAATTTTTCTTTGTAACACCTTCTATAAGGTTATAGATTTAAAGTTATCACCAATATACTCAAGCCCATCCTTCCAATTATGATTTTTGAGGAGCAAAGTAAATTCATCCTTGATTGTAATATCTTGGATGAAATTATCATTACTTCTGAGGTAATTCATTTTACTATTTATTGCTACAAAATTTTTGAGGTTTTTAAGCTAGATATAAATAAAGCTTATGATTAAGTTGACAACTACTTCCTGATGCTTATCCTTAGGAAGCTTGGTTTTTATAAGGATTGGCTAGTTTAGGATTTTAGTTGCATCTCCACTCCTTGCTTCTCCATCTCAGTTAATGAGATCCTTGATGCTTTTTTGAGCCTACTAGAGGTCCATATCAGGGTTATCCTATCTCCTCATTCCCTTTTATCCTCATGGCATAAGCTCTTGATAGGAAAATCAATGCTTATCTAAGAAATAAAGCTTGGTCTAGTGTTCATGTCACACATGAAATTTAGGCCACTATACATCAACAATTTATTGATGACACAATTTTGTATAGGGAGTATGGTGGAGGCAAGAACCATAAAACATACTCTATACAAATATGTCTTAGCCTTGGACCAACTTATAAACTATAAAAAACAACTATTTTCTTCTTTAACACAAGGAAGAGAGCTTGAAGATGAATAACAATGACTCTAGGCTTTTTGATTGGAAATCTACTTGGAAAATATCTTAGTGTTCCTTTATTCAAATGGGTGGCGAGATCGTCTCTTTGGGATGAAAACATAAATAACTAAAAATCCAAATATAAATCTTTGAAGGATAGATGAAAAATCTAGTTGAGAAAATCCTCAAGATAAAATTTATTCTCTCAACCATTCTGATATACATGATGTGAAACATTTAGTTAAAAAGTAAGGCTAACAATAACTTGGAATGATTAATGAAAAATTCCTTTAGGAAGGGTTGAATGATGTAAAAGTAATTCTTCATTTGTTGGGAAAAAACCTATAACAAAAAGAAGGGTGGTGGTCTTGGAATCAATAGGCCAAGGAAGTAAAACATGGACCTTAGGGCAAAGCTCATTCGAAAAATGTTTAAACCTCTAGAGGTAAAATAGAGTCAAATTTTGTAAAATAAATATCTATATTCACCTAACCAAACTAGGATCTTATCCATAACAAATACTCCTACCAAATCCCATATCTAGAACTTCATGCTTCAATGTCACTCCCTTACCACTTATCATTTATATTAGGTCATTAATAAGGGTTACAATTCTCCATTCTAGATAGAATCTTGGAATAGTTATCCTCCTAAGGCAAATACAACATTATCTAAATTCATGAACATGCTTTCAAATCCCCAAGGTACAAAGGTATTAGACTACTTGGGTTAAAGATGTTGACTAGAGATGGGAAATTTTGAATAACACTCCTCTTGAATGATCAAAATTTTTCTCTTAAAGCTAAATTCATAGGTAGAAAAATCTAATTATCTCCAAATAAAGATTTTTTTTTATGGACAAGTGCTAAATAATGAGTATACTCAATAAAATTAGGATACACACTCTAAAAATTATTAGAGCTCAATAGTGATTGGCTAGTGAATCTTTGTTGGAATAAGTATTGCCTCCCAAAAGTAGAAGCCTTTGTCTGTATTGCTCTCCATAAAAGTTTTAAGCGGGGATCACCTTAGAAAATAAAATTCATGGTTCTTTGTGGCATGTATTGTGTAAGAAATCAAACAAAATTACTGATCACCTGTTGCTCAACCGCCCCTTTATGAACACATGTTGGCAATGGTTGTATGCTTGCTTGGATTGGAAGAGTGCTCTTCCAAACAATCCCCCTAATTACTTTAAGAGCTAGCTAAGATTCAATAATTCATACTAGGATGGTGCATTCCAGTATTTAATTCTCTCCTTGATTATTTAACACATTTGAAAAGAATGCAGTAGATGTATTTGTAAGGAGGAGGAGTTAAAGGTTGAGGATGCATTAAAAATAATAGAAGTTAGCATTTACAAACTTCTAAAGTCAAAGATATGGGATTGCCAACATAATCCTTCCTTCCTCTCTAGTTGGGATTGAAGTCATTGTTGAAATGACTTCAATTAGCCCTCATTAATGGGTTTAGTGAGATAAACCCTTCTATTAAGACCAAAAGAGATAAAATTAAATGGCACCCTCCTCCAACTGGTCACCATAAATTGAATTTTAATGGACTAACCTGGGACAATATGGGAATTTTAGGGGCTAGTTGCATAATTAGAAATGTGAAAAGGAAATTAGTATGGGCCATCTCCAAGAATCTTCAATATGGAACTCTTATTTGATCTCGATCTATGCATGTAGAAAGGGCTTCACAACATTGACATTGAAGACAACTCATTAATTTGCATAAATATAGTGTATCAAAGGAAGGTAGCTAACTAGAAATTAAAGTATATTTTGGAAGGCATTTGGTTGACAATGAATAGGCTAGATAATTACTCAACAAATAACTATTATAGGGAGGTCAATTGTGATGCTAAGTTCCTAGTGAATTACACTTTTTATTAAGAGGAAGATTTTATATTATTGAACAACTTAGCAAGCTAACATAATTTTGAACTTCAATCAGCCTAGAGATTTGGAAGGGATGGTTCATGGGCCAATAAAAAGGATAATGACTTCTCACATTCTCCATAGATGTTTTTTTGATGTCAAAGTTTATAATGAGCACATCATTATCGTCTGCTTCAACCATTCCTTCACCATGACAAGTTAATCTCTATATGCTAACACATGATTTCCTCAACTATGAGAAAGTTTCTAGATTATTTTAAATGATATCTAGATGCCTGTTAAACAAAAATGGAAAATAACTCTCCTCAAGAATGTAGCAAACTTCTCTTCAAGAATGTATTTGTGCCTTTAGTGGGGAAAATACCTTTGCTTAGCTAAGATGTTTATTCTCTGTAGGATTTGGAAAGTTAGAGAATGTCATCAAGGATGTTATTAACTCTTCATAGTTTAAAGGAGGTCACACATGATGGACAACTTCTAGAGGATTTTTTAATAGTCATTGTTAATGGAAGATGTGGGTGAAGTTGGTGGCTAATAGCTTCATTTGTAAGCCATTTTGGGAGGTAGCGATGCATGCCATTTTAGATTTCAAAAAGTAACCCGTAGATGCTATCATTAGGGGCATGCTCAATGTTACACATATGTGGGAAAATGAAGCTCTCAAATAGTTCCTATGCTTGTCTGGGGTTGGTTTGATATAGCACAATTTGTAGGACTTTGATAGTCATCTCATTCAACACCCGTCTTTTTGCTCTTAACAACAAAATGATTATTTTTAGGAAATTGCAATGACCTCCTATTCTTGTTTTACAACAAGGATAGGGGAGGATATGCTTTATATTAATTTGTAACTATCAAAACCTATACTTTGGAAGGGTTACTTTATTTTTTCTCATTACTATAAAAGGGAGTTACCCACAAGGCGATAGCTTATGCATAAAAATAAAAATAAATAAATAGTAGGATGGTGTTCATAATAATCAATGTGATACAAATCAAATTTGATATAAAGTGGATGCAATTAGAAAGTCATGTCTAGAAATCCTAATAGAAGAAAAACATTGAGACTAAAATGCTAAGTTGTGAAGGAATGTTGGGTTTACCAAAATATAAAGAAATAAAATGACTATGGTAATTATTTAGGCTACTTAAATATATGCATTAAATCAAGCAGTAATTAACATAGATAAATAAAGATGCTAAAAAAAACCTAGATAAACTGAGCTAGGATTAATTATTGAAAATAACTTGACAACTAAATGTGGAAATCAAATAGAATTAAACGATGTACTTAGCTTGATAATCGATGATAGAAAAGTTAAGCGTTAGATGTTAGGAATTAATTTATCAATGTCTTGGATTCTCAGGGCTAACTTATACAAAGATCTCTTACTCCATAAATTGATTATTCTTCACCTTGGTTCACCTTTGGGAGTGTAGATTTGATCTTCATGTGTACAAAATTGATCTTTGATGTGAACCTAAACTGATGTACAATAAAGGGTGGTTTGATGTAATTCACTCATCTTAATTTTTGATGTTAGCTTGTTGTAAAGAAAAATGATAACATCTCTGAGGAATATGCCACATTGTGGTCATACTCTTAATGGACTAACTTTATGACTTTAAGTGAAACAATCAAGGACAACAAACAAACATATAATGGTCCTAGGATGGTGTCACAAGTAGATGAATTTTTAGATTGTAGAACGTTCTTCTCATCCTGATGATGGATCACAGAGTGTGATCCGAAACGTTGATGTAAAAAATTGGACACAATCAAATCTAGAAGTCTTTGAACAATACAATATGGATTGTGGAAACTTGATATAATTAACATTCCAACAAGTTTTCAAATGAGTGAATGAGTGGCTTTAAATATAATAACCAAGTCCATGAATTCAAAATGTGCAAATAGTTAACGATATGTACATTTAAATTTAAAGTATTGCAAGTTTGGTGAGTATGGTTGTGATTTTAAAAACAAATCAAATCTACAACCACAAATCTAATCTAAAATGATGAAAAATAGACAAAACTTAAGAATACAAATATAATAATTAATGATGAAAGAAACAAGAATATATGATATCATATGTCAATTTTATTTATGAGTATACCACTTTAAAATTAATTATTATTTTCAAGACATTAGTCAACTATGGACCAAAACATAAGAGAAAAAGCAGCGGGTGTACAATTTTCACCATTACAATGATTATTAACATCAAAACCAAAGGAAAAATGGTAATATTTTATTAAAAATATAAAAGTAACAAAGATGGTAATTTTGCATTTTGAAAGCACACAAATTACGGTAATGGATAGGAATGAAGGAATCTGATCTTAGTATTAGAATCCTAGAATCGAAAGAGCTTTGGGGAGAAATATGGATGCAATACTTTTTGCTATTATTATAATAATTATCGTAGTGTTTTTCATCATCGTATTTATAATCACCATGGAGGGCACATGCAAATCAAATGCATCGAGTTGACAAGAACAGGTCGAATTCCGTCCTCGTCTGGACAGATTTGCGGAGCGCCAATCTAGTTTTTTGGGCTCTTTGGCCGATAGACACAAATTGTAGTGTAATCTTCAGAGTTTTTTTGGTTTGCAAGTAAATTTAAATGGATCGAGTGGGAAGAAGAGGTAGAGATAAGTTCATTGCATGGGCATTGCTGGTGGCGCTTTTGGAGTCAAGTAACATAAGAGTTTTGGGTTTTGGATCATGTCCCTTCAGCCAAGTGGCCTCTGCAGATGATCACCACCACCATGAAGGTCAGGACCATCCTCATTCTCATTCTGATGGCGGGTTTGCGCATTCTCATCATCAACATCACCACCACGAAGCTAATATTCATGGGGACACGGTTGAACTTTTAGGTCATGAGGATGAGGAGGGCCAGTTTCATTCTCATTCTCATCATGGGTGCGGGCATTCTAATAACGAACATGACCATGAACACGAAGGACATTCTCATCACAAACATCACCATGGCCATGAACTTGATGAGGGCCAAATTGAAAAGAAATTCAGACTTCAAGAAGAATTGGAAGAGGAGGAGGATCTAAGATTGTATGGATTTGTTTCTCAGTATCACGGCCATGATAATGAAGAGCACGCCCACAACCATGTACCCACTGCAGGTGCGACAAATCGACTGTTTCTCCTCAACGTTTGTTTTTCCACTGCGTTTTGACTTTTTTCATTTGGCTTGGTTAATCTCGGGTAAGATATTATGGGCTTCGTCATTTAAGATTCGATCACAATCTTAAGATTCGTGAATTGCTACACTACAAACTGGCTGAATGTCTGCGGGACTTACGGACCATCTTATTTTGAACCTTGGTTACACACATACAAATGCATTCTCGGCCATACACCACCACCTATTGGACATTGGGTTGGATGTTTGTGAATAGATTATGCCATCTTAACTTTCTACCACCAGTCGTGTGAACAGGCAGTACTTTGGAAGATTTGTTTTTAAAGATGGTTTGAAAATTTGAGAGTTTCTAACTGATTTAGGAACTTGGCTTCAGAAAAGACACTGTAGTTTAGATGGATTTAGGGAACCCACTTCTGTAATGTTTGGACAGTTTTTTGTGAATCTAAGACTCTGTTTTTTACACCAGGGTCTATATGACATTTACTTCATAGAAAATTAGAGGACATTAGTCTTACTCAAGATTAATATTCTAGGGTAGGTTATATGTTCTCTTAAGTGACAGAATGTTTTAGGATATAAGTGTGGATATGTTCCAGTCACTCTTATGGATGCGTGGGACTTTGAATGCTCATTTGCAACTTCATCTGTAATCATCTTGGTTTTGGCGTTGGAAGGGCTTTTATTGGGAGATTTCCGTGGGAAATTGCACACTTTAGTTCTTTGTATGCATTCTTGAATTTGCTGTTTTAGTTTGCCCACTGCTTCGATTTCTTATAATATTGTAGACATAGACTAAAGTGAGATGAAATCATGAAACTGTCTTTAAGCTGGTGGAATTCATTGCTGATGTAATTCCATGCTTGTTTGGTATTCATGATGTGTCCGTCGCTTGGGAGTTCCCCACACAGAATAATTGATCTAGGAAACAAAAGGCATTGCCCATGTTAAAATTCATTAGTCAGTCAAGTGGTTCCAATAGAGAGAGCAGGCCCTATCTCAAGGCTTCAAAAAGGATAAAGTTTTGCACACATATGGCTTGACTAATGTTTGGAATGGCCTAAAACAGCATAAGTTTAGTGAACAGAACCATTTTGTAGTAAAAATGCCCCAAAAAAGGGCAAAAAACCCATAGGAGGGATACTGGTTATCAGAGGACTTAAACTGAAAAATCGAAGTATAAAATCCAAATAAGTGTCTCTTAAAGATGACACGATCCTACATTGGGCAAGGACAAACAGAAAGGCTTCAAAAAGGATAAAGTTTTGCACACATATGGCTTGACTAATGTTTGGAATGGCCTAAAACAGCATAAGTTTAGTGAACAGAACCATTTTGTAGTAAAAATGCCCCAAAAAAGGGCAAAAAACCCATAGGAGGGATACTGGTTATCAGAGGACTTAAACTGAAAAATCGAAGTATAAAATCCAAATAAGTGTCTCTTAAAGATGACACGATCCTACATTGGGCAAGGACAAACAGAAAGTTTTCCATCCCAATTTCACCACATATTGGCACGGTAACTTCATGTTTCTCTTAAATCTTCTTCATGTATTGGCCTATAAATTTGCCTTTTGCTGATGGTCTGAAGTGGGGTTAAATTCTTCAATGCAATATTTCTTGTTTCTTCCTAAAGTCCTTTCCCACATAGTCTTGTGAAACATATCTACAACAATTTTTTATATTTTTCTACCATTAATTAGGGCGAGCATTCAAGTGATTGTACCACTTGTTCATCCACTACTTCTTTATTTTGCTCAAGACATTTTTAAGGACAACATTGGGCCAGCGATTTGCCTCCATCTGAACAATTTTTTTCAAATATCTTAAAAGATGCACCATAGTGATGGCTTCAATTCCCTATGGACACCTTTTAGCTCCTTGGTAGTCAGCCTTTTGTCACCCACATGATCACAATAATGGGATACATTGTTGCCATCTTTGAAGATGAGGCCTTGCACTTGAAGATTCAAGTAATCTTGATATGGTGGTTGGCCCTAGAAGTTGAGATGTGTTGTTCAGGGTGGACTCTGTAGATGACCTGGTCGATTATTGGATTGTTTGCATACTAGTGTTGTTGGGTTGAATGTGTAAATATTGAATTTTCATCTGTTAAGAAGAATGGTATGGTCCACTAGTTGATACAATAATTTATGTGATAGGTACATTTGGATGTGGGTATAGGGTAACATGTAGTAAAAAATTTGACCCCTTGTCAAACCACACCCATAGAGGTGTCAACAACTTCTATGTGGGTTCCATGAGAAATTTGTGGGAGATACCATTCTCTATGCAAAGCTTCAAATGGTTTGTTATTTTTATGATCAGAAATGAAATAAACAGAAATACAGAATTATGAACAATAAGACACAGCAAATACCCTGGGAAAACCCTCCTTCTTGAGGGAGAAAAACCCAGCCACAAATATATCACTTATATATTTATTAAAGAAGCAGAAATCTGCTTTACAATTTGGCCAATCACAAGGCTGATCTGATGCAATGATGAAAGCACCTCTCCTAAGTGCGATTACACAAGGAATATAATATATCCTTATTACAATCTGCTTGAAGAATAAATTATTGATCTACTGCAAGATGACAAACTCCTTCTAATGGTGCGAACTTGACTTTAATAAAATCAAATGAACAAATGAGGAGAATCGCCTTGCTTAAATACACATCAAGGTGTCTTTTCATGAAGAGTCGGCCTCTTCCTCATAAGGGACAACTTTACAAAATGGGACAATTTTGCATTAAGTAGGCTTTAATAAAAAATAGAAATTATTATTATTTTGAATTGAGGCGACCCTTCACCTGGTCTGCCATAAACAAATAAATAAGTAGCGGTGCTTTATTTATTTGTATAATATTTATTATATTTGAATTCGTGGAGAAAGAAATCTCCAGCCGCTACAACATCAACACTCCCTCTTAGCTAGGGAGATATCTTTCCAGATACCCATGTCATGTAGTCTCTCAACATGGCACTCATAATGGCTACACCAATTTGTGGAAAAGAGTTCATCATGGAGTCACTCAACGTGATATCGTCATGGAGTCACTCAACATGATGTCCACCATGGCTACTCCCATGTGTGGAAAGGAACATGTGCACAAGTGCCCATCATGGAGTCACTCAACGTGATGTCATCATGGAGTCTCTCAACATGATGTCCACCATGGCTACTCCCATGTGTGGAAAAACACAAGTACAAAGGAATCATCACGGAGTCTCTCAACGTGATGTTGTCATGGAGTCTCTCAACATGACATCCACCATGGCTACTCCCATTGGGTGGAAAAAACCACATCTTCATCTCAGAGATGGACAAGGGCTTTCACCTCATATTTCTTTGTCTCAGAGAAATATACATTATAGCAAATAACCAAGATCACTGGTGCTGAGTCTCCCTCTCAGCAAGGGCTTCATTCTCCACAACTCCAAGCTTGTCTCGAAAGTATACAAACTTCACTCTGGAGAGAGGCTTGGTGAGAATATCAGCCATCTGATCATCAGTGCAAATATACCTAAGTTGAATAGCTTTCCTAAGCACCATATCTCTGATGTAATGATATTTGATTTACACATGTTTAGTCCTGTCATGAAACACTAGATTGACAGATAGCTTCACACAACTTTGATTGTCACAATGAATCACAGTCGGCTCCAATGTTTGCCCAAACAAACCTGCAAGGAGCTTTCGAAGCCACGTTGCTTCTCGAACTGCCACACATGCTGTAATATATTCGGCCTTTGCAGTGCTTAGTGCTACTGAAGTCTGCTTCCTGCTACACCAAGAAATCATGGCAGACCCCAAACTAAAGCAACATCCAGAGGTGCTCTTCCTGTCAGCTACACTCCCGGTCCAAACAGAATCAGAATAGCCTTGTAACTCTAGTTCTTCACTAGAAGTATATCTCAAGCCATATCCTACTGTGCCACATAAGTATCTCAAGATATGCTTGGTTGCAACTAGATGAATTTGCCTTGGTTCACACATGAACTGACTGAGGGCACTCACTGCATAGCAAATGTCTGGTCTAGTATTAACTAGATACATCAATGATCCAATCAACTGCCTATACATGGTGGGATCTACCAGATCTGAACTAGTTGCAGAGTCACTCAACTTCTTCAAATTTGTTTCCATCGGTGTAGACATAGATCTGCAATCCATCATCCCAAATATCTTCAAGATGTCTATGGTGTATTTCCCTTGACTTAGAATAATCTCATTGGGTCTCTGCCACACTTCCAATCCTAGAAAGTAATGCATAAGGCCTGGATCCTTCATCTCAAACTCAAAGGCTAACTCCTTCTTGCATTTGACAATGAGATATTCTGCTCCAGTAAGAAATAAATCATCAACATAAAGAACCAAGATTAAAGCCTCACCATCAACTACCTTGAAGTAAAGATTTGAATCTGCATCATTCTTGGAAAATCCCAAGCTCATCAAGTATTGATCAATCCTCTCATACCAAGCACGAGGTGCCTGCTTAAGGCCATACAATGCCTTCTTTAGTTTGCATACACAAGACTCCTTCCCATGAATCACAAAGCCATCTGGTTGCTCAATGTACACTTCTTCTTCAATCGCACTATTAATGAATGAATGAATGAAGATTTTTAATGACGTCCACGAGACTAAACAGTCTATGGGACCAAGACAAAACAACCTAGTTTGTTTTCATGCTCTTTTCCAAGTCGGATCTCCTGCTGTTAATTTTGACTAGAAGGCTGGTTGTCTGCCTGATCTTGTTCTCCTCAAATAACTGCTGCATATTTTTCACACCCAAACTATTTGCGTATTGATTACGAATATCTTCATAAGCTGTGCATTCCATGATGAAGTGCCATTCCGTCTCCACCACACCTTTATTACAAAATATGCAAGTTCTTTCTTCCCAAGCTTCCTTAGGTAACTTCCACCTACCAGTCTCACACCTAAGATGATGCGATCCCGTCCTCAGCTGTGCAACTAACAACCTCACTTTCCCTTTAATAGCAGCCCCTAAATAGATTTTTTCACCATGATCTTTTGTTGGGTTAAATTCTTTGATGTAGTATGCTTTTTTTCGCCCAATCTGCTGTGACCACATGACAGTCCTAAATTTTTCTCACGTACTTTTTAATTTCCCTATTGGTGCTTGGACATTGCTTTAATTTGATGTCCCACTTGTTCAACCACTTGTTGTTCTGCTTCATCCATGTTTTCTTTCTGCGATCTAGCGTCTCCTCCGTAACCGCTTTGGGCCACCGGTGGTTATCCATGTTTTCAACCTTCTTTAAATAACTTATCAACCGGGTTATCGCCGACGCTTCCAAGGGAAAAGCCCCTGCTTCAGCTAAAAGAATTTCATATGGGATTGTGGCTTTAACATTGAGATTACTTGTTATTAGGTGTTTGTGGATTCTTTCTATTTGCCTCCAACTGCACTTTGACATATTGCTTCCCCACACTTCACACCCATAAAGTACAACTGGAGTGACAAGTAAATCAAAGAGAGTTTTCATGGTTTTCCAATCCCAAAGTTCGACTTTTCTACATCTATTTTGAAGCAAGTAAGAAGCTTTCCAACCACCTTGTATCCTTTTCGACTTACAAGTCTCCCAACTGAGCTTATAGTGAAAGTCAATTCCAAGGTACTTGTATTTTGTCACTATATCAAGCGGGCTGCCTTCAAAAAGAAAGGTATGCTGTTAAACTTTTCTATTCAATGAGAAAATCATGATTTTGGTCTTGGTGGTGTTCACTTGCATCCCAACTTCCTAACAAAAGTGTTCAAGAGCTTTCAAGTGTTCTCTTAACCCATACACAATTTTCAAAACTAAAATAAGGTCGTCAGCATATAGAAGTAATTTCACTACGTAGCTTGCTAGTTGAACACCATCCCCATCTGCCTTGCTTAACCAAGCTTCCAACTTATCAATGTATAGCCCAAAAAGCGTGGGAGATAGAGGGCAGCCCTGCTTAACACCAATGTCGCTGCTAAAACATTCTGACATACCTTCACTTGTTCTGATTTTAGCACTAACATTCTCATACACTCTGTGAACAGCAGCTCTATACCCATTTGGAATGCCTAACTCTTCCATCCTACTCCAAAGTTTGTCCCTGGGCACCGTGTCAAAAGCTTTCTTAAAGTCTACAAAACAACAATAAGCTTCCTCACCTTGGTTGTCCCAAATTTTCTCGATCAAGTGCCTAAGGGTGATGCAATGATCAATGGTAGAATGTCTGGACCTAAAACCTGCCTGCCCCTTTGCCCTTTTGCCCTCATTTTCTGCCCAGTTGCTGATCCTCCGTTCAATCATGCTCCCAAAGAGCTTGCTAAAGATAGGATTGACCATAATTGTGCAGTAATTAGATGGGTTGTTGACATCACCACTTTTAAACAGAGGGATGACCACACTGGTAGTCCACTCCACAGGGAAGCCTTCCTGAGTGACATTGTTGAAAATTCTTTTTATGTGAGGGGCAAGAGTTTCCGTCCCCCATTTTAAGAATTCAGCCTGTATCCCATCTATGTCCTGTGCTTTGCCACTTGCTAAGTTCTTTATTCCTTGTTTAATATCATCCACAGTGAAAAGTTCCATTGTCGTGTTAACAACTGGAGGGTAATCTTTCTCGTGGACCTGCTCGTAAAGGAGCCTAGCATACCCTAACCATTGGGCATCCGTGATATTGTTTTCCAACTTCTTTTTCTTTTGCTGCAGTTCCCTCCAAAAGCCTTTAGGATTTTGTTTTCCCAGAGAGATTAGCTCCTTCCTTCTTTCATTTACATACTTTGTTTTTTTGGACTGCACTAATTTTTCATATCTTTTCTTGTGATCTTTGTCCACTCCACTCTCCTTTAGCGATCTCTTGGCTGTTTTAAGGAATGCAGTCTTTACGTCCATTTGATGTAGCTTCCATCCTTTAGCTGATGCAATAGCAATTATAGTCCTAATAGATGTATATCGAGCAACAGGAGCAAATGTCTCTTCATAATCTATTCCCTCTTTTTGAGAGAATCCTCTAGCCACAAATCTTGCTTTGTACTTCTCAATGCTCCCATCAGCTGCATGCTTGATCTTGAAAAGCCACTTAGAAGATACAACTGATTTCCCTTCAGGTCTAGGTACAACATACCATACATCATTCTTGATAATAGATTGATATTCTTTTGTCATAGCATCTCTCCATACTTGCTGATTTGATGCTTCCTCAACACTGGAAGGTTCAGACTCAATGATGTGACTCATTAATGCCACATAGCCTGGAAACTTCTGTGGTCTCTTGCTTTCTCTGAATGTGCCTCGAGGATCTGCATACTTCTCTGCATCTTGCATAGTTTGTCTAGCCCATAGAGGTCTCTTTCGACCTATAGCAATGTCTCTCCGACCATCAATAGGTTCTATGGGATCAACTGGATCACTATTCTGGTTTAGTAGACTCCCTCTGAATCTCCGGAGTATGATCAGGAGAAATGTCCATATCCTGAGGTGTCTCTTGTTCTTCACTATCTATCTCCATGTAAGAACCCTTAGATCTTTTGAATGCAACCTCTTCTTCGAAAGTGACATCCCCGCTGATCTCAATCTGTTTCTGTCCTAGAATGTAGTTCCTGTAGGCCTTAGAAGTTTCACTGTAGCCCACAAATATTCCTTTTTTGCCTGATGGTTCTAACTTAGATCTTTTATCCTTAGGCACATGAATATAAACAGGAAAACCAAAGATTCTTAAATGACTAACCTTAGGTTTCACACCCGTGAAGGCTTCTTCAAGAGTCATATTTTCCAATATTCGATGAGGGCTTCGATTCTGAACATACATTGTAGTTCTGGATGCTTCTACTCAAAGGAAGATTTGTAAGTCTTGATCATGAATCATAGCTTTGGCTGCCTCAACTATGGATCTATTCTTTCTTTTTGCAACTCTGTTTCGTTGAGGATTGTATGGAACACAAAACTCCCTCTTGATCCCTGCCTCAATGCAGAAATTACGGAAACCCCCAGAAGTGTATTCTCCTCCATTATCGGATCTCAAAACCTTGATCCTCTTTCCGGACATATTTTCAACTTGAGCCTTGAATTCTTTGAATCTATCAAGCACTTCTTCAGACTCCTTAGGCTTCAAAAAATAAATCCAAGTCTTTCGAGAATAGTCATCAATGAAAATCACATAATACTAATAACCACTCAAAGATGCCACAGACATTGGACCACATAAATCAGAATGAACAAGATCTAGAATTCCTTTAGATCTACTTTCACTACTATGAAAAGTACCCTTAGTATTCTTACCCAGTGCACATCCTCTGCAAGTGCCATCATGCTCCTGACTGAGCTTCGGTAGACCAGTAACCATCTTCTCCATGGATGGAAGAGCTCTGAAATGTAGGTGAGCAAGTCTCCTATGCCATAGCTCACACAAACTGGTATAATCATGCAATAATTCTTGAATTGGACGAATAGAAAGTCTATATAGACTCTCTTGACAGACACCAATCACTCGGGCTGTTTTGATGCTAGAGTTCTTCGGCCAAGCAAGAACTTTTCCCTCAAAAAATGCAACTTGATACCCTTTGTCCTCCAAATCTGAAATTGAAACAAGGTTTCTCTTGATTCCTGGTACAAACAAGACATCACTCAAGTGAAGAGAGATGCCAGAATCTAGATGAAGGGAGGTGGCTCCAACACCTTTCATTGAATAGCAAGCATCATCTCCGATTATCACTTGTAAGTTGGTTTATCTTTCTGTCAAATTTGAAAGATGCTCCCGATATCCTGTAATGTGTCGTGAAGCACTACTATCAATCAACCATGTGCTACTGTTGGTTGGAACATTGCTTGATAGAGCGGAGATGAATAGAAATCCTCCTGAGTTGTCTCTGGATTCTTTTTGTGGTGACACATCATCAACATCTGCGGTAGAAGCATGTTGCTTTGGTCTTGTTAAATAATCTCGAGCATAGCGACCAAACTTGTCACATCTGAAACATTGGATATGAGAGAGATCCTTCTTCTTCGTTGGTTCAGGAGCAAAATCTGATTTTTTGTCTCTATTCCTCTTGAAATTGCCTTTTCTCCCTTCCCTTCCTTTCCTTCTGGAAGATTGAGCAGCAAGAACATGATTGTCTTCATTGTGAGAGCTTCGTCCATTTCTTTTTGCTGCCAACCTGGATTCCTCTTGAATGCAATCAGCCCTAAGACGATCAAACTTGGGCAATTTAGATCTTCCACTTATGCCTTGGATAAAGGGCTCCCAATATTGAGGAAGGCCATTTAGTGCCAACATGACTAGATCTCTATCATCAACTATATCTCCAATGCCATATAGCTGATCTTTCAATTCAGTGATCTTCATGAAGAAGGAGATGTCTGAATCTCCTTTTAGCCATCTTTATATGATGGAGCTGTTGCCTCAAGGCAAGAGCTCTGCTAGTGTTGTTGATCTCATACAAGCCTTGGAGAGTCTCGAACATGTCTTTGGCTGTCTTTATCTTGGATATAATTGGCACAAGATGATCCTTCACAAAATCAATCAAAATCTTCTTAGCCTTAGTACCATTCTTCTTCCATTGAGTTTTCTCAGCCTCATTGGATGGCTCGGGCACATCACTCTCCACGAAATCGAGAAGATCATTCTCTTCCAATGTGTAAGAACCCTTACGGGTTCAAACTGAAAATTTTCCCGTTTGCTGGTCTGAAAATTCTGATTTGCTTTTAACTTTGATTTCAACAAGTGTTTACTATAACATGAAGATTGAAAGGTTCCAAGCACAAATAGAAAGAAATGAACTTGAACATAGACTTTAAGCAATTAAATAGGGCACATAATTATATTGATGGACATACCCAGCAAAGATAGCTCAACTTCTTATTTGATTTGAAGCTGATTACAAATAGAGAGGGCTGGAAGTACAAACAGTCAGGTCTGATTTGAATTTCAGACCTCCAATTACATCCACTTGTGCCAAAACACAAGTTCAAACCCTAGCTATGTGAAGTGGGATGATATGCCCAGTTGGAGGACTAAAAATTGACTGTAGCAGCCCACTGGAGATTGTAGATGCCCAGAAACTCTCTAGATATGATAATGAAGTCCACTTGAGGACTGCTGTAACAAAAATCTGGTTATGCTTGAAGCTGGAAACCGCCAAGATTATCCTCCTTTGCCACACGAACCTCTTGAAAGTCTCCTATCAACAAGTAGAGATGAAAGTGCCACCCAAACAAGGTCATAATCTACAACTGAAACTTCACCAAAGCAATCTGTTTAAGCTTTATGATGAACTCTACTTGAATTCATCTCACATGGTGGAATGTGAACATCACCATACCACAATATTCAAGGGAGCATCACCTTGAATAGACTGAAAATTACTTTCAGTCAAGAGACAACTCTCTTCAATTAGAATAGCAACACAAAAACATGTCTTTCTCAGCCTTCCAAGCCTTCTTAAATAAGGCCTCAAAGCAAAACCGCCCTAAGAAGAGAATTAGATTTGTTTCAGTAAAATATTCACTTACTTCATGGCTAAGGCACCTAGCCCAAGTCACCCTAAAGAGGATTTGATTTGCTCCATTAAAATATTCAATTTCTTCTAGGCTAAGTTTTCCCAAACCGTCCTAGGAAGATCTGATTGCCTTTTTTCCTTTTTGAGCATTATAAAATTCTATTTTGGAAGTTTCGTTGAGCCGCCCAAGGAAGAGATCAGATTTGATTTTAAAATACTATTTTTTGGTAGCTTATCCCCTAAGTCACTTAAACCGCCATAGGAAGGGGAATCTTCTAGAAACATATCTAATTTGATGAGGTTGACTCACCTCCTTGCTTGCTCGTCCTCCTTGTTAGCTTGGTCTTGCAAATAGACCTCCTTGCTTGCTTTGACTTAAAGTAGACCTTTTTGCTTGCTTTGACTTGAGGTAGACCTCCTTGCTTGCTTTGACCAACAAGTAGAGCTCCTTGCTTGCTTTGACTTGAGGTAGACCTCCTTGCTTGCTTTGACCAGAAAGTAGAGCTCTTTGCTTGCTTTGACCTCCTTGCGTGCTTTGACTTACAAGTGGACCAAGAGATAATGATAAAATAAGATCAACATTATGCTTTGATTGGATTAAGGATAATTCCCTCTTAATCCCCTAAACACATCTTAATAACAAAATTTAACTCTCATGGCCAAAATCATTCCCTTATCATGCCATCTAACCCATGGGAATGCTGGATGGGCTAGAATCAGGTCACCATGGTGTCATTCCGAGAATGGGGACATTACACAATGCAATAAGGACTTTGAACTTTCAAGAGGTGAAGTTAGATGCACCATCAAGCCTATCTTCAACTTTGAGTCCGTTCACCATTTTCGAAGCTAAGATAAACTCCCTTAGATGAGAAGAAGAGAAGAAGACTTCGCTGTTTAAACAAATCTGATCTTGATCTTGCTTAAACCCGCTTTGATACCATGTTATTTTTATGATAAAAAATGAAATAAACAGAAATACAGAATTATGAACAATAAGACATAGCAAATACCCTGGGAAAACCCTCCTTCTTGATGGAGAAAAACCCAGCCACAAATATATCACTTATATATTTATTAAAGAAGCAGAAATCTGCTTTACAACTTGGCCAATCACAAGGCCGATCTGATGCAATGATGAAAGCACCTCTCCTAAGTGCGATTACACAAGGAATATAATATATCCTTATTACAATCTGCTTAAAGAATAAATTATCGATCTGCTGCAAGATGACGAACTCCTTCTAATGGCGCGAACTTGACTTTAATAAAAATTGAATGAACAAATGAGGAGAATCGCCTTGCTTAAATACACATCAAGGTGTCTTTTCATGAAGAGTCAGCCTCTTCCTCATAAGGGACAACTTTACAAAATGGGACGACTTTTCATTAAGTCGGCTTTAATAAAAAAATAGAAATTATTATTATTTTGAATTGAGGCGACCCTTCACTTGGTTGGCCATAAACAAATAAATAAGTAGCGGTGGTTTATTTTATTGTATAATATTTATTATATTTGAATTCGTGGAGAAAGAAATCTCCAGCCGCTACAACATCAACATGGTTCTCTATTCACTTTCTTCTACTACCTCAATTAGAGATGTTTGGTCCCGTTTCTTTGTGAGGTTACCATTTTCAGGCATAGATATCTTTGTGCTTGTCCAAGATCTACAAGATTGATTACTTCCTTCTTTCAACCTATCATAGATGTTGGACAGGTTAAGCCCCCTTTGGATACCATCAATTCACATTTAGGTGGAGACAAAGCAGTTAGACCTTGCTTATACTTGCAATCTACTACAGCTAAGACTATGTGGCACCCTATGTGGAATCAATTGCCTCCTAGTATTGTTAGACTTCATCCTCTTAGCATATTCAAACTTTGCATTGGTACTCCTACAATGATTGATGATAATATCGTTGGCTTCCACAATGCATACGATAATACTAGTATATCAGGTTTTTGGTTCCCTTTTTGGGTGGTCTTCATTTGTTTCCACCACTTTGTGGGGTCTTCCCCTCACACTTCTATCTATACTTGTACTAGTTTGTGGGTTACACATTTTGGGTTAACCCTCGTTTCTCTATTTCCTTATTTATTGTATTTGCTTTGAGTCCAGGGCTCCTTTTGCCCTAATTCTTTGCTATCGTACTTGGTGTATGTTCCAACCCTTTTAACCTATTCTTGGTCATTTGTGGACATTAATATAATTTCTTTCTTTCTTTCTTTACAAGGGAAGTTTGTAATAATCCAAATTGATTTTTTTTTGGATTTTTACAAATATTTGATAAAATGCATGAACTCTCACACTTTTTGATCATGGAGATTCTGATGTGTGCCAGGTGAGAGCATATGGTGGTTGGAACACTAATTTACTTGTGGTAAGTTACACAGTGCTACAATGAATGCAACGCTCGAAAGATAGTTAATTAATAACGTTTTTGGCAGCATAGCCATCCAGACTTACAAAAAGCTAATTTGGTGGTGAACCGCATAGACGATTGCAATTTTGAATTATAAGCAATTAATACTCTCCTATATTCAAATCTTGGAATTATGACAAGTAGTTGACCAACAATTTGAAGATAGACATTTTGTCAAACAGTTGGAAAGCAATCTGTATAAAATATAAAATGTTTGGAATAAGAGCTAATATGTTTGAAGGATTAACAATGTTTCAAACTGAACCAAATCCTGGTAAACTGCCAAACTGTATGTTGACTGAAGCAGTAAATGCCAATTGATAAAAATGCCTAAACTCAGCTCTGTAGGGCTGTCTATCCTACTGCAGTAGACTAAAATAATATTTAATACAAATAGCTGCAACATCTATGATAATTTGAGACTCCTTTGAATACCCAAATTTAACAGTTTCTGCATACCTTTAAATGATGTTGTATGAACAGTAAACTGGGATTACAGCATTTAAAATGTATGTTTTGTACTTACAGAGTGCAGCAAGAGGTGTGGAAGTCCATAAAATTGGAGTACAGCCTTTATGCAAATAATTCTGTGGTCAAATGACTTGCCACAAACCTTCAATGTAGCAAATCAAAGGAAAATAGATCCTGTTTCCTGATTGGCTTTGAAACTTTGGGGAAAACTGAGTGTTGTGGCTGGGAAAGATAGCAGGAAATTAGCTTGCAGAACCCTACCAGAGGATATCTCCCAAATGCAACAGAAAAATAGGTGATTCTTTTATATTAGCTGGAAAATAATTCAATTACCCTTCTTCATAGTATGGTGTTAAAAAAATATTAAATAAGGAAATACTGTTGCCTGAAAAGGGATTAGCAGACGAAAAGATTTGGCTGTAAGAACTTGTCCCCTTTAAGCTACAAAATAAAAATAAAAATAAGACACCAAATTCCTTACATCCTCTATAACCTGTGATTTCTTCTCACAAAAGTATGGCGCAAACAAAAAATAAATAATGCATGCCATTTCTTATAAGAATTGACAGTCACTATAAAAGGTATTGAAATTTTTGAATCAATGATGTCTTTTAGCTATGGCTAGCAGCCTAAATTATCGTCAGCTTCTCAATAACTTCTAACAACAAAATATGGAATGGCTTGAAAGGGTCAAAATATTATTAAAATATTACCCACAATTATAAGATAGTGGAATCAGCGCTATGCCGGCATCTAATAAATATGAAAATTATAAACTCATAGAAGCACTGAAACCCCAAACTAAAATATATATTCTCAAAAATCCCAAAAACTGAAACCAGAAAACCACGAACCAATTGAATCCTGGTAATTCATTGATCTTCGGCACAAATCCTGAAATCTTCAATATGCTTCTGAAACAAACTTTTCACCCAAATACAATTTCTAGATGGAATCGCCTCTGTTGGATAAGATGGTTTTCATCCCCAAATTCAAATAGGAAATCAAGAGAGTTTCGTCCTCTAATTTTGCTACCAAGATGGTTTTTGTTCTCTAGCCAAAGATGAACACAAGATGCTCAATTTTCAAGAAAGGGGTTTTTAGCAACAAACAATAGATGATCTTCCTTTAAGCTCAACTCCTTTTATAATCACTTGTTTCCTATTTTTAGTCTCCAAGAAGTCTTTGGAATTTCTTTTTTCTTTTAAATTTAATATTTCATTTTGCCTCCTTGTCCTAGTGATATTTTTGATATACTTGTTAATTAATAATAAAATATAAGTTGCCTTTTTATAAAACTAACGTTATTTTTTGGGCAACTTAAATTAATTCCTTAGTTCAAACAAAGGGACATGACAAAGTTATCATCCCCAAGGCCAAATCCCATACAATTAATGATGATTGTGCCACGTCTATTGATGTGTTAGGAACTTAGGATAAACTACAGCTGTGCATATGTGACATGAGGTGTGGATTGGACTGTGTGATCCAAGCTTGCCTAGTTCTAGGCTACATGCCAGTTTGCATGTTGATTGCTTGCTCTGAGTAAAGCAGAACTGGGGATGGATGAAATTGGCTATAATTGATCAGTATCAGTGATAGTTGAACAAGAATGATGGAATATTCCCCAAGGCCAAATTCCATACAATTAATGATTATTGTGCCACATCTATTTATTTGTTAGGATCAACTACGACTGTGCGTATGTGACATGAGGTGTGGATTGGACTGTGTGACCCAAGCTTGCCTAGTTTTAGGCTACACGCCAGTTTGCATGTTGATTGCTTGCTCTCAGAGTCAATCAGAACTGGGGATGGATGAAGTTGGATATAATTGACCAGTATCAGTGATAGTTGAGCAAGAATGATGGAAGTTTATATATTGGCTGTCTCAATCTGGTTGGTTAGGTGCTATGTAGTCAGTTAGGGGTTGACAAATGGTACAAAAGTTGGGGGGTGGACAGAAAATGGAATGAGAATCTTTTTTTTGTTTATAAAAATCTCTCATCCTTATTTAAAATAAAAGCTAACAAAATGAACAACCAAGTTTGTTCGATCTTCTTCGCCGAATCTAGTAGTTGCCAGTGGAATCTAGGAAAAACTAGTATACCTACATCCCATCTTTGACTGTTCTAATTGCACATGTGTGGTCAAATTTTAATTTTTTATGCAAGTTTTCAAATTTTTGACATTTTGAGTTTGGGCAACTAAGTATGAAAATCAGGAAATCATAGAGTCCTTTTTTGATTGGCCTGGAGGCACTAAGACTCAATTGAAGAAGAAATGAAATTCTGTGATATTCACCTAACAAGTGCCTCTTGCGAGGAGGTCCATCTTTAACGATCTGCACTACAAATCCAAAGTAAGAACATGTACAAATATTCAAAGGATTGCACTGAGCATGAAGATGGTTCTGAATATGGGACAATTCCCTTTTTGGGTGTGTTTCACAAAAGTAAGTTAATGTTGTTGGCTCAATTCTGCTCTAATACCATGTGAAAGTACACGGGTACCAGGAACAGTAATAGAGGCAAACACACAAGGGTAGCACACACAAAATTTTTGTTTGTTGTTCACAAAGACTCTCAAACTCATGGCTTACACATGGTAGATGAGCGTTCCTTACTCAACAAGGACCATCACACCTTATTTATAAGGAAATCATCAGGGGTAGTAGGGTAAAGAACCAATCATGTGTGCTCATATTCATCACTTATTTGCAGATATAGATCAGGACCATCTATTTCATTTGGTAACAAATGGGACCAAATTCATATTACTTTTAAATAACTCTTAAAGATAGTAAGCAATTAATGTACACCAAGGAGAATCATATGCCATTGAAGCTAAGCTGTAACAATGTATAGCAAGCACTCTTTTTTCTGTTCAGGAAGGTGAAGTGCATTAGGGGCCATGTTTTATAAATACAATGCACGATGTACTTGATGATATTTATGTAAAACATTAGTGATATGATTCTTCAGCTTCTCTCCTTGATTCAACCTTGTTATACTTGTTCAAAAATTTCTTCTGGTTGGAACATTAAACTAGATGGTAAGTAAGTTAAATAACTAATCTGCTTGTTCTTTTTGTAAAATTGAAGGTCTTTGGCTGCGTGCGATGGGGTGCTCATTGCTAGTGAGCATGGCTTCACTTATCTGCCTAATGATTCTTCCTCTAATTGTTTGTAAGTGAAATTTCATCTTTAATGTTGCTTTCTTATATATTTGATATCTAAATCCTTTTCTCAAGTAGCATAACTTATGCCATTCTCAAAAAATCCTCTGTTTGGCAATTGATACTATTTTCAACATCATGCTACTAGTCATAGTTATGAAGGTATGCTAATTTTTTTGTCTGATTTCATGTTCATCTTGCATTTACCATAGTTGATTATTGTTGCAGTGCAAGGGAAGCCTTCCAAGATAGTTGTTGATTTATTGGCGGCATTTGGGGTGAGCCTTCAACTATATTTAAGTCCAGGGTGTATAATTTTTTCAAACATTCAAGTCAAGTGTGCTTGTTGCTTTTTGGATGATAAGATGCTTTTCGGACAATTCAAATTATCTTAGAATGCTAAAACTTTTTTCATATTATATGCACAAATCTATTTATGACCAGCATTACCATAGAAGATAAAAATCCTTCAGATATCAACTAGATATTATAACATGGCAAATAAAAGAGGCTTATAAACACCTCTGTCTAAAACATGCTATGACTATCATTCATTAACATGCACAGAAATTGAATACGGCTAGAAATAATCAACAATAAAACATGATCTAACTGAATTTTTTTGCTGCCCTTTCATTGAGAGTGTTGACCTCAGTAAAACAAAAATGTGAAAATTTCACCTTTGCTGCTCCAACATTCCATGTTAGAGATCATGATCTGGATATTGAATTAACTATTACTATAGAATGTTCATTTTGTGGTTCTCTGCATATGTCATAACATTACTTTGATTACATCAAACAACTCTTATTTTTTTCTCGTCAAAACTGAGTAATACAGTCTAAGTACAGGAATGGTCTCAAGAAAGTCTGATAGTACAAGAAAGACAATAGTACCAGTGTGGTCTCAACTCACATCATGCTAGTTGAATCCTTCTTTATCAACCCACTTTTTGAACCAAATTATTATGAGGCCATGTTACTCAAAATCTCCCTCTGCCCTTTCCATTTCTTATCTAAAGACATGTGAGTGAAACGGGAAGTTCCCAAAATCTTTCAATGAACTCCCGTAACATTGAATATGATGCTTCCAGATAAAGAACCTTCTGCAAAATTTCATGACTGTTTATTAGCCTTTTCTAGGAATGAAAGTTATCTTCCAGCAAACCTGATGACTTCAATAGAAAATAGGAAAAGTCAGAATAAGGTTAAACAATCGTAACTTGGATTAAAACATACATATTCAAGCATACGCTAGTTGTCAACAATTTTGGTAATGACATTTTAAATGCTATTCTCAATTTCTTTTATATAACTTGCAATGCTTTATTGATGTTCTATATACTTGGCTTTTGCCATGTTTCTAATGCTTTTAAGTTCAAAGAATAAATTTTAGTATTTGTACCTGTGCTGCATAGGCAAGTAAGCTTATTGATTCAAATGTAGTTTTTATTCAGACACATGGAGATAATAAGCTTTTCAGGGTGTTTATTGTTGACATAAAGTTTAGACACATCAAGATTGTTTTATAAGCTTTTCATGTCATTTATAAGACGGCAATTTATTGATTGTTGACATCAAGCTCTAAGCTCTCTTCTGCATTTCTTTCTATTACTGCTGAAATCCTTTCCTTCATCCCCAAAATACTTTCCACCATAATCAAGTGCTGAGTAGCCTATTACCGCTTCCCTTCCATTCCCTGGGCTCTCCCTTCCCATTTCTTCAGATACAAACTAGGTAAGGAAGATCTTCATTGATTCATCAAAAATGCAATAAAAAAGTCATAAATCCACCCTTCCCTACCAAAGCAAAGTGAAAGGTTGTTACCTTAGAATAAAATACCCTCTAAAAGTTTTGTTTTCAATGAATGAAATGGAAAAAGATTATGGATGCTAAAATAGAAAGCCATACAGTTGCTTTTCTAGGACCCAAAACTCCATGATTGTGGGTTTGGAAAACTGGAAGTCTACAGGAGAGGTAAAATTCCCACTAATGACAAAAGGATATTTCATGCCTCTTTTCTTTCCAAGCATGAAAAAGTTTAAAGACTAGAGCTTCCAAGGGGCCCCTTGGTTTATGAAAAAATCAGGACTCTTCACGAAAGACTGGTCCCTAGCTTTCAATCCTATAGAAGATCTACCCAACATGGTAGTTACTTGGGAAAGATTGATGAGGATATACAATTTATTTAGAAAGTTAACTGTAGTCCTCATGCAAATGGGCTGACAGAAATAAAGTAGAAATAGGTGGTGATCCATAGGGATCTAGAAATAGGTGATCTTTGATAGGTTGAAGTTTTCTTAAAGTTGCAGGGAGTGAAACTTACCCCAGAATTGGTAGAGTGGAATTGCCATTTTCAACAGGGGGTTGTATCAAAATTGCTAAACCTTCTGCAGGGACGGTTTTGCTGTCATCGTGATGATTATGAAACTGCCAGTTTGCTTGAAGGGGCGGTTTTGTCCTGATAGCAGAAGCAGAATTTGAAATGAACAGAACGAAACTTTGCTCTTCCAATTTGAGGCAAGGAGACCTTTCAATACATGGTTAGTATTTCCCATCACTTATAAGAAAACATGGATAACTCAGCTGTATGAAGGATTGAAAACTTGACTGTGAGCATAGGAACAATGAATTGTTGTATCTACTCCATGTGCTTGCTTGTTTGGGATCTAAGAAGATTCAGTAGATGAGCAATTGTTGCTACCAATTGGGTTTTCCCCATCATAGGGTCTTCCAAATAAAAAATTGGTGCTGTGGTGTTGAATTATTATTTTTTTTCTGCATTTTATTTTTGTTTCCACAACACTCTACCCTCTTGGCTGTCATTGAATTTATTCAACTAGTGCAGTAGCTAATTGTGGTGATTTGATAGTGTCTACAATTTAATTGGTGAAATCACAAATTATTTTGGTATAAGAGCAATTTTTAAATTTTTAGGATTGTGGAAAAAGTGCAATACAGTAGCCACATCTTTGGAGAACAAAGAATTGCGTCCTTGCAATAATCTCTACTTGTGAGTGGAATAATGAAGTGAGATGGAAAGTTTGAATGCATGAGTGGTCGCCTTGGAGAATAGCATGAATAAGGTGGTACAAAACCATAATTGGGTCAATCAACAATAAGAGCACAATGATTGCCAACATTCTGAATGAACTAAGAACAGTCCTCCATGAGCACCATGACGCATGCTCTAGCCAGGAAATTTGGAATTGGGGATGATGGAGAAACATTCTTAGAAAAAAAGAGAGTGATTAAAGTTGAAGTAATTTTTTTTGAAAAGACTTCATTTAAAGTTGAAACAAAAGTTTGAATGCATGAGTGGTTGCCTTGGGAGAGTTGCATGGAGAAGGTGGTGCAAAACCAGATTTGGGTCAATCAACAATAAGAGCACACTAATTGCCAACAATTGTGAATAAACAGTCCTCAATGAGCACCATGATGCATGCTCTAGCCAAGAAATTTGGAATTGGGGATGATGGAGAAACATTCTTGGAAGAAAAGAGAACGGAAAAAGTTGAAAGACTCCATTTAAAGTTGAAATTAAATCTTTTGAAGAACAAGTGAATGCTGAATGTTTAGATTCATGGATTAAATGATAAAGGTTTATTTTAATGTACATAATAATAAATAGCCAGATATTTCCATTTCAAAGCAGGTAGGAAAGTATAAATCAATTTAATTGATTTCTGTTGAAGTTATTGCAGCCGCGGGTTCATTCTTCCAGCCTAATCGAAGACATGAAATTGCATATAGCCTTTGGCTATTTATTTCATTGTGATAATCAAGTGAAGGGGCGCTTCACTTGGAAATTATATTTAATTATTGTGAATAATTAAATGGGGTCGACCTAAATAATATTTATTATTATTATGGCCGAATTCCTTAATGTGGCCGACTCATTTAATTATTATTGTTATTCCTTAAGGAGGCCGACCTACATGAAGAGACACTTTGTTTTGTATAAATACAAGGTGATGATCTCTCATTTGATCATCAAGTTTATTCACCATATTCGCACTCCTTGGAGAAGTTCGGACTTGAGCAGCAGGTCATGATCTGTAGCAGCAGATTATCGTTCTGTAGTAGCAGATCATGATCTTGAGCAGTAAATCATTCTGTAGCAGCAGATCGATCTCAAGGAGAAACATATTCTATATCTTTGCATCTAGGAGAGGTGCTATTATTCATTGTATCAAATTAGGCCTTGTGTTGGGCCTGAGTTGTAAGCAGATTTCTGCTCTTACTCCTAAAATATATAAGTGATATATTTGCTGGGTTTTTCCCCTCGAGTTGGAGGGTTTTCCCAGGGTATCTTGTGGTGTTCATTGTCTTATGTGTTGCATTTTCTGATTGCTTTCTTTTCTGATCCTAAAACTAACATGGTATCAGAGCAGGTCTATGAAAAGATCTGATCAGAAATTGACTACAGTGAGATAGTTTGTCGACATTGGAAACTTAGATTGAAGTTATGCACATTTCGGGACAATAGACTGAGAGTCTTCAACGACATCGTCTATTCGTGTTTAATCGATGTAATTGCGAACATTGTGAAGAAAGTAAAGAGGCATTTTCAGTTCCTATCAGAAGTTGTCTGGAGTTCAGCGTTTAATCTTTTAGCGAATCCTTCTTGGTGGGCAGTTATTTGTGACATCTCTGAAATGGAATGAAAATGTGTCATGTGCTGGGCATTGCCAGTGAGGAAGTTGTGATCTTCATTTATATGCAGCCACTGTGATTGTTGTGCAGGCTCTAATAAGTATGTTGTTGAAGTTCTATTGAAGTGGAGAATGTGCTGAATGATCTGAACCTATCTACATGGAAGAAGCTTGAGCAGATCTGAATCCTTGGTGAATGCAAGGAAGTTCATAAAGAGATAAGTATTCTTGTTTATACTTTTTAAATCTGGGATGGATCTCAGTTTGCTGAGTTGTGCAAATCTGACATCGTTTGCTTGAATTGTGTGTGACCAGTAAATAGTGATAACTGGGATAAGATTCTTTGGAGTTACCGATTATTCATTACAAGTTGTTTCATGCTAATTTCTGAGTGTGACTCTGAAATAAAAGAAGAACTGAAATTACGATTGTGATTGATTTCATTCTCTATATGCATGAACTGTGATAGAGCCTCGATTCTTTGAGAAGTCTGGTTCTATATGCTAGCTGCGTAATGAAATCTGTGTAGATTGTTATGCTGAGATTAGCTCTTCCGAGCGCAGTAAAGATGGAAGAAAGACATATCAGAATCAACGAAGATGAATGATGAATTAATTATCTGGGAGATTCCGATTTCAATAAGATAAGTATTGCATGGTTGAATAATGTTCATGAATTTGTTATGTAGTTATCAATTCATGCTATAACATTGAGATAGTCAATCATGTATGCTTCTAGCATTGATATTTTTCTTCGAGATAGTTGAGTTCCATGAACTATTAGTAATCTCTCCTTAATGCTTTTAGGATGGACCAAGAAGCGTAAGAGATTGCTTTCAAGAGAAGAAGAGCTTGATGCATCCTGTAGGTTAAAGAATGGAGACACAACTTGCAGCCATGGGACTGAGTTGGTGACTGAAGACATCTCTCGAAGAGGAAGAACCTATTCGGGTTGTCACTATAATTAGTTTCTTCGAAGAGGAGGAATTAATCTTCAGAGGGAGTCTGTCAAACCAACAGAGGCAACCTTGGACGAAGAGGTCAGGAGGTTGATGCAAGAACTCTTGAGATTCAGAGGGAGGCTACTGATCCTAAGGAAGATGATGATCCAGTTGAGCCTTTGGAACCTACTGATGGGCCTACAAACATTGTGATTGGTTGTAAGAGACCTCTTTGAGCTAGGCGAACAATGCAGGAGGCAGAAAGAATTGCAGCCCCAAGAGGAACTTTCAGAGAAAGCAAGAGACCTCATAAGTTTTCAAGCTATGTTGCTTTGATCGAGTCAAAACCTTCTAGTGTTGAGGAAGCTACTAGTTTGCAAGTATGGAAAGATTCTATGGTTGAGGAGTATCAATCCATCCTCAAGAATGATGTTTGGGTCATCATACCTAGACCTGAAGGCAAATTAGTTGTATCTTCTAAGTGGCTCTTCAAGATCAAGCATGCGGCTAATGAGAGCATCTAGAAGTACAAGGCTAGATTTGTGGCTAGAAGATTCTCTCAGAAAGAGGGAGTAGACTTTGAGGAAACCTTTGCTCCAGTTGCTTGTTATACATCTGTCAGGACCATCATTGCTATTGCAGCATCTAGAGGATGGAAGATACACCAGATGGACATGAAGACAACATTTCTGAATGGTGTGATCGAGGAAGAGGTATACATTGAGCAACCTGAGGGCTTTGAGGTTCATGGGAAGGAGTCTCATGTTTGCAGACTGAAGAAGGCTTTATATGGTCTTAAGCAGGCTCCACATGCTTGGTATGAGAGAATTGATCGATACTTGATGGTCTTGGGCTTCTCCAAGAATGATGCTGATTCAAACTTGTACTTCAAGGTAATTGATGGCGAAGCATTGATCTTGGTTCTATATGTTGATGATCTAATTCTTACTGGAGAAGATCACCTCATTATCAAATGTAAGAAGGAGCTAGCTTCTGAATTTGAAATGAAGGATCTTGGTCTCATGCACTACTTCCTTGGTTTAGAAGCTTGGCAGAAGCCGGATGGGATTATTCTGAGTCAAGGGAAGTATACTATTAACATCTTGAAGAGATTTGGTATGATGGATTGCTAATCCATGTCTACACCTATGGAAACCAATTTTTAGAAGCTTAAGGAGGTTGCAGCTAGTTCAGATTTGGTGGATCCTACTATGTACGGGCAGTTGATTGGATCCTTGATGTATCTAGTCAATACTAGACCAGATATTTGCTATGCAATGAGTGCACTTAGTCAGTTCATGTGTGAACCAAGGCAAATACATCTAGTTGCAGCAAAGCATATCCTAAGATACTTGCGTGGCACAGTTGGATATGGCTTGAGATATTCTTCTAGTGTAGACTTGAAGTTGCATGGAAATATTGATTCCGATTGGGGAGGGTGTGTCACTGATCGGAAGAGCACCTCTGGATGTTGTTTCAGTTTGGGGTTTGCGATGATCTCCTGGTGTAGCAGGAAGCAGCCTTCAGTGGCATTGAGCACCGCAGAGGCCGAGTATATTGCAACTTGTGTGGTAGCTAGAGAAGCAGTGTGGCTTCGGAAGCTCCTTGCAGGTTTGTTTGGACAATCGATGTAGCCGACTGTAATTCATTGTGAAAGCTGTGTGAAGCTTTTTGTCAATCCAGTGTTTCATGACAGAACCAAGCATGTTGAGATCAAATACCACTATATCAGAGATATGGTTTTGAGGAAAGCAATCCAGTTGAAGTTTATCAGCATTGATGAGCAGACGGCAGACATTCTCACAAAGCCTCTTGCCAAAGTAAAGTTTGTGTACCTTCGAGACAATTTTGGTATTGTGGAGAATGAAGCCCTAGTTGAGGAGTCTCAGCATCAATGAACTTCAAATTTGCTTTAATGCATTTATCTTTGTTAGAGAGATTTGAGGTGCAAGCCCTTGTTAATGCATTTCTCTCTATGAGAGAATTTCAAGGTGAAAGCCCTTTGTTTCCACCCTCTGGGAGAGCCATGGTGGATGTCATGTGTGTGACGCCATGACAACATCACGTGAGAGAGTCCGTGATGATTTTCTTGTACTTGTGTTTTTCACCCTCTGGGAGTAGCCATGGTGAATGTCACGATGAGGTGACGATATCACAATTGAGTGATGGGCACTTATGTACATCTGCCATACATGGGAGAGCCATGATGGTTAATCTCACGATGAGGTGATGTGTCTTGTACTGCTGGAAGTATTCCTCCCTAGTTGAGAGGGAGTGTTGAAGTTATTGCAGCTTCGGGTTCATCGAAGACATGAAATTGCATATAGCCTTTGGCTATTTATTTCATTGTGATAATCAAGTGAAGGGGCGCTTCACTTGGAAATTATATTTAATTATTGTGAATAATTAAATGGGGTCGACCTAAATAATATTTATTATTATTATGGCCGAATTCCTTAATGTGGCGACTCATTTAATTATTATTGTTATTCCTTAAGGAGGCCGACCTACATGAAGAGACACTTTGTTTTGTATAAATACAAGGTGATGATCTCTCATTTGATCATCAAATTTATTCACCATATTCGCACTCCTTGGAGAAGTTCGCACTTGAGCAGCAGGTCATGATCTTGAGCAGCAGATCATTTTGTAGCAGCAGATCATTTTGTAGTAGCAGATCATCATTCTGTAGCAGCAGATCGATCTCAAGGAGAAACATATTCTGTATCTTTGCATCTAGGAGAGGTGCTATTATTCATTGTATCAAATTAGGCCTTGTGTTGGGCCTGAGTTGTAAGCAGATTTCTGCTCTTACTCTTAAAATATATAAGCGATATATTTGCTGGGTTTTTCCCCTCGAGTTGGAGGGTTTTCCCAGGGTATCTTGTGGTGTTCATTGTCTTATATGTTGCATTTTCTGATTGCTTTCTTTTCTGATCCTAAAACTAACAATTTCTAAATTCCAAAGGTGGAGTTTATAGATCATGATCTTAGACAAGTTTTATTGGAAAACCCTTTTGGATAATCTATTGTAAACATTCATGATACTTGCTTTTTAAAGTTGCTCAAATATGGATAGATGGGTTTAAACTTTGTTGTGTACATTTACATGAGCATTGTTGGAAACATAACCTTCTATGCCTTCTTGTGACGATTGAAGCACTTTTTGACCAACTTTAATCATAACACTTGAATGCCTCTATGATGGGTGAATGCGAACTATAGGGAGAGGAGAAGGGAACAACATCCCAATCTCCTCGTACTTCCACTAACAATATTGAGGTATCTTATGAACATGTCTAGGAAATGTTATTGACTTAACTCTTGAAATGCGAGTCTTACTAACCCAACTTGTAATGGTATGCAGTTAGTCTATGTTATAGTTCTATAGTTGAAAGTTGTATGTAAAGATTTCTAGAGCCATAATGATCCATAGAATTTTTTGGTTATAAATTTTGTGCCTCATTTCTGATTTCAGAAATGAAAAATACAGCTTGTAGTTTCCTTTGTTTTGTGAGTGTGAAATGAAAAATACAGCTTGTAGTTTCCTTTGTTTTGTAAGTGTGAAAGGTATATCCAAAAACATATAATATTTTATTGAAAAATCCGTGTCAAACAATATGGTATTTTATTTCATTGTGTTGGATCTTTTTAACCTTGCAGTGCTCTTATGTACTTTTTGAATCCCAGTGATCTAATTTGGTCATTCATTGACACTAATAGAATTTCTTTCTTTCTTTCTATTGAGTAATGGGTGCAAAATATTTTATAATTGTTGGTTCCTCTTATGGATTAATGCTAAATGGTTGTTTATGAATTGTGTTTCTAGGCTGGAGCCATGGTAGGCGATGCTTTCCTTCACCAGCTACCACATGCTTTAGGTATAGTGCTCATGTATTGAGAAAGACTCAATGTTCTCTTTCCTATAAAAATTGATTCAGTTAAACAAGATTAAACTAAATAAAGAGATGAGATAATTACCCAATGTTGCTAATTTTTTTTTTTCTCTATGGTTGGATCGACCATTTCATATAGGGTTGCCCCTTGATTTGTTTTGTGTATGCACAATCATTGTAATTTACTTTCCATAGTAGAAATTAACCACAAAGATGAGGCAATGTTTATGTTAAAAATGCAAGAGTGATGTGGATAGAAAAGAGTTTCCTTATATGATAAAAATGCTTATAACCATTGTGTTATCAATATAACATTTTCTCCAAGGTGTTTTCTAGCAATTTGGTGCTTGTTTGCTTAGAGGCACCCCCTTGTTGCATAATTATTACTAACATGAATGGAAAAAAATGTCATAAGTGTAGTGTTTAGTCATTGAGGTCATCATTAGATTGATAAAATCACACAAATTAAATCTCACAAAACATAAAAATCCTATTTGATTGTTATCGAGACCTCTTGTGCATGATAGGATTTATCAATTTTGTTTCAAATCTCAAGTCATTCTATGCAATACTCGATGCTATTCTCATTAGAATATTGGATGAAAAATTACTACTCCAAGTTCATACACACAACCATGTTTTGTGTTAATGCTTTTTGCTAATGTGCATGATCACAATTAAGATTGGCTTGTTAATTAACGTTCCTGTAATTATCAAATAGTTACCTTATAATTTATATGATGAAAATGCTTAAAACCATTGTGTTATCAATATAAATTTTCTCCAAGATGTTTTCTAACATTTTGGTTCTTGTTTGCTAAGCGGGTCATCCTTGCCGCATAATAATTACTAATATGACTGGAAAAAAATGTCATTAATGTAGTGTTTAGTGTAATGCCCCCAATTTAAAAAATAAATCCAGATTAAATTACTTAGAAATCTTAATAAGGCAGTTAAAAGGGGACCCAATTATGAGCAGCTTCTAGGACAAGGGAGGGTTACTTTTCTTAAACTTCCACCAATTTCAGTAGCCGTCAAAGGAATTAGAGCTGCTGAATAAGACAAACCACATCAGCAAATATACCAAATAAAAAGAAATCACAGAAAGTAAAAAGGCAATGCTTGGATTAATTAATGAAGTTTTAATTAAAAGTTTATTTTTCAAGGGGCATAGGAAGAGTGGTGACTATTGGAGCAAGATTCTATCTAAGAGAGTTAAGCAAGGTGAAGAAGGCATCGTTGAGAAATATATTTTATATTTGATTTTCATCCCTTGTGGAATGTGAACTGTGGTTTAGCAACCTCAGGATAAAATCCCTCAAGGTTTGAAATTAAAGGATGAAAACTCCTTAATTTCTATTGCTGAGTTAGTGGACGAAAATCCCCAATGCAGGCAGACTCTAAGACATTTCAAAGGTATTAAAATAAAGAGAGATCACTGTAGATAGATTTACAGCAGAGATAAGAGAATAAGTTTTATATTTTCTGAGATACATTCTAAGTATTAAAACTGAATTATATAATAAACTGTTAAGCAACAATTTCTAGGTTAAATTCATACTCATAATTAATTTTGCAACTATTATTGTGAGTTAGGGTTTATTATATTTAAAGAAAACAAGGGAAATTTAAAAAGGGACATTACATTTAGTCATTGAGGTCATTATTAGATGATAAAATCACACAAATTAAATCTCTCAAAATATAAAATCTTCTTTTATTGTTATCAAGACCTCTTGTGCATGATAGGACCTACCAGTTTTGTTTCTAATCTCGAGTCATTCTATGTAATACTTGATGTTATTCCCATTAGAACATCTGATGGAAAATTACTACTTCAAGTTCATCCACACAACCATGTTTTGTGTTAATGCTCTTTGCTAATGTGCATGATCACAATTAAGATTGGCTTGTCAATTAACGTTCTTGTAATTTCACAATCAAGAAAATGCATTAGATATGATATTTGGTGCTATCTTTTATATTCATATTGTCGTGTGCTTACCAAGCCATTTGAACAATTCATTGCACACTCTTCATGATTTAAATAAGAATGTTATATACATTTGATATTGGGAGAACCCTAAAGTTTTGCTTTCACATTTTGTCTTCAATGCCCCATTAGTTTGTAGGATGATGATTTTATGAGATTATATGAGTGCTTGGTCAATGCTATTAATGGACATCTAAAGACACTCCATAGGTCAGTAAGGATCATGTTCAGTAAGATTTCATGAAAGAGTTCTATTTTCTCCTTTGTGTTGCTTGAAGGTGTAATGGAGTGGTTAGCAACACCTCATTATTCAAAGAGGCTCACTGCCCTTTAAATGTAGTGTTCCATTTATATACTCATAGGCTATATTTGGAGCCTAAATATTGTTATTGATATTTAATTTTTGTAATTTTATTACATTCTTTTCTTTTCAAGTGCCTCTATATTATGCATCCTTTGCATGAGTTTTTCCCCTTTTATGTTTGATCTTAAAATGCACAAAATTGTTTAGGTTTCATTTGGATTTGTTGAGATGTTGTGAACCCAAATCAGAACAATTGTTTTAGCCTTGATTCGTAGGGTAATCATTTATAGGAGCATTATTAGGCCTAAGCTTGTTTTGTTGTTTTGTAGTATAGTTTAAGTGTGATATAGAGAATGATGAAGTGACTTTGTAATATTTGGGCAGGTCATGTGATGTCAGATACCAATGAATGTACATATTCTATATATAGATCTCATTTGAATAGATGTGTATAGAAACCATGAATTGGATTTTGGTTTTGGAGAAATGACATCTTTGTTTGAGCCTCCTTTGGACTTGAGAAATTTGTTTACTATTTGATATTCTGATTTCTTGCTTTGTTATATTAATGTCACTGTTGCTTCACACAAGGGTACTGTCAGTGGTGTAAAAAATGAGTTGCCGAATCAAGTAGTATGATAGACAATTGAACTTGGGATGGAGTTTGAAGTTAAAATGCTCTTTCTTAATGGCAAATTTCAATCAATGGTATTCAGAAATTGCACCACATTATAGAATTTTGTCATTGGGTTTGAGCAGAAGTTTGTGATGAGCCCCAATATTGAATAGGGAAACACAAATTAGTTAATAGAAAGAGAACAAAGAAAATTTATCTAAAAGATCAAGGTCAATTGTAATTGGAGAAATAAGTATAACTATGAAAATTTAGCAATGTGACTGAAGAGTATAACAAGTGTGACAGAAGAATATAGTAAGGTACTAAGGACCATAGATGAAAAATTTGAAGATCTTGCAAGTTGAAATGGTTTGTGAGTTGCTTACAGTTTAACTTGGTGGTGGGTTATTGCTGACTTTTGGCAAAAAAACTTGCCATAAACTCATGAATTTTGATAAAATTTTTGCCCGGTTGCATAAGTTCATTCCACCTGAAAAAATCATCATTTTGTTGCATTATTTTTTTGAGCAGTAGTGTTGGATAAGTGACACTCAAGTTTGCAGCAATTTGGGAACAAGAAATTGGCTCTTATCAGCTCTTATTTACAAATTTAGTAATATGCATGTTTTGAAGAATATTTTTACAAGTTCATGTGTCCTTTAATGTTTGGAAAATTTGCCAATCCCTTAGTTTTTTCTGAGTCCAAGCTTTTAATTTTTTTTGTCAGACAAGTTATTGCCGAGTCCAAGTTTTTCAACTATGATAAGGACAGCTAGAGAATATAGTAAGTACAGTTAAGATGATAAAGCAAGCGTAGGTAGTGAATATAACAAGTGCAGCTGCAAATTATAGCAAGAATAGCTGGAAATTATAGGAAGTATAGCCGGGAAATAACTGAAGGCATGAATAGAATAAAACACTCCCTCATCAAGTATCGGGAGATATTCATAACAGGTTTTTAGTTGTATAGGAATTTGTTATGACCCTAGGCCAAATCTGTTATTGAAATTCACTAGGAGTTGAAACTCATGAGAACTGAAATCTAGAATGTAAACTGAAGTCATCAAACTTCCGGAACTTATCATTGATTGTTAAATTCTGGAATATGAATTTCTGAAATGCACGAGAAAATAAATTTAGAACTAAAATTACTATGAAAACAAGCAGTAAGTTTCTATTTTACTTACAATATTTTAACATATCAGCTCCAGCGTGCAAGTGAATACAATTTATGAACATAATCAATCTTCTATCTTGTGCAAATACAAAATTGAATTTAGCAAAACCACCCATCATTCATGAAGTTTTACATATTTATAGATGGAGTGCTTTATTCTATTTGTTTTTTACTTCCCAACCGTACTTGCCATATTCTCTTAAATATATTTACTATATTCTTTGCATTTAATTGATATATGCTTCAGCTGTACTTGCTATATTCTATGGTTGCACTTGCTTTATTCTGTTAGATGTATTTACTTTATTCTTTTGTTGCGCTCAACTTTATTCTTTTTGTCGTACTTTATTTATGTCTCCAGAGAAACTGATTCATATTCCCTATTATGCTATTTACTATTTTGGCTCATTACAAAGTTCTAATTCTTTAAGAGAAACCTATGTTCCCTTGGGACATATCCCCAGTTATTTTTAACCAAAACTGAGGATAGGGATGTCTCGGGGACAGCTGGATGGGAACAGAATGTTCCCCCTGTTGTCCCCACAAGCATCATCTACAGGGATGCTGACCTTGGGACAGCCTTGTGTTGTGAGGGATGTCCCTGCTATTCCTCAGATGGCAGGGGACCCTGTTGTGACCTTTTTTCACACATCGCCCCATTCAAATGGGGACCCCCAATTTTTGATCCATTTTGGTCTTTTGGCTTTTGTTTTGCGTCTCTCTCTCTCTCTGATTTCTCTGTTCTTCTGGGGATGTTTCTGTATTTGACCTAATTTGAAATTTTGGCTGAGTCTGAAGTGAATCTGTGAAGTTAGGGTTTTCAGGCTGGATTAAGATTAAATCAAGTTGATAAATTGACAGCTAAGCTTAACATTGCTTTCAGAAGGCTTCCAGCAGGCTCCCACTGAATTTTCATCATGTTTTTGACGACTTACTATTTTTAGTAAGTGTTCAATCTGTGAGCTTTTCATCAGGATTTCGGGATTCTAACTACTTCAACACATTCAGGTAGCTTCCAAGAGCCTACACATGAAATTTGAGCTGATTCAGACAATTGGCTATTTTTAGCAGTTCTGGCTTCACGAGCTATTTTCAGGGCTTCAACATACAATTCTCCGATAAATGACAGGAGAATTGATCTGGGTTTTTCTAGACCTTCGCGATGGTGTAACATGCAAACCGAGATGGTGACTTTCAGAGTTCAGCCTTCAGAGGCTATTTTTAGGGTTTGCATGCAGAGTTCTTTAATGCACGTCCGGATATTCCATGTGGGTTTTGTGAGAGCTTCGCAACGATATGAGCAAGCAAAGAAGATCAAGTTTCAGGGACTTACTATTTTTAGCCAATGCCCGCATGCAAACCAATTTTTTGGGTTTTTTTGGGTTTTTTGAGATCCCGCGGGCACTGTAACATGCAAACTCATTCGACGTCCGATTGACCACTTTCCGGACACTTACTATTTTTAGCAAGTTCACTCCAGCAGCTCCACGACACTTCAGTTTCACGAGCAGAGCAGCAGGCGACAAAAATCAAGTCAAACTAAGGTCATTTGAGCCACATGCAAGCCAGATTAGGGTTTCTATCTTCGATGCCTAAAAAGTAGGGTAAAAAGCTAGAATTTCGAAAAACGAAGATATCCCACTGCAATCAACATCCTTCAGGCTATCTACTGGTAAAATTTGGGCTCAACCCGAGCACTTACTATTTATAGTAAGTTGTCTCCGGAACATGGCTATAAATAGCAGGTCAGCACGAGGGGTAGATGTAAACAGGTTCACCAAGCAATGAGGATCACGCCTAGCAAATTTCAGGTCAATCAGAGCTGCAGAGGTCTATGAATTTTAGGGTTTGCTAAAAATAGCAGATAAGCTCGGGCAACAGGTATAAATTGGGTAGCAAGGCCACAAGAAGCATATCATGTCAACTCTAGGTTCAGAACAGGTGAAAAGCCATGAAGAGGCACATACCTCCAAAATTTACTAAAAATAGAAAATGAGGGCAAGCAGGCTGAAAAATTGGCTAAGTATTCGAGAGCCACCTCCAGAAGTCTCCTCAACACTTCAGGTGAAAATTCGAAGGCATGCAAGTTAAATTGGAAGAAGACACCTTGAAATGCGCCTTCAGCATGGAGGATGTTTAAAAAAGTTTCTAAGTATGAAATGAAAGCTCACCCCCTTGAATGTGCCCTCAAGATGAGTGGGTGGCCAGAAAACTTTCGAAGTTACAAAATAGAAGCTCACCCCTCTAAGTGTGCCCTTGAATGAGGTGGAGACATGGAAATTTTACTAAGTATGGTGAAGCAAAAGCTTCTACCCTCAAATGCGCCCACCTCAAGGATGAAACTAGAAATTTTGCTAAGTATGAAAAACAAAAGCTCCACCTTGTAAATGCGCCCATCACCTTGAGGCCACTTCAAAATTTGTCTAAGTCAAAAGTGAGAGCACACCCTCTCAAATGCACCCAAAGCATGAAGTCAAGGCTTGAAAATAAAAGGGGGCAAGTTAAAAATGAAAGCTTCTACCCTCAAATGCGCCCACCTTAGGAAATCCACCTCAAAAAGTTTCTAAGGCACACAAATGGAAGTAGCATGTTCAAAATGCGCCCTCACAGTTGAAATTCCTCCTCCATAGGTTGAATGCGCCCACTATGAAGAATTCAAGTAAAATATTCTAAGGCACAAAGTGAAAGTAGCCTATCTAAAATGCGCCCAAGGCAAGACAAGGCAGCTTGCTGGTTGAAATTATTCTAAGGCATTAAAATGAGAGTAGATGCCCTCAAATGCGCCCATGATGAAAGAATGCCTAGGGAAATCTTCTAAGTAAGTGAAATAGAAGCACATGGCCTCAAATGCGCCCTTGGCAAGCAGGAGGAATGTAAACTTTCTAAGTGTCAAAAACAAAAGTCAATAGGCTGAAATGCGCCCTTGGGGAAAGAAGAGATGAAAATGTTTCTAAGTATGGCGAAATAAAAGCTCTACCTCCCAAATGCGCCCAAGTTGAAGTGGCCAAGAGAAGTGATTTGTCTAAGTCAAAAATCAATGCTTCCCCCTCTCATTTGCGCCCTTAGATAAAAGTAGCACATGTAATATGCGCCCAAGGTGGTGATGGGAAGATCAAAATTTTCTAAGTGTGGAAACGTGGAGAGGACCCTATAAAATGCACCCAAGCTAGGCTTGATGTTCAAAAGTTACTAAGGCATTGGAAATAAAAGTGGATGGGTGGAAATGCGCCCAAGTTAAAGCAAAGAAGGCAAAAACACGCCTAAGGCATAAAAAATGGAAGCACATAGTGGGAAATGCGCCCAAGGTGGCAAGGTGGGATGGAGGCCTTGGCGTGGGAAATATCTAGATAGTGGAGGTAAAATGAAGAGCGCCCAAGGTAAGCTGGCAAAATTTTAAAAAGAGAAAATTCTCTAAGGAATTTCTAAGGCAAAGTGAGAAATACGCCTAAGGAGGGAGGTATTGTTAAAACCTCCAGAGATAAGATCAAATGCACCTAGAAGCAAAGGAAATTCTTCAGGAAATAAGGAAAGTGCCAAGGCATAAAAAAATGAAGACAGTAGGTGTGGAATACGTCCAGAATAAAATGGAATCAACCTTAGCAAATTTTATTATTTTTCAAAAATAATAAAAATTAAATGTACCCCTTCGTTTGGATACACATGAAAACGATGATTTCTGAGGGGAAATTTCTTCTGGGTATTGGATATTTCTCATTGGGAGATGATTTGAGGTTCTTCCACACCTTGCTCGTGTTGTTTCGGCAGAGATTTCGGCCGGGCACCTGTTTAACAAATTTCCTAAGGCTCTTAGGGATAAATTTTCTAAGGCATGATAAAATAAAGCTCAAGAGGTCAAAAACACTCACAGGGTAGAGATGAAATTTGTCCAAGGCATAGGGGAATTTGAAGATGAAATGAAGCTAGAACATCAAGCATTCAGACGTTGAAAAGTTATAAGTTTGCTGGAAATAATGAACTCTATCAAGATCCGGAGATCAAGCGGTTAGAACATGGAAATTGGGTAAGTAAAGTGAATTTATATTATAAGCGTTCTGATGCTTTTCTTTCTGTTTTGCAGGATGAACACTGGAGCCTGAGCGTAAGGACTTGAGGTGATGAAGCTGGACAATGTTACAACTTTGGAAAGAGAAACGAAAGTGAAGATTTGTCTAAGGCACTAAGAACGTGATGCAAAAGAGGCAAATGCGCCCAAGGCAGTGGGCTAGAGAAATGTGAAAGTCACAAGAAAGAAATGCATCCAGGAATGAAAGCAACATGAGGACTTAACGAAGAAGAACTTTTTGCAAGGAGGGTTTGAACCAAGTGTTGTTGTGTGCTTGCCTCCTCTTAACGCAACATAATTGGCAAAGAAGAACAGTGGGAAAACGTTTTTGGACGAGAATCTTCTAGAAGAAGATAGTCGGCATTAATTACAGATAATGGTTCCTACAGAGGAGTGGAGAATATTCTGTTCATTTACTACCCACTCCTCTCTGTGGCAGTTTTTAGGGCTAAAACCCTAATTAAGGCATATGTGGCTCGATCTAAGCTCTTTATTGTAATTCAATCTGAACCGTCCATTGGACTGGGCCAACTATAAAAGGGGCATCCCCCCTCATTTGTAATCTATGTTAGATTAGATCAAGAAATCAGAGAGTAGAGAAAATAGAAGTTAGAATAGTTAGAGAGTTAGCTTAGTTTGAAAAGGAAGGAAAACTTTCCCTTTGAAAGTTTTGTAAATGGTTGTTGTGAACACTTTTCATAATACAAAGGTTTATCATTGCATGGTGGTTCTATCTTTTATTGTGAATAGCTAGCAAGGCCTTTTCGTCTTTCCAATTCAGATTGATAGAGTAGAGTAGACTTTATTTTATGCAAGTAGTTGTTAATTGTGGAGTGTGGCGCTTTGGTTTGAGCATATCTTCTTTCATCCATACCACTAGCGGGCTTGCTGATGGTAAGTCTGCCCTGTGTGGTCAACTGGATTATCAGTACCTAACTTCGGTTGTGATTTGTGTGTTCACTTGCATCGTTGTGACAGAGTGCACATGTTGAATCACAATTTGAATATCTTTTATCATCCTTTGAAGATTGCACCGACTTCGTAGAGGTTGTCTGAAGGGAGACGAAGCAAAGTCTGGTTTGAAGATTGTTTAAGCCGATCCTCGTCCTCCATCCTTTAGGAGTAGATGATAGCATCTCTAATCCTTATATCTTTTTACATTCAGCATTATCCGGTTAGTTTAAGAACCCGAGCTTCATTGACAGATCTCCCGAAATTTGAAAATCCTTTCTTCGAAGTCGAACAATTACGTAAGTCCCCTTGGAATACCCAGCATATTCACATCAACCAACTGAGTCTATTCGCAATAAAAGGAACCTTGGAGTTGAACGCATGAACTTTCACGCAATCTTAGCATGCGGAATACTTTGATCAAGAGGGAATAGGGTGACCATTGGACATTTTATTCTGTGTTGGTGTTGTCATAAAAAAACACGTCAACAGACCCCCATCTCCTAAGAAAAAAAAAACCATTTTTTAAAAACTGACAGTCAAGGCTTTGTGAATTTTCTTTTCATAGATGTTTGAGGTTTTTTGAATCTTCATAAATGCAGGAAGCATGTGGAGCAAAAACAAAGTAAAAAACGAATAAAAAGAATGCTGAAATTCCACTTCAACTTTGTAACCTTCACCTTCCGCCCCCATGTTGTGTATTACACAGCCACTGCTCTACCTCTACACTATCCTCTTCATTTTGTCTTAACTCTTAATTTGGAAAACATAAAAAGAACTTTAACTTAATTTTTTTTTACAATAATTTATATTTATATAGTATCTATGCTCCTTTGGGACATGTCCCTTGCATATTTTGACCTTGTCACCTATAGGAGATGTTTTGGAGATGCAAGGATGGGTAGGAAATGTCCCCAGTTCATACCTGGTTTAATAAACATTTTGTGGTCAGCCATTTTCAGGCAGGAAATGGTGGGGGACGGCTAGTTGCCCCTAGGATGGCAAGGGGACGTATGAGGTCTCCCCTAAAATGCAAAAAAAAGGCCACAAAACTGAAAGAAAAGGGATGGGGGGGGGGGGTCCACAAGTACCCCCACGCCCCTTTACACGAACCCTAAACCTAAAAAAGTCACACTAACAATTAGAAATAGAAAACAAACTCGTTTTGCCATTTTCCATATTGTGAAGAAGACAAAGAAGGAGAATCGTTGTGATAAGAGAAGAGGATGGCAGTGATAGGAAGACATGAGAGCATCAAAATCACAGCATTAACGTAAAAGTGATAAAATTATGAAAAACATATGCTTTGAAGGTTTGTGTGGTTTCAAAGGTTTTACTTGGGCTTGGTGATAGGAGCTTTGCCTCTCGACCCCCCTGTATCTTGATAGGGAGCATACTAGGGGCATTACTTGCCCCTTGACTTTGTTGGGGGCACTATCCCTAGACTCCTGCAAGTGGCTTTGCCCTTTGACTCCATTGAGACCGTAGGGGTGGGTATTTCCCCTAGACCTTACTTAAACCTTCATATATTCCATCAAGAGGAATATGCTTACCTCTTGACAATTGGAGAAGTTGGTGGTTGTGCACAGTCCCTTGTGACTTTAGGATTGATAGAGTCCTTATTATTATTGGACTTTAACCACACATTGGGATGTTAATCCCAAAGATGCCACACTATTTGATGAGGAGACTCAAGAAGGATTAGTTGGGTTTCCATTGGATGAGGCAATCCTTCATAGTGGTTGTGACTCAACTTAGACTCCAATTTTGATGTAATGTTAGCAAATCTGATTAGGGACAACAACATATTTTCTATGTTTTTGTCATTTTGTAGTTGAAACTTGCAGCCTTTGGGCATTTTGTTGTAATTTTTATACAATATATATGTACATTGGCAATGAAAGCAATTGAATTTTGTTAATTCATTTGTCAACTCTCATGTGAAATCTCAATTCAACTGTAATGTTATGTATTAAGTTTCTATAATGCATTTGATGAATGCCTTATGAACGTTAGCATATGAATATTTGAACTTTCCTATATTTTAAACTTTCCCTATTTTGTTAATGGTCGTCCCCTAAAAGATAGCCTCCCAAAAAATTTGTCTTGGAATGCATCCTCTTGCCCCCTTCGTCCCCATCTTAGAAACTTGGTGGAACATAGTATAATATATGTTATATTTAATGTTTATTATAAATTAATTTAATAAACAAATTTATTTATATATTAATTAATTAATTATATTTATTTATTTTTTATGATGAGCAAGTTGTAGACTTAAGGTTGACTCCCATTATATTAGAAAAAATAAAATGTTACATACTTTGGCCATGCCACTTTGAATAGTGAGGCCACTACATTTTTTTTTTTTGATAGGTAACAGGTTATTTTTATTGATATTAGAAAGTTTTACATATATAAAAGCTTAAAGTATATATCATCTCCATAGATTCCGTCGGATGAAATTAGGAGATCAAAAACAAACTCCCTCCTAAAAGCATCTAGCCTACTATAATCCTATACCCCTAATTTTCTGCTTTCCACGCTCCATGCACTTTCACAGGGTAATCCTCTTGGGTTTAAGCTCGCGTCTTGTCTGCTGGGTTGTCTTTACCACGCAAAATTCCTTCCATGTCCTTCAACCCTCCTTCCTTGGCCCGCCGTCCTTAGTTTCGCTGCGACTTCCTTCTCGCTATCGTCTTTCCTTCAAAACCATAGCTATATGAAACTTAAAAAAATCAGTCCCAAAAAAACTCTTCCTTACACCTCTTTTCTTATTTCTTCTAGCGTGCTATCCTCGCACCTCGGCCGCTTCCTTTTCGCACCGATCGTTTCTTCTTTGGGTATAGGTCGAGGATGCTTGCTACTTCCTCTTGACGGTTTACTTCTTGCCTTCGCAGCTCCAATTTCAGGTTTTCCCATGCTATTAACACATTCAGTTTGTATGTCTCTCTATCCGTCGATCTTTGCCACTTGATAAACGGGATCAACCCTTCCTCCGTTGCTTCATCCACATGCTCAATTCCTTCTGAAGCATCAAAACCGACCCCAGGCACCACCCATTCGAGGAAAGATTCCAGTTTGCCTAAGAGTTCCTCCTGAAACAGAGTGAGCATCACTCGTTTGATCTCTTTTGGGTCTTCTCCAATATCATGGATGCTATGTCTACATTCTGGCGTCCTCTATGCGTAGCCTCCCGGAAATGTGGTCCCAATGTCTCCAGGATTGCATTCACCACCTCATCATTCGTCACCTTCAATAACTGCTCTAACCTTTTCACAGTAGGCTGTCCAAAGAACGCTTTCTGCTGCAACTTGGTTGAAAAACCCCACATTGCTTCCATTTTTACCGGATTCTGCACGCACCTTTCCCACAGATAAAAACTCTAATAGCTTGGGTCGCTTGTTGCTTTTCGTGGATTTAAAGCTAGAGTCTCTCGCCATTAATGCTTCCGTATTCCCATCCTAAGTAAGCATCATTTAAGTTTCATCTCCTACGCCGCCACCTTCCAGCAAAACTTATCCCTTAATCGTGGGGGATGACTTCACCTTTTCTCATGCGTCCCCTGGGATAATTATCTTTTCACAGATCTTGTGTGTCAGTACCCCTCGGCTGTGTCCTTTCCTTTTCTTGAATCGACATTTTTCTTACTTGATGTGACTTCATATTCATTACAAAAACGATACTCTTATATCTTCAAAAAACTAGCCGTTCCACCTTCAATGAATTGGAAATTTCTAAGATCCTCAATTACTAGTTCTGCCTCCTCCTTAAATGAAATTGCCCACTTGGACAAGACATCTGCTTCTTTATTTCCTTCCCTCCTTATGTGGGTAATATTGAAATTTTCAAACGTTTCCAGCTCTCCTAAGATCTCTTTAATAATGTTTTGAAGGTGCCATGCTTTTGCACCTGAATCAACTATCGCTTGAATGATTATTAGGGAATCACCTTCCAGCTGTAGCTTCTTAACACCAAACCTTTTTGCAAGTTTAACAACCAGTAGGGCCGCATTAGCCTCGGCCACATTGTTGGTTCCTGATGCCAATTTCCTTGCTGCAATTGCAATGGTGTTACCCAAATGATCTCTGACTATTGCCCCAATGCCAGATGGGCCAGGGTTACCACGAGCAACCCCATCAAAGTTCACCTTATACCAGCCCTCCTTAGGTTTTTTCCACACCACCTTCGATTCTCCTGTATCTTTGGTAGATTTATTAATCTTTCCTGTCACCGCTCTCAAACGAATTCCGCGCCATGCTCGTTGCACGAAAGTGTCCTCCAAAGAGAAAGGATACCGCCAATTCTGTGACTGTGAGGCTGCACTACACACTACTTCTTCTATACTCTGATCAATTCTGCTAATCAACCTAGTTGAGGTTTCATATTTATCCATAAAAATTCTACGGTTCCTCTCTTTCCATATCTCCCAAATTATCAACGAAGGCGGGCAAATCCATATACTAGATAGCAGTTTTTTCTTTGACTTCCTAGGCCAACTTTCAAACATTTCTTTCAGAGTCCACGGGAGTGGACTCTGCCAATTCAACTTCTTTCTAACATGCCCCCAACAATTCCCTGCCACTTCACATTGAAATAGCAAGTGGTCAACCGATTCCTCTGCCTTATCACACATAACACACTTTGAGGGTCCTGCAAATCCCAAGCGCTTTCTTCTTTCCCCCGTAAGAATTCGGCCCTTTACAACTAACCATGGAAAGGTTCCTGCTTTGGGTAAACAATCCTTATTCCAGCACAGATCTTTAGCCCAAAAGTTCTCTCACTCCTCATAATCCAATAATTGGTACCCAATCTTCACCGAGTAGCAGCCAAAGGATGAACCACACCAAATTATCTTATCCTCATTTCCTGAAATTTGAATTCTCCGATCATTAAAAATCTTTTGCATTTACAAAATCTGCTGAGGGGTCAAATCCTCCTTTGGTACCTCTTTCCAACCCCAATCCTGCCCCAAGGGGCCCACTTTCGAGCTCAAATAGTCTCTAACCTTGGTCCCCCACCTCTGGGAGAAGTGATTTTTGAGAAGCATCAGTTCAAGCTCCTCACTCAAATTTGACATTCCATTCCAGGAATCATCCCAAAAATTTGCCTTAAGACCATTTCCAATTTGCCATGAGAGATGATTAACTATCACTGGCCTACATGAGACGATGATATTCCAAATTGCAGATCCTTTAGGAGGGTTGCGAATTGTGAAAATCTGATGCTCCTCATTTGAATCCAGATACTTTGCTTTTAAAACTTTTACCCATAATAAAGTTGGATTGGCATACATACTCCACACCAGTTTAGCCCCAAGGACCTCGTTTAGTAGTTGCCAGTTTCTCAAACCAGCACCTCCCTTATCTTTGGCTTTGCAAATTTTATCCCACGCCAACAAAGGGATTTTGTCATCATCACTAGCCCCATTCCAAAAAAACTTCCTCATTCGCTGTCCAATTGTGTTTATTACTTTCTTAGGTATCTTTAGACACATCATTGAATAAATTGGGATTGCAGATATCACAGTTTTTAGCATTAGAATTCTTCTTGCTGATGTTAACCATTTGTTTTCCAGCCATCCATTCGCTTGAGACAAGAGTCAACCAGATCTTTCCAGATATTTGTTCTGTTTGCTCCCCCAAAAAGAGGAATTCCCAGAAACTTGCTTGGAAGTTTGCCAGCCCTCATATCCAGGATTCTACAAATATCCTTTTGTCTTTGTTTAGGAGTGTTGAAGAAAAAGATTTTCGACTTACGCCAATTGATACATTGGCCTGAGGCCAAGCCGTATTTATCAAGCGTGCTCTTCATAACTCGAGCCTCAGTCAAAGTAGATTCCCCCATCAAAAAAGTATCATCTGCAAACTGTAAATGTGATATTGGTGCAATCCCATCAGCAACTTTGATCCCCTTCCATTGCCCATCCCTACACTTCTGGGATATAAGCCTACCAAGCACCTCAGCCAGAATGATGAAAAGAAAAGGTGATATGGGGTCTCCTTGTCTAATCCCCTTTGTAGATTCAAAAAACCCTTGTGGGCTCCCATTAACTAATACTGAGAAGCGAGGGGTACTTATACAACCTTCAACCCATTTCAGCCATTCTTTACTAAAACCAAAATGCTCCAAAACTTTCAGCAGAAATTTTCTGTTCACTTCATCATAGGCTCTCTTAATGTCTAGTTTTACCATCATTTTTTCCACTTTCGCCACCTTGACTGAGTGGATAGTTTCATGAGCCACTATTACACCTTCGAAAATAGATCTATTTGGCGAGAAGCCACTCTGCTCAGTTGAGATTACTGAATCCAGAACCAATTTCAATTTGTTTGCCATTACTTTGGAGATTACCTTGTCTACTGTGTTGCAAAGGGATATGGGTCGAAAATCCTCAAAAGAGTTTATTGACCCCCGCTTTGGAATAAGGGCAATGAAAGTGTTATTTAGGTCTTTCAAGATGAAACCTTCCCATAAGTCTTGAGCAAAAATATCCCAAAGTTTTTGAAAGAAAATTGCAGGGAAGCCATCGGGGCCAGGAGCTTTGTCACCTCCCAAGTCAAATAAAGCTCTTTTAACCTCCTTTAATGACACCATCTCCATTAACATCCTATTTTGGTCCTTTGAAATACATTTCGGAATGACATCCAATAAACCAGAGTTCTGATTTAGACTTTCTAGTTGCATAGTGAAACTTTCAGTAAAAAATCTCACCGCCTCCCTATTGATTTGAACAACATCCTGCAGAATTTCACCGTTGTTATCCTTTATTGACAAAATCCTGCTATTAGACCTACAAACTTTAACCGAATTATGAAAAAACTTGGAATTCTTGTCTCCAACTTTCAACCAGGTCTCTGGATTTTTGTCTCCAAAACACTTCTTCCCTTGCTAGTGTTTCAGAATAAGCTTTATTAAGTTCTTTTTCTTGAATATAATCTTCTTCATTCATCCCATTCTCGATTATCCTACAGTGCAAGGCATTTAAATTCTCTTCCAACCTTAATTTCTCCACAAAAATGTTCTTGAAAGACTCTTGGTTCCACAATTTTAGCTGTTCTTTCAGAAATTGTAGCTTTTTGAAGAAGATAAAAGCTTTGTTTCCAGTTCTTATTGGGGCATTATTCCACCAACCTTTTACCAAATCTTTAAAATTGTCAGCCCTAAACCACATTGTTTCAAATTTAAAGGGACATTTGTCCGGAGTTGCCTCGTCTTGAATCCTTAAACTTATTGGGTAGTGGTCAGAACCCGTTATGGGGAGAATCTCTGCTTCACACTGCCACCGCTGCTCAGCCCAATTTCCAGCTAGGAAAAACCTATCTAGTTTTTCTACTATATTTAGGAAGCCACCCCGCTTGTTTGTCCATGTGAATTCCCCTTTTCTAAAGGGCAATTCAATCAAACCATTGTTCATTGCAAAGTCACAAAAGTCCTATTGACTCTTTCCCGACCAGCATAAACCCCCAAACTTATTAGAGGGTCTCATTACTGCATTGAAGTCCTCGCCAAGGAGAAACATGCTTCCCTCCTCCCAATTCAAAATGTCCGAAAGCTCTTGCCAAAGGATCTTCTTCTGGGCTGAGTTATTAGGGCCATAGATGTTGAGAATCCAAAAGCTAGCTCTTAATTGTTTAGAGTCCACCTTACACCACTACCACTGTCTTTCCTGTCTGATGACTTGAACATCCACCAGAGAGTCATTCCAAAGAATTCCTAAACCACCAGAAGCACCTAGTGCTCCTGACAGAGAACTTCGCCACCGTCCAAAGCATTTTGAAAACGCATGCACATCATCATCCTTAATTTTCGTTTCTTGCAGTAATACCACAGCCGGTCTCGTTTGATCAAAGCATCTTTTGATCAAACGAATCTTGTCAGGGGCATTGCAGCCCCTGACATTCCACGAAAGGATTTTCATGACTGTCGGGAAAATCCCGATCTAAGTTTGCTTTGTCCCGTTGCATTCTGTTGTGACCTTTTCATACATCGCCCCATTGCAAATGTGGACCCTAGTAGTTTTCCCTCTGATGGTTTTGCTTCTGAGGTTTGGTCTTTTCGGCGGGGTACTTAAAATTTGAAATTTTGAAGGTCATTCGAGTCAAGAAATGATTGCGAACCCAAATCAATGATAGAACGTTGCCAAAGCACTTAGAAGGCCTTGTGGACGAGGATCAATTGTCTGTTCAGTCAATTCTGACACTTCCTAAATTTTAGGGTTTCGACCCCGGACTCTTATTTTTTAGGGACTTTTTTTTGGCATTTTTAGCACATTCTGGGATCCCTATTTTTTAGGGATTATTTTTAGAAAGTTTCTATTTTTGGAAAATTTCTATTTTTAGAAAGTTTCTATTTCGGGAAAGTATGCAGGTCATGGCTTCATAAACATCGACTTCAGAAGGTTGCAGAGAAAAATGGGTAAAATTTGAAAATCTAAAAAATTCGCCTAAGGCATGGACATGCAAAAAGAAGAGGAAGTCCGCCAAGCACTTGCATGGAATAAGTGAAGTCCGCCTAGCATGTGCAAAATGCAAAAGGCATTCAAAGTCCGCCCAACACATGGATAGGTTGCAAATGCAAATCAAAGTCCGCTCCAAAGAGGTTGCAAGTTGCAAAACATTGACAAAGTCCGCTCCAAGGATATGGGAGATGAAAATTGCAAAGTGAAGACAAAGTCCGCCCATGCACTTGCAAAAGGTATACAAAGTCCGCCCATGCACTTGCAAAAGCTATACAAAGTCCGCCCAGCAGCTTGCAAGGGAAAAATGCTAAGTAATGGTGAAGTCCGCCCCAAGGAAAGTTGCAAAGAAGTTAGCAAGTCCACTCCAAAGAGTTGGGAGATGGCAAAACACACCCAAAGTCCACCCAGCAAGGAAAAGAGATGGCAAAGACAAGTCAAAGTCCGCCCAGCCTAGAAGAAATTGCAAATTACATGCGAAGTCCGCTCCAAGAAGGTTGGAAAGGGGTGAAATGCAAAGGGGTGCGCTCCAAGATGATTGGAGATCGTGAAAATACAAGGAAAATTCGCCATTTTGTGAAATTAAATGACGATTACTAGTGAAAATTCGCCCAAGCATGGATAAAGTGAAAAAATTGCACAAGGCAAGTACGCTGGAGTCATGTATGGCATTAAAAATACTTGGAAGAGCAAGGATTTAATTGTTTGCCTAGAAAAAATCAAAAGATTTAAAAATTTGCCTAAGTCCAGACGATTGGAAATTTAAAAAAAAAATCAAATGGTATGTCTGGCAAAGTTGAAATTCGCCTAAGTAAAAAAATCTCTTGGCAAGATTAAAATTTGCAGAGGCACAGAGAGATTTGAAAAATTCGAAATTGCCTTTGGATGAAAAAATAATTAAATATTATTATTTAATTATTTTAACAAACGGGTTGGAAACAACACATAAAATATTATTTTAATATTTCATTTTCCAAAACCCATTTAATGAGAAAATTCGAATTTCTCTAGGCAAATTGCTGAGAAAAGAAAGAAGAAAAATAAACTTCACTCGACTGGCGACGAAATTAGAAACTTTCTTTAATGACTTATGCTAGAGATGGAAATTGCCATTCGAAAGACAAGTGCCAGCCGAGTTCAAATTGAATTAATTGGAAACAATTAATTTTTGCTAAATGGGTCGATTTTCTCAGCCTTAAATTGGCTTTGCATTTCATTTTCATTCATTCTTTCGAAAGCGAAGTTGAGAAAATTTATTAAGGCAGAGAAGTTTGTGAAGTTTTATATTTTTTGCGAAGTAAAAGGCTGAAAGTGCGAATTTACTTCAGCAGCAACACAGTTTTCATTGACAGGCAAACTTTACTTCGTCTATTTTCGACAAAGTTTTCTCTTTGCGAGCGATTTGATTCTTTCATTTCCAGCAATGGTTGTTTTCACGAATTAACTCATCGAGTTTGCTGGAATTTATTTATGCGTAAATAATTTCTGATTATTAAATTTTTCTTTTGCAGATTTATGCTGAACAGCAGAGAATCATCAAAGAAGAAAATGAAGTTTGCAAGCAAAGGTGCGCAGCTGGAGTCTAAAATTATCTCCAAATGGAAGAATGTTGCGGAGACTGATCTCGGCCATGTTGACTTGGAGGAATTTCGAAAAAGAATGTACGGAAGTGACACATGCATGCCGATTCCAATTGCGCAAAGGATGATGCGAAATGGTATAGTTCGAGCTGCAGGATTTCCGCCAGCAGTCGAGTGTCTGGAGTTGATGGTAGAATGCGCCTTGCACTATAACGCTGAAGAAAGACAAATTGAGGCGCCTGATGGCAGAGTATTGGCATACTTAGGCGAGATGGCTATACAGGAAACATTTGGCATTTCGGCTTACCACCGAACATACTACCGATCGAAGGAGGATGCGCAAAAATTGTACGAAGATAAACAGACTCTTTGCATGGCCAACATGAACAAGAACTGGCTCGAAAAACCTAGATGCTCATCCAAGAGATTGCCTAAGAAATTACTCAGGCCATTTTTTAAGGAAGAATACGGAGACATAGTCTTGTTGCTGAACAGACTGGTAGGCAGTCCTCAAGGAGCGCCTTTTGAAAGTTGGATGTATTACTTCATTGATAAAGTATCTGCTGGGACAAAAATGATCAACTGGTCAAGGATGATCAGTGATAGTATTCATGAACAATTGGTCAACCTGGAGAAAACCGAATCCTTTCATATGGGTTCTTATATTGTGTATTCACTCGCTCGTACGTACCGATATACCTGTCTGATATGCAAAGGTGTAGTCGGCAACAACGAAGGAGAACTCAAAGTTTATAACTGCTATCCTCAATTGCAGTTGAGTGAGAGGTCACATTGGCGCAGGGCACATAACGCTTTCCTCATGTACATCACTCGGGTGCTGCAGGGGGGAACGCATCAGAGACTTACACCTGAAGCAAAAAGCTTAATCAGTAAATACAAATCCTAGTTCATCCAGTTTCCAAGATTTACATATATTCGAATATAGGGATTCGCGAAATCTCCTTACAGGTTGCCAATCTATCCTACTGACAAGATGATTTTACTAGAAGTAATCAGGCAGCTAGAAACATTCCAGAGTATCTAGAGACCGAAGCAGAAAGCAGCTGTCACGTTTCCTTTGTTCATAGGAGACATGGTAGAATCCTGTCCGTCATCGCAGGCAACAGACAGTGCCAGGATAGAAATACAGTTATATCCGTTCACCTCGTACAAGTCCAGAGGGGATTTTGATCCACTCAATCATATGGGAATGGTAAACGGAAGGAAATATAGGCACAGAGTTGACTTGAAGACTTTTGGGCAAATGTTGCTGACGAGTATGAAGTAAGGAGAAGACTTTGGTCAAGGTTATCCTTGAGCATGATCAGGGCAACAGAACTTTTCCGTGTGCCTGACCAGCTAGATGACGATGAAATGTACATGCAGCCAGGATATGATGAAGGATTGGCGCTCCCTCCTGTCAGATGGTCAGAGCCTGAGTTAAGTGATTTGACAACTCTTATGAGACCAGTAGTCAAGTACTCACAATGGTGGGTAGATCAGCGGGTACAAACATTGAAGCAACAAGGTGTGCCATTTACCTACGATTTAATGGGCGAAGCTGAATCTTGTTCTTCAAATATTGGCGCTTCTCAGGGAAATGAACGGATTGAGCCTATCAACCCGAAGAAGAGGAAAGGTAAAGAAGTGGCAACAAGTGAGAAGCCGATCCTGAAGAAGCCTAAAGACCTCCACTCAGCCACATCTGGGAATATCAAGCAGCTACTGATTATGGAAGAGGAATCATGGGGAAATATAAGAATTCCTTCACCAGTGCTTGAAGGAAACATGGAGCCTATGCAGATTGAGCATGACTTTCACCATTCTCCAACCGGCACAAAGATTTGTGAATCAGATGAGTACCTGAATGACAGGGAAGGCGACTTCCAAGAAGGGATGATTTCAGCCCTAAGGGGGATTCATGAGGACCCGCCGGCACAAGAAATCCAAGAGATTCAGGATATTCCGGACTGCGAAGACGATGGAGTCGAGCAGCCTACAATACTGGACTGGCTTAAGGAAAGAATTAAGGTTAAGGTACCAGTTGCAGCACCAGAAGCAGATGATATTGACGATTTCTTGGCAAGGTTGGAGCAAGTAAATACGAAAAAACCTGCCAAGAAATTCTCTACTATTCAAAGAAATGAGACTGGTAACCGCACAGTGCAAATTGCAGTCCCGACAGTTGAGAAACCGCAGGATGAAATTACTCCTGCCGATTATGCCATTACTGTGATTGATATTGGTCCATCTACCAAAGGGCAAGAAGTAGAAGATCTGGACAATTCCGTTTCCACCATTAAGTCCAGATTAGAAAAGGAGACTTAGAAGAAAAGGAAATATAAGATGGAGGTTGAGCGCCTGAAGGAGTATATCTGGCATTTGACAAGGCCACTCAACCAAGGCAACCAATCAAACCCTCTATTCTCAAATGCATCACAAGAACCGGTAGAAAGTCTTGAGAAAGAACTAACTACTGCCAGGGAAACACAAGAATGGATGGCAAGAAAAGAGGGAGAAGTAATGGCATTTGTGGAGAAGTTAGTACACGCTCATGGGCAAACTTCTTCCCTGCTCACAAGGATTGCAAATTTGATTGAGGCATGGGACGGATTGCAAGACTTGCAAGACAGAATCATTCCCTGCCTCCGTGATATAAGGAAAATTCCTAAGCAAAGGCTGATTGACGAGAAGATTATTGCAGCTGGGGCGGCTTACGACTTCAGCAACTGGTATTGCGCATTGGTCTCCCGTAGGGAAGTACTTGAAAGGGTTAAGGTAGAAAGTATCAAGGTCGATGAGCAAATAAGGAGCATCCAAAATGGCATCTTTAATATGGCTGCAGATATATTGAACAAGGATATTGTTTGAGAAAATGACTTGTGGCTGGATAATATGCAAAGGGAAGTGCAAAAGATTTTCTCCATCATGCCAATTTGGTCGAAAATCTGACTAAAGCATTTGACCTGTTGACTATCCGTAGTACTTTCTTGCAACACGAATCAGAATCGGCAGTTGTCTTTGCTGATTGTGCGGACGGTTTGGACCTGCTGGAATACAATGTCAGCACCTTGCCAGACATTACCATCGAGGAGATTGGCGCCATTGTGTCTAGGTTCGTCAAACGAAGCATTGCATGAGTGGATAGGGATACAACCGCCAGTGGGTGACTCATCTGTTAGTTAACTGATCGATGTTTTGGCAACCCTAATTAGGGTTTTCTTGTTTGAATTTGGGCCCTTGATTTTGTTTCAATCTCGACCATTCATTGTATCGGGGAATTCTATAAGTACCCTTTCTTTTTCATTTCAAACGATCGGAAGAAATCAGAAAAATTGTTATCAGAGGATTAGAGATTATTTTTTGAGTTAGAATTAGTTTCTTTTAGAAGTAAGAGAAGAGTTGTATGAAATTGTTGTGAAAACCATTGAGATAATAAAATTCATAATTGCATGAGTTGCTTTGAAACCTTTATTGTCAAATGGGAGCATGGTTGCATATTTGCTCTTTCTCGTAGGATTGTTATAGATTAAAATTTATTTGTTAGTGGAGCGAAAGATTGATGGTGAGGATTGAAAGTAACTTAGCTCATACTTTTTTCAAATGAATGCTTTTCATTTGATGTGCAAATTTAGACTGAGCTCTTGATATAAATGCTTTTAAAATGTTTACTTTAAATAATATTGTTCGAATTGATGGTGTTATTTATAGTAAAAAATCTCAAGCATAAATCCCAGAAGATTGCACCTGCTTTTGTGTAGTTGTCGTTTTTCGAGACGAAGCAAAGCATGGTTTCCTATTAAGTTGCATTTGATCGTTACCGTCTCCTAGTTCCTTAGGATTAGCATAAGATTTCTCACCCCTTTCCTTTTTTTTCATTTTTTTTAAATCCAAAATCAGAAAATCCAAAAAAAAAGATACAACACTGCATTCAAACCCTTGCTTTCAAAATGACTTACTGAAGTACTATGCCCCCTTGGGTTACCAGCAAACCTCATACTACCACAGAGCCTGTCCGCACCCCAACTTAGAAACATTGGAATTACCTTGTGATCTATCTCGCAATCTTAGCACGAAAGGTGATTTTTATCAAGAGAGGATAGAGCATCTCCGGATACTTTATTCTAGTATGTTCGTGTGTGTCACAAAACACGCATCAACGCATTCCCAGCTATCTCAAGTCTCATCTTGTTAGTTTTTGGTCCTCTTCTTTTCTTCTCACCAATCTTCACTTTATTGTTTAGGGCTAAGGATTGGTTAATGGTTCGTTTCTCCATTATTCCAATACTGTCCTGAAGACCAAGTATATCCTCTTCACCTTGGTCTTCATCTGATTCTGAATCTGATATTGAATCTTCCATATTTCCCCCACTATCTTGAACTCCGTCAAAAGCATTGTCAAGGTTTCTTATGGGAGAGATGGGTATATCCTTGAAAGTGGTTTCTTCCCCTAGGGACTCACAATTAACCAATTTATCAAAAGGTTTAGTGTTTTCCACATTATCACTGTTCAAATGAACATCTCGGCCCCACAGTTCATTAGGTTTTTCTGCCCTGTTTTGAGTATCAGGGTTCTGAGTTTGTTTTGGTTGTTTTTGGATCTGAAACCATGTTTCCTCTCCCGATTGAGATCTCTGTTCTCCTACTTGGTTCCAAACTTTCTGTGGTGATTTCCCCTGGGGACTCACAATTAACCAATTTATCAAAAGGTTCAGTGTTTTCCACATTATCACTGTTCAAATGAACATCTCGGCCCCACAGTTCATCAGGTTTTTCTGCCCTGTTTTGAGTATCAGGGTTCTAAGTCTGTTTTGGCTGTTTTTGGATCTGAAACCATGTTTCCTCTCCCAATTGAGATCTCTGTTCTCCTGCTTGGTTCCAAACTTTCTGTGGTGATTTCCGTTCATCTAAACCACCCTCAAAGTCACTCCTTATGTCATCCAAACCTATCTGCTGCCCACCTTGACTACTCATCTCACCCCTCATTGTTTCACTAGGAGTGGATATGGGGGATGCACTTCTGGCAAATTTTTTTTCTTCCCCTACCCAGGTTTCATTCTCATAGGCATTTTCAAAAAGATAGTCAATTTCCTGTCGGTTTATAACCCCCCACCCATCATCTGAAACTCTTACTTCCTGAGTTTCATTTCGAAATTGACTACCCCATTCTTGAGAGTAGCTGGAATACTCCTTTTGCACTTCCTCCGACAAGTTTACTATTTCCTCAGTTAGACTGTTTTGGCAGGAGCCCTTTCCCTTCTCCGAAGAAATAAGTTCATCTTTGGACCTTGATTTCCCAATGCACCTCAAGCATTCAAAATATGCATCCTCTATTTCTAACTTTTGAACCCATATCCCTTCCCCCAATTTGAGTTCTAGCCTTTCTGGTAGAGAATGAATCCCTTGTCTTAAAACACAAATTCTGGGGAAAATGCTAAAATCTGTTTTGTCCACAACCTTCTCCAATTTCACAAAAGTTCCAAATCTTCTACCAATCATACTGAGGGTTTCCTGATCTCTATATTCATGTGGGAGATTTTTTAACCTAATCCATACGGGGATGTCTTCCACTGTTGTGTCATTTGGGTTGAAATTTGGGGTCCAATCTTTAATGTGAAACCCTAACCCTTCCATTACAAATGGGCCACTATTAATAGTCCATTCCTTATCCAACGTGGTTTTGCATATGACCAGATAGAATCCATTCTCGAGGGTTTTGAGTTCACATTCATGGCCCCAGTGTTTATCACACCAAGACCTAAGCTTAGAAAAAGCCGGCCATTTCCCACCCCATTTTAGGAAAAAAGCCCTAGCTCTTAAAAAACTCATTGAATCTTTCCATTCACTGTTTTCCAAAAGCAAAGTGGTCATAGTTGCATAGGATATACTTGGAATTACTTGGCTAGGGCTGACTTTCTCCGCTTGTCATTTTGGACGCCAGAACTTATCCGCTATATTCCGAAAATCTATTCGTTCAGGTAAATACCATGACCTAAAGCGTTCGCCCCTCTGAGGTTGAGATCCTGCTCTCGTTCCACCCTTAACCATGCCTCTAGTTTTATCGTGGTGCTTATCCGGAGCCTGCCAAGCCCTATTTGGGTCAGCCCTTCTGGGTCAAGTGTTGCTCCATCCAGTTCTTTTATTGAAAGGCCATCTTGCCTGTTGTCCCTCGCCATACTGCAAGTTGCCGTGCCTTTGAAACCCTTGTCGCCATTGTTTCTCCGTCATTGCAGCCCTACTCATTTGATGTATAATTGGTAATGCTTTTAAAAAATCCACAATATTAATCAAAGTCTCATTTTTCTATATTGTGACTCTACCCGACCACTACATTTTTTTTACATTCACACGAGGACCCACAAATACCTAGAGCAAAAAAGAAAGGGCCAAAAATTTCTGCCTTGGCTGTCTTTATTCTTCACTAGTGCTTGGTGTGTTGTGGTTCCCATGAAGAGGTGCTTGTTCTATTCAGAAGTGCAAGCCCTGAACAATTTTGTTTGCCCTTTTGCATCATGGTTACAAAAAGAGATGACTGCCAAGGTTGAATAGGTTCCATAAGTGATTTAGTGAGTCTCCCATTAAACAATCTTTGATCACTTGCAACATCTCAGCTGCACTTGTTGTGCTTGCTAATTATAAATTGTGAACAAGCCCTCAATGCCTATGTTGTTGTTTTGTAGACTATAGTCATTAGTAGCTTCCGTAGCGTGCAAATTAGTGCAATCTATATTTCTTGCCACATAGTTATCTGCCAAGTCTTTGACAATACCAACTTTTGGAATGAGAACCATGACATTGGATAGGAATGTGGAGAGGATGTTGTTGTCGTATAGTATATTATTTTTTTGTTGTTCATTTAGTATATATTATTCAAAAATTATTTATTTATTGCTAATTTATTTTATGATAATAATTTTTTTTTTTGATAATTAAGTTGTGGGTTCTATGGGGGCCCACTACCATTAAGATTGGTCAAGAGAAAGAGCCATGAAGCCACAAACAACACATCAAATAGCTAGTAAACTATTCACTATCTTGTATAAAATCTAGCATTCAACCTTGATTGCCTTTCGACTTCTTGCTACAAGATCTAAAAACAAGTTGAGAGGTGGCATCTTTGCAAAAACCAAATTTGCTATTGGAAGTGGGTTCCTTGCCCTTTAATGATAGAAAGAGACCCTTAACTACTACTCATCTTTAGAGTCTTATTCAAAAATGACAAAACTCCAAAAACACTAACAAAGAGAACAAGGATACATTCATAAACTAAAATAGGACACAATCTAAGCAACTACCTACACAAAAACTCTATTTTCCCTTCTTGACATGGGAGTGGAGAGTCATCTTGCCATGGTCCTTAACCTTCTTTGAATTGTTGTCCAATGGTTCAAACTAGAAATCATTGAATCTTAACTAATTTTCCCAAAACCCACCAACAAATCCGCCAAAAGAGGTGATTCCTCCACCTTAGAGGTAGAGAGAAGAGAATTAAGCCTAGTCATGGGCTTAGGAGAAGCTGCCTCAATGTGTAATAGGGGAAGAACAATTAATTGGAAACTTAGAAGAAATATTAGTCTCCAAAGAAATAGAGGAGGCCACAATTGACAAATTGTTTGGAAGAATGTGATTGTGGTGTGTATTGGTCCCCTTCCACCACATAGTTTGCTTTGAATAAATAAATATTTTTGCTGTAGAGGAAGCTTTTGGACAAACATTTGTGAAGTGACTCATAGCATAACACAATCTACACTTGAATGTGATTTCTTCATAGTCCAACCTTTGCTTTCATAATTTGTTTCCTACCTTGAGATTAGTTTTAGATGGTAATTTCTTAGAAAGATCCATTTCAACAAGGGTTTAGGCAAAGGTGAATTGAGGAGGGAGTTGGGATTTTTCTAGTACTGTAATGAACTTCCCAATGGAAGAAAGGCAGGGAGTGCCATAGAACTACAATTGGAGATTTGGCAAATGAATCTAAACAAAAACTTTTGAAAAGGTCTTGGTAAGTGGGTTGAACTAAGGGAAACATGGTTTCAAAGACAAAAGATTTATCCTAGAAGGACAAACCCCTTGAAGTAACTAATCCCTAGCCTTATTAGATTCATTGATTACAAGTAAGAAACCCTTAGCACAAGGGCAAATGAATATTCTTTCCTCCAAAAAACCCTTGTGTAGGGCACTACTCTTTGCATTGGGAAAAGGGGAATCCTCTCCCACAAAAAATGCAATTGCTTGAAAAAAGGTACCTATGCAACTTGCCATTAGACAAAGCTTTCCTAGACATTGAAGACGGAAGAGGAGCAAAACTAGAGCTAGATGTAGAGTTCAAAAAGGCTTCCAATTTTTGGAAATCCACTCATTCAAAGTGACTAAACTTGGCCAAAAATTGTAAAATTGACAAATTGACCTATGCACCATATGTGTCTTTTTGTTGCCCACAAAATTTGCCCCGAATTCCACAATTGTAAAAGCTTCAAGCTGAACCACATTATCAAAAGGAAAACTCTTCCCTACATTGGGAAGCTTTGGATTGGACCATGGAGAGGAAATTTTTTTCCCAAATTAAATTCCTGTGAAAAACATATAAGCTTTTGAATTTTACAACTTTAAAGGCTTGAGATTGTGTTTCTCTTAGATTACCAATTGGAATAGCCTTTACAAAATAACCTTGTGTAGGGCATTGATTCTTTGCAACGGGAAAAGAGGAATCCTCTCCCACAAGAACTGCAATTTTGCTTGAAAAAAGGTACCTTTGCAACTTGCCATTAGACAAAATTTTCTTAGACATCGAAGACAAAAGAGCAAAAATAGAGCTAGATGTAGAGTTCAAGAAGACATTGCTAGTGGTGCAACTATGTGTAAGAGAGACGGAACTAGCAATAGCCATTATTTACTCTTATTTTACTAAGTTGCCCATTTGGTACTGGTTCAAGGGTTCGATTTGCGGGTTCGGCTAAATTTTTTTTTTGGGGTTTGGGTTCATTTTGGGTTCGTTCGTACAAAAAAATGTAAAAATCACATATATATGCAGCCTAGAAGCATGAATTTGGATTAGAATATCACATAGCATGATATAAATAACAAAACAACAATATACTTGAATGTCTTTTAAAACATGCATGATAAATATTCCTTGTTCAAACTTCAAGTTCAATATTAAAATGGTAATATCAAGTTCAACACTTTTAATTATCAAATGGATTTTCTAAATCATCAATACCATTGTCATCATTGACACTAGATGATGTAGGAAGACTAAATGAACCACAAGCAGTGCCAGTGGTAGTGGCATTTGCACTAATAGTGTGCTCATGTTGGCTATTGGTCTCCTTATATGCAATATGGTGGGAAGTGGAAGCATCCAAGTTAGTAAGCTCTCACTCTATATCCCACAACTTCATCTCCCCTTCCTTGTAGTCATGTTGTTTGTGTGAAAGGAGACGCAAGTTGGAATGCACATATACTAAGTTCTCTGCTCTTTTTGAGTGCAATTTATTGCGCTTTACTAAATGGATGAAAGAATATGTGCTCCAATTCCTCTAAGATGTAGATGAACTAGCAACCTATGAAGACAAAGTAAATAATTAAAGTTATACATTAAAAAAAAAAAAACTATAAATGGAACTTTAAAAACTAAAATATGAAAATTTATTAAACTTACTTGTGATAAAATTTTGATTGCGAGGGGCTCCGATTTTGGAAGTATTGGCCATGGAAGTACCAACTATGAGCATCCTTTAAGAACCTATCATGAAGAGCCTCAATACTTAGACCATTTGAGTGCACAAAATCAATGAACTCACTCGTGACTATATCTCGCAAAATCAGGTTCAGAGAAGAGTCTAATGAATGCTGCCTTGTACCCTTCAGCCACTTCAAAATCTCTATATGGGGGAAGCCTTCTTGGCATAGAAAGAATTTGACTACTATAGTATTTTGGAAACAATACAGAGGCAAGAAGATGTAATGGAGTGGTCATTTTGTTCCATATTTCTTCGACAATTGCATACATTTTTTTGAAGAAAGTCTCTTTAGGGTCTTGCTCTTTCGCATTTATGATGCACTTCATCTTCTCAATCATTGAGATGATGCCGTCATATATCTCTTGAATGCATGGCTTGTCCATGTCAGTATAGTGAATCATACTCAAAATGGGCTCGGTGAAACTAAAGAGATACTCCACAGGATCCCACCATGAGTCATCTAATATCATCTGCTTAATTTTTGTTGCCCTTTCAGTGCTGCTTTGCCTCCATATAGACCAATTTTGGCTAATCACCATGCTAGAAAGTGCCTCTCAAACTTTCACAAGTCATCTCAAGACGATTGTGTTAGAGGCAAAACGGGTCTCTGCAACCTAGTACAAATAAAAAAATTAATTTAAATTTAAAAAAAAACTTTAAAGAAGAATTAGAATACACAATCTAATTATGAAAATGTAAAATTTTATACTACTTCACTTACCTTCAATAGCTCCAATTTTGAAAATGATCTAAAAATTCCTTGAGACATTTGGTGGTTGGTGATGAACATCTAGATGTCCTCAGCCTCTGCATACAACTCTTTGATCCAATCAATTTTATTCCCAATCTTTTGTAGAATAAGATTGAGTGAGTGGACCGCACAAGGTGTCCGAAAGATATGTGAATATTGTTTCTCAACCAACAACCCAACAGCTCTACAATTCTTGGCATTGTCTGTTATGACTTGAACAACGTTGCGAGGTCCCACTTCCTCAATAGCTGCAATGAGAATATCAGCAATAAATTATCCATCTTTTATCTGCCCCTCACAGTCCATGACTCTCAAAAACATTGCCTCTTTAGGGGACACCACTATGACATTGATCAAGGGCTGATTTTTTGAATCTTTCCAACCATCTGAAACAATGGACACACCTACCTCAATCCACGAATCCCTTATGGGCTTCAATGAATCTTCAACCATATTGACCTCTTTTTCCAATAAGGTGCCACACACCTTCTCATAACCCGGGCCCTTGTACCCTTTTGGAACTTCATTAACTTTCTTCAACATCTCTTTCCAATATGGTGAGCGAACAACATTTGAAAGCCAACCCATTTGCATAAATACATCTTGCTACGTGTTGGTTGGCAATGTCTCGACTCTTATTTTGAAATGCAATTTCCAAGGTCCCTATGATCTTTTGTTTGTAGTGGGTTGTGCACTTTGATTTTTAGGTTGAGGCGTGGCCAAAAATGGGTGGTTTTCTACCACGATATTGGTATTAGATGGGGCCAACATTCCCTTTGATTTATTTTTAAGGGGTGACTTGATCCACACGATTCCCATTCATTTGCTTGTTTTTGCTTCATAATATATCCTATGTCTATCTCTGATGGCACAGGTACACCGTTCTTTCCAGGGCAAGCTTTGATGCCTTTTCCAGGTATTCCACACAAATGTTCTTTCACTCGAAAATATGAACTAGAATATTGAACATCACATCCATTGCATTTCCAAATGTAATCACCACCACTTGAAACCTATTATATCATTTGAACATATTTCAATAGAGGAGAATTTGGATCTGTTTTGAATTTAGGTTGAGTTGCGAAGCTAGAACTAGTTGCCATTGTGATTCCTATGCCAAAAAAAATTGTAAACAACACATTCAAAACTAAAACAAAAATATTGAATACAAAAATTTGATTTATGAAACCTAGCTCTTTTGAATCTTTCATACATTCATAGAAGAATGGAAAAAACATAGATAAAGCAAAGAATTTGTTTCATGTTTGTAAAACAAAAACGGAGGAAATTTTTTGAAAAAAAACTTACCTCTTTGCAAAAATATCCTTCTATAATCTTCTTGACAGCCAATGAACACTTGTAAATGTGTAGGAATGACAATGCAATCGTTGTAGAAGCTTCAATGGTCAATCTTCAACTCCCTTTGTTGATCCAACAAGCAAAAATGAATGCTCAACCTTTTATGAAAATTGTTGTTTGCAAAAGAAATGAACAAAAATGAAGTATTTTTGGTGTTTTATGTGTTTTAGAGGACTCTTTTACTGTTGAGGAGGGCATAGGTCAACTGTCAAAGTCAAAGGAAAAATTTAATTTATTTTTTTAAAAAGTAAAAAACTTGTCGTTGTGTGTCCGAGTACGTTTTGAGTGTGTCCGGGTGCGCTTAGGTTCGTCCCAAGTGAATTGAACCCTCTCAACAAGGATCGTGCTGGTACCCACAAAGGGATTAGACTTGGGCCCAGATCTGGTGCAAACCAAACTTGGATCCGGCCCGGCTAGTAGCGAACCCGACTACTTAGTTATTTTACAATAGATTATTGGGAAGGATTTCACACCACATGTTTTGAGGGTTTACCTTCGTTGCAAGGAAGAATTATTGAATACATTGATTTTATTGACTTGTAAAATGATGGAATAGGGGTCCCCTTAACATTATATTATCTTCCAAAATTATATAAAGTTTCAGTCATTACAACTAGGCACCAAGGTGTCCAAACTTATTTATTGAGAAGCTTACATACTAAAGAAGATCTTGTAATTGCCATGCCTCAATTACAAGCCAAAATTTGAGATCCCTAAACATACTGACTATAGTAGTAATATTTAGTCGATGGCCATCAAAGGGCCCATGTAGTTGATGAACTACCTCCTCATCAACTATGGAAGAGAAAACAATTGTAGCCACCTTTCACAAAAAAAATGCTGTTGTGGGAGCCTTCTCTACCCTCTCACAAGCTTGGTGAGAATGAGGCTTAATGGGACGATGAAAAAGTGCTGAATTCCATCATATGAGCACCCTCCATAGGCTTACCCTTTACTACTCAGTAGTGTAGATTCTTGACATGATTAAACAAGGAGAAAAAGCGGGCTTCTAATTCATAGAAAGACACCATAGAGACCAAACCTATCACCTTTGAACTAGCCGCTAGAAGAGATTGATGTAGATGGGCTTTGAGTACCTCAAACATGACTTCCGAACCTTCTTGAAATTGAAATTGAGAAAGTGGACTTCTAATTCATGAAAAGACACCATAGAGACCAAATCTATTAGCTTTGCACTAACCACTAGAAGAGATCGCTGTAGATGGACTTTGAGTACCTTGAGCATGAATTCCAAACCTTCTTGAAATTCAAATTGCACTAGGCCAACCTCCAAACAATGGATTGCTGCTTTATCCTTATGTAGATTGTGAGTGTTTTAAATGAATAAGGCTACCTTTGAATTGACCCGACTCTACATGTTCACCTCCAAATAATTCAAGCCACATACTTCTTTGATGATTGCCTAATCTACCTTGTCTAAATTACAAAAATGTTCTCCAATTTGGTATCCAAAAGTGAACCATGAAATGCCATTTCTCTTTTGGTTGGTGAAACAATAAATCCCATCTCCATCAGCACCGAAGGAGGCTCCACTAGGCACCCTAATTGTCTTCACTGAAATCTAATAGTAAACAATAGGCAAACCGAGCATTGTGATAGGGGGAGCCAGGAGAGGAAGAAATAGCCCAGTGACACATGTAAGGAGGCTAGGGGCCCATCCTCATAAATCATGTCTAAGTCCCATATTGACACAGGTGAAAAGACTAAAGAAGTGAACAATCATTATGAAGAAAGGAAAGGACTAGGGCCATCCACGACTGGGTCTTTGTCTATATCTGGACAAGGTAGTGGTTCTCGGAGGGGGATCCCTACTCCTAATTAACTTGAAGGCCCTCTCATCTATTAACATTATTGCGAATGATCATGATGTTTGGAGTGTCAGTACTCAAATTCGCTTGGAAGTCATTTATATGTTAAGTCTTATCGTATATGCTTGTTGGTGTGTGTTTTGAGTACGCCACCGAACACAGAATAAAAATGCCCAAAGGACACTCTTATCCTCTCTTGAAAAGTGCTTGCAAAAATCTAGTAGACAATACAATAACTCCAAGGTTTCTTGGTCAGGTCTTGACATGTGGATAAGGCCAGTGGGCGTTGTGATTGCTGGTAATCACAAGGGGACTTACATGAAATTCTCTTTTTGCGGGTTGGAAACTTAGACGGTTTTATCCTTGAAGGCTCTTTCGGTGGGTATCTTCAGATTTTCCAAAAAAAAAAAAAAGGATAAGGGTTTAGAGATCTAAACTACGCCTAAGAATTCAAGAGACAGCAGTGAGTAGACAAAATGGGTAACCACACTTCGTTTCGCCACCTTTGGACAACTACGCGAAGCAGGTGCAATCTTCAACGGAAGTGATAAGAATTTTCATATTTGAATCGGTAATTGAAACAAACAGAAGTTAAGCATCCACGATTTAATGGCTCAGACTAACTTTACACGTCAAATGCAAATCATCCACTCGACAAAAGTATGAGCAAAATTTTATCCGCCACTGCGATCAAATCTATCACTCATCTAACCAACATGTAATGAAATGCTATTCTAATTCTACTCTAAGTGTTGAAGGAGAAATATTCAACCTTGCATACTACTTGAAAATAAAAGTTGTTCTTAGCAAATCATGCACAAGAGCTTTTATAAACGGAAATAGTTTCGTCGCAACAATCTTTTATTACTCACTTCACACAATACAAATGAGGGTCAATGAGTTTATATAGAGTTTCATAAATGGAATAAATGGCTCAGATTAAAAATGAGCCGACGGTCAAGATTTAACAAACGAAACCCTAATTAGGGTTTCCCAAAATAACTTCAGTTAACTGGCAATGAACAGCAATGAGTTGGCAATAGGAGCTATTTTCAAGGGACTGTATCCCGATCCTCTCGAGCTGCCGTGTATTCGCCGAATCTGGACACGATCGAGGCAACCTCGTCCATGGTAACCTGCGGAAGCATGCCGATTCTGAATTCAAGCCCATCCATGCTCTCGGCGCATCTGGCGAAGGTCTCCTCCCACTCTGGTTCAGTCTTCTCAAAGGACTCTCTGATGCTCAAGAAGTTCGCCAATTTGGCCCAGTCCTGCCTCAAGATGGGCCCAGTGATGTAGAAGATATTTTCCTGGACACTTTTCTTCAAAACTTCCAACTGCAGGTCATTCTCTCGCAGCGCCTCTTTATCCAGGACATCGGCAATTATGTTGAGGATTTTGGCCTGAACTTCCTTGACCTGTTCCTCCAGTCTGATGCCGTCAATCTTAACCCTCTCCAAGACTTCACCTCGTGCCGTCAAGGTCCAATACCAAGTGTGGAAGTCATAGGCTGCTCCCGCTGCGATGACGCCTCCCTCTATCAATTCTTGCTTAGGAACTCCTTTCAGAATCCTAAGGCAAGGGATTATTCTATCCTGCACGTCTGGAAGGCTGTCCCATACTTCTGCCAAAGAAGCGAACCTAGAAAGCAAGGCAGTGGCCTGGCCATAAACCAAAGTTAGCCGCTCCACAAATGTCTCAGCTTCAGTCCCCTTTACGGCTATCCATTCTTTGGCCTCCTGAACCGTGAGCCTGTTTTCTTCCATCTCTTTAATGGCCTCCTGCGAAGAGTTCGGAAGTAGAGGAGCTGCCGTAGTGTCCTGATCAAGTGGCTTGATCAAGTGCTGAATATATTCCCTTAAGCGCTCAATCTCTAATTGGCACTCCTTCCTTCTGGCTACCTCCTTCGCCAACCTTGATTTGATGGCGGACACAGAATTGTCCAAATCTTCCATTTCTTGGCCCTTAGTGGTTGGACCCAAGTCAATGGTCGTGATGGCGTAATCCTGTGGAGCCATATCCTCCCTGTGGCTTGTCCACTGTAGGCACGGCGATTTGCACTGTCCTGTTGCCGGCCTCGTCTCTATGTATGCTGGAGAATTTCTTTGCCGACTTTTTGGGCACGGTTTGAGACAGTCTGGCCAAAAAGTCTGCCGTATCATCCTCTTCTGGTTCATCTGCCGGCACTTGTACCTTTAGCCTCTCCTTCAGCCAATCCGGTATCGTAAGCTGCTCAACACCGTCTTCTTCCGGCACGCCTTCTCTATCAGGAACGTCTACAATTCCCCTAAGGGCTGAAATCATCCCTTCCTGAAAATCCTCATCTTGGGTGCCCACATTGTCGTCATCCGACTCCAATATTTCGGTGCCCGTGGGAGAAGGTGGCGCATCCTCATCTGGCTGAAGCTCCGCGTTGTTTTCAGGAATCGGAGAAGGATCCCTCATATCTGCCAGTGAAGCATCGGCGGTAGCCAGTATCTCCTCAATATTTCTGGAGGCGGCCGATTGAGAAGGTTTCATCTTTACCTGTTTCTGGACCGGCTCTTTGCCTGCAGCTATTTCTTTTCTTTTCCTAGATGTGGTGGCCTTTATCACTGGGAGGTCCTGTGATGCTCCCGCATTGGAAGAATAAGACTCTACCTCGCTTAGCATATCATAGGTCAGGGTTATCTTCTGGCGCCTTAATTCTTGAACCCGTTGATCAACCCACCACTGAGTAAACTTGATGACAGGCCTCATCAAGACGTTCAAGTTAGCATGCTTTGCTTCTGACCACTGGACAGCGGGCAAAGCTGAATTCTCATCGAAGCGCGGTTGCGTCTGATTCTCGTCCTCTTCCAACTGATCTGGCACGTGACAAAATTCTGTTGCCCTGATCAAGCTGAGAGGTAATCTGGACCACATCCTCCGTCTGACCTCAAATTCATCCGCAGCATTTGCCCAATAGTCCTCCAGTTCGACCCTATGCTTGTACCTCCTTCCATCCACCATTTTGATGTGGTGATGGGGGTCGTAGTGATTTCTGGCCGGATATGGAGAGAAAGGGTAATGCTGTATCTCGATTCTGGCACTGTCAGCTGCCTGTGATGACGGACACGACTCCAGCATGTTCCCTATAAAGAAGGGAAAAGTAACTGCCGCCTTTTGCTTTGCTCTTTGAAGACCCTGAAAATCTTCTAACTGCCTCAACACTTCGAGCAGGACCATCTTATTCGTGGGGAAGATGGGCAGACGGTACGGGCTTCCAGTGAATCCTTGAATTCTGATATACGTAAATCTTGGATACTGGATAAACCAAGACCCGTATTTACCGATTAGGCTTTTGGCTTCATGTGTCAGCCGCTGATGCGTCCCTCCCTGGAGTATCCTGGTGATGTACATCAGGAACGCGTCGTGGGCTCGTCTAAAATGCGCCTTCTCCCTCAGCTGGAGTTGTGGGTAACAGTCATAAGGTTTTAGCTCGTTCTCCTTACTGCCAACTGTGCCTTTGCAGATCAAGCCTGCATATCTGTAAGTTCTGGCCAACATATAGACGACGTAAGAACCCATATAAAACGTTTTGGTCTTCTCTAGATTGATAAGCTGGTGGTGAAGATTATTGCTTATCATCCTAGCCCAGTTGAACATCTTGACACCTTCTGTGAGGTCCTCAATGAAATAATACATCCACGGCTCAAAGGGTGCTCCCGAGGGACTGCCTGCCACTCTGTTCAGCAAGATAATAATATCTCCATAGTCCTCCTTGAAGTCCGTGCGCATCAACTTCTTGGGCATCTTCTTAAAGGACGGTCTAGGCTTGTCCAGCCAAGATTTGTTAAGGTTGGCGGCACAAAGATCAGGATTTTTGTCATATAACTTCTGAGCATCTTCCTTGGTCTTGTAGACAGTTTTAGGATATGCCGGAATGCCGAAGGCTTCCTGAATGGCCACCTCTGTCAGATGTGCCAACACTCTCCCATCAGGCGCCACAATCCGCCTTGACTCAGCATCATAGTGAAGTGCACACTCCACCATCAGTTCAGCACAGCAAAGTGCAGGCTGGAATCCGGCAGCTTGAAATATGCCATTTCTCACTATCCTTCTAGCTGCAGGCGTTGGTAAGGGTCCGTTGTGTCCATATATCCTCTTTTTAAATTCCACGAGATCGATGTGGCCAAGATCAGTGTCTGAGACATTTTTCCACTTAGACTTTATTCTGGTCTCTGGCTGCGATCCTTTACTTGCAAACTTCATCTGTGCCTGCCTGGATATTTCGCTTTGATCGATCGGCAGCCTGCAAGCACGAGATACTTAACATTAATACAATATCATTTAAGAATTAATGAGTTTCGGGGTATAGCTTAGACAAACTCGCACTTTCAGCCTTATTAAATTAAAATTTCTGTCAAAAAGCAAGCTGAAAGTAATTAAATTCGCCTATCATGAATGAAATTCGTGCCAGAAACGAAGTAGAAGATAGAAACACAGCGCAAATACGTTGTCGATTAACTTCCAAACCTCAAAGATCACGTTGTGGCTGCAAATGAATTTAAAAATTCAAAAAATCTGCCAGAAGAAGTGTGCCAATATGCTGGAAGTACGATTTCAGCAAAGAAATAAGTTACTTCTCTCAAAAATCACGCCTGTCAATAAGAGAATGCTATCTCGATTCTCACAATGATGTTATTCTCACAAACTTCTCCTTCGAGAATGTTTTCCTGAAGATTCGAGAGAGATAGTTGCTTCTCAGCCGGAATTTGTGAAGAAATGAGTTGCTGAAACTCATTTTATGGCTGAGAAGTGCGATTTTCCTCAAGGCATTGCTTTCTTTCTTTTGATTTTCTTCCAATTTTTAGAAACGTTTTCTCCTCGGATTAGCAAACTTCTAATTTCACTTTCAGTTATCGAGGCAAGTTTCTAACTTTCGTCTCTGTGCCATCTCTGCTGAGATTTTCGAATTTTCTCAAGGAAAATTGACTAAGTGTTGGAAAATATATTAAATTAATTGTCCAAAATTATTTTTCCAACGTATTTTAAATCCTCCGAACATGGCAAAGTTTAAACTTATCTAAGGCAGACTAGTTTAATCTTCCAAATAATCTCCGGATTTTGAATTTTGAATTAAAATTCCCTAAGTGTCAGGGAAATAATTAAAAATATTAAAATATTAAATTCCAACCCGTTTAATCTTGATACATGGCTAATTTCGTTCGTCAGAGGCAAAATATCTCTTTTTTAAATTGTCTGCCTAGCCAAAATGTGCTCAATAGCTCATCTGCCAAATTTTAATTCTCTAGGCGGAGTTCTGACCTTTCTGGACATTTTTATTTTAGCCGAATGATTCATCTTCTGGGTTGGGCGAACCTGGAGACCTATGCCACTTTGCCATTTTTTTACTAGCGCTTTAGGAATTTTCCAAGCTGAGAGGGGCGGACTTCATGTTTGCTCTGCCAAGCACTCTTCATTTTGTGCCAAAAAATTTCACTCCGTTGTGTTGGGGCGTGATTTTTATGCCGGCCAAAACCTCTTCTTCTTCTAGACATTTCTCCGTTTTTCATGCCTTAGGATAATTTTCTCTTCAAGAGTTGGGCGAATGTCTTATAATTCCTTGCTTATGGCGTATTTTATCATCCATTGGTCTTAGATTTTCCTTGCCATGGCGAATTTTATTTGTGCCTTGTCCAACGGAAAATTTCACTTGTTTCCATCATTTAATTCGATTTTCAATGAATTATCTTGCAATTTTACCCCTTTCCAAACACCTTGGAGCGCACCCCTTCATGTTTTACCCTTCTCCACACTTCTTGGGGGCGGACTTTGTGTTTTTCATGCCATTTTCTACTAGGGGCGGACTTCATGAGTTTTATGCCGTTTTTTTCTCTAGGGGCGGACTTTAGCTTCTCTATGCCATGGCGGACTTGGCAACCTTCATGCCTATGGCGGACTTCAGCCTCTCCATGCCACTTTCCATATGGCGCACTTCCTACCTTGCTGGGCGGACTTTGAGTTCCTTGTGCCAAGGGCGGACTTGGCAACCTTCATGCCTATGGCGGACTTCGGCCTCTTTGTGCCATGCGCCTCTTCCAAGCATCTTGGGCGGACTTGGAGACCACCTTGCCTATGGCGGACTTGAAGACTTTCATGCCATGGGCGGACTTGGTGAATTTCTTGCCAGTGCCTACCTTTGGCATGCCAAAGGTAGGGCGGACCTTGACTTTTCATGCCATTCCTCTCTTGATGGCGCCATTCTCAGACTTAGACATTTTTCAAAAATTCCTGCCATTTTTCACTTTACCTTGATTTTCTTGATTTCTGGAGACATATTGATTTTCTGCTCTGTGGGATCCAAAAATAGAAACTTTTTCCCAAAATAGAAACTTTCCAAAAATAGAAAAAGCAAAAAGCATCCCTAAAAAATAGGGACTCCAGAATGGCCTAAAAATGCCAAAAATCAAAAAAGCAAAAAGCAAAAAAGCAGATTCCCTAAAAAATAGGAAGTGTCAGAAACGACCGAAAGCAATGGCGATCTTCGTCCACCGGGTCTTCTAAGCACTTCTATGACGTTAAGGCCCAAAAACGGGTTCAAAATCTCAACTTAGCCAGACTGACTTTCAAAATTTTATCCAAATTCAAGACTCTCAAAGACGTTGCGCAGAGGGCGGAACCAAACTTGGGGGTCCCCATTTGCGATGGGGCGATGTGTGAAATAGGTCACAACAATGCTCTTTTCAATCAACTAAAATTTCATAGAATTAATCCTACTTGTCCACCAAGCCCACCCATTGACTCATCAACTCTTTCTTCGAATTAATACCAAAATTTGCTAGGAAATCTGCTACTTCATTTTCCTCCTTGAAACATTGGTCAAAGGAAAAAGATTCTAGAAGGGGGCAAACTTCGCAAGGAATGTTCTCCAATTTTCAATTCTTTGAGCCGTGATTGCCAACGGTGTTCAAAATTACCTTGGAGTTTGCTTCAATCTACAAAGAGGAGATTCTGCACCGAGCAGCAACATGTAGATTCAACACCAAAGCATGAGCCTCTGCCTCTTTATTTGTACCATCCTTAAGTTTCTTAGGAGCTGTTTGAACTAGAAATCTCAAGGAATCCTTGGTCACACAACTAGCTCCCAAAGCCCTTGGATTGCCTATTGAGGCACCGTCAATGTTCAGTTTGAAAGATCCAATTGGAGGGATCCATTTGAGATCTTCCCTTGATGAAAGATGGGATTTTCCCCCAACAGTCCCATGAATAAGGGATATTAATTTTGTTGTTAATATATTTATATGTTTTATATGATTGAAAAGTCTAGTAGTTAATCAGCCCCAGCCAGTGATGCCACAAATGAGGGACCTCATCCATGTACTTTGAAACACATTATCCACCAAAGACCAACTTGAAACACACTCAAGCAACACAATGTCCCCTATGGAACTTGAACTTGGTACTTATTGCAAAACAGCCAAAAGACATACCAGTGCACCCTATACCCATACAAAATATTTAATATTTATTTATTGTTAATAATAAATTGTAATTTCTTTTATATTTTTTGTAATTAGTTTTTCAAATATTATATATTATTTGCATCGCTGCTCCTTTGTTGTTTCCCTACCATTTCCCAAATTTGGAAAAAGATTCCCATCCTTGAAACCCACCCCCATATCCCCTTGTTTTGAAACTCCTTGGAACACTGAGAAAAATTAATTCAAAATTGAAATGATTTAGTTACTTTTTGAAGTAAAAAGGTCACATTGTTTTGGATGCAAGCCAATAATTGGTAGATCCCTTCCTTGGAAACATGTACTTAGCTGGGCGCCCAGAAATAGTATGGTACAATACTCACTTGTCTTGTGTGTTAGAATTTCGTAAGGCAATGCAGTAGCAGATGCTAAATGTATATCAGCTTTAACTTACACCACAAAAGGGCTTCACTGACTGTTATGCTCTTACGTGGATGTACACAAGGCACGTTATGAATGGTGTTGGATTGAGTCAACATATTTGCTTAATAATATGACATCACTTTTTGAGGAACACCATGAAATAAAATCCTAAGATTGTTTTAACTTTTACCCACGATTTCTATTCTATTTCAGTAGTGCTTAGCTTTACAATCAATTAGATATCCATATTTCCTAGAGTATCTAACTATTCTCTTTAGTTTGTAGCAATGTGTTGTATGCTGTGATTTGTGGTGAGCTTTGAAGGGTGCAACTTTAATAATAATAAAAAAGAGACAAATATGACACATGCATGTGACATCATAAATACAGCTTTTCAAAAGAAGTAGCACATTGAAGACTCAAAAGTTAAAAACATTTGGTAACTGCAAGTCAATTGTCTCCATAGATTGTGACAATGAAGGAGCTGGGGAAAGTCTGAATAGCACAGATCCATCTTAAAAAGGATCTGATATGTGCTGAGAAGTATTCAAAAGACATGATGCTACAATCCCACCACGAGTGTTTGAAACATAGAGATTGGTGCCTGGAGTCTTGGATATCACTTGGCACATATCAGAGCCATGTTAAGATGGATCTGTGCTACTGATACAATGAATGAAAAGCGTGGTTTGCAACAACACTTTAAAAAATTGCAATTATGATTGTTGATTATAAACAATCTTACAGTGATGAACTTGATTTTGTCTTTTTCCATTTTCTCACATTCTCTGATTATTATTTAGAGCTTTTCCTATGTTTAACTTTAGGTCGTTGATCATTTGTAGCTGTATGAGTACTTTTAAGTTGTTAGGTGTGAATGCCATATTTGTCAATTTGTGGTTTTACAAGAACCTTGAAGAATTGTATTTAGGGGATAAGTGTGTTTATTTGCTGTCGTTTCAATTGACTTGAAATCCCCCACAACATGATATTACATGGAGGAAGTAATAAGATATCTGTAGTCAATTCTGATTTTGTATATAAACGCTGTGATGAAATTATTCAAGGATTTCACCTCTTGAGTTGATCATATATTTTCTTGGTAGGTTGTACTTTCTAAATTAGGTCTTGCAATAGTTGTTTACCATTTTAGGGTGATATACATTATTACTGAAGGATGGAGGGGATCTTTTTGCTTGTTTTTTGAGTACATGAGTGAGTCCCTGTTTCTGTTGTTCAACACAACTTTTTTATTCACCTAATGCTTTCTTTGATTCATTGTATTAATGGTAACCCCTCATGACTTCTAAATGTTTGTAGGTTTTTAAAGAACTTCTAAATGAAGAGCGATTGGTATATCTATGTGAAAATATTCATTAGATGTATTTAAATCTTCTTCTAACTCTCATTGCATAACATATTTAACAATAATATAGACTACTTGCTGATTTATTTCTTTGTTACAAATTTTTTTAACTGTGAGAGGTATTAGTAATTTAATGCTTTGGTTTTCAGGTGGTTCTCACAACCACTCTCATGTACATACTTTGGATAATGACCACGATCACGATCACGCCCACACCCATAACCATAACCACGATGGCATAGATTCTCTTGTTGGTCATTCACATTCACACTCTTTGGAGGAACTTTCAGTTGGAATTGCTGCTTTGGGTAAGTTTCAAATGTTTTTCTTAATTCTTTTTGCTGTTTGGATTAAAAATTTAAACGCAATATTAAAATGGCACTCTTTCACAAATAGTAGTATGATAGTTGAGTTATAAAATGTTATCATAGTCATCAGTTTCTTGTATATTGAGGTTGTTTGTTCCTGCTTTTGGAAGAATCTTAGTGGACTGAAGAGTATCTTCCTCTAGTAATTTCTACTGTATTATAAAATGATTGAAGTTAATGTTTGATTGGAACAACATTGCTGATAAAATTAGGCAGCTAACTGCATATTTTATATTCATGACAAAGTTGATAATATTATCGTAACAGTTAAACATACTTTTCTATATTGTAACTTTGCTTGTTCACATTGAAGCCATATAGGTATATTATAGTAAACTACATGATCATACCCTGTAACATGGGTCTCTGAGAAGAGGACCAAGAATATTATATTCGATAAAGAAGAAAGATCAGAACAACCCTAATGGAATTTAAATTTTAGGCATTCATATTGCTGGGTTGAAGGAGAGGACAGCTATATTGCTGGGTGGGAGGAGAGTACTATTGATTCAGGACTATTAGTTACTGAGGCAGCTTGACTTACGTCTATAGCTAATGTTGATGTATCCACTCTGTTTTATTATGTATTCAAATATTAAGGGGCCATTATAAATAAATAAATTTATCAATCTATTCACATTTATGATACATGAGAGCACTGGCTTCCCAACTTGGTGGTGGAGTAAATTTTCTCTTTTGTCTTGATTTTTTCAACAAAATGAGCTTTATCTAACAGAAGTTTCTATGAAGACTATATCAACATAACATATTTTGTACTGTTGAACTGAGTCTTATGGTGGAATTGCTATTGGCATTTTGCCATTCATAAATGCATGATTACAACAGGTTTCAAAGCACTTACTGGTATCCTCAGGTACAAGACTCACTGTTCTTTTGGGACATTGTCCATCATCATCAAATTCCTGATGTAGTGAACTGTTCTCTTGGTACATAAATATATCTATACAACCATCTAACAAATACATGGTAAAGTGCTTCAGGCTTTGGACTTTAACCTGTCTTACTGACAGCATGAAACAATATTATCATCTGGCTCTCATTGGCATTGAATACATATGAGTAGCATCAAGAGTTTTCAAACGATATCATCATTTTCTTATACTTCTGTTGTTCTCCTGTTTCATATCTTTTGATTGGCACACACACATTCTTGACAGATACTCACATGCTGGAAGCTCCTCAAAGACAACGACTTTCTTTCCCATTGAATTCCTTTGGTGCAATTGTACAAGCTTGCATGTGATTTCTCTATCTGCCCCTGACAAATCCTGCTAATATTCATCAATCTGTCTCTGGGGAGTGTTGATTGAATGTTGAATTTCAGACCATGGCATACAGATTTCACACTCAGGCTTTGGACTATGAAGTTTCTTGCTTACAGCACGGAGCAATATTATCATTTGGCTCTCTGTGGCATTGAATACATATGAGTGGCATCAAGAGTTTTCAAACAATACAATATTTTCCTTTTACTTCTGTTATTTTCTTGTTTCATATCTTTCCATTGGCACATGCACTCTGACAGATGCTCACAGGCTGGGAACTCCTCATAGACAACAGTTTTCTTTGCCATCAAACTCCTTTGGTACAATTGGTACAAGCATGCATGTGATTTCCCCTAACCAATTCCACTAAAATTCATCAATCTCTCTCTAGGGAGTGTAGATTGAATGTTGAATTTCAGACCATGGCGCACAGATTCTGCACTCAGAAAATTAACCCTAACAACAAGATAGCTTAAAACAAAAAAAATCCAAATTAAAACAGCAATTCTGAGTATGCTAATTGACAAATACATGTTGGTGGAAATCGAAAAGAATACACTCACAAATCTGAACTCTGTAGTTGGTGTACAATGTCTATTATTATGTTTCGATAAAATTGGTTATCTGACTATGTATTAATCGTTTGTATTAATTGTTTGTTGGCTTCGGGTAGTTATAAGCGTCGGTTGGTTTATGGTTGTGTTCTTGGCAACCGTTGGGTCCTATAAATAGATTGTATATCATCAAGAAGAGTATTAAGATCTAGTTGGATCAACTCGGATCCTTGGCTGACCATCTTTGGTCTTCTTCTGTAATAGTTTCACGTGCAAATAAAGATAGGAAGAGACCACAACGTGGTCAAGATTAGGAGATTAGACGAAATTTAAGGATCATCAAGCAAAGGGAACGAAGGAGAAGATTACGAGAAACATTTGAGAAAAATACAACCATACGATTCCCAAGTCGGAGCCCTTTCCGAGAACACAATCAAGTTGAAAAGTCAAGACAACATTCACTAGACGAAGAAAGTTGGTAGACAAAGTCACATTCCTTCACAAAATTGTACGAGAGTAGTCTTCAAGGCATTGAAAAGTTGTCAATCAAAGGAGAAGAAGCCAAACCAAGGGTGTATAAAAGAAAATTTGAAGGCGAAACAAGTGTGCAAAAGGCTGAAGCCAAGGGAAGAATTAAGGATTCCTATGTGGCCGAGAGTGCAGAGAAGCATCGAAACGTTTAAATCAAAACTCCCTAGCAAGCAGGTTCTAGGGGCTAGTTTTGCATCAGAATAAAATCATGGTAAGCCCTAGTTGAGAAAAGCAAAAGCTGCCTAAGTTTATAGGCAATGGATTGGAGGATCCTATACAACACTATGAGACTTGTGAAACAATTTGGACAACAAATGGGCAAGATGATAAAGCAATTTGGCTATGTTTTTTTCCAGCCACCTTGCAAGGTGTAGTGATTGACTGGTATACAAAAATTGATCAAGCCTCTTGAAACACATGGGAGAGATTAAAGAAGGCATTTAAAGAAGACTTTGAATTGCTTTGTGATGATAATGAAATAGTAACAAAAATTTACAATACAAAACAAGGTAAGCATGAAAATGTACGAGCTTATAATCACAGACTTAAAGAATTGCTTGTAAAGTTAGAAACAAAACTAGTTGATAGTCTCAAAAAAAGATGTTTCATCGAAGGTCTACTTCTATCATTAAGAAAAAAAATGAAGGTAGTACCACCCTCGTCCTATTCAAAAGCCTGCAATCAGGCAATGGACATAGAAAGTGAAGATAAAATGTCCTCGCATAGTAAAAGAAAAATAGAGGAAGGTGGAAGTTGGGATGACAATAGCAACAATGAATCAGGAATGGTACAAGTGCTGATATTGCTATCAGGATTCAACTGTGTAGTTTTTTGAGTCAAACTCATTGACCCATGTTCCATGAGTAGAGATTCACAAGAACCCATCTCTCATGATAATGAATGGTACAAGTGCTTCAGAGGGACATGCTCCGAATGATGAGAGAATTGAAGGCAGAGAAAGAAACCAAGAAAGAAACTAACAAACTATGGTGTACTGAGTGCAAAATTGAGGGGCACACAAAAAGTAACTCTCCTAGAAATATGTTTTGTGAGATTTGCCAAATTATGGGTCATTTAATAAAGGAGTGTCCATACAATTTGAAGACTAGGTGTCCACTCTATCAAAGCCACATAATGCATTCCCAAGAAGTTATCAAAATCAAAGAGGAGGACGAAGCCAAATACAATACGACCTTAAAGGACGCCCTATTATACAATGTCGATGATGTAGCAAATGGGGACACTTTGCAAGAGACTAGCAGGACAAGCAAGACAAAGTGCAATTATTGTGCAAATGGTGTTGACCTGGAGACCATGAAGAAATTGGATGTCCGAAGCAAAAGGTCAATGTTAACATGATTGATGTAAGGCAGAATAAAGTATTGGTCAGTATTGGTGCCCAAGCAAAGAAGGCTATGTACCTAGACCCACATATAGAAAAAGAAAGGCTTCGTGAAGCAAGGGTCGAAGTGGAGAATACTATGGCTAATAAACAATGTCACTCAAATGCAAATGCAAATACAATAAAAAATCAAACTACAGTCTGAAAAAAATATTGGACGACAAGTACTTCAAGCTATTGTACCGGTTAAAGAAGTGGATTAATTACAAAATATTCTTGAACTTTGAAATGCTACAGTATTGAGGGAGAATGAGAGTGCATACTACAACCTAGTTAGAATCTTGTGAGAATAAAGATCCAATAATTGAACCTTCGCTATTGAGCGACCAAGTGATTTATCCAATTTTACTGTTAGTTAACATGACAAAGAAACCAGCCGTGGTCAATATGGAGATCCTTGGAAGGAATCTCACCAATACAATTGTTGATGGACGTTTTGGTAGAACATACTTTTGGAAGACACTTGGAGAAGTTTGGGCAAGCTGACCATTTGGCCCCTAGCTTTTCAATTGGTGGGTGTAGATCACAAGGAATTAAAACAAAAGGTAATTATTGGAACCCAAGCATTTTTGTTGAAGTTTGTGGTCATTTTGCCAAGGAAGAAAGTGTACGACGGTCGGAGTTGGCTGGTGGCAACCAAAGCCGATCACAATTGGAAAAATGATACATTCTCCTTTGAAAACAAGGGTCAAAAGTATGCAATTGATTTAAAGAACCAAACCATAAGTGAGGAAGCAACTTCCTTCGATTCGTCGGAGTCGGACTTCAAAGAAGACTAGACAAAGAAGCATGATTTGGGTTTGATATAGTTGAATGATGAAGGGATCCTAGAATTACTGTAATGTTCCTCTCCTGATTTGCCCTAGAATTTGCCTACTGTTCACAAATTGCAGCAAATTGGGGTTAGGAGTTTGTCTTACCGAATAAATATCTCTTTAATGATACAATCTTGGGTTTGAATCTTGCAATCACCCATGAACAATATATGCAATATATACATATATGCTTACTTATTAGAGTTAGGCCATTACATCACATCCATAGATTATCATTAATGCAAGCATATTAGGATTTTGGGTAGAAGGGACATGATGGGTCCACCCGAAGCCAATTCTACACTAAGCCTAAGAGGGTGTCTACCATAGCCCTCTCCCTTGGCGACTTGTGTCTTCTTTCCCCATCAATGTCTCAACCCCCTAAAGACACTTGCCATCTTGTGGAATTGGGCAGGGGTCGTAAGTGGGTTACTTGGCTCTTTGCGTAAGTGCCCTCTGGTCCTAGGTGCCATTACGGTCAACTCTAGAACAACCTACTTACTTAGCCTTGTTTACCCCTTCACCCTGGGCCTTTCCTACAAGGTGGGTTTCAGACAGTCACACATATCTATCATAAGAAATTATACATTAAGCATTCTTTATTCTCTATAAGCAATATGTATACATATGTAAAACAATGATTGGTAGAAAATATCCAATATACCCTTGAATATATATGTATGTCTGATAATAATGATCTTTTGCGCTGGAATGGATTGGTTTCCTTTGTGATTGCTGATCCGTATCTTCCTTTGCTTCCCTTGAAGCCCTCTTTGCATTGAAGTGATTCGTTCTTTATACTTATGATGGGGGATGGTCATGTCTCTTTAGTAAGACGCGCCTTTTTTATTGCTATGCCCCTTCGTTTGAGGCATGTCCCTTTGTTGCTTTCTTAACCATTCGTAATTAACTATTAAAGGATAATTAATGTATATTAATATTATCCTTTATATATTCGATCCCTTTTTTAATTTCTCCTTGTCGTTGTTGGTGAGGGTTGATCTGCCTTTGATTGTTGCCGTAATGCTACGTCCCATTCGTAACTCTCAGTCTTGAACGATTAGTGCTTCTAAATGGATTCCTTATGCATGATCAAGTGATCTGGTTTGTATTTGCGGGGGCATGACACAGTGGAGCATCCAAACACATGACCTTCAATAAAAAGGCATTCAGTAGACTTCACGAGAAGGTAGCAATTATACAAGAGGAGTTGGGCAATGATGCCACATGTCTAGTTACTAAAGTGAGTTCCTAGATGGTGTCTTGTATGTTCCTAGATTAACAAGAGTATTCTTTCAGTTTCTTGCATGAAAAATCTACAATGTATTGCTGAGTTTGATGGTCAGCAAGTGATGATTAGCAAATGCAGCCCTAAACCTAGTCAAGTTTTTGCCAAAGGAGTTCATGATTGTGACCTTTATGGGTTACTTGTTGATCCAGTAGAGCAAGCATGGCAGCATACCATGCTAGAGGAGTGTCCTTCCAACTTTGTGGAGACGATTTCTCAACATACCATAGAACCAATGATTGATTCCCTGTGTGCAATTGACAGGGGCATTGAAGATTACTAGGACAAGTTAATTGCCAAAGGATTCTCTCAGAAAGAGGGAATTCACCTTGATGAGGCTTTTGCATCAGTTGCCAAAGGTTTTGAGGTCCACAAATTTAAATTGATACGTGCAAGTGCATACCATTATTAGAGGCAATAGCGATAGGGGTACAAAATTCTTGTTGATGAGTTTGTTTACTTATGATTAGACTTGCCTTTATAGAATGCCATAGAAATACTGGTGTGTACAGAGGTCACAGATAGCGGGTTAGCATGCTAGGGACAGCCACATGATGGAGTTATTGTTGTGAGTTTATAACTTTATAGAGGATGGAATGATCTACGTAATTAATGTTTGTGTGGACATACTCGGTGGTTATAGGGGTTGGTAGTGAGATGGTGTAGATACCATACAAACATTCACGGATTGTTTTGACAGGGTTTTTGATTCCATTGATCTGAGGATTTAATGGCTTGTTGGAGTTTGATAAAGATAGATGGTGGAATTTTTCGAATTAGTTGGTTGCTGGCGTTTTTGAGGTGCATGATGCTATCTAGATTTGGTTTACTTTGTGATACATGGTTCAAGCTGACAGGGTAGAGCAGGTTACGTGTTATTCAAGGACGTTTGAGCAGTCCAAAGCACACTGTAGGACAATTGGAAGGCAATGCACTGGAGGTAGCACATTCATGGGTGCATCAATGAAGGATGGTAAGCTCACCGCATGTGGATTCAATTGGTTGTGTGTTGGGTATTACAAAGTATTTTAAGTACATAATACATTATTTGTGGCAGGAGGATGTTGGTGCCAGAAATAGGCCAACGGAGATAAATATCTATCATTTGGACTTTGGAATTATATTTGTGAATGAAATATCGAAGTCCTAAAATTAGAGGATATATGTGCAAAAGTGTAATGTCCCCTTCTCGACAGTGATCCGACAGTTGGCCGTTAGTCTATCCTAGTGACCCGTAGACTACTCGGAAGCAGAATTAGGGTTCCCTATCTTCTAGGAGGATGTTTCAACTTTTGTTGGAGTGTGCTTCTGGAATCTTGGTGTTTGGTTGGAAGCTCTTTTCTGGGTTTTTAGAGAGCTTCGCGATGGTATATCTGGCATGTTGATCCGAGTTACTTCCGGAATTTACTATTTTTAGTAAATTCTATTTTTGGCAGTGGTCTTGTTGGCTTCAGTATTCTTGACTTGCCTCATTAGTTGGTTCAGCTGGCAGTATCTGATTTGGCGCATGGATGCAGTTCTGGAGAGATAAGTTGTTTTAATTAAAATAATGTTTTATTTTAATTATTTCCCCCCTTGGTCTAGCTTCACAACTTAAGTCAATTTTAAAGGGGGATTTTTATGGGTAGGCGCCTCATCCAATGTTTTAAGTGAATTTGTACCTTTATTTATTAATGCTGACTTGGAGAAAAGGTACGCCACATGAGGGAGAACGTAATAAGTTAAAATGGTGTGGAATTTACCTTGGAAAAAGGGACGCCATTTCTTGAGTCAAGGGTCAACAAGGAATTAGGGCTACTCTTGAGTGGAGCGCACCTTCTGGAAGCTTCTAAAGGTGCTTAGCAAAATTATAAAAGGAGGTTTGGGGTCTTCATTTCATCATCTTGAATTTTATGCAAAGTTGTGTTGCCAGAATGGTATTAGGATTGCTTCGAGGGATGCATACCTCCTAGCTAGGCTTAACTTCTTGCTTGAAAGATAGCAACTAGTTGAGAGTAGGGTTCTATTGTACTGTTTTGCATTTTGAGTTTGAGTTCTTGTAATTTCTGTCATTTTCACAGTTGCTGTTTTGCCTGTGGTTGATCCAGATAATTGATCATATGCTTGTGGACGATTTTATCTTGCTTATGGGTATTGAGGAAATGTATTTGGAAGGTTGAGGCGACCTCTTCCTCCAAATATCAGAATTTATCTCCAAGCATTGGATTTTATAAAGCAAAATCGCCCTTTCTCTTGGGCCGTACCATTCTGGACTTGCTTGGGTTTGCGTGCCAAATAATTAGGAGTCTTTTGAGTCTGTTTTATGCTTTCATCTTGGGCGCCTTCAGTATTAGAACATATTGCATTTTACTTCATGAAGTTTGAGCGTGTTTTGAGGGAGTTGTCTTCATTTTAGCGAATTTCTGTGTTGCTGATTCTGCAGTTTCAGTGCAGGTCTGCATAACCAGATTGGTAAAAATGGGGTTTGGGAGTTGAGTTTGAGTCCAGGAAGTCTAGAAGAGTATAGGGGAGTCCTTTACAATTATTGCAGCATGACATATTTTCTAATTACGTGTGCTTGGCAGACTCTCAGTGATATTGTAAGCTAAACAGTAGTACTGTCAGCAATTCTTCTATTTCTGATCTAACTCTTGTACTTTCCCACGGCTGTGGAAGAGACTGGCATGCTCAGTCTTAGTTAGTTTTAATTTCTTGTACCACCCGCTAAAGAAGTGGAAGAGGCTGGCTTGCCGCCTTATTGGTTTTCTGTAATGCATTGTTACATTGTGCTGATTGGCTGAGCCGTCACAAGATCATGGATCCTCTGACCATATGCTCGCCCCTTATCCCATATCGGGTCTTAGGGCGCATTCTTGGTTAGAGTTATCAATTCTACCAGTTTTTCAGTATTGCTAACAACCCCCTACAAGTATGCTCTCACCTTGCCCTTACTGGGATTTGGGTTGATCAGAAAGTCAAGGGTTCCCTTCAGCTGGATTATGTTTGCACTAATGCTAATGGGTGAATTTAGTTGTGTATCAAAATGAAAAAATTGGCCGGTATATTTCAAAAAGGTTGCTTGCACATCTATGTTTAGGAAAAGCATGTGCATAGGTTTGTTTGCACATGAAGTAATGTGCTTTTTAGCTAATTATACGAAAGCTATTATTTTAAGCATAGGAGGGTCTTGGTGCACACAATTGGCAGAGACAAGTTAATCTATATTTTTGTAATGTGAAGGTAACAGACGTAGTGAGTGAGTTTACAGCTGTCCCTTTGCCCTTTGGGCAACGGTGTCCTATATGTAATACTAATAGTATTATGATGTGATTATAGAGAAGCTTTAAGTATTGTGTAAAATTTGTGTATGTGTTCCCACATGTATGCTTTAATTTGCATATTGTGAGATTGCAGTTTGCATCTCCATAGCGGGAATCAACATTGAGTCTGTGTGCATTTTGGGTGAGACTGTGCTTCCAAAGGTTTTTGCCTTATCTCACATATTGACAAGCTGGTGTACAAGTTGCTTATTGCTGATCAGAAAGGTCTTAAGTGCACAAAGGGGTGGAAATCTGATTGACAATTGGTTCTGTTGCTATGAACCAGTCATGTTTTCTCAGTTCTGCTATGGGAGTGGTTTCAAAGTTCCGGGCTTTGCTGGTCTTTTCACAGTAGATAGGAAAATAATTGTGCAGCAATGGTTTTATCAGAAAAAACCATTGTTCAGGTTCACAACAGTTTTTTGTGCAGATTCCGAATAATTTCAGGTGTTCTTTGTCTTCTATTGTTGGTGTGTAGGTGTGGTATTAAGGTTCTGCGAATCACAGGTGCTAAAGTCATGCACAATACAACTATTCAAACTACAGAATTTTGCTAGTGCTATATCAAGCAAGGTGGCTCTTTATTTTTTGGCATATGTTGAGAACACAATGACTAACAAATATTTCCTCTCCAAATATTTAATGGTGATGCATGCATCATCCTTATTTCTGGCCTGACAAATATGTTATATCCGCTGCCAAATATTACCACTATTTGATGGTCAAATCTTTCAGCAGGGTGCATAGAATGAAGATGGAGAATTTCAAAGACCCGGTACTCAGTATACAGGACAAGATGTATACAATTCATGCATTATTGTGTCCATTCATGAATGTGATGATTTCTTGTACATTCTGTAAAAATATTTTTGCAGCCCACTTTCTTTTTGAGTCAGATAGCTAGAATAATGGAGAAACGTGATAGATCTTGAAGGTGGTTTTACACTCACAATGGTAGGTTCCTTCACCCTGACCATGACTAATGGGTTGCCTTTACAGTTTTGGTGAGATTTTTCAGAACACTCTATGATTTCCTTTGATAGGCTTATTACTTTTCAGACAACTCTTAGACATGGCTGTACATATGGTTAATTTATTATATGACATTACTATCTTATAAACTCTTTATTGTGCATCTCTAGTTGCACCCTGGATATAATGATGATCCTTTTGGATGATTAGGCAAAACAAGTGGGTTCATTTTTGTCTTTTATCATTGTCTTTAAAAAAATCATGTTAAATCCATGAGGTTGCAGAAAATGTTAGAACCGAACCGTACATTATTGGTTTTGCATATAGAGCACAAGTAGGGGCAAAACTAACCTTTGTGCACAGAACTATTAGAGGGGTGTTTAATGGATACTCTTGAATGTGGACCAAGGTTGTATCCTTATTAGGTTTTTGATGTGCTTGCAGACACTGTATTTTAAACATATAAGAGCATTTAGAAACTAACACTTATTATTTGTAGGGCAGGGAATATAGCATTCTTAGATATTTTTGATGTATATCTACCTTCTGTTTTATTGCAATGGTTACATTACATGAACTGATGTGGCATGTCACACTCAGACACAGGTTCTTGTATATTTGTAGCATGGCCTAGTCCGTTAGTGTGATATCACTTTAGTATAGCCACATATTTTCTAAGTTTAGCCTACATCTGTACATTGATTAGCAGCTCATTTGTGTTTATTATATAATATTCTTGTTACATTGAAAACAAATCTCATGGAATGTATTCCTCACTTCTTCAAAACAATTAATTGACCTTGGCTCATTTTGATATTGAAAGGGTACATTGTTTTGACTTATACCTGGAGATTTTGTGCAGATGTTATTTAATACTTCTGATTCTCTGAATTAGCTATTCCCATTGGTAGCGTGCCTGATTCAAGTATGTCTGACATTTGCAGTGGGAATAATTCTCTTTTTCCTTGTTGAAAAAATTGTACGGTATGTTGAAGGGCTTTCATCACAAGGGTTTCAGGGTTTTCATCATGGTCATCATCACCATCACAAAAGCAATGTATGTTCAAAGAAAGATGATGATCATGAAAGTGAAGCAATTGATGAGACAGAAAGCAGTGAATCCGATAAAGAAAATGAAGAAAATTCATTAGATGAAAATGGTTCTGTTAGTGATGCAGCTGAAAAGAAAGATAGCACACTGGGCACAACTCTGCGGAAGGTAATTGGAATGCATTGAGCTTTATTTGTTGGGATTCTTTTTCTGGCTTTGTCATTGCTTTTAATTTTGCAAATGAGTCTCATAGCTTGAGTTGGCTATTTCATATGTCAACTTTTGGTTGGAGCTTGAAACAGCCTATTAGATTGTCTTGCTGTTTAAATTAGATTCTTAAAGTTATTTCCCCTCCTGGTCACATTCAGTATTTTCCTGCATTTTACTTTTTCTTTGGCAATCTAGTGAACTATCTTATCTAGAAGCCAACTCATTTGAGAATATGATCTATGTATAGATAAACTTTAACTGCTATTTCTGCAGAAACATTGTTTATGTCTTCTTCAGAGTAGCTATCTTTTGAAATTTGCTTTTGCATAATTGATGAAGTAGATTCCTTTTAGCTGAATATTTTGTATTCATCTACGATCAAATCTTTAAGACTCAAATTGGCCCTGATTCTGAAATAATGCATATCTTACCTTGCATTCTGGTCTATTTTTTACCTTGGTGAATTCCCCAAATGTTGTGCAGAAATAACAATTATATACAGAAAATGAATGAATGTGTTTGTGAACTTTTTTTTCATTAATAAGAATGTATTTCATAGGGAAAATATTTTAACACCCATTCCAAGAGGCTAAGAGCAATTCAGGTGGACTTCTAAAGTGTTCTCTTGTCCTAGCTTGCAAATAGAACAATACTAAAAATGAAAGAGTGGACTGCATTTTATAATTCTCATGTGGGATAAACTGAGATGTTCAAACAAAACTTGAATCAAAATCATTTTTAAAGAACTGAAGCATAGAATTTTTTTTCTTGACATATCCAATTTTAATCCTTTTGTAAAGTCTACAGTTCGTATTACTATTTTCTTTGAGCAATTTGTTCAGCTCCCGCCTTTTGTTCAACATTCTTGGAATTCTCTGCCTTAGTTGATATTCTATTGGGCCAGTTTTTTATGAAAATAAAATTTGATATAAAGTAAATTCAGAAAAAAATTGTTTTAAAACTAATTATTTTCTCTTTAATCAGTTATTTATTCTGCATTATGTACAGCGGAATAAATTGAATGGAGCCAGAGTGCCTGAGAAGAAACTACCAAATTCTTTAGATGCTTCTAGTGAGATTGTTGAGACCTCAGAAGCGAAGTCAATTCCTAATTCAACATCAAATCTGGTTGTTGGTTACTTGAATCTATTTTCAGACGGAGTGGTAAGTTATTATATCCCACAAAATGTAGTATGCGTTTCATTTATCAGTTTCCTCTAGTCTAGTGATTACTTTTGAGTCACAAAATATGATTTGGATGCTCCTACATATGTTATATTGCTTGGCAAGATTGCAATTTGCCTGGGTTTTGATTTAATTATTATATATGCATGGAAAATTGTAAATTGTATATGTTGGTTACAGCGTGGTAAGTTTTCTTTGGGAAAGTAAAACGTGATATGTGCTTTATGCTGGCTGCAGCATAATTTTACAGATGGAATGGCACTAGGAAGTGCATTCTTACTCCATGGGTCAGTTGGGGGTTGGTCCCGGACTTTATTTTTGCTTGCACATGAGCTTCCCCAGGAGGTATGTTTACTCCATCCTTAATGTAGTTATGTTCGTTTTTGCTTCAACCATCATAATTGGAAAAAAATGGCTAAGGGTGATTTACTCAGTGCAATTTATGTGAAGTTGATCTGTACACTGTAGGCAGGCTTCTTAGGTCAGTTAAGTGAATGAATGCATAACCTTAATTCTTTTGCTTTTGAGTTTTCTGTTTCAAAAAGAAGCTTAATAGGATGTCCAAATCTGTAACTTTCGGAAACTTTCTTTTCACTTAAATATTCCATGTGCAATTCTTTTGGATGCTCTTTGCAACATATATCAGTTTGTCACTTCAGTGTATGATTTGTAACAGCATTTGCCTGTCCAAATTTTTTATGCAAATTGATAGTCATGACTCATAGCAATGACAACACTTGATTGGGATGATTGTAACATCAGCATTGATAAGTTCTGCTCATACATTGTCTTTAATGAATGAATAGTTAAGGTCTCTGCGCAAAAGAGCCAACCACAGTCCACTCCCTACAGAATTGACTCTTCACTAAAGAGAGGCTCTTGACATTTAAACAAGGGAGATGGTATGAGGGTGGTGTAGGTCTATCAGTCATTCCTTCACTTTAACATGGACCATATATTAATTTTTTCTCCTGTACAAATATAGAAGCCTTAACAAATTTTAAATAAACACAATCAACAAATAGAGACAAAATAAAAAATACGTGAGTGCTTTTCTAACTTTTGTAAACCATTTATAAGTTGATAATTTCTATATTTATTGTAACCCAAGTTTTATCTTTTATATGAAATGACTGTTATCCTGTTTCCACAAATTCTGAGAATACCTTTTCTAGAAATTGTCACCTAAACAGTCTTGCGAATTATTTTTCTGTTACACAGGGCTATTGGGGTGGGCTCACATCTCAAACTCCCAACCCTATGGCATAGTAGTTCAATTTATAGATCAAAGGTGAGGCAAATGATGCCATTGTCAATTTTTGGCATTCCATTCCTTGCTATTCTCTCTCCTTATTTTAAGAAAGCCATGACTAAGGTGGCAAATATAGGGCCTTTATTGTGTGCCACTAAAGGAGATGAAATTGAGGACCACTATCTTGGATAAGAACTATTTCAAGGTAAATGTTCTCATGGAGAAAATGAAGGCCACACAAGTTTCTAGTGGATGTAACATTATTATGGATGGGTGGACAGACATTAAGCAACATCAACTCATCAATATCATGGTGACATATGTAGAGGGCCTATACTTTGTTGGGGCTATTGATTGTTTGAGGCATTGTAAGGATGTGGAATTTCTGTTTCATATCCTCAAAGAAGCTATTGAAAAGGCTGGCTTTGAGAATGTGTTGTAGTTGATCCATATCCTCAAGAGTAATATACTTGTAGGAGTAAAACGCTTGTGGCTGTACATAGTGCCTTGTGTATCATGGATTACAAGATGCTTGTGTACAAGAAGAGTCTAACAACGTGGTGGGATGTAGACTCAAAGGAGCCAACACAGATTGATGAAGATCATGCTGCACAAGCAAGGTTTTTTGGTATCCGTTTGGACAAGCTTCAACTAGATGGGTCCAAAAGTTCTAGCAATTACTTTGCCATGACACTTGGAAAGGATGATTAAATCATTGAGGCATTACCCATTGCCACATTGTATTGGAAAGTAATAACGTATTAGTTGAAGCATCCAAAAGTTCTAGCAATTAGTTTGCCATGACACTTGCAAAGGATGATTAAATCATCGAGGCATTACCCATTGCCACATTGTATTGGAAAGTAATAATGTATTGGTATTTGGAATTTTCAATGCATTGTTGGCACAATTGATTCATTGTGTTTACAATTTATCTTTACCGAAAAGATAAATTGTAATTTTGTATACATTATTTCATAACTAGTTTTTTAAGTACATATTATAATACTAATTAATGGCTCGTTGTAGGGAATTGTTGGGTTTGGGTCAGAACCGTTGTAGGTCCTAACCACAATGTGGTGGACCCAAACTGTTCTAGATCCTGACCTCCATGTGGTGTGGATCGGGGTGAGTCTAGGAGATGCATTTTCACTTGCAAGTTCATCCAAGACGAACCCAAGAGAACCCGAAATGATCCAAATGAATTTTGAGGAATCTGCACTGAATTCAATGAATTTTGACACATTTTATTTTATTTTATTTTTGGGTATCTTTAATTGTAGAAGACATTTGACTTTGACTTGAACACATCCCCTACCCTAAAAATCTCATTTGAAGGCATTTGAAAGATTAAAACAAAGTAGTTTACCTCATTGTGAATACAAACACAAAAGTCATTCATTTTTGTTGAACATTCATTCTTTCTTTCTATCAAATGAATAGAGTTGAAGTTGATCAGTGAAGGTACCAAAGTGATTGGTTTGCTATTCCTACGCGTGTGTGAGAGCCTATTCGCTATGAAGGAGATTGTAGAGGAAGATTTTTGCAAAAAAATGTTTTTTTTTTTTATAATTACTTTTTGCATTTTTATTTTGTTTTGAAATTATTTTTTTTCCCCTTTCTTCTATGAATCTATAGCATATGCTAAAATTTTAAAAGCTCAGTTAGGTTCTATATATATATATATATATATATACTTCATTTGTTTCAAACATGTTTATTGAACTTGTTGCCATAAGGATTATGATGGCAGCTAATTTAACCTTCGTGGGCGGACTCCACTTCAAAACAGACCCAAATTCTAGCCTTTAAAAATATGTTAATATGGTACATCCTGTTCTAGGTTCTGGGGGTTATATTTGGATTTGTAATGGGTGTGATGTTCAATATTCAAGCTCATACAATTAGGTGAAAGACCATTTTTGTGGCATTCCTAGGATGGGCATTAAAGCTAGCCTATGAAAAAATAATGTACCCATTCCATTGGAGCAATTCATAGCATATATTAATGAGCAAGGAAAAGTAGATGAAGCAGTAGGTCATAAATCAAATCATCTTTTGCTAAAGAAATGATCTTGAGGAATGAAGCCACAACCATCACCATCTAATCTTCAGCTTGTAGAGAGCCACCTATTTTTGCCCACACCCAAAGAATAATATACAGCCTTTAAATGTAAGATGTAATGCCCTTGCCAAGAAATTTTAACAAACTGCACTTGTTTCAATTTTTGCATATAGTCATTTCGTCAAACGCTTGGTGTAACATTGAAAACCATTCAATAAATTATAATTTTATGATTATGAACAGCTGCATCTTACTTGTAAGTATGCCAATATTTTTAACAAATATTTTTTATGCATTGAACAATTCACTGTCATTTTCACAAATAGTTGGCATACAGATTGCTGATAACATCATTTTATTTATTCACAGTCAAGCATTCAAACTGAAATAAATAAGACTGACCTCATATTGATGTAACAAGGAATGTGAATGATAGACTGGGATACACTTTTTGATTGTCAAATCAATACATGATCAGCACTTGCTGTTCTCACACTTTGTTACAGAACAAGGAATAATTCAGAAACTGTATGCTGAGATGCTGATTTAAGCCCTCCTTAGTGCTGTTTCAGACTGCTGTCCTGTTAATCAGACCCTATGCCCCATCAAATGGTTGTGGCGTGCCAAATATGAGAGCTATTAATGTAGAAAGAAGGATGGCTGATGTATAGAACACAATTTTCCCTTGATCTGAGCAGTGACTTTCCTCCTAGTTCTCATGCCTTACTTCAGATCTGCCTTTCATTGACTTGGGCAGCCAGAGATGATTTCAGCAATAAATTTATAATTAATTTAATGCTCAAAAATTCACCCCTCAGACTTGATGAAAGCCTCTAAAATGCTACAACTACTGTAGTGGTACTGTAGCGATGCTGTAGCTTGTGTTTTTTTCTTCAAATCCCTTCTATAATTTGCTTTGCCACTATCTTCGAGAAATTCTTCAAACTTTCATTTCAAATTGGAAATAAAATTGCAACATGAATCTTCACATAAACTGAGTACATTAGACATGCTTGTGAACTTTGAATGAGTCACACCAAATTAACCAAGGAGGATCTTTCACCACCGAGATTAATATTCTCCAAGATGTTTTCGTCCTAAAGAAGGCTGAGATGAACCAAGTTCGCTCCCACAGAACCACACGAGTTTCACAAGAGGAAATCAAATAATTTGCATAATGCAAATGAGCTTACAAAATCTCCTTATATACTTTTCCCGCCAAACTTTCCTAAAGATACGATTTAAAATTTGCTTTTTAATTTAAGCTTCTTTTTGCTCCAAAAGACCCTTTTATCAAAATAATGATAATATTTGATATGCAAGGTCCCAAAATAATGCGCGCATGATTTGAATTTTTTCATTCTCTTTCCGAGGAGCTATTATACTAAGGTGCCTATTAAGTTATATTAATAAAAATAAGCAACCTTGGTAAAATAATTAAATTAAAGCCAATAATACACCTAAGTTGAAGAAACTGTTGAAAAGCATCAGAATCAAAATTTGACTGCACTAGTATGATACCGATAATAAATAGTGAAAATCGGGCCCAATTAGGTGACTTAGTATAAATAGACGCTCTCTCCAAGAATCTTGGAGAACCCACCAAAAGCTGAAATTCACTTCAGAAGTGGCATAGTAGTCCTCTAGACCAACTGAGATCATTGCCAACATCAAATATCCTTTCAAACAAGGATGATGATCACCGAGAAAGTCGAAGCCAACTACAATATTGAAGTGACCTAAACTGGGGACATTACATAAGAGTTCAAAGGGATTGTTGGAAATGACATTTTGCAATGAGCTCATGAGATTGCCAATCAACACATTGTGAGATGTGTCTATGCAAATGGATGGGCTTTCAATGTTGTTTTTTCACCATTTGACAACAAATTTTGAAAGCAATTAAGAAGGCTCCAAAAGGGTACAAGGGTTTGGGTTGTGTAGCACTTTATTGGAAAATGAGGTGAAGTTTGTAGAGGAGTCATTGAAGCCCATAAAGGATTCTTGGGCCATGATAAGGGTTTCCATTGTTTTCGATGGATGGAAGGATGCAAAATGTTAGCCATTCATCAATGTTATTGTAGTGTCCCCTAAAGGGGCAATGTATTTGAACGTAGTGGACTATGAGGGGGAGATGATGGATGTTACATTTATTGCTAACATTCTCTATCAAGCCACTGAGGAATTAGGGCCTTGGAACATTGTCCAAGTCATAATGGACAATGCCAAAAATTGTAGAGCAGCTAGTTTATTGGTTGAGGAGCATTACTTACACATCTTTTGGACACCTTGTCAAGTCCACTCTCTCAACCTTATGCTACAAAAAATTGGCACCAAAATTGATTGGATCAAATAGGTGTTTATTAAGTTGAAGAGATCCAAATGTTCATCACCAACCACTATATATGTCTCAAGGCATATTTAGAAGTAGAACATTCTTGCAACTAGAGTTGTTGAAGGTAAGTGAACCAATAAGATTTATTAAATATTTTTAAAAATATGTTTCATTTTAGTAATTTGAATATTTAAAAAAATTAAGTTTATGTTTTCTTCTTTAAGAAGTTAGGAATCTTTATTTAATAGGCATCAACTTAATGGTTGAGAAGATGCGGGTCATCATAAATGCAAAAGAGCAAAGATTTTGAAGAAGCTTGTTTCAAATAGCTACCACCTTGCTACATGTTCTTGCCTTTGCATTGGGTCCCAAATGTTATGTTACTTAGATCTTTTATGCATTGTCAAGGTTTTCCCTATATAGAGATCTTGAAGTCAACCAAGGGTACAAGGCAACACTTTTTAGACTCTCCATTGATTTTGGCATGTGGGATGCAATTAGGATTGAGTTCATGGATTTTGTACACTCCAATGACTTTAGTATTGATGTTCACAGTCGATGGTACTTCCATGGCCAATCATTTGCACATCTACAACTTCTTGTGATCAAAATTTTATCACAAGAAATTTAAACTTTTTATTTTATTTTTTTTGTTTCATTTTTTTAAAACTCATAATTTTCTAGTTTTTTCATAATAGGTTGCTAGTTCATTTGCATTTGAGACAAATTGGAGCACATAATCCATCCTTAGTAAAGTACAATTGATTGCATTCACAAAAGATATAGGCCAATTTGTGCCGCATTTCACACAAACAAAGTGGCTACAAGGAAAGGGACACAAGGAAATAGGATATCAAGCTAGAGCATACTGACTTGGATGTTACCATTTCCCACCTTGCTGCATGAGAGTGTTAGTGCCAATCGCACTATTGGTGGTTCTTCTAATATATTGCTTTCTCATTGCTTCATTGGGCAATGGAAACAAACTACTTAATTGTGTGAGCAGTTTCTAAAGAATAGAAAGAAAGCACATAAATATAACTTCTTTTCCCACCCATGCGAAGTACTCTTAAAATTGATTCTAAGGTGGGCACTTGTATAGACAAAATTGCCAATATCAAAATTAGATGGAAACCATAGTAGTGATTGGCGAGTTTGCTATGCCTGAAATAGGATAGACAAAATGGAGGTAGCTCACCCGCTTATGCATTGGAATAAAAACCTACATCATCTAATATGTATAGTGAAGATTTTTTTCAAGACACATGACGCCGATCGTTGTTCAGTGATGTCTAATTGTTGACACTTGACATTATTATTTTTAATTTTAATATATATCATGACATTTGAGTTTGACTAATTGACATTAAAGTATTTAAATTTTTATGGTGGTATTGTTTATTATATGATGCTATGTGGTATTTTAAACTTAATTACTGCTGCAACTATGTATATATTTCTGATTTTTGTATGTTTTTGTATGGATGAATCCAAACAAACCCAACCCCAAGTTTTTGGACCAAACCCATGAACACAAACCCAAACTAGTACCAAGATCAATAACTTAGTTATAATATTATATTTGCGCTTGCCCCACCACCATCCACAAATTTTGCTATAGTCCCCTTGTCTCCAAAACCCATCCGTGTCTTGTCATCCCCTTATTCAAAAACTCTATGGAACTATTTATATTTTATGTTTTTTGAATTGCTAGCATTTGCCTCCCATTCTATACTTAGAAAAAATTGCATTCCTTAAACTTTTCTCTGTTTTAGTTGTTGCTTTTTAGGGAACATTCTCAAATGTTGCAAGTTGGTTCTTAGAGTTCTTTGGCAATCAATCTTCCTTTGTTCATATGATTTTTTCAAAACAACTATTACCTTTGAATGGTTATACTTATAACATATTTTCTACGTTACTGGGTTCTGCCCTAGATGCCATTGTACCATTGCTAGTACTATTATTGCTTTTGGTAGTTTTTGGATTTTCCCATTATTATGGGTCCCTGACTATCATAATAAAAATGTAATTACAAAATGGCACTGGTCGAGCAAAAAAAATAATAGTTGAAAAAGATCAAAACACGATCAATTTCAAAAAATAAGAACATAGCTAGACTACTTCCTAGTCTCGCATTTGGTTCTAACGAACAAATTCGTGATTTGGATACTCTCGATGAAAAGAAATGTGATGATTTATTCACATGGTTTTCAAATTTGGCTATAGTTGCCAGGAGACCGGTATTGGTATTGGTATAGGAGATTGGTACTAGTACTAGTACGTCTATTTTTGAAAAATAGATGGGGGTATTTGGAGATGCCATTTTTTTTATATAATTTAATAATTTATAAATTTGCTACATTAAACTTAAAAATATCATGACATTGAACTTTTTTTTGTTGGAGATATCTCAGAGGGGGTCCTCTTTAGCTTAGAGCCACGGTATGAGGGCTATTCATTCTGCCAAAATCCGCTAGGGGCACAATCTCGGCCTCATCCCTTTTTAGGCGTCGAGGCCTTGCACTCAACAAGACTTGATTCCTAGTGGGTTCATTTAGAACCTTTCAACTTCACCAGTAGACCAAGGGCTCATTGACATGACATTGAACTTTGAAAACAACTTAGAGCCAAGGTCTGAGGGGTATCCATTCCGCCAAAATCCGCCAGGGACACGATGTCGGCCTCATCCCTTTCTAGGTGTCGGGGCCTTGCACTCAACAAGACTTGATCCTTGGTGGGCTCATTTAGAACCTTTCAACTTCACCAGCAGACCAAGGGCCCATTGACATGACATTGAACTTTGAAAATAGAACACTGGTAAAGTTTAACATTAAATTTAAAGTTTAAGCATACAAATGTCAAAGAGTCAAAGAGTTCACACTACATATTTGATATTACATATTGAAATTTAGAAATGTCAATTTGTTTTTTTCTTTTCATATGGAAACTTGTTGAAATGTAGGGTTTTTTTTTTTTAATGAAAAATTAAGGAAACGTTGGTGGTATGTCCCCTACAAGCAAGGAGGACATCTCCAACGAGTTTTTGGTATGGAGAAATGCGTCTCAGTACTCGAGATGCGTCCTAGGGGGTCAGAGACATGTCTCTATGCAACTATGAATTTGCCTATGACTAGTGAACATTTCCCTCTTTTTAGTGTAAAGCTACTGATATATCCTATGTCATGATTCATTTAATATTATAAATTATCAATTTCAAAATTGATTTTATTATTTTATATTTTATATATAATATTGGTATTTTAGTTTATTTTTACTATAATTGTATTCTTTTTGTATGGACCCAAGTCATACCATGCCTGGAACCCAAATAAAATGGCAAACCCACATACTTGAACCCTGTACTTGTAAGTTGTAAGTTGTAACCGAACCTTAATCCATATTGTTGTCTTTTTTTTTTGATCAGTAAAAGCAGGCTTTGCCTGCATTATATTTTATTTATTTTCAAAGAAATTACATGACTCCACCTTTGGTCTGAAGTGGCCATGAATAAATCAACCTGGGTCAAAGAGACATTACAATGCATAGACTAATTTGAGCCCAACCCATATGCTTAATTACTGTTGCAACCCACACACCAATCATTGCTGGCAATATAAATCCTCCCAGCACCTTTTTAAATTAATAAATAAACTTCACACAGCCACCACAAGCAGCAAATTACCAACACTATCCTGTCAAACCCACACTTCCCATGGCTGTAGGAGGTCCTCACTGATAAACACTCAGATTGCAGCAACCTCAACATGCTGAAAATCTTAAAAAACAATCTGCCCATACTCAGAAGCAAAAGACACCACCCAGTTAGCTAACGCATCAGCTATCCCATTCCCACTCCGAAGCGTGTGAGATATTTTAAAGTCTTTGAAAACCTTTAATTTCTGCCTTTTAATCGAAATGTATTTATTTATCTTCCAAATCCGCAAACTGCCATTGGACAAAGCATTTATTATGATTTGAGAATCTCCTTCCAGATGAAGCTTCGGGACCAGCGATTTGCACGCTAAGTTTACAGCCAACAGGGCTGCTTGAACTTCTGCCTCGTTGTTGGTGCCATCCATAAGTTTCTGAGCTCCAATGACCAGAATGTTGATCATCCCGTAGTACACATCCAGCACCCAAAGGGCCGGGGTTTCCTTTTGCAGCACCATCAAAATTTGCTATAACCCAACCCACTTCTGGTGTGACCCACTCAACCTTATTCCCATGTGCAGGAACCAGATGTGAAAATGAACCATAAGTGTTTGGAAGTTTAAGTTTTGGCCAGCTTCTTTGTATCAAGTTGTCTGACAGGCAGAAAGGGTATTTTCTTGGATTACTTCTCGCTGCAGCCATATTAACTACTTCAACAACAGCTTGCTCTATCTTAGCCAACATGAATTCTAAACTCAACTCTGTCTTGAAAAATCCTTCTATTTCACTCTTTCCAAATTTCCCAAATTATGAGCGAAGGACTTACTTGCCATATGCTGGAGAAAGCTGATTTCTTTGGCTTAAAATGCCATCCTTGGAACATTGATAACAGTGTTGCCGGACTAGGAACCTCCCAGTTCAGTTTACCTTGAAAGTGTTTCCAACAACTATTGGTGAAATCACGATGGAGCAGCAAATGATCTAATGTTTCTTCATGCTTCTTGCACAAAATGCATTGTTTTGGGCCTTGAAAACCAATTCTCTTGAGTCTCTCCCCTGTCAATATCCTCCCTTGTAGGGCCAACCAAGCAAAGGCACCTGCCTTCGGAAGGAAAAACTTATTCCAACATAGCTGATTTGGCCATCCCTCCTTTAGCCATGCATTTTCCAGCAGCTTATATCCTATCTTAACATTATAAACTCCACTTTTGGAAGCACACCATACTACTTCATCTCTTTCACCAGTTATAACCACTTTCCATTCTTGCAAAATATTCCGCAGCAGAGCTTGCTGGTCAACGTTCAGGTTTAAGTCCTCTTACTGGTTTCCACCCCCATTCTTCTATCCCATCACCTACCTTTTTAACCAAAAAATCCTTAACCTTAACACCCTGTTTTACTTCTGTTTCCTGCTGAATTTCTACCAACCTAACATCATCCTTTAAGACTGGGAAACCTTCCCATGAGTCCTCCCAGAAATACGCCTGCTCCCCTGAACCTAATTGCCAAGTAAGATGCTTTGTAACCACCTTCCGACAAGAATGCATAAAATTCCAAATCGCTGAGCCTTTCGAGGGGTTTTGGATTGTTAGAATCCTCTCTTTTTCAGGGGAATCTAGATATTTCTTATGTAGAATGTGAGCCCACTTCTAACCTGGTTTACTATACATACTCCAAATTAGCTTGGCACCCATTGCTTCATTCATTATATTCCATTTTTTAAGGCCAGCACCTCTTACAAGTTTAGGTTGATACACTTTGTCCCAGGCCATCAACGGGATTTTTTCCTGATCTTGACTAAAACTCCAAAGGAACTTTCTCATTTTTTGCTCGATCACAGAAATAATTTTTGAAGGCAGCTTTAAACACATATGGAGTAGATCGGAATCGCTGAAATGATAGCCTTAAGCATTAATATTCTTCCAGCAGATGATAACCATCTACCTTTCCAACCTTCCATTTTACCTAAACAGCTGTCCACAAGATGGTTCCACAAATTAGATCTGCAAGCCCCTTCAAAAAGAGGTATTCCTAAGAATCTTCCGGGCAACTTGCCAATCTTAATGCCAAGAATTCTGCCAATTTCTCTTTGTTTTTCCAGCTTTGTGTTGAAAAAAATGATCTCCCATTTATGCCAATTAATATTCTGACCTAATACCATACAATACTTATCCAAGGTGGATTTTATGATTCTAGCTTCCCAAATGGACGATTCCCCTAGCAAGAGCGTGTCATCAGCAAACTGCTGATGTGTAACAGCCTCGACATCTTGTGCGACCTTCACACCTTTCCATTTCCCTTCTACTCTCATTTTGTTAATGAGCCTGCCCAAGACTTCTGCCATAATGATAAAAAGAAAAGGAGACAGGGGGTCTCCTTGCCTCAGACCTCTCTTGGCTGCGAAGAACCCTTGGGGACTGCCATTGACCAAGACCGAGAAACATGGAGTCTCAATGTAACTCTTGACCCACGAAATCCAAGAGGAACTAAAACCAAATTTTTCAAGCACTTTCAACAGAAAGGTTCTATCTACTTGATCATATGCCTTCCTAACATCAAGCTTCATAAAAAATCTGTCAGTTTTAGCCTTCCTTATTGAGTGAATAGCATCATGTGCAATAATGATACCTTTCACAATTGACCGACTAGGGACAAAGCCACTTTGCTCCTCCGAAATGAGGCAGTTGAGAACCTGCTTTAGTCTGTTTGCCATAACTTTTGAAACCACCTTATAAACTGTGTTGCATAAAGAAATTGGGCGAAAATCATCAAAGGATTTAAATTCTTTCTTCTTAGGGATTAAGGCAATTAAAGTGTTATTTGAGTCCCTCAACATATATGACTGCGCTCTAGATTCCTCCACCACTTCCCATAAGTCCTCCTTAACAATGTCCCAACAGGTTTGGAAAAAGCTAGCTGGGAAGCCATCCGGCCTTGGAGCTTTATCCCGACCTAATTGAAAGACTACTGAATGCACTTCTTCCAACGTCACTGGCTTTAAAAGCTGCTGGTTATGTTGTTCATTTAGTACTTTGGGGATAATATTAATAACCTCTTCATTTTGTGCATGCCAAGGCTCACAAGTTGCATTAAGAAGATCTTGGAAGCATGTCACTGCTGCATTATTAATAGCCCCTTGGTGTGAAATCAGCACCCCATCAGAATTTTTAATCTCTGAGATTTTGTTTCTATTACGCCTAACCCACACTAGGTTATGAAAAAACTTAGTATTATGATCCCCTTCTTTTAACCAGCAGTCCCGAGACTTCTAATGCCAAAAAATCTCTTCTTTGGCCAGCACTTCTGCATATTGTCCATTTAGGCATTGCTCTTGGTTAAAGTCAAAAGCATCCATTTCTTTGGATAACACCCTTCCATGCAATTGTTCCAGTTCCTCTTCTATTTGCAGTTTTGCTTCAAAAATGTTCTTAAATTGTTGTTTGTTCCACTCCTTCAAATTAAGTTTAATGAATTGAAGCTTTTTGAAAAGTGAGAAAGCCTTAGTGCCCTCCATGGTTGGCGCCTGCTTCCACCAGCTTGCTAGAAATAATTTTAAACCTTTGTCACGTAGCAACATATTTTCAAACTTAAATGGACTCCTTATGGGAGCACCATCCTTCATTATTGATAGAGAAATTGGGTAATGGTTTGATCCAGTAAAAGGCATCATAGATGATTCCAAAACATTAGCACGCTCTTCCCATTTGCTTGCTACAAAGAAGCGATCCAATTTTTCTGATATATTAGAGAAACCCTTCCTCCTATTTGTCCAAGTGTACAATCCATTCTTAGTATACATTTCCTGGAAACTATTCTGCAATACAAATTGCTGGAAGTCTAACTGTACTAAACTGAGGTTGCTGCATCCTCTCTTTTCTGAAGAGTCCAAAGTGGCATTGAAGTCCCCTCCAACCACCAAAAGCACATCCCCTAATAACTGAATTACCGTAGATAATTGAGACCAGATGGCCCTTTTCTGGTCAATGCCAGAAGGACCATATGCATTTATGAGAAAGACTAGATCCCTGAAAAAGCCATGCCGAATTTTAAGTGGTTGCCAATTTCTGTTTTGTGCTATATCTTCTACCTGAACTTTCCAAGGATCCCAGAGAGTTCCTAGACCTCCTGATGCACCAAAAGCCTCCACAAAACTCCCTTGCCATTCCCGCCATTTATTCATGAGAAGAGCTACATTATCCTCATCTAGTTTAGTTTCTTGTTGAAGCACTAGATCAGGTCGCGTCTGATCAAGACACCTTTTGATCAGACGCCTCTTGTTAGAGGCATTGCATCCCCTGACATTCCAAGACAAGGCCTTCATGGCGACTCGGGAAGGGCAAAGCCCTTCTCGGATCGTAATTTCCTCTGGCCTTTTGCATTGCTCGCCAGTTCTAATTTGAATCTGTTCGACTTTCGACCTCGTAGCCTTTTCTCACCATTCTCGATCTTCCCATCAATCGATACACTTTGTCTTGTTGTTCTTCTTTCTAAAATGTCCTCTTCTTCGCCATTTGCGCTAACATCCTCAGAGCATCCACTGCCTACCTCTTCATTTTCCTTGAAACTTGGGGTTTCCAAATTGAATTCTGCACACTTTTCATATCCTTGGAAGTCAATATTTGTGAGAGATTTAGTCCTTTCCAAACTATTATGATGATGGACACCCATAACTTGCTCTTCCTCATCTTGAGAAACCCCCCTAACTTGCGCTGCTTTTCTGTTTCACCAGTGGCCTGAGAAAAAAGTGTTTTTAACAACTACCTCTGTCACACTCCGATCAACCGCACCTTCCTGCAGTTGAGAGGGTTGAAAATTCTGCCCCATCAAGTCTATGATTTTATCTTCCGCATTTTTAGGTAAAGGCTCCCTTAGCAACTCTGCACCAATAATCACAACATTGCTTACATTCTCTGGTCCACACTCTTGCTAGGAATAAACTTTATGACTGCCTTCCATTCTTATGCTAGACTCTGCTTTATCTGCCTTTTGCTGTGAGGAAGGCGTGATAAGCATTTGGTGAACCCTCTGGGGGTCTTTGGCTGCCTTATCCACATTCACAACTAACGATGTCTCCCCACCAACATCTATGATAGGTTTAGAAGGGGACAAAAGTTTGTTGACAAGATCATTAGTATCTTCTTTGCCTTTTTTGTTTCATATTTTATCTTCCGCATTTTTAGGTAAAGGCTCCCTTAGCAACTCTGCACCAATAATCACAACATTGCTTATATTCTCTGGTCCACACTCTTGCTAGGAATAAACATTATGATTGCCTTCCATTCTTATGCTAGACTCTGCTTTATCTGCCTTTTGCCGTGAGGAAGGCGTGATAAGCATTTGGTGAACCCTCTGGGGGTCTTTGGCTGCCTTCTCCACATTCACAACTAACGATGTCTCCTCACCAACATCTATGATAGGTTTTAGAAGGGGACAAAAGTTTGTTGACAAGATCATTAGTATCTTCTTTGCCTTTTTTGTTTCGTATACAATCCTCAACCGTGTGACCAAAATCTCCACAAGTAGAGCAGTTTTCCATGATCAAATCGATCACTATTTGTTGACACCACAACCCTTCATTAGTTCTGATTTCAATTTCTTTTGGCAATGGAGGAAAGGGCTTCCAGTTTATGCAGATCCTCATATAGACACTTTGATCCTCCGTCGCTATAGCTTATTCAGCTTCCACAAAACTTCCCAAGCAATTTCCAATCTCTCTTAAGGTTACAGGATCCCAATACTCCATTGGGAGATTAAATAAACAGATCCAAACTAGGACCTCCACAATTGATTCCTTCAGTGGATTAAAATTTGGAACCCAGTCCTTTATGAAAAAACCCATTCCATCCATTAAAAAGGGGCCATTGTTCAAAATCCAGCGTTTAGTTCGAGCACAGTCACACTCAACAAGGAAAAAAACCGTTGGCCAGGGGTTTAATATTTAGCCCAGAGCCCCAACTCTTCTCGCACCATTGGGAGATTCGAGACAAGGAGGGATTTACCCCAGCCCATTTCAGAAAAAAACCTCTCTCGGAAAAACCTAACAGATTCAGACCATATACTATCGCCTAACTCAAAAGAAACTACCTTGTCCTAATTGATTGGAATGCTCACCTGGTTTTTCTCTTGCAAAACTCCTTTTTCTTTTGGTTTCCAAATCTTCTCTTGCAACACACCACCCTGTTGCTTCTTTCTTGGGAGGAGCTTACCATATCCCTACGCATGCGAACGGGGATGTTGAAGAGGAAGCCGAGAATGGTGAGGGCCAGGGAAACGCCGATACGGATCCTCCCACCCCTAGCCCGAAGAAAAACCGGCTTTGGCTGCAACATTTTGACCAAAACCATTATGCCGAGGAGCTTGAAACTGCCTATTCAGACGTCAAAATTCAGACCCAAAACGCCCACCTCCACGCGACATTTCAATTATTGGAAATAAAAATTAATCCATATTGTTGTCTTGGGTTATCAAGATCATGTAGTTTTGATTTTGTATTGTGTTTTTTTTGCATAAGGCCCTAACATTTATTGGCTTGAATAGTTGCTTTCAGTAACATGTATTCTTGATTGTGTAATATTGTATTGTATTTTTCTTATATAAGGATCTCGTTTTGATGGCGTATTGTGGAAATTCTTTATTTGTTTGCTTCTCATGTAATATCTTCCCATTATCATCCCTTCTTGTGTGCAATTTTTTTGTTTTCTTTTCTTGTTTATGTTTGAGTTAAGTGAAGATAAAGATTCAAAACAAATTCATTAAACTATTAGAAAAAAAGTCCTAATTAAATTCAAAATTAATATATGTTAGGAAAAATACAAGTGTAGAAAATTGCAGAGAAGAACAAAGTCGCATAACACTTAGATTTACGTGGAAAAACCTTGTAAAATTATACTAGTTAAAAAACCACAAGCAAAATATCTTTCGTATTGATTCTCAGGAATTACAAAGTTACAACAACCTCAAATGAGTTCTAGCCCCTTCTTCAAAAAGAGGGAAAGAATACATCTCAAATCTATTCTAGCCTTTAGCCTTCTTCTTACAAATGAGGGAAAGCTCCTCTATCTATATACAAATTTGAGAAACTTAATGTTATAATTAAGCTCTCAAATTTGCCACCTCTAACCCTTCCAATGCCACCACTATAGTCATATTATTGACGAAGCCTATATGTGGCTCTCAATCATCTACAAGGTTGACACATATAGAGTCCAACTTGATTCTACTATGAATCACTTAATAATTTACTAAGTCACGACAATATGACTCACTTAATAATTTACTAAGTCACGACAATATGACTCACTCAACTACATGTATGACATATGTAGGAGTAGAGTCCTAATTGAAGACAGCTTGTATGCCATATACAAAAGCAGAGTCCTAATTGACTTCACATTCCAACAATATAAATCTAGATTTTTTAAGTTCTAATATAAAAAATAGATTTACAAAATTATTTATTTAAGAGATATTCTATTTTACATTAGAATAATTTTATTTAGTATATGTGCAGACACATAAATTTTATTCTATCTACATTGTTTAAAATTTTATTTTTGTTTTCTCCTATATTTTTTAGTTTGGTTAATTATTTAAAGTTTATATTAAACTTTCAACTATAATAACAAATACAAAAATATCTCAAATTAATGAATCAAAGTATTTTTTTAATTTAAGGTAAAAGGTAAGAGTTTTTGTTAACACATTGAAGGCATTACACTCCACCATCTTGCTGCCATTGTAGAATACCTCTAGGCATTAATAAAAAATGATTCTTTTAAATTTAAACTTAAAAAAATGATAGGCCTTTCTTTTCATTTTATATATATTTGTTTTACATGCTACTTGTGTTAGAAATATGATAAATATCAATATTTTGAAATGTAAATGGTTGTCAAATTTAAGATAAAAGGTAAGAGTTTTTGTTAACAGGCTCACACATTGCACTTCACCCCTTGCTAGAATGCCTCTCTGCATTAATCACTAAATAAATTTTAAAATATTAAAATTTAAATAACTTAAATAAATTAAAAGTCAAAATCCAATCTAAAACTTGAAAACTGAATAAATTACATAGCAATAAAGTTAGAAATATTAATATATATTATAAATATTAATAAAGTTAATATATGACAATAAAAATTAATACCAATCAAATTATAAAGTTAAACATAAAGCATAATTTATAAATTAAAAAAATTATTAATATCATATTATAAAATTTAAACCTAACATTCCAAAAAATTGTAAATGAAAAACAAACAACGAAATGAAAAAACAATTTAGAAAAGGGAAAAAATATATTTGTTTCATGTGAAAACATCAAAATATTAGAACTAAATTATGAGACAGTGCAATCGGATGACTTTGAATAGATATAAAAGCATCAAAACTTGAAAAGTAAATATTAGAAGTTCTTACTCTCAAGATTGGCAATACAAATGGCAATGAGTAACTTCCAAGTTTGCTGCCCCTACAGTGAATTCGATTTTCGGCACAACGGCTGTCTTTTGTTTTTGTTTGACCTAATGCAGTCTAATAGTAAGGTTCCATCTGATTTATTACTGTAATATTTCTCGAACATTTTTTCCTCTAAATCAGTGAGGGTTTTATTCAGCCCCTGAATTTAAAAAGCAATAAAATGAATTGAAGTTGTTTTGGTCCTTAAATAATAAAGGTTTGAGAGAATCACAACCACCATAGCATTAACATAGTTCCAATCAGGGTCCAACCACCAGTATGCACCTAGAAAACTAAAGGTAAGAGGATCCAGACCATGGTAATTATAATATGCCACTGGCTGCCCCTTATATATATTTTGAAGATGGTTTAACTCATCCACTTTTAAAACTGTTCTCCCTTGTAATCTTTTCATTCTTGCTTTTATTTCCTTTTGTATCTTTTGGTGTCTTCCTTCTTTATCATAAACATTCCATTTTTTTTTCTCTTTCTCATCGACTTATTAACTGGTTTTACCTCTTATTCTATTTAATACTAATATTTATAGAAAAAACTTGGTTTATATTTGTACGCTTATTGTTTCTTTAGAGATGAGTGGGGTTGTTCATTCTGTTGATGTTATAGCAGCTTAGGGCTGCACTTTCATTGCACACGCTTCAAGGAGAAAGCATAAATTAAATGATAGCCTACCGGCTATTTAATCTATATTGCTAATAATTGATAAACATAAAGGGCCGACCCTATAATGGTTCGCATGTTTTGTTTATTCATTGGGCCGACCTATATTGTATTTAATATATTATGTATTCTTCAAAGGAGGCCGACCTAAGTTGAGGAGGTGCCTCAATTGTATTTATACAAGGTCTCTCCTTGTCATTATCTCATTCAAGTTCTTCAAGCAAATTCGCATCTAGAGCAGAAGTTTGCAACTTTATAGCAGCAGTCCGAATTCAAGGAAGATCATATTCATTTGTACATTTTGCATCTAGGAGAGGTGCGATTTCATTGTATCAATTATTGGCCATTGCTGGGCCTAAGTTGTAAGCAGATTTCTGCTCTAGTTTCTATAATATATAAGAGGACTATTTGCTGGGTTTTTCTCCCTCAAGAGGAGGGTTTTCCCAGGGTATCTTGCTGTGTTTATTATCTTATGTGTTGCAATATTTTGAGTACTTTCAGTTATTTGATCTGATTTAAGAAACACTAACACATTCAAGATGTTGGACAGAAACATCAAACACAGCTTTTCTAGAATACTTCAACAAATATGAAATATCAATAAGTCTCAAATCTGAAAAAAAAAGGAGAAGCAACGTCAAATAAACATAATCTTCATTTTTTTTTCCCTCCATGACAAATTTGGATATACAAGTGATGGCCACTGAAATTCAAATTACTTTGATCTTCATTTAAATTAGATTCTGGCATAGGGTTTCAGGCACTTAAAAGGAAAATGATGAAGTGCATTAGTTTATACAAGAATTTTGACAGAACAAAGGATGTCCTGAACAATTTCCCAAAATCAATCACATTGAAGTATGCTTTATCCATTTTATAGAGCTGTTCATTGTGAAAGGATTTATCGATATGCTTTTGACCTTTGTTATAGGTTATTAGCATTTTAATTTGCTTCTTTTAGTGCAACATAAAATGGAACAGCATCTAAGGTAAAACCTTTTATGAATTTGTGAGGGGAAGCTTCCTTTTGAGAAGAGTGAAGGAAAGATATATTTCTTTTCACTGAAATTTATAAAATCCTAGAACTAGGAAGGATTGAGTATGCAATACAACAAAATTTAAACAAAAACTTGTCTTCTTGTTTTTAGGCTGGGGCACAAGGTGATTCAACACTTCTACACTAGCGAGATCTACTATAGAAAATATTATAATAGATAATTAATGCTTACATTTTTCAGCTAAATATTTGAGAGTAAAACATGATCGGATATGGATAAAACACATATGTGTTAGAATATTTTGTCATTGATGTCAAGTTAGTTGAGCTACGTGCTTGTTAGGTTGAGCTTCCTGTCTGTGTGGTTGAGCTGGTTGCATGTGTGCCTTAGCTGGTTGCTTGTGTGCCTCAGCTACCTGCTGCTTGCTTGTCTGCTTGAGCTGCCTGGTTGTCTGGTTAAGCAACTTGCTTGTCTTCTTGGTCAGCATTTGTGCAAATTCATTTGCCATGTCAGCTGTTGATTTTTCAAAAGGTCGATTTCTTTGTTGAGTCTTTATTTTGGCAACATTATTTCTGTTGGAAGTCTTTAATATGGACAGTTTGATATGTGAGGCGGCAGGATATTTTGAGGTGGCGTTGAATTTCATGGTTGTAAGGCGGCTTATATTTGTTTTATGTGAACTTTGAATGGTGGCAAATTTATGCTTGTCAGTTAAATCCTATTTATGGAGGCGACAAATAAAGAAGGCAGAGACGTTTTATGAATTCGTGGAAGAATGGCAGTGCCGGCTACAGGCCTCTGTGGCTTTTAAATTTAATTCAGATCAATTTTATAATATGCCGAAAATATTAGAGTGTTTTATGGTGGAAATGGTTCTTGTTACTAATGTCGATGGCACCTTCATTTATTGGTGTCGAGGCTGTTTTATTGCTGTGAGACGTTTTTCTTCTTGAAATATCTATCGCCTTATGAAGCACGGGCTAAGTATGAAAATAAATGCGTTTTGATCCTTTTGAAACCGCATATCCTTTAAGAGGCTGTGTGTCTTTGTATGACGAATTCTGATTAATATTTTTGGACGGCTGCTTTCTAAGTCAGTTTCGTTAGTATATTTTGGGGCGGTTTTGAAATATTGTGTTGCGACGGCTCCTCTATATACTACGGTTACATGGCGGCTAAATAAAAATCGCATTCATTATGATGGAACTTCAAAAATCTGCCCTATAAATTTCATTGATCTTGCCTATTTTTTTGGTTCTCCATGGTGTTTTTGCTATAAAATGGTCTTTGAAAGGTCCAGGGGTAGTGTTGTGACCTTTTCACACATCACCCCATCCAAGATGGGGACCCCCTAATTTTTGCTCCATTCTGGTCTTTTGGCTTTGGTTCTCTTTGTCTCTGATCTTTTGTCCTTCCGGGGATGTCTCGTCTTTTGACCTAGATTGAAATGATTGCCAAGTCTATGAAATTAGGGTTTCTATCATTTAGGCTTGCTTGAGGTCAAATTGAGTTATCAAAGTAAAATCTAAGTGCAGCAGTACAGTCGGAAAGCTCAAGGCAGGATCCCTCTGAAATCCTACTGAAATCCGACAACTTACTATTTTTAGTAAGTACCTAATTTGAGGTCTTTTCCTCAGGATTTCGGGATTCTAACTACTTCAGCACATTCTAACAGCTTCAGAGCACCCACACATGAAATTTGAACAGATTCATACGACTGGCTATTTTTAGTAGTTCAGCCTTTGGAGGCCATTTTCAGGATTTAAACGTACGATTCTCCAATGCATGACTGGAGAATGGATCTGGGTTTTTCAAGACCTTCGTGACGATATAACATGCAAATTGAGACAAGGACTTTCAGAGCTCAGCCTTCAGAGGCTATTTTTAGGGTTGGCATGCAGTAATTTTCAGTTCATGTCTGGATATCCCATATGGGTTTTACGAGAGCTTCGTAGTGGTATGACATGCAAACGGAATGAGTCAGTATTAAGGGACTTACTATTTTTAGCCATTGTCGGAATGTTGACCAGTTTTTTGGGTTTTTCTGGGTTTTTTGAGATCCCACTGGCATTGTGACATGCAAACTCATCCGACGTCCGATGAACCACTTTTCGGACACTTACTATAAATAGCAGCTTTAGTCCAGCGGCTACCCACCACTTCATTCCAACAAGCAGAGTGACAAACAGTAGAAATCAAGACGATCAGGAGCAGTCAGGAGCGCATGCAAGTCAGATTATGGTTCCCATGCTATGTCTAAAAATAGATGGAACAAAGTACAGAGATGTCAAAACGAAGCACGCCACCGGGATCAACATCCTTCAGGCTACCTATTGGCAAAATTTGAGCACGATCTGAATACTTACTATTTTTAGTAAGTCATCTCATGACTATAAATAGCAGGTACTGCGCCAGAGACAAATGTGAACAGGTCACTTACAGCATCAGGAACATGTGAAGTGAATCTCAGAGCAAACAGAGATATAAAAATTGATCAATTTTAGGGTTTGCTAAAAATAGCAAACGGCTAAAAATAGTATGTACTGTGCCAGACGAAGATATAAGCAAGGCAGCAGTGTCAATGAAGGCATAGCCACGTATGCTCCAGCTCAGAGCAGGGTGAAACACAAGGAAACCCTAATTGCTCTGAGTTTGCTAAAAGTAGAAAGCCAAGGCATGGCTAGGGCATTGAAAATGTATAAGTGATAACTGGCATAGAGACACATCAAATGCACCTGAGGTAGGGAGAAATATTCTAAGTGTGGAATTTCCTTCACTCACCGTAAAATGCGCCTTCAAAGATAAAATGGAAGTAGCACATGCCAAATGCGCCCAAGATTTCCTTGAGTAGAGGTCAAATGCGCCCACATGAGGCAAAGGCATGATCAAATCTTCTAAGGCACGGAAATTCCTTGAGGACCCCTCAAATGCGCCTAAAGTTGGAAGTTGCATGGGCTAAATGTGCCCAAGGAAGGTGAAAGGTCACCGGATGATGGCTCTTTCCTTTGCATAGTTGAAATACGCCCAAAGTTAGAGGTTGCATAGGCTAAATGCGCCTAAGGCAAGGAAGTTTCCCTCTCACCATGTCAAATGTGCTTAAGGAAGATGAAGAGCCACTAGATATGGGCGGAATTCCTTCTAACACCTCCAAATGCGCCCAAGAATGAAGTCCACATGCTCAAATGCGCCTAAGGAAGGTGAAGAGTCACCATGGGCGTGGAATTTCCTTCACTCCCCCTCATTTGCGCCCTTAGGTTCCTCTTCCCCATAGCATATGCGCCCAAGATGGCAAGGTAAAAGATAAAACGTGAAAGGTGATGGGTAAAATGCGCTTGACTTGAGTAATTTCCCTCACACATGGTGAAATGCGCTCCAAGTTTCCCTCATGACATGCTAAATGCGCCAAGGGTAAAGGTAATACTAGGGGTGGCGTGATTTTTTAAAAGGCTAAGGGTTGAGTAATTTTCCTCCCCACCATGTGAAATGCGCCCAAGGAGTTAGGACTTGGAAATGGAAAATTGCTAAGTGTGATGAAGAAAGTCTAGGCGTGGAATTGCCTAAGGAATGGAATGGAAGCATGATGAATAAAATGCGCCCTTCAAAGGTAAGGTGGTAAAATATAAATTTAAAATAATTTCCTAAGGCATTTTCTAAGGAGAAAATGAAAATATGCCTAGAGGATGATGCTAGAATTTCAAGAGAGAAAGTTCTTCAGAGGGAAAATTCTTCAAGAAGAAATCAAGAAAATTTGCCGAGGCCAAGAAACTGGAGATTGCAAGTGTGAAAGAAGTCCGGGGTGGAGAAAAATAAACCTTAGCCATTTTATTATTTTCAAATAATAAAAATTAAAAGTACCCCTTCATCCGGATACACATGAAAACGATGGATTTTGAAAGGAATTTTCTTTTGGGTATTGAACGTTTGCAATCCAGAGATGATTCAAACTTGCTCCGCACCTCGCTCATATCATTTCGACAGGAAATTTTGCTCGATGCCTATTTTGATAAATTTCCTAAGGTAAGTTCAAGAATTTCTCTAAGGCAAATAGGGGAAATATAACTTCACGAAGTATTTTCGCCGGAAGATTGAACTGAATGATTTCGCCAAGACGAAGATGAGATTAAATGACTTAGCCAAATGAATTCGAAATTGCCCAACAGAGTGAGTGATTTAATATTTTAAAAGATCAAATGTGATGAAGTAGGCCTATGCAGAAATGATGAAATTCATACTTCTAGAAGCTTGAGATTCTGATGCTTCGAATGACAAGTGTTACGACTGGAAAAGAGAGGGAAAGTGGAATTCAAAAAAATGCTAAGTATAGCCTCTGCTGGAATTTGACCTGGCTATAATATTCTGAGTCCTCTTCATTCTCCTCACAAGTTGCTAAATGCAGAGCATTTGCTGAAGCTGAAGTACGAATTTGCAGAGAAATAAAATATTCTCAAGCTATTGGAGGAGTTCGAATTTGTGAAGTGTGAAGCTGTTGAAGTACGTTTTTGCTGAGAAGTCTCGAGTTGCTGAGAGGTGCGAACTTCTTAGTTTCCAGCGGCTGAAAGTGAAAGGCACGTTTTGACTTGCTGAAGCTGCATTGCCAAGAGTTCGAATTTGTGAAAGGAGACCCCAAGTTGCTGAGAAATCTGAAGTTAAAAAGTCTTGAGGTTGTCGAGGAAGTACGATTTGATGTGCCAAGGCCGCATTTGTTGAAAAATGCATTTAGGAGAAGCAAGCAAGTTGCTGAAAGTACATTTTAGAAGAGAAGTACGAATTTGAAAAAAAGTTTCGTAACTGTTGCAAGTACAGAAATTTCACAGTTGAAGTGAGAACATTGAAAGAACAAGACAGTTGAGGTTTGCAGCTGGAAATGGCAAAAGTGTTGCAGCCTTTTTATTTGAAAATCTGTTGACACCCTCAACGGTGATTATTTTATTATTTTAAAATCTTGTTTTCTAACTATCTTGCCTTTTTGCAGATTGGCTGAATCAAGCAGAAGAGCTGCAGGCAGAAACAATCACATCGAATCCAGGCAAGCAGTGATCAAGAAATTAAGCAAATCCTTCCTGCCAGAGTCAAAATTCTCATCAAAGTTGGGCAAGCTGGCTGACACAAATTTAGGCTCGCTCAACCTGGAGGCATTCAAAAGGAGGATAATGGGGACTGGAGGCCATCACCCATCCGTAACGTCACACAATATTGTTAGGAGCGGATTGTATGCAACTGCTAGTTTTCTGCCAGCTATCCGATGTCCAAAACTCATCATGGAATGCGCCCACCATTACAACACAGAGCAAAGAACGATCACTTCGCCAGATGGCAAGATTTTGGCCAACCTGACACTTGAAGTGATCGAGGAGACATTCGGGATTCCGGTGCATGAGAAGATGATCTATAAGACGAAAGAGAGGGCTGAAAGAATGTATTCATCCACAAAGGACCGATGTGCTGATTTGATAAACACCAGGTGGATGATCAAGCCCAAACCAACTCGTACAAAACTACCCAAACAGATAATCTCGGAGGACTTGAGATAGGAGTTTGGTGATCTGATTATGATGCTGAGCAGAGTTGGAGGATGCCCCCAAGCGTTCATCTTTGAACCTTGGATGTTCTACTATATCAACTTGGTACTAGAGGGCAAGGATCACATGGATTGGGCATTGTTGATCAGTGATAGCATTCACAAGCAGCTTTGTGGCATAAGAAGGACAAAAGCATTTTATATGGGCTCTTATATTGTCTATATGCTGGCTCGCATGACAAAGTATAGGGGGATCTCTTACAAGGAACCAATTGGATGTGGTTCCCATCAATTTAAAATACATGAGGCTTGTCCACAGTTGCATTTGACAAGCACAACTAACTACAAAAGGGTCAATGATGCCTTCACAATGCATATCACGAGGACCTTGCAGCAAAGAACCCACCACAGAATATCCAGGGAAGCACAAGAGATGATTGAGAAATTTGGATGTTGGTTTATCCAATTTCCAAAGTTCACCTACATAAGGCTGCAAGGATTCTCTTCCTATCCTTATAGATTGCCCCGGTATCCCACCAACAGAATTGTGATGCTGGAAGTATCTAGGCAACTTATTGCCTACGATAAGATCCAAAAGAAGAAGAAGAAAGGTGGACTCGGATTCCCAATTACCATGGGGAATTCAGATGAAATCTGCCCATCGCTGCAAGCAGCTAGGGAGGTAGAAAATGAGCTTCAATTCTTCCATCTTTCCTACCATACCAGCAGGCATCATTACGATCCCCACAGGAACATCAGATGGATACTGTCAGAAGAGTTCAACCACAAAGCACAGATCGAAGACTTTTGGGCCAGTGCAGTGGATGAGATCGATGTTAGGAAAAGAATGTTCTCTCGGATACCGTTGGTGATGGTCAGAGAGTGTGAGATTGTCCTAGTACCGGATCAGATTGAAGAAGACATAAACGTAGTATAGGCTGACTACGAAATAGTGAGAGATACGCCTCTACCACTCCCAGATTGGTCGGAGCCAGAGATCACCGACTTGGATACTCTCTGTATCCCAGTCTTAACATTTACACGGAGTTGGGTAGAGAGGCATGTCAGCCGACTTAGGACGATCAATTCCCCTTACCTATAATTTGATGGGAGATCACAGATCACCAGCAGTTAGACAGAAAAGGCAGGTGGATCAAACTCCAGAGCCAAGAGGAAAAGCGCCAGTTCGACCTGAGCCTTTGGTAGTTGAGGAGTCCTTGCATACACCATCTCGGACACACTTTCCAAGCTTACAAGAGGTGTCATTGTTTGTTGATCAGAGGGAGAGATTGGATGTAGAGTAGATAGTGCAAGTGGCAAGTCAGCCACCTCGTAGGGAATCAGTGGGAAAATTAGCAAGAGACAGATGAGGGGACGACCACGGATACTCAGTTTCAACAGGAGATTGAGGCAGCTCTCAAGGATGATGCTACCTTCGATCAGGATGCCCAGAGCTCAGGAGACACTGAGCCTATTGATAATGATGAGCCTCGTCAAAGCGAAGGCAAAAATGAAGTTCACGAGGTAGAGGCCAAGGTGGAGCAGCCTTTTATTATATCAGACATGCGACAGGAGGTGCCAGAATGGCTGAGGGATAGGATGAGGCGTGATCTTGTAGATGAGACTGATCTCGCAGCTGAGATGGAGGAATTGTTACAGAGGATCAGCACACCTCCAACAAAGAAAAAGGCTAGGAAGTTCTCCAAAATATCCACGGATGAGGATGGATCTTGAACTTTACATGTGGCGGTGCCTCGGGTAGAGTGTGATCAGGATAAGGCCGTTCTCGAAAATTATGTAGTGACAACTATGGAACTTGGTTGCCCTATTGGAGCACAAGTAGTAGAGGAGTGCGATAATTCCTATCGAGCACTCAAGGATAGATTGTCCTATGTTGAGGGAAAATACAAGAAATTGAAGGTAGAGCACAAGACACTGATTGGCTACGTACAACACTTGTCCCGTCCTTGTGGGCAAGAGAATCCAACAATTGAGCTTCCAGCTGAATTTTCTAGGGAGTCAATCAGTGGGTTAGAAGATTTGAAGAGAATGGCACAACAGGCAGACAAATGGGTTGCCGGCGTCCGTGTCGAAACGAGAAAGTTTATGGAGGATCTTGCACATGCCTATGGGCAAGCCTCTGATATTATGGCGAGGATGGATGCAGTTAACCATGCTTGGGGTGAGGCGCATATCTATCAGAAGAGAGTTGTTCTCCGTTTGGGGGCTTTGATGAGCATACCTCAACAAACTTTGGTTGAGGGAGGAGTAATTCAGCAGGGGGATAGATACGACTTCGCCGGATGGTACTCTTCAGTAGTCACAGGCCGGGGATTCTACGATGCATCACAGATAGATTCTGTTAGGGTCAGAAAGGCCATGACGAACATCTTAGATGGAATTCTCAACACATTGGAGGCAATCTTCGCCAGGAGGTTGACTTCTGAAGAGGTAACTGCAGATGGATTGAAGTACAGATTAATGCCATTCTTTTCTGAGGTGAAGACCTTCACCCAGGATGATTTTGAGAACACTGCTACGTTCTCCAGTATCATACAGAACACCCAGGACGCCCTTGTTGCATGGAAGAAATCTTGTGCCCGGCATGGGTAGACAGTCACAGTTTTGGAATTCCAGTTGGATCACATTCCTCCCATTTCGGATCTGGAAGTTGAGGCAGTATTGGCCAGGTTCATCAGATTTGCAGCCAGCGAGAAAGAGAAAGGAAACGCCCTTCTGGACGATGACCTTCTGGAGGGAGACGGCGTGCATTGATGGCGGATTGTGGTTCATTGATGAGGAATGGAGGGCGCATTCATTGCCCCACTCCTCTCAGTGGCGGTTTTTAGGGCTAAAACCCTAATCAGGGCTTAGGTGGCTCAATTTGAGCCTTCCATTGTATTTCGATCTAAGCCGTCCACTGGACTGAGCTAGATATAAAAGGGGTATCCCCCCTCATTTGCAAAATAGTTAGAAGATATCAGAGTTAGATAGAAATCAGAGATAGAGTTGAGCTAGATAGAAGTTAAAGTAGAGCTAGGAGTTAGCTTAGTTGGAAAGGAAAGAAAGACTTTCCCTTTGAAAGTTTTTGTAAAAGATTGTTGTGTAAGAGTCATAATATAAGGATTTCATTGATTGGTGATTTCATTTTACATTGTGGGCAGTTGACGAGATTTTTTCATCTTTCCAATTCGAATAGAATAGAGTAAAGTAGATTTAGTTTTCATGCAAGTAGTGTTAATTGTGGAATGTGATGTTGGTTTGAGCATATCTTCCCATATCCATACTACTGACAGGCTTGTTGATGGTAAGTCCGCCCCTGCGTGGTCAACTGGAATCTCAGCACCTAACTTCGGTTGTGATTTGTGTGCCCACTTGCTTCGTTGTGAAGGGGTGCGCATGGTGAATCTCAATTTGAACATCCTATCTATCCTTTGAAGATTGCACCAGCTTTGTTAGAGTTGTCCGAAGGGGAGATGAAACAAAGTGTGGTTTGAAGATTGTTAAAGCTAGTCCTTGCATTCCACCCTTAGAGATAGATTGTAGAATTCCTATCCCTACCTCCTTTAAATTCAGTATTTCCCGGTCCGTTCAAATACCAGAGCATCACAACCAAATCCTTTCATCTGCTTGAGTAAAGAAATCGAACAATTACGTAAGTCCCCTTGGAATACCCAGCATATTCACATCAACCAACTGAGTCTATTCGCAATAAAAGGAACCTTGGAGTCGAACGCATGAACTTTCACGCAATCTTAGCATGCGGAACACTTTGATCAAGAGAGAATAGAGTGACCGTTGGACATTTTATTTTGTGCTGGCGTTGTCATAAAACACACGTCAACAGGTAGGGTTTTACCACTGTTTCCAAATATTTATGTAAAACCCCATTTTTATATCTAACACCTTAGCCTTGTTTTATTTGGTCGTTACTTTTTGAGGGGACTTTAAAACAACTTAACTCCCATCGTCCCTTCTAGGCTAAGTTCCCTTCTGATCTTTGTTATATTTTCTTGGGGTCGGTTTTATTTTTTCCTAAGTCTGCGGTGACCCCGTGCCCCTTTTAAAAAAAACTTCATGTCATGGTTTGTCGTCGACCTAGTCATGTCCCCTTTTAATTTAATAAGTGTTTTATATTTTGCAGAAGGGAAATTAACTTGACCGTTGATGAGGCGCCGTTTGATCTCAGCCGTTCCCCACCATCACTTGATGACCCCACCACAGGGTAGTGACTGATCGTGATATCACGGGCGGGCGCCACTTGTCACATCTGTTGAAGCCGAAGGAACATTGGGAATTTTTTGATATATTAAGTCGGCTTTTAATACATTAATTGGCGGGTTACTAAAGTGGGTGTAAAATGCACATGTTTCAAATGGGTGGAGATGTTTTAATCTTAGCAGAAAAGGTGCTCGACGTTTAAGGTCATGGTTGGCAGTCGTCTGAACGAGCAGGATTGTTGATGATCGAGATCTACGGTTGCCTGCTATCATGCGATCAAAGGTTGCAGGCTGGTTAGTGATTGCGATATCAAGGGGAAGATGACACGTGGATTTCCTTGATGACGTAGGAGGTGGTGGGCCATTTGCTATGGTGGAAGTCAATGTCAGACTGACTAAGCACGACTGTTAGATGATCCAGCTAGGATGAAGATCAACGGGTAATATTCAAACTTGCATCAAATGTGATTGGAGCCGTTGGTGAAGCGCACGAGCGAGCTTTAATGGCGGACGAGACGTATTCTTACCTGATTTGATCGAATAAATGAATTGCTTCCCTGTTTTATTGTCACAAAAGCATTTAGGGAATTTCACAGAGCAATTTTAAAAGCCGAGGAAGAATTCACGAGCTGTTGCAGTGAGGAATTAGGGTTTCTGCAAGATAAAAACTGTAAGTTGAATTCTGCGTTTCGTTATGAAATTTTAGCTTGAATTTAGGAGAATTTGTTGTGTGATTGTTGGGAAATTGTTGAAAGTTGTATTAGGGTTGTAATTGAGTTGAAATTTGTTTGAAATTGCGAATTATTTGTTTGTAATTTCACACTTTTTGAAAGTCCTAGTTTGTTTAAGGTCGGTTATTTAGGTAAACCCTAGTTTTTTCAAGATGGCACCATCAAAGCACCATTCCAGCCAAATTTATTATTTGAAAAGGAACCTGTATGATGATTTCTTAGATCAATTGCCATTGTTGACAAATGATAGAAGAAAGGGGCAGGTCTTATTGTGAGGAAAAACCCTTGGGGAGGGGTTAGTGTATAATTGCTTTAACGTAGCTGATGCTAGGGTCCCGATGAAGGGTTTGGAGTTGTTCAACTTCAGACTATGGTTTGGACAAAAAAATTTACCCCACCCATTCTCAAATGGTTGGATGTATGACATGGGAAAACTGGTCGTTCCCAATGTGTTTCTTGATGTGGATTTACTCAGGGCAGTGGCCGCAAGGTATGATCCTATCACGCGGGTGGTCGGGGACAATGATGGAAGGGTTCTGTTGAGTATTAACATAGAGGAAATTCAATAGGTTTTTGATGTGTCTGAACCCAGTGAATTTTTAGTCCCTATTGAGCTTGAAAAGATGAAGCAGGAATATCAGACAATTAAGCCTCTTTTTAGAGTGAAGATGCTCCCACCTCATTTGGCTAGGGCAGGAGGTTCAAGAGTTAATATCAGCCCTAGTGATCAGGAGCCTTTTAGACTGGACATTTTTGCTAAACACTTCTTGGCTACTTTCTATTCACTATGCCAGAAATTGGGATTTAGCCCTAACACTATGATGCCAATAGCATTCATGTTCATGGGGGTGCAAATACAACATCCAAATTTCTCTGTAATTTATGATTTTGCTTCTTTCCTAGCTCAAAAAATACATGAGGGGTTAGTGAAGCTACAACAGAATAATACAAGCACACCTTTTTATTGGTATTCTATGCTTATGCATATGTTTTTGTTCAAGAATGCTGATTTCTTCTCTGAGAAAATGAAATTGAATAGATTTGTTAATGAAGAAAGGTTGCCAGTACAAGTTTGGACTGTTGACTTTCATATAACAGAGAAAGTGCCAACTATGTGCAGTTTGACAACTGTTTTGCATCAAGACTTAGAGCAAGATTGATGGTAAATTTACGCAGGGTCCCTGTGGAATTGCATGATTTTCTTAGGCCCAGGGAGAGGAGGCCTGATTTGAGGATTTGCCACAATTGGGGTGATATCATCCTGTTGGCGTTTCAATTAGCACTTCTGGAGTGCTTATTGGAAACAGACAGCTATTGCAAGTGTGTTAGTACATGCTCTTCGGATTATAGAGAGGAAGATCTCTCTTTGCTGATTTTCTACTGTAAAAAAGGGGTGTACTAAGATTCCTATCTTTTTTACTCAGCGGCAGGACACAAGGGTGCATAAACCAATGCGCCGTAGCTAAGCCTTTTCTCTGGTTTCCGCAGATCTTAACTACGACTAACTAAGCTTCTAAACTATCCTACCTCCCCAAGATAAACAGAGCATGAGGGCGTAGGAGCGAAATGGATGGGTTGGATTACTTGAATCCTCCGTCTCAATGGAATATGGCCGAGGCTCTGAACCTTCGGATATATACCAAGATAGGGCTCGATACAAGTAAACACTCGTTACGGTAAACTAGATCTAAGACTTGCCAAGGAGGAGGAACCCCTATCCGAGGTGTAGGCTTGAAAACAGCTCACTGGAAACAACAAGGAACGATGGCCTGTCTAGCAGGATTCCCGAGGAGGTGATGACACCTGTCCAAAGTGTAGGCTGCAAGACAAAACATTAAACAACATCAAATGATAATGATCGATGACAAAATATCCAAGGAGGTGACGACACCTGTCCAAGGAGGAGATTGAAACAATACACTATTTGAAAACAAGACCATGAATAGACTCAAGTATTTAGATCAAGCAAGCATGCGCCATCTGATTTATTTCTTCAAGCTTTCTCCAAAGAATTACAAAAGTCAGGACAGCAAAAGCATGAAATCATGCACAATTGCGATCAACCAACGAAACTCTCATCCAAGAGTGAACAGATATAAACAAGCTAACTCTGGCAACAATGGCGCAACAACTTGGTTAGCAAATAAAGGTTAAAAAACAAATAAAGAACCTAAGGCTCTTATTTATAGAAACTCAAAGGAGTAGGCAACCCTAAAATCTCCTCGAGTTATCAAACAGTTCTTGCCAATCAACAAGATTTATTTCTATGTCTAAAAGTAGGTGAGCAAATAGTTAATTGGAAATCTACTTCAGTTAACTGAAACTAAACAAAAGTCAAACTGGAAGTCTACTTCAGTTGACTGACACCTAACTAAAAGTGAACTTATAATTACATGTGTCTCCAAATAGACATCCACCTTTTGAGGAGATTTGAGATCCACAAATTGTGGGAGTCAAATAGACATCCTAGATTAGTGGGATCTGACATGCATGATCTGTGGGGATCTAGAGTCAACTTGGAAAGGGGCATCAAGTTGACTTCAGTCATAATTAATGCTATTTGGAGGGTAGGACGTCCTTCCTTGGTGCTTTACACCTCTTCACCATTGGTCAACAAAATCTCTATCTAGTCATTGACTTCTTCGGCCCCTGGGCAATTAATGCTTTTCAAGGTGACTATGTGGCGTCTAAGCATTTCTTCGCCCGTCGTAAGCTGCTGCTAATAGATTATGTATTGGGCAGTTGCTTCATCTAACTGGATAGATATGGCTGCAATTTTGGCTAACTTGCAACCATTGGGATTTTCAAGGAATGAAGATCGGATGACATCTTGGAACCGTGTTTGTACTGTTTCAAGCTCAACATATTCTCCTCCTTCTCGCTCATATTCTAACCCAGGGAAGGATATTACCAACGTTCTTGCGAAGTTGATAATATTGGTGACAAAGCGTCTATAATCAATTAGCTCCACTGAATTGGCATCGTAGGTTGTTACCTTGTATGCCACTTGTTCTTTCCACTCAAAGAGATGGTGTTTGTTCTCAGTGGTTGTAACTGATTCATATGCCTATTGTAGATCAGCAAATGTTGCCTCCTCTCTCGGCCTCTCTTGAGCTGCCTTTACATCTGAGTGCTGGATTTCTGATCTAAGTCCATGTGCCCTGTCTCTCAGCTGATATGCTTTTGCCAACACACACCGTCCTTTGACGACAAACTCATCCACTTGACGTCTCAAGTGTTTGCCGTATGTAATCAACTGATGATGGTTTCTTTCAGCTGGGAGATCCAATAGTCCTTTAGGCAAGGCCGAGGAGTTTGGAGTGTCATGTATCAAACTAGAAATGTACAATTTTATCTGATGGATTTCAGCCTTCAAGGCTGCTTTGTCTTGTCCATCCTTTGCCATCCTTTCTTTGACACTCGTTGAGGCGATTCCAAGAAGGTCTGCCTCCACCTGTCGAGTGGTCTTTCCAAGGTTCACCTTTGAAAGCGTGAAATCCTCAACCCTCACATTATGTATATCTTTGTCTTCAGGCGGGGTAGCAGTTTCTATGATAACCTCGTTTTCTGCATTCTTCTCTACATGTGTTTGCTTCTTCAACTTCTTTGTTGGCATGTCTTGTGGGACATGGTGGAATTCAGAGAAGTCAAGCTGATAAGAAGGTCTCTCCCTCTTCCTCCCAAGCGAGCTTTCTAGCCAGATAGAATCTCGGCTAGCATCGCTGGGAGGAGGAACATAGGCCCCTTGAATGTTGGAAGAACGAGATTGTGCAGTGGTAATGCCTCGTGGTGGCGAGTCTAAATCAATAGGACTTTGCGACCTCTGTGATGGTGGTGAAGCCGGTGGCTTTGTTTCTATCACATACACCGCTTCTACTGCAACTTCTTCTACAATGGATTCCATCTCTGCAGCGATTATTTCAATCACTGGCTCCAATGGTCTCAACTGTTTCAGGTAAATTGGTGGCTGTCTCCACCTGTACCTCTTGCCGGCTTGTGCTAGCAATCCCTCTTCTTCCCCATGTGCTTCCTGACATCCGCATTCCTTCTGGAAGAATGCTCATCTTCTTTTGTCTGGGTTTCCTCCTAGACGTGGAAGGTAGTGTGAACTGAACCACTGGCGGCTTTGATCGGGGAAGTACTACCTTCCTTGTCTTTTTTTTTAGTCAAGGTAGAGTTGACTGTGTCGAATTACTCCACCCGTTCTTTCCTCAATAGACGTACTCTCTTTCACGTACCAGTCTACTTTGCCGAGTGGTTGTGAATCCACTAGACCCGTGAAGAAGGAAGAAATAATGACTTCTTCTTCGTCCTCAGATAAGCCCTCGATGTCCTCTGACATGAATTCTGCAATTTGCGAGAGCTTGAATCTGCTGTGGTTCCTTCTTCTCACCTTGTACTCATCCTCGTAGTTGACCCAAAAATCCTCCATGAAAGGTTCATGTGATGATTTTTGCTCAAGGTGAGTTGCGAAGATGCCTCTGGGTCATAGGATGGCCTCCTGTCAATGAGGTACTTGAGATTAAATCTCACTATTTCCTGGCTTATCAACCTTGCATTGGCTACAGTCCTGCATCTGTAGAATCCCATCTGAAAAGGAAAGTTTGCAGTAGTCTTTTTCTTTATGCGAAGGTAAAAGTGAACCTCGGCCAACTGCCTCAGGAATTCCATGAAAACTATCCTATCTGAGGGGTAGCGTGGCATCATGGCGGGGTGGCCATTGTAGCCATACACGCGTATGTAGGTGAAAGTGGGGAATTGGATGAACCAATCCGCCCAGTCCACCATTGTTGCTTTGGCTGCTGGTGAAATACGCATGTGCATCTCATGGTCTAGCTCGTGCACGGTGTGCATAGTAAAAAGGTCATTTATCTTTTTGAAGTGTCTTTTCGCTAGAGTGAACTCTAGGCAAGGAAAGTATTCTTGTAACTTTTGCACACCCAGGGTTCCCACAGTGTTTAGTGTTCTGAAATCGCCTTGGAAGGCTATCAGGTAGACCAGGTAGGAACACATGTGGAAACGGTGCTCTTCTAGAAATCCGGTGAATTGTTGGTGGAGTGTGTCATTGATCAGAGAGGCCCAGTCGTAATGTTCTTTCCTGCTGATTATTTTGCCAATAATGTAGAACATCCACGGCTGGAAGGATTTCCCCTCCTCTTGCCCAATGACTCTGCTGAGTAGGGTGATTAGCACTCCGTACTCATCTTTGAATTCTCCTCTACCAACCAATCTGGGCAAGTTGGTTCTCTTTGTTTTCAGCCAATTTTCAGCCAATTTTCAGCCATTATAAGCAAACACTCATCCTTCGAAGCCTCAAACGCCTTTTCGCATTCTGTCACTAATATGACCTTCTTGGTAGGGCATGGTGGAATTGCAAAACAAGTCTCTATGTCCACTAGCTTCAAGCTGCAAATCACCCTCCCGTCCACTGACAGGATCTCTTGTAGTCGAGTTGTAATGCTTTGTGCAAGCAGTTACAAGCTCAATGCTCTGTAAGGTGATCGGAATAGATGCAACTTGGAATAAACCGGATTCTTCAATGTTTTGCAACGTAATTTGGTTCATGCCCTCCAAGTCTTCAGAACTGACCTCTGGATTTTTCTGCCATAAGTCTGTGTCAGTCGTTTTCAAGTAATCATGGTATAAGACCGTTTTGGTCTTGTATTGTACTTGAGAGTATTGCATTCTGAAAACCTTGAATATTGACTGGGCACTTGACCCTGTTCTGACAACTTTTCTGGAACTGCTAAAAATAGCCTTGCCAGGGGTAGTTTTTACGAAAAATTCTGAGACATGGGTTTTGTTGAGAATGATTTTCTAAACAGACCCAGATCGTTAGAAATTCAGAAAAAACGAGTTTTTCTTTGACATGTAAGAGCCCTTTGGTGGCAGAGGCAGTAGGGGCACCAAAAAGTGTTTTTTCTCGGAAAAATCTAACACATGGGTTTTGTTCGTGCTTCAGAGCTAAACAAACCCAATTTGTCTGTTTTACAATATTACGACTTTTTTCGAAAACCCTAAAAAATAGGGGGCAATAGGGCTACTTTTTCTGAAAAAATCCAACATGTGGGTTTTGTTGAAAAAGCTGTGCTAATCATACCTAGTTGACCAGATCTGTGATTATCTGTCGTTTCCTGTGACATGCAAAGAAATATAGACAAAAATAGAGGAAGTAGACAGAAGATGGATTGGAAGTTATAAACTGCCACTTTGCAATAATCTGTCTCTGGAAGCACTTTGCAATAATCTGTCTCTGGAAGCAATCTTTGGGGAAGAATACTTTGACTGCCACTGATCTTCAAAAATATTGAAGATCCGTCCAAAACCTCTATCAGATCTTGAGAATGTGTTCTTGGGAGCTATTTGATGTTTTATCCTTCAACCTGCAAAAAGAATAATGAGGAAAGGGATGCCTAGCATGAATATAAGGTAATTAGGGTTAAGATCCACAAAGTATGGAAGATAACTCATGATTCAGGCCTGATTTGGAGTTCCAAAAGATGATTTCCACTGATTGTGGAGTGTTTGGTCTCTTTTTGGCTCCAAATTTGTTAACTCAAGTCAACACTTTTGCTTTGACTTCTTTTAGGTGTCCATCCTTGAAGTTGATTATTTTCGTCCATTTTGCAAGTTGAAGTGCTCTCGTTTGATCTTTGATTCAGGTTACTCAGTTGATCTCTGACAATGGTTGGCAGTTCTGTTGTTGAGGTGGGATCAACACGATGAGATATGCCTGGGAGGGATTAACTCAGAAAATCAAGTTTAGGCCTCCAGAAAGAAGGACGCCTTTCCTTGAGAGGGGCGCTTTTGACAATGCCTTAGTCAATTTTCATTGACTGTTCTTCATTTTGGTCTTTTCAGACCCTCTTTGCTTTGATCTGACGTTTCCGATGTTAGATGAATCAGATGACTCTACTTGACGATGCATCGGGTAGCCAGCTCGGTCTTTCTCAGGATGACTGACTTCTCAGTTGAAGCTGGTAGGTTTAGGTCCTTCAAACTAAAGGGCGCCCTTGGCTAGCAGGGGTGCTTTTAGCTTTTGATTGAATTTCTTCATGTTGTGAACTGCCTGACTTTGACCTCCTTCATCAGATGTTTGACTTGTCAAAAGTTATTGCTGATAGTCCTATTGACGAGATAGGTCATAGCTGAGAAAGTCATCCTGGGAGGCAGTGAAGATTCTGGTTGAATCTGGATGCCTTTAAGAAAGGGCGCCTTTCTTCAAGAGGGGCACTTTTAGCCATGCCTTAGCCATTTTCTGGCTTATCTTTCCAGTTCTTCAATTTTGGATCTTTCTGCTTGATCTCAACTTGTGATTGTTTGGTGTGTCTTATGGACTTGCTGTCAGATTGATCACGTAGCTGGGAGGAAGCTGGAAAGATATCATGTATAGAGCTGCTACTTATGGATTCATCTGGTGCCTGCAACTGAGGGGCGCCCCTGGCTAGCAGGGGCGCTTTTACCTTGAAGCTCTTTGTTTTGGCATCTTTGTCGTTGATGGATCCTCCATACTTTGCTGACGGTTGGTCAATGATCCCTGAATCAGATGATTTTGCTGATTGTTTCATTGTCGAGCTAGCATGAAAGTGAAAAGGATGACTGAGTTGAAGATGTCAAATGATTATATTTGCCCTTTGAGATCCAAGGGCGTCTTTCTTCAAGAGGGGCGCCTTTTTCACCTTTAGGCTGTGTTTTGCCTTGGTAGACAAAACGTGCACCTTCCAGACTTAGCCAAATTATGGCCTTTTCCATTTTGAGAATCTCCTTCGTTGAAACATCTTTTTGACCTTTTCCGCCATGGCTTCTTTGTTGAAGCTTTTGAGGTTTAGCTTTCAGCACCTGGTACTGGCCAATCTGCCATTAATGGTTGCGGAGCTCCTAACTTTGTTCCTGAAAAATAGAAATAGACCCACCAGAGTAAAACATGTATTTTGATAATTCTGACTTGATCAGTGTGATCGTGAAGGCAATTAATCCTATCATAATTAATTTCAATCATTTATGGGAAGGTCCTATTTTTAAGGGTTTCCTTAAAAATAGGGGCGTAAAACCCTAATTTTCATTTTTTCAGAATTTTAACCATAGGTTCCTTGATAGAAACCCACAAAGATTTCATATTTGGTTTGACCTAAAACATACTTTCGATGGCATTTTTATGTTGTTTAGCTCAATTTAAGCAGAATGCCAAAAATTTCATTTTGGGTATAACATAGGCTCCGTCTGGTGACCATGTCGGATACCTACGGCATAGGAGAACCGAGAATCTCAAGTTTCGTAGACCAGTACTTTATCAGTTGGGTAACGGAGTCCGGACTCATTTCCTATTTCACATAAGAACTTGAAGTTCACCTTCATTATTGGGGGCTCACCTATTTATTCACCTAAAACAAGACTTCCTAAGAAATCACCTAAAACACGACAATACTTTACGGAATGGGGAAAAACATAACAACATAACGATAAAGCGAAAAATTATCTACAATATACTCACCCCATCCTCGAAGGGATGAAATGTTTCAAGTACTGCCCGCTGTAGGGCAGTGGAAAGAGCCTTTCGTCTGAATGTGAGAGAATGTAAGAATTCTCTCCTGCAACATCATGTATCAGGAACGGGCCCAACCAAAGGGAGTCGAATTTTTCGTGCATTCCTTTTGGTTCGTGTCTCTTGTCCCACAGTAGGACTCTATCTCCAACCTCGAAGTCTCGTTGCCGAGCCTTCTTGTCGAAGATCTTCTTCACTCTTTCTTGGTGCTGAGTGATTTTATCAACAACTTCCACCCTCTCTTCTTGCAATTGTGTCAGACACAAGATGTGCTTTTGGATCGGATCCTTGAACTCTTCATCTTCTATTGCAGATGCCAGCTGCAAAGCTGACAGCTCCAAAGTGATGGGTAGCATCGCTTTAGTGCCGTATATGATAACAAAGGGGGAAGTGCTGATAGCTCTCTTGGGCGTGATCCTATCAGCCCAAGGAGCGTCGTATAACTTAATGTGCCAAGACCGTTGATTGGTTTCAACCATCTTGCGCACGATCGTGACTATGTTCTTATTGGATGACTTGGCCTGTCCGTTGCCTTATGGATAGTAATCTAAAGAATGGGACAGTGTGATGCCGTAGTCGAAACATAATTCTACTAACTCCTCTGATGAGAAGCTTGTAGCATTGTCGGTCACAATCTTCCTTGGTACTCCAAAGCGTGTGATGATGTTTTCTTTGAGGAATGTGCACACAACTTCGGAAGTAGCATTCTTCGTAGGAACTGCTTCAACCCATTTGGTAAAATAATCCGTTGTCATAAGGACATAGACATGTCCCTTACTGGAATGTGGGTTTATTGGTCCTAGGAAGTCGATACCCCATTGCTGGAATGGAGCATCTATTATTACTGGCCTCAGTGGAATGGCTGCTAGCTTGAGTTTGCCAACAAAATGTTGGCACTGTTGACATTGTTGCACCCATTCATATGCGTTGCGGAACAGAGTTGGCCAAAAGAACTGTGCCCGCAGAATTTTGAATGCTGTGACCCTTGATGAAAAGTGGCCACCGCATGCTTCCAACAACCGCCGTTGTTGGTCTCTACTGACGCAAAGCAAGAATGTTCCATCAAGTCCACGCTTGTATAGAACGTTGCCTCACAGCACATAGTTTTGTGCTTTCAACCTTAGGGTTCTTTTCTGCTGTTTGTCCAAGTGGTTTGGACATTCTCCATAGGTTGCGTAGTACCATAGTTCTGAGTACCACTCCTTCGCAGAATCAATCAGTAAGACCATTGGAAGGTCTTCTTTAGTTTCTGTTCCTATCAAGCTATCAGCCGCCTGATGCTTTAGATCACCATCTTCCGCCATGAGTTGACATAGACCTCTCCCGCGGACGAGTTTGGTCGGCTTGATATCTAAGTCATATTCCTGGACCTTGGCGATCTAGTTGCCTCTTTTAGTCCCCATCTCCTGCTGAGTTAGGATACTTTTGACTGCAGGATTAGTGACATAGACTATTGTGTGAGCATTTAAGATGTAGAATCTAAATTTTTTCACAGCTCTCACGACAGCATAGGCGTTCTTTTCAATCTGGGAGTAGCGAGATTCACTGTCTTTGAAACTACTGCTCATGAAAGCAATGGCAATTCCGACTCCTCATTCAGCTTCTGGGTTAGTATGGCAGAAAGAGTGTACTCCGACGCGTAATAGTAAAGAATGAATTCCTTACTAAAATCAGGTCGAACCAGCACTGGTGCCTTATTGATGGCTTCTTTAATCTTGACGAATGCCTCTTTTCCTTTGTCGGTCCACTTGAAGGCGGCCGTCTTCTTCATCATTGCTGATATATCCTTGGTCAGCTCTGAGAAGTCAGGTACAAATCTTCGTATGAAGTTTATCTTTCCGAAGAGAGAGTGCACCTGAGTAGTATTGGTTGGGAGAGATAGGTTTTTGATAGAATCCACTCGATCTGGATCGATTCGAGTTCCCTCTTTGGAGACGATATGGCCTAGTAGTTTGCCTTCCGTCATCGCAAAGATAGACTTCTTTGGATTCAAGGATATGTGGTGATACCTACATATCTCGAACACTTTCACTAAGTGTTGAAAATGATCTTGCCACTTCCGTGAGAAAGCAGTAAGGTCGTCAAGGTAGACGACTATCACTTTGTTCTTTAGATCTCCAAACGCCAAATCCATGGCTCGCTGAAAGGTGGCACTGGCGTTGATGAGGCCAAAGGGCATCCTCTCATAGGCGAATGTTCCCCACGGGGTGGTGAACGCTGTCTTGATTTGATCCTCCTTAGCCACCGCAATTTGACTGTACCCGGAAAAGCCATCAAGTAATGATAACATCTCCGATCTGGTAACCGTCTGTAAGGTATGCTCCATGATAGGTAAAGGATAATTATCCTTTAATGACGATTGGTTCAGGTTCCTGAAGTCGACACAAATCCGGATCTCTCCGTTCTTTTTGCGCATAGGAACAATATTAGACACCCAGGTAGAATGATGGATTGGAAATATGATCTTGGTGTCCACCATCTTCTGTACCTCTGCGCAGATTGTATCTTGAACACACGGGTTGTAGTGCCTCTGCTTTTGCCTAAAAGGCTTGATATCTGACTTGAGTGGAATGGTATGAGACAATTCCTTTGGCGTGAAGACTTTTAGATCTTGATAAGTCCATGCAAAGACATCTTTGTACTGTTTGAATAAGGAGACAAAGCTGTTGCTTTCCTCTACAGTGCAACCCTTTCCCAAGTTGACAAGCCGAGGCTTATCTTCGGTGCCGATGTTGATTTGACTATACTCAGCGGATGTTTTGCTAGCTGAATCTCTTTGATCTTGCACACGTCTATCATGCCTGTCAAATATATCCTCCAAGGATACTAGGCCCTTGGGGATGTTGTTACCTCTTATCTGGATGATGCCGGATTCCGTTGCTTCAGAATCTTCTGCTATGGATTCTTTGAAAGGAGAGGTACTTCCTTCAAAGAATAGTTCTTTGTAATTGTCCCCCATGCAGAGGAACTCCTTGATGTCATCATCATCATCAAAGACCTGCCAATTTTCACAATTGTTAGGGACAGATGGCCTATGCACAAGTTCAATAGCGAAGGCATTCTGACAGAAATCAGAATGAGGCATGAAGAGTGCACCGAATACTGCAAGGGCATCTACTCTGCTATTTTTCTCGCGCGGAATGTACTTGATGTTGAATGCTTCGAACCAATCAATAGCATTCCACACCCTTTGTCGGTAAGCCTGAAGGCGGCCTTTTCTGACTTGATAGTGATCTCTAACCTGTTGTACGATCAACTCTGCGTCGCCTTCAGCTTGAAGGTATTTTATACCCATATCCCTTGCATTCTTGAGGCCTAGTATAAGCGCTTCGTATTTTGCAGTGTTGTTCGTGTTATCGAACTGCAAGCGATAAGCAAATGGATATAAAACTGCTTCAGGAGAGGTAATGACAACTCCCGCTCCCTCTCCTGTTGTCGAGCAACTTCCATCGAATTACATTGTCCACATTTTTGATCTTTCATTTGATGTATTTGTGGCAAATGCAACTTTCTTTTCTTCTTCGGTCACTTCGGTCAGCATGGCATATGTACCAGGACCCATACTTTGATGTAGAACTTGTGCTTGAGGATCCAGAGATTTCACCACCGTGAATTTTGACTTAGTCTTTGGTTCCAACTTGAAACTACCTTTCTTTAGTGGAATGGTCGCATACGACCAATCCATTCGAATCTCGCCTCCGAGATCTTTGCAGAAGCTTCGGCTTAGTAACATCCCATAATTGATTGGAATGTCAGCTATGAGGATGGTCATCATGATCTTCTTCTCTGGGCAGGACGCTAGTCTTACTTGTGCGTCTTTCAGTTGGCCGACTAACGGCACCGGTTTTGATTCAAGTGAATAACACTTGTGATGAGTTTCGGTCCCAGGAGGCAATGTGACCCTGAGGCTGTCTTCTCTTTGTTCAGATAAAGAATAAAGGGAGTAAAATTTGTGCATGAGTTCAATTTTCCTGAGGACTTGATCAGGAATGATTTTGATTTGAGTAGGCAGGAACTGAATAAAGAAAAATGGGTTGCCTATGATAAGTTGTTGGCTATTGTACACAAGATGGATCCAAAATATGATCCATTGATGGAATTCACCCCTTTTCATAAGAAGATTAATTTTTTGATGAAAGACTTCAGGGAAATCATGGACATTCTAGAGACAAAGAAAATCAATCTGGGGTTGGATTTTGCTAAACAGGAACAAGTTACAGAGCAACTAGAAGAAAGGCCAACCTACCAACCCCCAAAAGACAAGCCCATCTACAGGAGGGTAAGGGATGACAGTGATGAAGAGGAAGAGAAGCATAGAAAAGGAAAAAAGGTAATGGAACTGGATGAGCCACCAAGATCACATCTCAAGCCACCAGGATCTATAAAGATTATTGATCTTGAGTCATCACCAGATAGGAGTCCCTCACTGCCACCATCATCGCCAGCTCCCAAAAGGCAAAGAATTGAGCAGTCCTAGGAGGATGTGGGGGATGAAATTATTGTTACAGACCAAGACCTGCAGATAGGCATGCCATCCCCTCCACGACCAGCTGAATTGATTTTGTCAGACTTGGACATAATGGGCAAATGTGTACAGGATGCAAGAATGGATGCTTGCAAGGAATTATTAGATGATGATACTTTTGTAAAAACGCCAGCCTTCTTGCAATTGGTATGGAGGATGAAATTGGGAGAATACCAGAAAAAGTGCAAGGAAAGAAGAACTCAGAGGCCTGACAGGTCAGTAGGTCAGATGATGAAAATGATAATGAAGTGAAGGCTGAGGTGATGAATGAATTTAAGAGAATCACTCCGGAAGAAGGGAGAAAATTGGTTGATCGAGTTGGTGTCTTGATCCTACCTGAATGGGACATTGTTGGTGCAGTGGCTTTTAATGCTATTTTGAAATCAAAGCATCCCCTCCAGAATTATGAAGAAGAAGTCAGGGCAGCGCTGCAAGACTTTGCCTTCAGTGAGGAGTATGAGACCTTGGCAATATTGGCTTTGGCCCCGGAGGGAAGAAAGCCAAGCATTACAGATATTAACCCTAAGTTTAGGGGAGGGTTAATAATAAAAAGAGCTTTAGAAACTTCAATAACAGAGGCTACAAGTTTAACTGTGAATGTAGCCAAATTGGCACAGAAAACAACAGAAAGAGAGGAAGCTGAAAAAAGGAGTTATATGGAGAAGTATAATTTTATGATTGAGGAATACAATAAGGTGCAGCAAAGGAATATTGAGCTGCAAACAGAGGTGGAAAGACTGAAGTACAACCAGATAGAGGCATCATCAAGGGTCCCTGTGATTAAATCATTACCATCTATTGTTTCCACACCAATATCTCCTACTGAGGCTCTTGCCCTTAGCTCCACATTAGAACCATTTGAGGAGGAGCTAATGCAAAAAATCACAGAGCTAGAAAATTCTTTGAAGAATAGCGAGGAGAGGGCAGCATTGAGGCAAAAGGAAATTGTCACCACAATTTTGCAGCATTTGAATGAAAAGGTTGATAATAGATTGCCAGGTGTGCATTCTTCTTATTCTTTATTAATGGGTGCAATAAAGAATTTAGACAAGGATTAGGAAGTAGCAATACCATTGATTGAGAAATGGATCCCTAGGGCCAATGACTTGGATGTAATGTATAAAGCCTCAAGATTTGATGTTAATAATAGGCCACAGTCATTCAGACCTACTCAAGTGTTGGTTAAATCACTGCAAGGTTTTCAAGCCTTACCAGATGACTTGAGTAGGAAGATAGAAGAATTGGTGAAGAGTTTTGATGATTGGAGTGATACATTGTTGCTTGATATAATTGATGAGAAGGGTAACATCAAGTTTCTTCAACAATGGAAGGATCAGGCTGGTAGGGTCATTAATGCCCAAATTGTTTTAATTTGTGATGACTTGGATTCAGATCTACTAGTGAGCTGCATGGACAAAATCATTAGCATCGGTTCATTTTTGGAGTCTTTTGAAAATGAGGCAAACCGGGTGGTAGTTAAATATACACCCTATAGAGCTAGAGTAGATGAGGTAACCAATTTCAATTGGCCAAGTGATGAAGAATACCAGCGATGGGTGGATACATATTTGACTAAGGAAGAGTAAAAGCAGGAGTAACTGCTAACAGTTAATTAATTGACTGTTGCAGTCATAACAATTTCAGGTTTTGTTTTGGTGGCAGTTCAGGTGCATGTGCTCTTGAAAATGCGCTTCCATATCAAATCATCCTCAACGGGCAAAATGGGAAGAAACAAGAAGATTCTCCGGGCAAATGTCTGTTGTAACTGAAATTTGAAATGTCACAAAGTAGTCCAATTGGCTGGTGACATGTGTACTTTCTGGCCTGATGCTTGTTTGCTCCTTCATTTTCTATAAGAAGGATTTCAAGGCCAGAAGTACGAGGTTAGCAAGTTAGAAGGTTTTTGGTCGAGTCTAGGTGAAGTCGCAGAGTAAATTGTAAAGTCTGGTAGTTACTGAGAAAATGCAAATTAGGTTCTGAACAGTTTTGATATAGGTTTTGAATTCATGGAGATATAATATTTTATAACAGTACTAGCATTTGAGTTAAAATGATAAATTCAAGCTTATGTCTCTCCTGTGTACAAGCATATTTGAATTTTGAATAAAGTGATCAAGGGTTATTTTGTTCATCTCACTGTTGTGTGGTGTGCAGTTCTTATTTTAGCTTTAATTCGAGGAATTAATTAAAATGCTTAAATGAGATTGTAGGTTGATATGTTCTGTACAAGGATCTGATAAGTAGTATTGAGTTAGGGTTACATATTGGTGATATTGTAAGACAATATTATCAAAGATCTTATATGCTATGTGTTGAATTTGTTATAAACCCTTAGGTATTTGTGAATTTGACTCCTCCAATGGAAGTAAGGCATTGATCTAAGTTGCATTTGTTCTTTGTGATTCAGTATTTGTTTGTGTTCCCATGGAGCTTGCTACAAATTGAAAATTAATGAATATCTTTTACGTTAAAGTATTGTTGTGATTATCTCACGCTCCAAATGGTTGATATTATTGATGAACAACCAATACTATTTAGTTTTATCCCATTCTGTTGAGCTATTGAGTGAGATTATCTGTTATTGTTAATGTTGTTTATAATAATGGTGCAGAGGTTATAAACACATTAAGGGATCACGCTCCCGGGTCTTGCAGAGCCCAAAGTGTAGGAGGTCTTTAAAATCCTCGTCAGTTGGTCCAGGTCCTTTGAGCTGCCCTTTATTGGAATTGGCAATTCCATAGGTAGATTAGAAGATCAACCTGGTTACAGTAAAACAAACCAACACATTCTTCGTGGCAGGAGAATGTGCGCTGTGAAAAGATGTGATGCCTAGACGAGCGAATATTTCTTTATTGGGCAACTTACATATCTTTCTGGAAGACGTGATCATTAAAAGGCAATCATGCTTCCGGGTGATATTAAAAGAAAAATGTCATCGTTGAAATAAACTTTTGGAGACTATCATTTTGTATATTGTCTTGGTTGCTGCTCAAAATTTTTGATGTGTGAATCTGTGTTATGCCGTTATGATATTCCAGACCATTCTTTTGATGCGGTGAGAATACTTGGTGTTGTGTGTCGATGTGTGCCTAATATGGAGTCTAATATTGCAGACTTGCTTTGCTCCTGCAATAGTGTGCCCATATATAACACTTGCTGTTACTTTTGTATTCTCAACAAATCTCTTTCCTTTTTGCAAAAATCTGTTCTCCTTTATGGCAGCATTTGCCAGTCAATGGCATTGCAATTTCTGTATATTGAAAAAGGTGTAAACCCTTCATTATGGCTCGCTCCTGTATATGGCCCTGCATGTATTTGTTTTCTTGAAAATCTGTTACCTTACTATAAGGCACATGTTTTACCATAATGACAGTTGTTTTACATTAATGAAAATATTGTCAAACTTCTATATGATGTGTACAGTGTATATGACCTGCACATTTTTGGACTGTTGAAAAGTTGCAACCCTTTGACTGGGAGTGTGTCACTGAATGCAGCAACATGTTTGTTTTTTGGAAAAATTGTCACTAAACTATGAGGTGTGTGCCCATGTATGGCAGTTTAATCTTTAGACTTTGCAAATTTTATTTTCCTTCAATAGGGTGTGCATTGGTCTATGGGATGACTATCTTTAGTCTTGAAATTTTTTCTGTTTCTTTCCCAAGAGTGCGAGGTCATACTCTGCCTTACATTTTTGTTTTGACAATCTTATGTATTCCTTCATACATGCGTGCCCCATCTAACTAGTTAACTAATTTCCTAACCTTAGTGAATTTTCTGTCCTTCTCCATCATTCTAATTTGATCTTTGCCTTGCCGAATGCATTAGAAAGCTCTTTTTGTGGACCTGAAAAGACATGGGCGAGAGACGACAAAAGATACATGGATGACCACAACAAAGATTGAAGTATGGCTCATGACTGAAGAAATGACATGGATTTAGTTTAAAACAAGACACGAAATGAAAAAAATCGTGTGGGTACAACACAGGTTAAATTACAATATTTATATGATGCTTGTAAAGATGTCAGTTATTCGATTTCATTAAATTTTAAAGGTCAGTTATATACAGGACTTAGTTTCTGTGCTGACATAAGAGAGAAAAAAGTGTTCATATGGTCTTGCTGTCACAACTACCAACACTTCATTAACCAGTCTTGCCTCAATTGTTGATGGTAACTTTTCTCCAATGACAAACTTCTTTGTTACTGATTTGAGCTTTACTACCATTGCTTTCCTTCTCTATGACTTCAACTTTTTGGCAGTCGTGAGAGTATTTGGTGTCAGGTTACTTGGACATCCTTTGATACTTTAAATATTTTTAAGTTTGACCGTTGAGAACTGATGTCTGGCTGTACCTTGATAATCAACGCTTCAAGTAGCAAAATCATCAAAAGACCATTTGCCATGGACCATACACTATCATACAAGATTTTCTTTAAAAATTCATTTGGTTGGACTTGTCATCCCATTTGGTCATCTAAGATGTTGTGAATGTCATTGATCTATATGATTATGAAACAAAATGAAAGAGCTGATTCCAATAATTCAAATAGCTGCCACATTTCCAAATTATCAACTTCCACTTGTTTAATGTCAGGTTTTGGACACAGCCCTCTTGCCAGAAAAATAGCAGCAAAGAATGATGTACCTTGTGGACTGAAATGCAGCTTACCTTTCCAAGCAAAATGCTCTATATCCTCCAAATTTCAGCAGCTCTTTTCGATCATTAACAAACTTTGAACTATTTCACCTTGAGCTGGGTGAAAATGATAAAGACTTGATAAGTCTTAAGTTGTTTTAAAAATGAAGAAAATATTTATCATGTAGTTAATAATAATAATATATTTTAGAACTTAGTCCTTTGTTTTCTTGATTACAAAAAGTCGTACTGTTCATGCAATAAAATTGAGTCCAATTTCAAAAAACAAAATAAAAATAGAATAAAAGATGTTTTATTCTTGATATGCTCTCTTCTCTTACTGGACATTTTATTATAAAATGTCAGGGAAACCCGGGGACGCGCCCCCCCTCAAAATGCCCCGTACCCGTTCCCGGGACGTCCCGGGTACCGGGGGACGGTAGGGGACCGTCCCCCTTTTCCCAAAAAATCCAGGAAACGTACTGGGGATGGGGGGGACGGCGTTGACTGAAGAGGGATGGCTGACCGTCCCCGGGGACGGCTAGGGGACGGCTGAGCCGTCCCTCGACCGTCTAGGGGACGGCCGGCCGTCCCCCGCCCTTTAGTCACTTCAAATTCATTAAAAAAATCATAATTTTTAAATATTTCAGCCCAGCCTATGTGGCATGTGTGAGCCCCATCGATTTTGACTCTCCTATGAAAGAAAAAGGGCTTCTCTAACCTCATTATTTGCATTTTGTTTGTTTGAGCAGCCAAGGGTTTGAGAGCAAAAGAAGTTGCAGCCATTGAAGCAGAAGGAGCAGCAGCTTGAAGGAGGAGAGGAGGTTGAAATAGTGTTGAAGGGAGTGCAAATCCACTAAAGAGGTATGCATTTTCTTTCCCTATTTTTTTTTTTCATTTTTTTGCAAAATGTGAAGCATACATTGTCTGATTTTTTTTATTTTTTTGCATTTTCAGTTTAAACTTGCATTCTAAAAACAAAAAACATGAGCAGCAGTGAGAATGGAAGTGATAGTGAAGTTGAAATGCAAATTAGAAGGCAAGGTGGTGGGGGTGGTAGTAGAACTAGAGAGCAAAGAAGTGAAAGAACCCCAATCCAATGCCATCCTTCATCAACCAATACCAAAACTATGGAAGACTATGCAAGACAACTATTAAACCCAAAAAAACCATTCCTTCGATATGTTACACCCATGGGTGAAAGACAAAAAAATTCAGGGGGGAGTAGGGTTTGGTTTTGCCATATTTGTGAAAGAGACTTTAGGGGCAGCTACACAAGAATTAGGTCTCATTTTTTGGGTGAAGTGGGCCATGGAGTTAGAATGTGTCCTTCATTGACAGATGACCTATTTTTAGAATGCCAAAAAATTCAAATAGAGTGTGATGGTGGGGTTCAAGGTGTGTCTCCTTCTTTCTCAAGTGCACAATCATCCATGCCTATTCCTAGTCCTTCCACGGTTGGTAGTAGTGGAGTTCTCTTCAGAGCAAAGAGGAAGGTGAGTGGTAGTGGTAGTGAAAAGGCAACCTCAGTTGAGTCCCTGTTTAATAACCAAGCACGAGAGAGTATTGAATCTGCCATTGCCAAATTCTTTTTTGCACATGCCATTCCATTTCATGTGGCCCGTTCCTCTTATTTTAAACAAATGGTGAGAGAAATATCCACAGTTGGTCCTTCATTCATACCCCTTGGAGATCATAAGCTACGCACCACCCTCCTAGACAAAGAGTACTCCAAAGTTAATGTGTTAATGGAGGACATGAGGCAAACGTGGATGAGGACGGGGTGCTCTATAGTGATGGATGGGTGGACTGATTGTAGACGTCGGCCACTCATCAATGTCATAGTCACATGCCCTGCTGGTTCTTATTTTCTTAGAGCCATAGATTGTTCGGGGAAACGTAAGGATGCAAAATTCCAGTTTTCCATTTTGAGAGATGCTATAGAGGAGGTTGGGGCTGCAAATGTGGTGCAAGTGATCACCGATTCTGCACGTGTGTGCAAATCGGCTGGGTTGATGGTGGAGGGTAAGTACAGGCACATATTTTGGACCCCATGTTGTGTTCATGCATTGAACAATGCATTGAAAGACATAGGGAAGTTGGATTGGGTGAAGAAAATAGTGGCAGAAGCTAGAGATATTCAAATGTTTATTTGCAATCACCACACCTCACTTGCTCTCTTCAGAGCATTTTCAAAGAAGGAATTTCACAAACCTGTTGAGACAAGGTATGCCACTCACTTCATTTTGTTTCACTTTTAATTTGTATTCATAATCTGATTTTGTTTTAAATTTTAAATTTTTAATGAATCATTGAATCAATGAATGAACATTGAATGTAGATATGCCACATACTTCATCTTGTTAGAGAGGATGATAGAGGTGTATGAGCCTCTACAAGCGATGATGGTCAATGTAGAGTGGGCTAGATGGCCTAATGCAAGTTCTATTGAAGGAAAGATTGTCAAACAAAAGATCCTCGATGACGATTGGTGGGCCAATGTGAGGTAAGACATTAGATGGCTGATTTTCATATTAAATTTTTGATTTTAATATTTTAATTTTATTGTCCAATGTTCCAACTTTTGAAGTTTCTAACATGTCAATTAACTTGTCAACTAATTATTTTGAACTTTTTGTTTGCATTTTGCAGATATATTTGCTCCTTCATCTCCCCTATTGTAGATGTCATCAGATATGCTGATACAGACTCTCCTAGTCTTGGAGAGATTTATGAGACATTTGACAGTATGCTTGGGAAGATCAAGCAAGTTATTTCGGCAAAGGACCCCACTTTGGATTTATATGAGCAACACATTGGGCCCATTGTGACTCGAAGGTGGAATATAATGAACACCCCGCTTCACATGGCTGCCTTTGCTCTAAATCCAAAATGGTATGCACCAAGGCCTGGTAGGGTGCCTCCATGTGATGATAGTGAGGTTTTAGATGGGTTCACACGGGCCATTGAAAAGATTTATCCAGCAGAGCAGGCTTCACTAGTTCGGTCACAATTCCTAGACTTTGCAAATCTTTCGGGCCCAAACTTGAGTAAACCACAAGCGAGGTTGGATAGAGCTATATTAGCTCAATCAAACCCTATTGGATGGTGGACCTATCATGGGAGGGATACACCGCAGTTGAAGACACTTGCTACTCGCCTTCTTGCACAGGTTGCTAGTTCCTCTGCTGCAGAGAGGAATTGGTCCACGTATAGCTTTATCCACTCCCTCAAGAGGAATAGACTTACCTCTAGACGAGCGGAGAAGCTAGTGGCCGTTCATAGTGCTCTTCGGCTTTAGGATCGGCAGACTCCAGAGTATCGACAGACTCCAGCTCTATGGTGGGATATTGATCCCGAGGACGTGGCCCAGGTAGATGAGGAGAAGACAGCTGAGGGTTTGGTTGGGGTTCCGTTGGTTGAGGAGGAGCATCACAGTGGCAGTGACTCAGAGGATGACTCTAATTTTGAGGCGGTTATGAGGGATGATTAGGGGCAGCAGTGCTCTTTGACTTTGTTTATTCTATATTCATTACTAACATTGTATTTTGATTTTCATAGCAAACTTGAAAACTATATGGCAGCATTGTAGCCTTTGGGCATTTTGATATAAGTTTATAAATTATAACTTGGAGGTTGTTTCATGGTTCGTGTATGTTAATTTTGAATGCGTATTGAGTATTGGCATAATGTTGGACACAAATGTTATATGTTAATGTTCTATAATGTGTATTATGCATGCCTTATCCATGTTATCATATGAATATTTAAAATTTCCCTATATTTTTAAAATTTTCCCTATATTTTTATATAGCCGTCCCCTGCCGTCCCTAATTTTGGCCTCAAAAATCGGAAACTTGGGGACTCGTCCTGCTGTCCCCTGCCGTCCCCGTCCCGGAAACTTGGGGTAACCCTGTAAAATGTAGTTCAATTTGCAAACATTTGTGTGTTATTGTGTGTGCATTGTGCAAAGATTCCAAAGTATCCTTTTTTAGTGTACGCATACTAGGTGCACAACTCAAAAGTCGGTACTCACAGCGGTTTAATTATATCCAATCTATATGTACTTGAACCAGTTACTACTCAAAATTCTAATAATAACTTATATCAAACGTGAGGCATACCACCGCACAAACTTGATCCATTCTAACTTAAAAAAATTGAAGTACATCGGATAATTTTCCTAAAATTAATTTACCAAGTGCAAATTTCTCAACTCAAGTTAGCTTCCCTATGATGAGATTCTATGCACATGCATTTGTTAAAAATGAATATTAGTATTAAAGAGATTTTGGTTCTCATTTAATTTTGTTTATTGTCATCTGTTCATAAAAATATTTATTCAGCAAGGTACATCAGACTAACTCTTTAAAAACCGTGCCTTTGGACAGATTGGAGACTTTGGGATATTAGTGAACTCAGGCTTCAGTGTATTCAAGGCACTTTTCTTCAATTTCTTATCAGCACTGGTTGCATTAGCTGGAACTGCTTTGGTTGGTACAAGAACCTGAAAAATTATATAATATATTATTGTCAAGCATTAATTCAGCCTTTTCAAGATGCTTTTTTTCAGTATATCAGTAATAATAAATACATTGAAGGTTATCCTTGACACAACTTTTTCTGAGTAGGCACTGTTAATCGGAAAAGATCCAGGACATTCTGCATGGATAGAGGTGAGCAAATTTTATTCTATCTTAACTTTTTGACCATTCATGCTACGTTCAATTTATCTTTTTTCTGGAATATACTTTTCATTTAAAAAAGAGTGATAATAGTTTCTTTTATGATTTTCTGAACAGACATGTTACTATTTCTAAGTGCTTTTCGGAACACATATATTACTATTTCTAAGCCCCTGTTAACACCTATGGAATTATTTTCTTTATGATTCTGACAAAGTAGGGAGTCATTAGTCTTACGTATGTCTTAAGCGACTTGTAACTCTACATGTATGCACAAATGTAAGAACTTAAAAAGTTCAGATTAAGTGATGTTATGATGAAATAGAATCTGCACATCAATCAGACCTGTTAAATTTCTGTTGATATTCTCTGTGGAATCTAAGTTCAAATAATTCGTTCTTTTGATCAACACACAGGGATTCACAGCTGGTGGTTTTATCTACATCGCAATGGTTGGGGTGCTTCCTGAAATGCACCAGAAAGGGATTTCATTTAAGAACACAATGCTTCAGTTGATATCTTTGATGTCAGGAATGGGTGTGGCTCTGTGTATATCACTTTTTGAGTGAAGCTCGAATCAGGTTGTGTCCTGAGACAAATGCAAACTGAAGCTTCTCTGAAAGCAATGGGTTTTAATTCCCTCTGCCTCTCTTTTCTGAAGCCTCAATGCCTTATAGTTCAGTTCTGCGATGCCAACAAGTACCACACCTTCAGGGTGAGTTTCAATGAGTAAACGTGTTCAGATTGATAACACTTTTCACTGTAAGGTTGAAACAGCAAGCTTTTTTCTTTGATGCTAGCAAGATCTGTACCTTGGTACTCTTATTTACATCAAATCTAGGATGGCTAATTTATCATCCTTGCCTGTATTATTCACCCTTTATATAAATTCCAGGTATTTAAAGCTGTCAAGTGATGAATGGAATATCTCAAATATTTGTTATTCCAATGACAATAAAATTAATTAGAAAAATATATCTTTCTTTGTCATCAGACGGCATAACATGCTTTTAGAGAATGATCTCCGCATAACAGCATAACTCGTTAGTTTGTGAGAACTATTATTGATATAAAAATAAATAGCAGAAGTTAGGAGATGATATAAGCGTTGGGGTAAAAGTTTGAAGAAATATTTTTGAGTTGAATTAATTACAGCAACAGTTTTTTGAATTACATGCATAGTGTTTATAAAGCTGTTTAATAAAGTTATCGAACTAAATTTTTTTTATTGGGACATAGAACTTTTATTTGGTATAAAAATGATCACTCAATTGAACAAACTGGTAAATTTGATATTGATCATAGTTTAATGATTGTGCTCAATGCTATTAACAGTTCAAGTCCATCGCATGTCTATGGTAAGAATCCATGTTGCATATGGAGGGTACTCTTTGGGATGTACACCAAGCATGTCTATGATAAGAATCCGTGTTGCAGATGGAGCCTTCTCTTTAAAATGTACACCAAACTTCCTTTAATTTATATGTAAATTAAGCTACCTTAACTTCTGTTTGGCTTTAGCACACAATTTGTTTTGACCTGTTAAATAAAACGAAGCTCAAAATTGCACCTAGAACTTTTCTTATTCACAATTTTCACTGGAATTCATTACCCTCTGCATAAAGACAATTATATTTGCAATCAATAGAAAAGCTGAGAACCATAGTAAGAAATGGTTATAACTCGATTCCTGTAACGGTAGTTACAATTTAGTAGGAATGAGAACAATTAAAACGAGAGAACCTTCAATTTTGTGTTGTCTTTTAATTGTTGTATTCAATTTTATATCAAACGGGGGTTAAAAGAATGGCACTTATTAAGAAATTGTATGCTTCAAAAACCAAAATTTACCATATTGAATAAGTAGTATACAGAACAAGAGTATGCCTAAGGTTAAGCCACAAACCAAGCCAAAATTTACAATATCAAATGTGAACATCCATCATCTCTCTATATTACAAGCTGCATAAAATCCCACAGGTGCAGCATAAAGTTTTAAAAAATTACTACTATATGTAACTACTACTTCTGGCCGTGTAGATTATGGAAGGATATAGAGATAACTTTGAATGAATGAATGAATGAGATTTTAATATCGTCCACGAGACCAAACGGTCTAAGGGATCGAGAATCACAAAGAAGAAACTACTCAAACTCCAAATTCTTCTCGATATTGATCTTCTCCTCATCAAATAGCTCATGTAGATTGTCAATCCTTAAGTGGTCCGCATACTGAGTACGGAGATCCTCATAAGCTGTGCACTCCTTGATAAAGTGCCATTTTGTCTCCACCGCTCCTTTGCTACAAAACTTGTAAATTTTGTCCTCCCATGCTTTCTTAAGAATAGTCCACCTTCCGGTCTCACATCTAAGATGATGAGACCCGGTCCTCAACTGAGTAATTAACAACCTTGCTTTCCCTTTAATAGCTCCCCCTAAATAAGTTTTTCCACCATGTTCCCAAGTTGGGTTAAACTCTGACATAGTGTGCTTTTTTTCGCCCAATCTGCTTTGTCCACATGGCAATCATGATTTTTTTTGTGATGTAATTTTTAATTTCTTCATTGGTGTTAGGACACTCATGCAAGTCGATGTCCCATTTACTCAACCATTTGACATTTTGTTTCATTCATGTTTTCTTCCTACGGTTTAAGGCTTCCTTCACAACTATTTTGGGCTAGCGGTGGTTATCCATGTTTTCAACCTTCTTTAAATAGTTTAGCAAGTGAATTATAACCGAAGCCTCCAACGGAGAGGTACCTGATTCAGCCAAGAGAATATCATAAGGGATCGAGGTTATGGCTTTAAGGTTGCAGGTGATGGTATGCTTTTGAATTCTTTCAAGTTGTCTCCACCAATACTTTGACATGTTGCTACCCCACACTTCGCAACCATAAAGAACCACTGAAGTGACCAACAGACCCAAGAGGGTTTTCTTAGTCTTCTAATCCCAAAGTTCAGCTTTCTTGCACTTATTTTGAAGTAAGAAAGAAGCTTTCCAACCTCCCTGTATCTTTTTGGTTCTACTAGTCTCCCAACTGAGCTTATAGTGAAAGTCAATCCCAAGGTATTTGTATTCTTTTACTATCTCCAGAGGGTTGCCTTCAAAAAGGAAGTTATCATGATTCCTTTTCTTCTTTAGTGAAAAGATAATGATTTTAGTCTTTGTGGTATTCACTTGCATTCCCACTTCCTGACAGAATAGATCTAAGGCTTTCAAAAGTTCTTTCAAACCATGCACAAATTTTGAGATTAAAATAAGATCATCGACATATAGCAACAACTTCACCACATACCCTGCCAACCGAATACCCCTTTCTTTGCTCATTTCGTTTAGCCAATCTTCTAGCTTGTCAATGTATAGCCCAAAAAGAGTGGGTGATAAGGACAACCCTGTTTGACTCCGATATCGCTGCCAAAACACTCAGACATACTTTCACTTGTTTTGATTTTAGCTCTAACCTGCTCATAAAGCCTATGGACCACAACCCTATACTTGTTTGGTATATTTAATTCAACCATTCTGTTCCACAGTTTGTCTCTAGGCACCGTATCAAAGGCTTTTTAAAAATCAACGAAGCAACACAAGGCTTCTTCACCTTGAGTGTCCCATATTTTTTCAATCAGGTGCTTAAGAGTGATGCAGTGATCAATGGTAGAGTATTTAGGCCTAAAACCAACTTGCCTTTTTGCTCCTTTTTGCTCTTTTTTTGTCCAACTGTTGATTCTACGCTGTAACATGTTCCCAAAAAGCTTGCCAAAAATAGGATTGACCATAATAGTGCGGTAATTGGATGGGTTATTAATATCACCACTTTTGTAGAGAGGGATGACGACACTAGTTGTCCATTCCGATGGAAAACCTTCCCGAGTAACATCATTGAGCAACCTTTTGATATGTGGAGCAAGGGTTTCCACTCCCCACTTTAGGAATTTAGCTTGCAGCCCATCTATGTCCATCGCTTTACCATTTGCTAAATTTTTTATACCTTGCTTGATATCTTCAACCGTGAAAAGCTCTCTTGACATGCTAACCATGGGAGGGGAATTTTTCCCCTGGGTCCTCTCATAAAGGTGCTTTGCATATTCTAACCATTGAATATCTGTTATGTTATTCTCAATTTGCTTTCTCTTTTGTTGCAGCTCCCTCCAAAAAACCTTGGGGTTGTGTTTTCCAAGAGAAATTAACTCTTTCCTTCTTGTATTGACATACGTTGCTTTTTTTGTTTGCACCAACTTCTCATATGTCTTCCCGTTTTCTTTGCTCAACCCACACTTTTTCAAAGTTCTCTTGGCTGTCTTACACTTTTCATCATACCATGGGTTAGCCAGGAAAGTGTTTGCAACCCCTTTCTTTCGATGAGATCGTTTGCATGCATCCAAGGCCTCATGAATTATAGGAATCAGATTATTGTTGTAAATACGACCCTTAGTCCCATTGATAGCCTTGTCCCCTATGTTACTCTCCATTTCATGAAAATGTTGCTCTAAAACATCACTAAAGAGACCTTGATTTTCCCGGTTTATGAGTATTTTACCTTTGGGAATAGTTTCATTTTGCTTGTGTTGGTCTTGCTTGTCGTGATGATTGTTTGATATCATGCCAAGGTTAACAAACATAGGAGCATGATCAAAATTCAGCTCAAGGGGACACTCTTCAATTTCAAACTCCAAAATCCTAGAAACAAAACTCTGAGAGCAAATTACATAGTCCACCACACTTTGCTCGTTATAAGTTTTGCATGTGATGTTACCAAAGCTTGGCCAACCTTTCAAGCCATTACAAATAACCAAGCTATATAAGCTGCATATCCCTAATAGTTCTGTCCCAAAGTGTGAAACATTCCCATTTTTGTTTTGTGATGTTCTTTCCCATGACTGATCATCTTCCTCTTCTAGCCATAGAGGATTATTGTTTCCCCTATCCTCATTATTCAACTGGAGAAATTGATTGTTAGCTGTTTTTGCATTGAAGTCACTAATTAGAACTATTTGCCCCAAGGTGCTAAATATAGAGATGCCTTTTTTTAATGAAGCATAGGGGTCTTTGCTGTCTAGCTTTCTCCTTTTATAAATTTTTGAGTTTTGCGGTGCAAAATAACAAGCTGTCAATATGAAAGTAACCCCATTATTTGTTATTCGCAGCCATATGTATTGCTTATTTGGATCTTCTTTCTCTACTTTTATGACTCCACCCCAACTCTCTTTGATCAAAACTGTTACACCCCCATGCCCTTTGCCTGATTCGCTCCCTTTATTCCAAACTGAAGTTTTCAAGTACCCATCAAATTTAGGAACTCTGCAGCCCTCATGCTCATGTGTCTCAGTAAGAATAATGATGTCTTTCCCATTTGCTATGAGCCCCAAACTAGGTCCTCGTCTCCATGGGTGACCTCTACAATTCCAGCTCACTATATGAAGATGTTCCTGTGGGGCCCCCAATCCCTATTTCTTGTTTGATAAACGATCACTAATTTGGGCTGTCCCATTCTTTAGCCATGCCCACTTTCCCTCATTTCTTGCTATTTTAACTTTCTCCCATTCTTTTCTTTGCGCTTCTTGTTGAGCAAATGTCAAATCTTCGTCTAGATAAATGTGAGTGCCTTTGAGTAATCCTCTATTTCTTAGAATTGCATTTTTGTCTTCTATATTTTGCATGATAATTCTTACATGCCTATCTCTTCCATCCTCTATTTTCTTACCAATTCTGTGTGCTTGCTGGATATGCCCTATCCATTTCAACTCTTCTTTGAGGAAGTCTCTTGCTAAAATGTCGGTTCTTTCCTTCTCCCCGAAGTTCTTCAAACTTTTGATAATAATATTCGCAACCTTACTTTGTTTGACATTTTCTTCCCTTATTTGCATCTTGACTTGTTTTTCTATTATTTCTTTTTGTTTATTTGCTGATTTGTTTACAACTTGTGACCATGATTTGGCCTCCTCTATGTAGTTTTTTAATTGATTTTCTTTCATTTCCATGTCTACCAATGCTGATTGCAACTCCTTTATTTGAGACGTGTCACCTCCTTTTTCCACTTCTGTTTTCTCATTACTTGTTATTTTCAATTGATCCAATTCTTGTTTTATTATAATCAATTCTTGTTGTCCCCTTTCTATGCTGCTTTGTAGTTTCAAGATCTGCTCTTTGAGAACCCAATTTTCTACTTCCAGTTTACACCTGGATTTGCATCTTCCTTTGCCTTGTTGTCATCACACAACCCCTTTGTTTCTAAAATTTCAACCCTCTTTTTCATATTCATGAGCTCTTCCACATATAGCTTTGATGACCACATTAAAGGTGTGATTGTAGGGCTGTAAGTATCTTTAAAAATTTCTTCTCCAGTACCTTTGTTTGTGGTGTGCCCTTTTGATTTGATCATCCTTGAATCGGGATTCTCCAAACTTCCAGTCCAATTTTCAATTCCTTTATTCTTTTCTTGCATATTTTCTGTTTCACCTCTTTGAGAGATCTTATTGGGCACTTGAGTACTGCTGATGTGAACTTTCAGTAGAATCATAGTAAATTTTTTCTTGAGTTTGTCTTAATTTTCGAAACTACCTACACCTTAAAATCCCTTTGTACTGCTTAGCATTTACGAAAACCAGGTTTTCATTTGGGACCTCTGTGTGTGCCCTTGGGATTTTAGAAATGTGTGAGCACCAAGCTCCTGACAAGTCCCTTATTGAGGAAACATTGTAAGAAGTTGCAAGTCTATTTGATAGGTGAAATGTGTGAACCACAGGAGATTTTAGAATTTGTGGATATAGAAAATTAACCACATAACCCTCCAGTTGTGTTTGAGTTCCCATGCGAACACTTTTAAAATTATCCTCCTCGTAACCTACTAACTCCAAGGATTTTTTGTTTTTGTTTTCTTTGAGATATTGAGTTTTCCCTACCCTGGGCACTTGGTAAATGGGATTAAAGTTTTCCTCCAAGCACCTTTTTCTCACCATCATGTTTTAAGTGCTCTGTTTTGCCCAGATTTGCAAAAGGAACAAAAGACAAAAAACTGAAAGAAGACAAAAGAAACAAAACAATGTGTTTCACACCTGACCCTATTGGTTTGTGAGCCCGATTGTCCCCTTTTGCTCCCACACTGTTTACCATTGGCCAGATTTAGGGCCCAATGAGTACATGAGAGGAACCAATAGATTTTGTTGAGAGAAGCACATCACATTGTATGATGACAACTAGGGGATTACACAATGCAATATAATATACTATTGTGAATAGAGGATGCAAATACAATGCAATAGATACATATCTAAGATGTGCAAGGGATACAAGAGTGCCAGATGCCTTGCACGATCATCAATCGGGATACAAGAGTGCAAGTTTCCCTGTATGATAATCAATAGAGACCTGCAAGATATATCCAAGTGTGCATATATGGGATTTGCTACAAGTGAGAAATCCTAATAAATAATTATTGCTAAAGATAGAAGATGCCTTTAACAAGATGTCAGATCTCAAGGAGATGACCTCAACTCAAGTTGAGCCTAATATTGCATCTTACTGCAAAGAACTTGCAAAGCCTAATTTTGTTTCCTACTGCAAAGAACTTGCGGATCCTAATATTGTAAAGATACCATCTAGGGGTAGCATAGATGGGTCAAGTCTCATCTCGTATATACATGTATAAGGAAAGATATGAATGACATAGGGGAACATGTACATGAGAGAGTAACAGATGAATATATGTAAGAACTTTGTATGGAATTGCATATGAAATGTATAAGGAATATATGTAAGAAAAGAAGGAACTAGGTAATATATATATATATATATATATATATATATATCCCTTTTGAATATGATTAGTACAATGACTACTGGAATTCCATCTAATTGAGGTTATTTGTCAATTTGTGAATATCTATTTAAGTTCTTCTTGTGTTTGAATCAAAGAGTGCTTACCTTTGTATACTTGAGTCCGGGGTATAAACTGCAACACTTAGAAAGTACTTGGGACTCAACTTTGGTCTGTGTTTCCCTAGATTTCTTGCTAACATTGGTTATGTTGTTGAGACCTTGGTTAGGTGATATAAAAGCTAGTAACACCCAAAATTTTAAAACTTTAAATTGAACATAGGAAAAAAAAATCAAAGATGATATGAAAATTTGCAAAACTATCCTATTGGCACTTACCTTGTGAGAGGGGGTTGGGCACCAAGGGGATGGAGAATGGAAATGGGGAAATATTTTAGAAAGGATCTCTGAAGAGATGTGACCGATAATGAAAAAATATCAATTAAATACCATGTGAAACAATAAAAGGATTAATCACACCCATGGCAAAAGGAGAAAAGACAATTTCAAGAAAGATTAGAGAACAAATTGAATTTGTAAGAAAAATAAACATTGCCGACCCAAATGGAGAAAAGAAAAGACAACATAGGATTGAAAGAGAAGAAAGACACCACAAAAGAATGGAAACTACTAAGAGAATGAGTATTGAGCATGCTAATGAGGGTGCTACCAAAGAAAAGAGAAGAAAATCAAAATGAAGAATGGAAAACTCTAAAAGGATTAAAATTATGTTGGAAAAAAGCAAGACAACTTATAACTAGTATAAGGAAGAATATTAATGATTATGTGGAATCTAGACGATTTCTATTAGGGCCTTGCAACATTACAAAGACTTCATTACTACTACAACCTCCCAAAACTCCAGTAATTCGACCAAACCTAGCCATTAACTTAGATGATAGATTTATGAAATTTTTGAAAACTTCGAAGAAGACTCCAATTCAAGTAGAATATTTAGAATAATTAATCAATAGAAGCATAAGAAAATTTAAAGAAAAAATAGAGAATAGATTAAATTTGGGCAAAGAGTTATTCTTACAAACAAATAAATGTCACTAACAAATAAAAAAGTGAAGATATTTTGAATAGTCACAATCCCTCTACCAGGACCCATCCCTTTAGCCATATAAGAGTCAAAGAATTTTGAAAGAAGAGATACCACAAAGTAAGGAAAGAAAAAAGGAAAAAGGAAAAGAAGTAGAGTTGGAAGAAATACTTGGAAAATAATATTTTGATATAAAGTTAGCAAGAGACAAGGGTAGAGAGCAAAAAACCTATACTATTAGAAGGATAAAGAAAGAGAAAAAAGAAAAACCTAGTTCACAAATCTGGAAAGTTGGAATTGGAGAGAGAAAAGACAAGATGGAACCCTCAATCAAGATCCCCACATTTGGAAAGGATATCATTGAAACTGCATAATACATATTCTTACTAGAATTGCTATGGAAAAGACACGATATCAACGAGGATAAACCAAAATTATTTGACTTTGTATCCTCATTTAGAAAATAGGTACTAGACTGGTATAAGAAGACCTATCCTCAACATGGGGAGAGCTGGAATGAAGTAAAACAAGATTTTCTAGCTAACTTTGACACTTTGGATATCCCAACAAAAAGTGTGAGCAAAATGAGGGATCTAGTCCAAATAGAAGAAGAATTAGTAAAAGCATATGATAAAAGATTCAATTAAGTCTGCTGCAAACTGGAAGAACCCCTCATTTGAATGAGAAAAGATAGAATGGTTCATTTTCGAATTATAGAAAGGTATAAGAGTAGATCTGGATGCCAGAATATTCAATACCTACACATACCTAATCACCATGGCCTACTACATTGAAAACCAAACATGACACAAACCTCAAAAGGATGACATAAAGGAAAATATTAAGAAGTTACAACTTGCAGTAGAACAGCTAACCATACATAATTCAATTCTAGCAAGAGAATAAACAAAGAAAACCAAATAAATATGGTGCACATATTGCTCAAGAGAAGGTCAACTCCATAATGACTACAGTAAAGCTCAAGGAGAGAAAACCATTGTTGCACTACATGTAGAAGTAAAGACATTTCCAACTAAAACAAACTCAGTATATTGTGGAACTTGCCAAGAATGAGATAGTCACCTCTTTGAGGATTGTCCTGCAAACCAATTTCAAATCTAGAAGACATAAAATCATTATTATCCTAGATGTCCAATGAACCATAATTATGATGTAGACACAGATAGAAACATGGCATATGTCAAGGGATTAGTAGAAATACCTCTAATTGATGTAGGCTATAGACAACCACCATGGAGAGACAATATAAGTGCATATGTGCTACAAAATAACCCACCACAAGACTACATGGGAGATAACAAACAATCAAATTACAAAGGAGGAAGATGACACATAAGAAACGAATGCCAAAGAAGTGATGCCACATGCTACAACTATGGAAAAGTAGGTCATTATGCCACAAAATGTTGGGTAGGGAAGAGAATAAAATGTCCTTTTATAGTGATGATTGACATGATATATTTAGATGTGATTAGGCACAATAGTACTATCATAATACAAAACATTCTAGAAGTGATGATCTATAAGACCACAAAGGAGCTAAAGTGATTAGGAGAATACCACAAGGAGTAAAAAGCTGCTAGATAATAGATAACTAGTCATCAAATGCATCAAATGAAGATAATTCCAGAGAAGAGCAACCACTGTAAACAAATAAAAAGAAGAAATCTAGAGCAAAGAAGAACACGTGTACAATACTAACTAGACATGGAACATATACCATAAGACATAGAAGGGAGATTGGAGAAATTATTGAAGAATCAAAACTAGAAGAAGAGTATAACCACTTCCGATCAAGTAAGAAACAACATGATTAGATAGTGGAAAAAGCAAAGAAAGCAATTATACAACAACAAAAAGATGAGATAGTATTCTTTTTAGAAGAAGTGTTGATGTTGAAGAGTTTAGCATCATTGGCTCAACATAGAGATCTTTTAGTAAAATTGAAATAGTTAGGAAAATATTGGAATAAACAAAAGCAATAAGTACATCAAGTTACAAAATATTGAAATTGGAAGAATGGTCCCCTATTGATCGCTGCAAACCTGGATACCAATAAAGTTAAACATGTAACGATAGATCTAGGTGCAAACCTCAATATCATTCTGACAACCACTTGGGAAAGATTTGGCAGACCTATGCTCATTAGAATACCTATGAACATTAGTCTAGTAGATGGTTATGGAATGGAAACATTAGGAACATGGAAAAATGTGGAAGCTAACATAAAAGGAATTACACAAATTTTTGATTTTGAAGTTAAATAAATGAAGGATCCCTTTAACACCTTTAGAGCATTGCCTGGGATGAAATGGTTTGTAAATGCTAACGATATAGTACACTCTAGGAAGGAATAAATCTCTTTGGTAGATGATACACATTCCATTAGGAGAAAGAGAAGATAAAATGCATGTAGAGGAAATTGGACAAAATAGAGAGAAGATCCAAGAAACCTCTACTTTATCTCAAGATCACCCACTGTAGTTGAACAGGAAGATCACAATAGCTTTAGAGAAATTGAATTAGAAGGTGACAATGATAGCACTGACAATGATGATGTTTTAGAGGCATGAATACAAGGAGAACATGAATTAACATTCCAAAAGGTATATGGCTTTTGAAGAGCATTTATAGTACATAGGCAACCTATCAGACCTCCACAAATTATCACAAGTACATGACAAATACTACAAATGTGTAAATTCATCAGACAAAGACCACACCAACATATTTCAGACCTATCCAAGCATATAAAAACAAAAGAATCAATACAAAAAAATCTAGTAACCTCGAGATTGAGAGCAAGGCTATCTAAAACATGAGGTCACCAAAATAATTAAACATAGGGAGACCACTCAAAACAAGACAATTGCAACCCTAATAGTTAAGTCGAAGTATCCACACTTAATGGGTAGGCTTGAGTTTGAACGTCAATTTCCTCGATCTAACCCTAAATACATAAAATGAGGGATCAAGCAACAGTATAACCACATTATTATAGCTTAAATAAAATTAACATATACATGTATTATAGTATTTTTCATCCACTACAAAAGAGTAAACTCTCATCGAAAAAATAGAGCCGTAGAAAGCTAATAGGCAAAAAAATGTAGGAAGATAAAAAATGGCTAGACCATTTATTGCACTCATCTCACACAAAAATTATAAATAATCCTCCAATACCTCACTTCCACTCACTACACATTCTATTCTTGCTAAGTTCTTGCACTCTTGCCACTCCACACTAAACCCCAAGTTCACTGAGAACCTTTTAGCTACTACAATGGCCACACCCATTCTCATTGATGTCTCTTAGAAGCCAAGGAAAAATTATAAACAATTTCCATACAAAGTAATAGAGACAAACCCAACAGGGGCATTATCAAAAGTGCCAGCAAAGGCTATCTATATAGAAGATATCATACAATACATCCATGCACCCCTCACATAGATCGATCATACCAAGTTTGAAGTCATGAGGCTTAGCCTCCTGCAACAAGGCACACAACAGTATCTGTCGTAATACAAGAACATAATAGAAAAGCGACTGAACGTATGGAGAGGATTCCCAAATTTCACCAGACAAGAAAATTGGGTTCGAATAATCCGGAGAAAATTTCATGACAAATACCTCCACCTGGACCAACCATACCGAATTACAAAAGATGTTATCCAAGTTGTCATAGGCCTATGGGCTCAAGGGGAAGTCCCGTTGAAGAGGGCCATTAAGAATGTAAAGTTCACTCGACTAACCTAAGCAACCTATGATAGCTAAGCTTAGATGTGACCAAAATCACCAACCCTATGGTCAAATATGCCACCATAGGCATCATATACAAAGTCTACTACACTAATTAGAAAGACTTAGCTACTACAACCACCATTCACATGACGTATCAGATGGTCAAAGAGGGCAAGGATATAGATCTACAAGGTGTTGTGACAGGATATCCTCGATAATATCTAGTGCACAAAACAATCCACTATTAGTTTAGGTATGGGACTTTATTAATTTGTGTCACCTACTTTATGAAGCAATTATTGGGGTTTTAGAGAAAAAAATGGGATTCAACATAGCCCATGGCGGCTCAAATCCAAGAACATGTAAAACACTTCCAAGATGCCACTTTCTTTACCACAATGTACTATGGATTTTTTAAATCCCTTCAAAATGGTTAAAGTTCCGACACTTGGTCCCATAGACCGATGGTCTCGTGGACGTCATTAAAATCCATCCATTCATTCAACAAAATCTCTAGGCCAAGGAACTCATCTCATATGAGGTGGTCCACCAATATATTAAAGATATAGTTTTCCTAGTGGATAAATATTTCACCTTTACGCAAGCTATTGAGCCTAGGACATCATGGATACCATAAATCCCCTATGAGGTAACTAATACAAAAATTCACAATTATGCCTCCACACTCCTTAGTCACCCAAAATATTTGCAAACCAAAATTTTTACCACCTATTGAGAATATATGGATGACATTACAAAGAAGAAGGTTGAGGAATATTTTGACAAAAATAAGAAGTTGCATAAAAAATGGGGTTTACCAAAGCCAGAGACAGAGGAGCAAAGCATGTTCACTCTCTAGAGGTTTGAAAGACTTCAAAGTGGCACCCACCTACAAAACCTTTAGAAGGAGAGAGTAGTCAACCAAGGAAGAAGAGACTCACAACCACCCATGCTCGAAAGGAACCATTAGAGGAGGAAGCTACAAAGGCTCTTTTTCAAATGAGCATAGAGACAAAGCCTAAGCGGAGAAAGGAGAGGACACATAGGGAAGTCTCTCCATAAATAGTGGACATCGAAGAAGAAGAACAAGCAGTATCAAAGGATACTTTTCTTCTAAAAACTACAAATATCCCATAAGTTTCTTTGTTGGTAGATGAGTATCAACTGCACAAGTACCCAAACATGGCGATACCATACCAAGTAATCATAGAAAGGGCGATCATCTAATATATGATAGCATCAAACACAACCCTAGAGGATCTAATTGGCTGCTTTTCGAACCCCTTGACTATCACATTGAAGAAAAGAGAAAAAGAAACAAAAGAAGAGGAGCAGTTAAAAGATTTAGCCATTGGGGAATTACTTCTACAATGACACCCCCGCAAAAGAAAAAGATAGTAGATATTCAGATCAAAGAGCTCTAGTCAAAAAAAAGATTGGATAAAATAATGAGAAAAATCGGAAGAGACCCAAGAGGTGAAGAAAGAGATAAAAGAGACATCAAAAAATTCTTACCAGAAGCTCCAAGAGGCAGAAGCGAAGCTTAAAAAAATTTCCTTAGAGCAAGAACAATCTCCTCCCCCTTCACAATCAGAGACACCCTCTTCCTGTGCCATATCCTCTATGCAATCCATCAAGGACTTCTTGGCCAAACATAAGTAACTAACCGATGACGTCTCCCCAAGTATTACACTTCCATTGGTAGGTTCATAGGTGGACCTTGAGAGCATATCACCCTTGCACAAATTTCAGCTAGGTGATATCCTACAACAGACTGCAAGGGAAGAGATCCTCAAACATCATATAGAGAACTCTGACCAGTTAGAGGAGTTACTAAAGGATCTACAAGGCAAGTTCCTTCAAATCCAAGGGGAATCATCACAACCATTGGTGGCACAATTGACATTTTTGGTAGGAGTGATGGACACACAATCAAAAAATAAAACACCAAGGCAACAAATCCAAGCAGAGTTCCAAAAGACAAGCATATGAAGAATGAAATAAGTGTCCTACTGCACACACTGCCTTGGAATCACATATTATTATCCTCAAGAATACCGAAGGAGACCTTAATACCTTATATCAAATTTTTCTACAATGGCTAACAGTAACAAAAACAACCAAGGATCAGTTCGAAACTCAAATTATCCAAAGAGCCATAGCTTATGACACATTATAGGATATAGATGGGCAGTTTAAGGTGCAAATAGAATCACTACATACACTATTCCAACAATTGCAAGATTAAAGAGATAGGGTCCATAATAGATTCCACTAGCTTTGAGAGGTATTCTACTTAAGGTTAGCTCACATTACCGAAGTCGTTCAGGAGGCACAACAACACACAAAAGATTCAGATTCCTCAACACTTTTGGTGAGAGAGAGGCTTCTAGTACAAATCCAAGTGTAGACACAACAACTACATCCGACCAAGACCCAATGGGATACCACTTTTTCTAGCCTAAAGGAGATATACAAGGATACCCTTCTAGCACAAAAGCATTGAATTGAGGACAAGTCAACATTTTGAAAGGGGGGATGATGTTAGCCGAAAAGAAAAATAGTGAAGACATTGGTGGGGAAAGCATACTGCATCCCACCCAAAGAACTTGTAGAGCCTAATATTGTAAAGACACCATCTATAGGGGTAGCATATATGGGTCATGTCTCATCCTGTAGATATATGTATAGGGAAAGATATGAATGACAGAGGGGAACATGTACATGAGAGAGTAACATATGCATATATGTAAAAACTTTGTATGAAATTTCATATGAAATGAATAAGGAATATATGTAAGAAAAGAAGGAACTAGGCAGAGTATATGAGAAGACATATATTGTACCCTTTTGAATATGATTAATACAATGACTACCAAAATTCCATGTAATTGAGGTTATTTGTCAATCTGTGAATATCTATTTAAGTTCTTCATGTGTCTCAATCAAAGAGTGCTTATTTTTATATCACTGAGTCCAGGGTATAAAATACAACAATCCAAAAGCACTTAGGGCTTAGAACTTTGGTTTGTGTTTCATCAGATTTCTTGCTAATAGACGAGATAAGAGTTATTTCCATGCAAGATGTGTCAAGATCCTTTCTCAACACACTAGATTGCATTTGTGAAATTCATCAAAAGGATGATGAAACATGTAAAAGAAATCCATAATGAACAATGATGCATTCTCAAATAAAAATAAATAAATGAAAAAGAAAGACAACATATAGTAGCCTAACTCCCAAGGTCCTGGTAGTTGGTTCTCAACTGTCTGGTGTCACTCATTTGGTCCATGCAATTGTAATATTCAAGGGGCCTTTGCTGGTAATAAGGAATGCAAGCAATGACGGGTTCAACAATATGTACTTAACGAAAAGGGGGTTTTAAATAAAAGAAACAGATAGATCAGGGCATACATCAGCGAAACATGAATAAAAATTATCTAATATCCAGACATATATTTTCAACAACGAATGTTCCTCCAATAGATCGAGAAAACCATAACATGATGCAATTTACAGAACAATCCATACTATTGCATGCATCTATGGTGCTGAGTTTAACCATCACAATCACACACCATAATACTTCAAAGATTCAAAAAGAACAAATTTTCATTCGTTGCTAAAATCATAGATCAATAGACATTCAATAATTCAATCCATAGATAATTTAATGAAATAATCTTTAAATCTGGTTCCTTCTATTGATTTTCATCAAATAAGAAACACTTATGCTTCAACACACTCACTGGCATATATATAGACTATGATTCATTAACCTTATCCAATAAACTCAATTCCAACATGATATTGCGTAAAAACTCATATTTGTATTCAATTGTAACTAAAAATAACAAAGTGTTTTTGCAAAGCTATGAAATTCCTATCTCCTACTATCAGGTGGCTAATTCTATTATAAACAATAATAATCACTTTATAAACAATGTACAAACTATAGCACCCCCACTTAAAAAACGAATAGAAATTCAAGTATGTATGTGAAATTTATGAGGTTCTAAGACAACTCAAATTTTAAAAAATTAGGGCATAAAAAGGAAAAATTAAGATCACCAACATGTGGTCAACAAAAAAATAGTTAGGATGGAATTTTTTTTCTCTAACATTTGTTAAGAGTACGATTGAGAAATCACCCTCCAAAGTGAAATTATCAAAAGAAAAATACAAATAAAGAGGGGTTCCCCCAAAAAGTAGGATGCTGATGTTAGCACTATGTCATGCTAATGTTAGCGTGCTGAATGGAAAGTCTGATTGTTGACTAGATGCCCAAACACTGATGTGGATTGTATGGCCATTTTGGTTGTGCATGACATGTACTACTGACATGGTGGTTTTGTTCTAGTAGGTGGTGGAAACATGGATTTCCATGTGGAAAATTCAAGAGCTACTATTTTAATATTTTGGTGATTTGTCATTGGTGATGAAAATTGTTGGTTGACTATCCAAAATTGCACAATCCCTAGAAATTGTTTCATCGTCAAAATTTTTTGAGCATATTCCATAACCGCTTGCAGTTAGCTTGAAATTAGATCCAAAAGCTAAAAATCATCACCACCATACATAGGAAGATTCTTAATAGGGTTTGTAGTGCTTTTGCCTAGCAATTGGGTTTTTTAAAACTAGTCACTAGATTGAGAGAGTTAGACATTGGTGGTAAGAGTTAAAATCCTTGTTAGATGTTAATGCCTAGGCAACAATAAACATACCATTGACCAATTATGGTATTCATGGTGGCAACAAAGGCTGCAGGTAGGTAAAATAAAGGCTTGCACCTTGTTAAAGGTGCCTCCATTGAGTCAGTAGAAATAGCAAAGTAACTTCAAATACACTAGATATAAGGGTACACCTATGATTCTAGGTGGGTACCTCATATGGTGTGAGAAGGGTATACATGCCCTAATATGTAGCATAAATCTTCACAATACAAAAAATCTCATGTTTGCTTAATAAAATTTGAGATTATGTCTTATTTGATGCCAGTTACACCATAATGACACCATTCTAGTATGATAATAGTATGGTTGCATCTATATGATAGACACAAGGAGATTTTATTAGTTTTGAGAATACAGTCAAATTATGAGAAACTAATAGTTTTTTCTAGGGTTTTTAAGTGCTCTAGATTTGATGGCAAGTTCCATTCTAACCTAGGAATCCAAAAGGAAACTAGCCAACCATGCCACAAAATAAAAATCAAGGTCCTAAATAGAAATAGATAGGCTCTAAACCAGCTCAAGGCTCTAAGACCATCTAAGATTATGGAATGGTATATAGGTATCTTTGACACCATATGATATTCTTTGAGAATGCAAAACAAGAAGCATAGGAAAGGACCTAGGAAATGCACAAAGAGAATACGAGGATTATAAAATGTAATATAATATGTTATTCCTAATAGAAAATGCAAATGCAATGTAATAGATATGGATCCAAGATATGCAAGGGATACACGAGTTGAAGATAGCCTACATGATAATCAAGAGAGTGTTCAATTTACAAGATATACCCAAGTGTGAGCAACATGTGTGCATGTATAGAATATGCAACAAGTGAGGCGTCCTAACCAACAATAAACACTTCCAAGTGAGTCTTGAAGTGAGGAGTCTTAGTAAAAAATACTTGCTAAAGGTAGAAGATTCCTATAACAAGATGACAACTACCCAAGTAAAGACCTACCTAAGCAATATTATAAAATTCTTCCAAAACCTAACTCTTGCCTTGTGTACCCTACCTATATAGTTGATGTTGTATAGTAAGAGACCTATATCTTATACCTAATTTAAGAAATTTTCTAGCTTGTCTAGTGAAAGTGCCACTACTCCCTCTATGGATTCTCTATAAAAATGAGATTGGACTTTAAATATCTATGATAAAGCTAAGATAAGAAAGTAATGCATAAAATATAATGATGCACTATTAGGTTACCATTAACATATGATTGTAGAGTTGATGTGTCTTAATTAAAGCTTCTATCTTATCTTATTGGTTAAGGATATCTTTTCATGTCTCAACTATGAATTACACATTTTCTTTTACATTCTCTCCACAAAAGGCATATAATAGATTCTTATGATCCCAAGAATTACTATAGAAAAATTCTTGGAGGAGCTGGGAGAACATGAAAGAGGATTTAGAAGCCACAATCTTTCCACAAATGACCACATGTCATTGAAAGATAATCATTTCCAATTATTGCTCTCTAATTGTTTGCTTGCTTCTTCCATTCATCCATTTTACTTGTCTATAAGTCTCTAAGATGTTACTTAGTATAATGAACAACATCTTGTACGTGCTTACCTATCCTAGTTATCTCTGTGTACCACCACCCAAACCTCAAATTGAACCTATTGTTGCCCCAATACTTAATGTTGACAATTCTATCCCATTGATGATGTATCACATGTAAAGTGGACTTCTAGCAAGTAATTATTAGGAAGGGCAAACCCTCTAATAGGGGGACCAAGAGCATTGATCTTTAAAAAAATTTGAAACTTTTATGGCAATATCAAATAGAAGACCAAGTGAGGTACCCTTTTCCAATGGATCTTTGAAAAGTACACTCAATGAGTTTAACATAAAATTTTACTTTATATAATATTTGAAAAAGACTACTATTCTAATAGATTTTCCACCTAGCACCAAATTCTTAATCATAAGTTCAATAAAATACCACTCAACTCAATCATATGATTTTTGAAGTCAATCACAACCATACAAGCTTGTTGACTAGGATTTTTAGCCCACAACAAGCCCTCCCAAATAGAAAGTGAATTATCTATGATACAAGTACCTTTAATAAATGCAGTTTGGGTCTTAGATACCAACCTTGAAAGAAATTTGCTAGCTAAAAATTTGTCAAGAATCTTGTGACTTTTAAGAGAGTAGTAGGTCTCCAAGTCGTAACAAGAAATTTGTCTTCTAGTTTTGGCATTAATATAATGACTCGTATGTTGATATCACAACCAAAATAACCTAATCCTAAAATATTCCTTCTATAAAGTTGGGACAATTGAATCTTGAGAAACCTTGTTAAATTTTGTTAACAAAATCTAAACCACACTATTTCTCATCTTTGAGAGAGTTGACATAAAATAGAATTTATGTAATATACAACTTACTCACACTTTAGGAAAGAAGCTTCTTCAGAAGGAAGTTTTTTGATACACTCGTAACAAAAATGTCTAATACTCTCTACATTGGATGCTTGAATAAAATACCTCCCATAGAGTAAAAATAAATACTTAAGAATTTTAGAAATATTTAATATTCTCACACCTTCAACATTAGAGGAGTACACCATCTCTCACTTGTTTGGATTTTAAGACTTTAAAGAACTTGTGCCCTTGTTTCTTTCCTTAATATATATTAATGTGGACCTTTCCTATCTCCCTAAGCAACATAAAACTAGTGGGCTCTTCATTAATGTTTTATAAATACCAATAATATTCTTGTATATTAGAGGAAGATGGATCATTTTGTAGTCACTCTGATTTAACAAGTTTCTCTTGAACCATTCTAAAATATTTTTTCCAAATCATTTCCTTAGCTTTGATGTAAGTTCACATAAACTTCTTAGACAATTCTAAAAAAATATTCTAGGAAAAACCCATATCTGCTTTCTTGACTTTGTACACCCTAAACAAAGACTACATACCCTCTAGATAGTTAACCTCTTTTTAAGTGAGACATACTCCATTTATAAATACCTTTAAATAACTCAGCTTTAAATGAAATAGAATCAAACTTATTTTTTTTTAATGGGATGATGATTAGGAAAATAAAAAAAATACATTAACAACCTTACCATCCAATGAGGGAGGGATAAATGTTAGTGTAATAGATTCATTATTCACCTAGTTAGATAACCACCTTTCTAGGATTGACCTATTCACACCTAGCTTAAGTTTATTTAGGAATTTTAGGATTTTGTCCCACTTATAGCATTGAGACATGTGTCCTCATCACTTGAGACACCTATTGCATGCATACTTACCACTTTCTCTCACACTTTTCAAATGAACTCACGAGTGTTTCACATTTGAAGGTGTAGTCAATCATTGTCTTCTACCTTCTCAGCTCATCTACCTTGCCTATATATGCAAGGTTTCTCATTGTATTATACACTCTTCATTTGTATATTGATAGACATACTATTATGCTCATATTTTGTTACTTGTGTAAGGTTGTTTCGTGCTCTTTTGGCGTTCTCCAACATGGTATCAAAGCCATGACAAGTTCCTTCCAGCATCAAAGTGACCCCCATTCGCCCTTTTCCCATTTGTAATTTTGGCCTATTTGTAGGTATATTTGGTCTATTTTCAAGAAATTTTTGGCCTATTTTTGTACGTTTGCAAGTTTTTTCACTTGGTGTTTTGGTTTATTTTGGCCCTAATTGACCTTTCATGTGTTGTTCCTACTCTCTGGCAAACAAAAGTTTGTCAAAGGTTTGGATTTTATGGGAATATATTTTGGATAAAATCTTGGTGTAGAATTCCATTGCATTTGCATAACACAGTCCATACCATACTTGTTGTCCTTGCATAATTGGAAAGTTTTCTACGAACCGAGTATTGGCATAAAGCGTTCGATTTGTTATCCTTAGGTACAACTCCATACTCATCTCCCATATTACCTATTTCTACATTTGAATCCAATATTGACTCATCCATGAGCTCCAAAGATTCTTTACATTATCTTTCTAGATCCACCATATTGGGATGTATATCTACTAGACATGACATATCTATTTGTAGAATCCCACCTTATAGATTTGGAAGACACTATTGAGGACATTCATCTTCTATTTGATGCTAGCTTCGATGAAGTTGCATCATCATTTTCATATTTGGATATTTCTCTTGCCTCACCTACATTAGCTTCTATCATGATAGATTGTGATGGAATTCATTAGTTGACCTATCCAACTCAATCATCATCTATGTTGGCGTCATCTACAACAATACTAGATTCTCATCGGTTCGGTTGTCGTCATACATCTATGGTCCCTATTCTTGAATCTTATATGGTACCCGTCCATCTTATTAGCATTATTCACACGTTAGCACTGGCTTGGAGATATTTGGGCATCTTTCAAAGGAATCATTGATATCATTTCAAACTTTGAATCATGTGCAAAACTCAGAGACATTCATCTTACTTCCTACATATTCCTATTCAGAATGAGAGGTCATCTTGCACACATTTGTAGTGTTGTTTCTTCCCAAGGGGAGAAATGTTGTTAAGTGATCATGTACCATCTTCAACATCCAGTGTCAAGCATCTACCAACACTACAAACATCATTTTGAGGGGAGTTTGCATAGTTTCTCTTCTCCTATCAATTGTGGGAGGAAGCATTTCCTCACATGGAGTTCATTACTTCACATTTATGGGGGGATCACATAGACCTCTATTATCTCTTATATGGGGGAAACATCCATTGTACTTTATGCTAGAAGTAGTCCTTAGAGGGTCATCACGAGTCCTTAATATTTCACTTATCTTCTTCACTTGTACACTCTATTACATTGCATCATTTCTCTTTTAGAGAGGGGTTTTAATTTCCTATTGATCTTTTCTCCTTTACTCCACTTCGTGAGAAATTTGTACATAAGTATCTAACATGGCCTAGTAGCTGGGAATCATCATTAGTGCATATATTACTCCCTTAGTTTCACTTAAGGGGGGTGTTAGTGTAAATAGAGTCATTATTCACCTAGTTAGCTAATCACCTTTCTAAGATTGACCTATTCACACCTACCTTAAGTTTACTTAAGAATTTTAGGCTTTTATTTCACTTCATAGCATTGAGACATGTGTCCTCATCACTTGAGACACCCATTGCATGCATACTTACCACTTAATCACACACTTGTCAAGTGAGCTCACAAGTGTTGTGTTGCAAGATGGTGTGTCCCTTGGTCTCCTTGGTGCAACGTAGTGCTTGGGTTTGTGACATGGATTAACTGCCTCCCATGGATCTTGTATAAATCTAGCAATTGTATTGGGCATTAACAAGTCGATATTTTGGTGCAACAACCACCAATGAAAAAATTGGTATTAGAACCAAGGTCACGGGTTTGAACCCCTCGCTTGCACTGGGGGGAGATTATTGCAAGATGGTGTGTACCTTGTTCTCCTTGGTGTAGCACGACACTTGGGTTCATGACATGGATTAACCGCCTCCCGTGGATCTTCTATAAATCTTGCGGTTGTATTGAGCATTAACAAGTTGATCTTTTGGTTCAATGACAACCATCAGGGGTAGTCAACCATTGTATCATACCTTCTCACCTCATCTACCTTGCCTATATATGCAAGGTTTCTCATTGTATTACACACTTCATTTGTATATTGATAGACATACTATTGTGCTCATATTTTATTTATTTGTGGAATGTTGTTTCATGCTCTTTGATCTTGGCATTATCCAACAATAAAAAGATTATTTTAGAAACTACTTTAAATATTATTTGTCTTTTTGGTTGGTACACTATGTATACTGAATCCTTGTACTATATTTCTTGCCTCTCCAAAAAGGATGAACTATATTCATCAAAGTAACAAAGTGTAACTCAAAATTAAATTCAATGAGATGATGACTAAATAAAATAGAATACACATTAACGACACTACCATCCAACGAATGAGGAATTATAATATTCTTATTATTAAAAACACTCCATCAAAGTTCATTATAAATCCTATTTTTTATCTTTTCAATTACTATACCATGTTAACTATATCCATATGTGATCTTTCTTACCGCTAAATAAAGGATTAAATATATCGTGTGTGTGAGAATATGTGGAACAACTAATAAGTTAAACTAACACACTAATGAAACATTAGATTAAAAGAAACTAATTAAAAGTAAAACAAACTCTAAACAACAACTCCTTCAAAAGTGTTCCATTGTCCTCTACCTCCAAGGATCTACTGTAAGTTGCTGACTCTCAGTTGGTGTATGCAACAACTTTGACAGAATGACAACTTAGAGAACGAGTTTATGCAACATGCATGTCCATTGATAAATGATTTAAGCTATGATATGAAACTAAAATGCTATGAACTTTAAAATGCTATGCTTGAAAGGATTGCTAAAATGCCGATTCAAATGCAACTATAGTAACTACGCTAATTTCACAAAATCTAGGATGAGTTGAACTCACTAAAGGGCTGTATTTATAGATTTTTGGAGGCAAGAATATAGTTGGAAAAGATCAACGGTCAAATTCGAACCTATCAAGATGAACAGTGAGAGATTTTGGAGGTTGAGAGAAAGGTGGAAGGTTGAGAGAATAATGGAGAATGTTTTCAACCCACAAAACTATTTCACTTCAAAAATGGAGACAACATTCCATTTGTCATTTTTTAATAATGAGAGTTGGTTGGGAGTTGAGGATAATCCAATTAATGAAATAATGGATATGTGCAGGATCATCATGGAAAAAAAATGCCCTTAAGTGGCAATGAAAATTCAGAAAAATCAGAGTTAGGCAACTTGACGTAACAATTTGAATAAGTTATCTATATTATTTCAAAAATATGTAAGAATAGAATCTGTAGAAAATTGAATGTATTTTCTAAACTACTAGATATATATATATTTTAAAATCTATTTGGTGAAAATTTGAAATTTCAATGCAGTAGTACTTAAATTTCAGGCTTTAAATAAGAAGTAAGTGTCTGTCTGACCACCCTAACCACAATAAAATGATAATATTTTTTTATAAGATTTTAGATATAAGTAGAGGATTCATGTCCCGATGTGATGCATATTTTTTTGTATTTTTTTTCCAAGTAAATAATTAATTATGAATTTTTTATTACAACTTTTAAAAAATATAAAAACTCATATGTCTGACCACCTTAGCTTGGTCAAAACTTTATGAAATTCATTTTTTTTTTTTAATCCTATAGTATGCGAAGCATAGAATGTGATGCATGTTTTGGATTCAAAAAATGTGATACGGTTTGAAAGATATAGATGTTTTTCAATCAACCTATCAATTAGGACTTTAGTTGTAATTCAAATAGAAAATGAATAATAATTATTTATTAAATTCAAAGTAAAGCATAATTTATATTCGTGGAAAGCTGAGAATATCCTTTAAAAACCCTTTTCGTTTCATCAATTTAGGGTAAAAAAAAAGTAGTCAGCCACATGGGCGAAGTCTAGAAAAACAAGGTAAGTTTTTAAACACGTTTTTTGTGTTGACTTAGGATTGGCATGTCCTAGGCAAATTCTGAAGCAAACCCGAGGCTACCCTAGGTAGTAGGTTTTGTGTCAGACATATTAGATATCTGATTTTTTTATAGATAATTTAAAAAAATCTAATATAGTTTTTAATATATGATTTAAAAAATTGCAATATCCAAATCAGATATCTGATTTCTTTTATATATAATTTTTAAAAATATAATATAGTATTTAATATATGATTTAAAAAATTGCAATAAATAGTTTATAGTTTATTATAATATATCTAGTTGAGAATATATAATATAGTTTATAATTCAATATATAATATATAATTTATGATAATCTCTTACAGAATTATGTATAATATTTAAATATTATTTATATATATATTAAGTTAATATATAAAATATTGTATAACTAATCAATATCACTAATATATAAAATATTTAAATATTATCTCTTCCCTCTCTCTCTCTCTCTCTCTCTCTCCTCTTCCCCTCTCCCTCCCCCCCCTTATTTTCTCTCTCTCCCTCCCTCCTCCTTTTCCACTCCCCCTCTAATTCTCCCTCCTTCCCCTTCCTCTCACTTGCCTCCAAATTCTCTCCCCTTCTCCTCTTCCCTCTCCCTTCCCCCTCTCTCTCCTCTCTCTTCCCTCCTATTCTCTCTCTCTCTATCCTTTTCCTCTCTCTTTCCTCTCACTCTCCTCTCTCTCCCTCTCTCCCCACTTCTTCTCCTCTTCCCTCTTTCCTTCCCCCTCCTCTCTCTCTCTCTCTCTCCTCTCTCTCTCTCTCTCTCTCTCTCTCTCTCTCCTCTCTCTCTCTCTCTCTCTCTACCTTCCCTCCTAATTATCTCTCTTTGTCTCTGACCCTCTATCTTTCCTCTCTCTCTCTCTCTATCTCTCTCTCCCTCCCTCTCTCTCTTCCTCTTCCTCTCCCTTCCCCTCCTCTCTCTCTTCCTCTTAGGTCTTTCCCTCTTTCCCTCTCTCCCTCCCTCTCCCTCTCCCTCTCCCTCTCCCTCTCCCTCTCCCTCTCCCTTTCTCTCTCCCCCCTCTCTCCCTCTCTCCCTCTCTCTATCTCTGTCTTTGTCTCTATCTCTGTCTCTCCCTCTCTCCTCCTCTCTCTCCCCTTATTCCCCTTCTTCCCCTCTCCCTTTCCCCTCCTGATTCTCTCTCCTCTCTCTATCCCTTCTTCCCCTCTCCCTTTCCCCTCCTAACTCTCTCTCCTCTCTCTCCCCCTTCTTCCCCTCTTCCCCTCTCCCTCTCTCTCTCTCTCTCTCTCTCTCTCTCTCTCTCTTGTCCACCCTCCACCACCTAATTACTCTTGGATCTATGTGTGCCACAAATCGGATATCTGATTTGTGGCACCAAAATCTTACTGCCACAATACATTTTTAAATATTTTTCAAATATTGCCCAACCCCAAATCGGATAGCTGATTCAAATCAAATATTTGATTTGTAAAACTTAGGCTTGGGCATTGCTATGGAGCAATGTACTGACACCCAACCCAAAAAAAAGTCAACTCAGGATTTTTCGCATTTTTTGGCGAGTGAAAGACGCTACTTTTTTCATATTGCCACTTTTTGGCCCATCATGATCCTGCACATGCCCTAATAATATTATTTAATTTCATGTGACATGGATTTTAGAAGCTTCCATAATTAAATAAATAATATTTAATTATGTGAGAGATGAAAAAGGTGTGTAATTAAATATTTACAATATTTAATTATGTGAGAGGTGAAGGAAAAAGTGTTAAATTAAATTTAAATATGGAGTGAAGGATGAGTTAGAAGAATATTCCATTATTTGAAAATTCAAATTTAGAATAATATGATAATTAATATAAATAAATTATGAAATTTATTTAACTTAATTAAGAGGAAAATAATAACAATTAAATAAATTTATTTATTTAATTAAGCTTAGAGGAACTAGAAAAATGAATGATATAAATAAATAATTAAATTTATTTATATGTAGATTAAATTAGAATATTAATTAAATAGTTCATATTTAATTAATTAACAGGTTTTGCAACGACCATTTTTAGATGTATACATTTTGCCCCTCTTTGAAGTGATGTGTTTTATGCATTGCTTTAAAGAAAAATTCAGATTTCAAAAATTTGCCCTTGACTTGACTGATGATGCTATATGCCCCCTTAGGAGATAAATCATGTAGTTTGAAGATTGTGATTATGATTCAAAGATTTGAAATGATTTGAAGGAGATTCATTGATTTATCTCCTCAAATTGCACGCCGCATGGTTAAAAATAAAAATTACCCTACCTCATTTACCCCCTTAAAAGATGGAAAAAGGTAAAAATCATTGTCATTTGAACAGTTGCCTTTTGTGATTTTCAGAGCTCTACGAGAGGAATATTTGAGATGTCGATCCATAGATTTGAGCGGGCCCGCCGTCATCAACGACCAACAACATACGGACCTTCGGTAAGATTTCACGATCCTCCTTTGTGAATTTTTGGTGAATTTTGCTTGATTTTTTAGATTTTGAATATTCTGCTTTAGCGCATAAAAATATGATTTAGCGCACACGAGCCTTAGTTTAGCGCATAACCCAGGTAGATTAGCACATTCAAGATAGCTTATCAATTAAACAGTTTAGCGCATACAAATGTTAAACTAGCGCATAAGATAGAATGGCGCATTAGATATATAGATTAATGCATAGATGTAAACCCCACACATATATGCTTGGTTAGCGCTTGGATTGAGGGATTTAGCGCATAGGCTAGAATAGCGCATTGGTTAGATGATCTAGCGCATACATGTGATAGAATAGCGCATTGACAGTTTAGCGCTTTGGACCTCTGTTTTAGCGCATTCATGGATAAAGTAGCATATTTGTCGAATTAGCGCTTTGAAAGTCTGTTTTAACGCATCCATGAAATTTTGCTGTTTCTAAAACTTTGAGATGATTTCTTGATGTTCGTTGCTTTATTAGACAATTGATTTGATGAATTTGAGTAGTATCAAGGATAAATTAACTTGATTTTGATGATATTTTGATAAATTTGTCTTCGTACTTGAAAACAAATAGTAAGATGTTGTTGATTCTGATAAATTTTCTTTTTGAATTGAAAAACAAATAGTATAGATGTTGATTTTGAGCCGATTAGCTGTTAAATTTGTTTCCATGCTTGATGAAAAAAAAATAGTAGCGATGATAAATTTGTCTTCCTATTTGAAAAAAAATAGTAATGATGCTGATTTTGATGATTATGATAATTTGCTTCCATGCTGGATGAAAAAAAAATAGTAATGATAGATTCGCTTGCTTGATATGATTATATGATTTCCTGATTGATTGATTTTCCTTGTTGATGATCTGATTGAATGCTAAATTGATGTTATAGGAGGATTTTAAAATCCTCCAGATCAGAGAGAGGTTTCCTCGTACATGGCAGATGATTCCTAGATTGACCCAGCCAGAGATTGGGGTCATTATTAGATGTGGGTTGGGTTCCCTTCTCAAGATCCCTCAGTATAGAGTCAACAAGGCACTGTTGATTGGGTTAGCCGAGAGATGGCATAGTGAGCATAATAATTTTCACTTGCCGACTAGAGAGATTATTGTTACACCAGAGGATGTGTACAAGATTTTAGGCATCCCTGTGGTTGGCGCGCTTGTGATCTATGATCACAAGGAGATTGGAGGTATAGATACTTTGCGACGAGTCTTCCAAGATCTACATGCTGGTGGTTATGAGATTTCCCGGAGAGATATACTTGAGAGATATGCCTCACTTTCATTAGTTTTGGCAGGTTTCATTGGTGGCTTCCTTTGTCCTGATCGTAGGTCAAAGGGACTATCAGTAGATTGGGGTCGGATATTGGAGGACATGATCCTTCATCAGACTAGATATGCATGGGGATTTTGCTTGCCCATCTATACCACGATCTTCATCAGGTGGTATATACATATGGAAAGAGTATATCTTCTAGAGTTACGCTCCTACAGATCTGGGCATGGGAGCACATCACCATCACCCACCCTATTGTACGGAGAGATCATTCGCTTGACCATCCATATGTGTATGCATATACAACTCCCCTTGTTCAGCCTATGTTGGGCAAGTTAGAGTACTGGCAGCGTGTGTTAGATGACATGTATACAATCATCTAGAGACCATATGTTGACTGCGAGGCATGGGATGATGATGATACAGAGCTTCCCTACTGTGGCATCACTAGATACTTGATTGGCCACACCCCATTTATCATTGAGCGATTTTTGGTTATGTGGGTACTCAGACAATATGGGCGAGTACAGATGATACCGCAGGGTGTGGCTCACTATGCCAGACATCGGGAGGATGTTGCAGAGTGGGGTCCCTTCATCACACTCGAGGCAGTGAGAGAAAAATACACTGAGTTACAGCCAGAGTTTTGGGATATCCATCCAGAGGTGACAGATGCACATATGATTGAGGATTATGCTGCATATTTTTATACTCATCCATTCCCCAAATAGACCAGTCCGGATGAGCCTGCCCCACTATTAGGTGGACCAGTCTTACAGTGGGCATGACAACAACCACAGGCATAGGCAGAGGCGGGGGCACAGGCAGAGGGACAGGCATAGCATCCCGCTGGAGGAGAGGAGGATATAGGTGGGGTGGCCATGGATATTGATTCAGAGGATGAGGACAACTTAGATGATGAATATGTGGAACAACTAATAATTTAAACTAACACACCAATGAAACATTAGATTAAAGGAAACTAATTAAAAGTAAAACAAACTCTAAACAACAGCTCCTTCAAAAGCGTTCCATTGTCCTCTATCTCCAAGGATCTATTGTAAGTTGCTAGCTCTCAGTTGGTGTATGCAGCAACTTTGGCAGAATGACAACTTAGAGAACGAGCTTACGCAACATGCATGCCCATTGCTAAATGATTTAAGCTATGATATGAAACTAAAATGCTATGAACTTTAAAATGCTATGCTTGAAAGGATTGCTAAAATGCTGATTCGAATGCAACTATAGTAACTGCGCTAAATTCACAAAATCTAGGATGAATTCAACTCACTAAAGGGTTGTATTTATAGATTTTTGGAGGCAAGAATCTAGTTGGCAAAGATCAATGGTCAAATTCGAACCTGTCAAGATGAATGGTGAGAGATTCTGGAGGTTGAGAGAAAGGTGAAAGGTTGAGAGAATAATGGAGAATATATTCAACCTACAAAACTATTTCACTTCAAAAATGGAGACAACATTCCATTTGTCATTTTTTAATAATGAGAGTTGGTTGGGAGTTGAGGATAATCCAATTAATTAAATAATAATATTATTTAATTTCATGTGACATGGATTTTAGAAGCTTCCATAGTTAAATAAATAATATTTAATTATGTGAGAGATGAAAAAGGTGTGTAATTAAATATTTACAATATTTAATTATGTGAGAGGTGAAGGAAAAAGTGTTAAATTAAACATTTTTAATTTAAATATGGAGTGAAGTATGAGTTAGAAGAATATTCTATTATTTGAAAATTCAAATTTAGAATGATATGATAATTAATATAAATAAATTCTGAAATTTATTTAACTTAATTAAGAAGAAAATAATAATAATTAAATAAAATTATTTATTTAATTAAGCTTAGAAGAACTATAAAAATGAATGATATAAATAAATAATTAAATTTATTTATATGTAGATGACTTTAGAATATTAATTAAATAATTCATATTTAATTAATTAACAGGTTTTGCAATGACCATTTTTAGATGTATACATATCCATTCCTCCACCTTATACTAGTTGAATGAAGGGAAGATCCCCACTTCCATTCCCTTTCATTCCTCTTGTTGATTTAATGCATGAAGATCTTATATGACACTTCTCTATCTATTTGAACATTTCACTAATTCATGCCTCAACTTTCAAGATTACTCTCTTATCTTCTAATGCCAAGCCCAACTCACTCTCAACACTATTTCCAACCCTAATCTCTATGTTTGCAAACCCTTCAATTCACTTTTATTGTCACTTTGTAATCTCCCTCTTATGTCTCTACAATAATTTTGGTTTTCCGATTCCTTGGTGTGTCAAATAAATATTATGCTCTAGTAATGTAAGCCTTAGACACACCTCATATGCTAACCATGAAATTTTGGAATATTGAGTCTTAAAGGACATCTATACTACCTCAATGCTAGTGTTTGTATTCAAACTTAAAAAATTAAGTTTGCTCATTTACGCACTAATCCTTACTTATTTCTCAATGATAATATACTTGAGAAAGTAGTATTCACATAATTTTGGTTCATATTTTCTAGGTTAGAAGAACTTGGATGAGAATATAATAGATGAATTTAAAAAAATTCCCTAAGAGAGATCAAGAAAATAGGCTACAAATTTTAAGACTAAATTTTTTGGACTCTACCATAGTGTTTTAGACATGATTCTTGTCTAATATTCCTTCCCCTCCATTCTCTCATAGTCTCATCATCTCACTTATCCCATTGGAATTCATCGATCCCCATTTCCTTCTCCTCTCTTGAAAACATCCCCCAAACCCTTTCCATAGTCTTTCTTACAAATGCACAACTCTTTTCACAACCTTTTCACATTGCTTGTATCTCATTTTTTGATCCTCATATCCTTTTTGTCTCCCATAACTACACACACCATTTGTGTTTAGATTAAGGCCCTAGGTTTTTTTTATTGTGAACACAAATATTTGCATGTACCACTCACTTTTTATCACTAGGTTTTCACACGCCCAAATTTTCCATATACCATATATCATTTAGGGTAATAACTAAGGAAATATACTTGAAAATACACCTTTCTTCCCCTGTCCCTTAGATTTGGCTAATGTATTCCCATATTTTAGACTAGAAATGGTCAATTTTCAAGTGGAAACAAGGTCAAATATTGAAGATGAGTAAGTCCTATAAGTTGTAGAGGTTCAAAAGACCTAGACACTAGCATCCCCTAACATTGTTGCATCACTCCCCACAGGTAATTGTTCCCACAACATAATTGGAGTGATTGGAATTAACCTCCCTCTTTTCATGCTTACAATTTTCACTAGATCAATTTCTAGGTCTTCTTGGCTCATTTCTTGTATTATATTTTCTAGATTATAGGTGCCCATGTTCCATTTTTGTTGTTCTTTTCTATAACATTTTAATTTTAAATAATTTCTCTTCTCTTATATTTATTAGCAAATGATAGACTACAAAATGTTTCATCGTGTTATTTCAATTATTTATGATTTGTTGCTTAGTAAAAGAATAGATAGTGAAAAAAATATTTCTTGAATAATACACCTAGAAATATCTTTTCTTGTATCTTTCATTTGCTAAAACCAAATTTTTTACATCATATGATTCTAACTTTTTGCTCCAAAAAAAAAAAGGACCTTATTTTCGTTCTATTTTCTTTTTGCCTCTTTTTCATTTTTATTTCACAAGCAATTTTCTCCTTCCCTTTTCCGACAATCCTAAGACACATTCCCAATCTTTCTCCTCTCTACTTTTGATCTAAAAAACCATCAACCACTCTATTTCCATAACATTTACTTTTAACATCTATCTCATTCTCCTCCACACCATATTTTCCACTTATCCTTTTTATATATTTTCCTCTTATGATGAATATTTCTCTTTCCTGTCTTCATCTCAAGTTTCATTACCCTCACTTCTATTTTTCATTCATTTCTACCTATTAGTATTTTAATTTGCACCTTCTAATGCAACACAAAATAGGAAAATGTGTATGGTAAAACTATTCTTTAAATTATAAGGGTAGGCTCCCTATCACAAAAACTAGCATAATCTAAACAATATTTACTCACTATTTATAATCTATACAATATTTTCTAGGTGGTCCATGCTCATGCTAATAAATAATAAAGACGTGTCTTCTTGGATTCACCTATGGAAAAAGGTTGATATTTAGTTCAACTCAAGAAAAATAATTTTACTATAATTTTTTTATTCAAACTTACCCTAAACTATCACACTTACATTGTTTAGCTAAAGCTAGAGATTGAGCAATGCATGCACACACAATGATAAGATTAGTTTAAATAATACAAATTATTTATAAATAAGAAGAGAGGAATGCCACACAAAGCTATTATATTTTCTTTATTAATACATATAATAGACATCTACCCCATTACTTCATCTACATGCATGTTATGTCTGGTTTCCAATCAATCTAAATTTGTACATATAGGGTTTGTACTTATTGTAACATCTTAGATTTTCTGCAAGCATGACTCGATAAACAAAGTTAAATCTTAATCTAACAATAATCTAAAATCTAACAACAAAGAACGAGGAAATAAACTAAACTAATAAAACCAAAATGATTTCACCGAATATGCGTTCATCCCTTCAAATAATCTTGATTGTTCTTCTCCATTTTGCCTTTTTAGTATTCTTGCCCTCAAATTTATGTTTTTGAATGCAAGTATAATTCCGTCGAGTCTAAGCAAAATATCGAAGTTGAATCTCTTCTCAAAAGTATGTGATTTCGGGAGGAGGAATAATGATAATGATAGGCCATTTTATAGATTGTAGGTTTTCAAACGATCGACTCAGATTGAAAGAGAGTTTGACAGACAAGATTGAAGAATGCCATGCGATGTGAGTTCTGTCTCCGATAGAACATGCGTTAGAACACGAGTTCAGGAAAGGCAGAAGATAGAGACTAATTTAGAACGTGAGTTAGAACACAAGTTCAAATCTTAATCTCCAAAAATAGAAGAAAAAGACTTTGTATGCAAAAGCCAAAGTTGGAACTCGAAGACTTAATGCATTCAAATGTAAACAGGAGTTAGAACTAGTTAATCGACTAGTTGTAACGTAGAGTCTTCTCGCAGAGATAAACTGGTGTTGAATTCGGAGATAACTGAAGAACTAAAAATAGATCTCGAGTCAGAAGGTGAGTGAATGAATTAGATAACTGAATGATAGAGGAATGTGACATAAATATCAAATATGAATTAAATATTAATTTAATTCGACATTCGAAAATAAGAGACTTAATTAAATAAATAAAGTAATTTATTTAATTTGACTTTTGAAAAGGATAGTATCAATAATTAAATAATAAATATTTAATTATAGATAAAGGGGTTAAATGAATAATTAAATAAATATATTTAATTATAGTTGGAAAAGTATGATAAAGGGGTAATTAAATAATAAATTATTTAATTGATAGATAAAGGGTTTAAATGAATAATTAGTTCACAACATAATTAAATAAATATGATTTATTTAATTAATTAAGTTGAATAAAGATTAATAATGAATTAATGAATTAATTAAAAAGGATATTTAATTAATAGAGGAAATATGTGTTAGAAAGGTTAATTAAATAATTAGCATTATTTAATCATGACCACGGACTATAGAAAATTAATGTCGAATGTGTACTCGCAGGCCTAGACCAATTTTCGGTATCTACAGTTTGCCCCTCTTTGATACAATGTTGGTACGAAATTGTGTCAAAGAAAATATGCCCCGATCGTGCCCTAGCATGAAACAGGTTAAGGTATGCCCCCTCGGGAAAATTGACAATTTTTGAAAAGTTTCAAAAAAATCAGGAAATATTCCTGATAAGTCAATTTGATAGTTAGAAATGCTATGGAGTTGACGGAATTGAATTTGGAGTTGAGACGGATGAGTATGGGTCGTTTGAAGGTGAAAGGCTACGCGGCCAATAGAGAAGGGCTAAAGAAATGCCTTTTTTAACCCACCTATAAATAGGAATTAGGGCTAAATCCAATTCATTTGCACCCGAAGGAGATAGAAAAAGAGGAGTTTTTGCTCTGACCAGCGGACGAAATGGCACCCATTCCATACGCTTCGCATCGCGGTTATCGGATCCAGACGTTCAGGAGGCCAACCGATGCAGGACCACTGGTATGTACCCGAAAATGAACCCTTGAAAGTTAATTTTGCACGCTTTTCTAGGCATTAGAAAATCAAGCATGCAAATGCAGTGCGTCGTAAATGACGCATATGCCGTCGTATTCACCGCATCTGACTGCGAAACGACGCATTTGCAAAAACGCGTTAGGGCTAGATTTGGCTAGTTAGGGAATGACCGCATGTGAATTAGTATGCACCGCATGTGCGATAGGGATAAATGCATGTGACGTTTTGAACCGCATATGCATTTTGAAATGCATATGTTGTAGATAGGATGTTTAAGGAAAAATGCACCACATGTGGTTTAGTGAACCTCATGTGTAGTAGTCGAAAAGGGTTTGTGGAGAATATGTGACGCATATGAAATATGCACCGCATGTGAGGCTCTGTGCAACACATTTGCAATAATGCACCGCATTTGTAATGTGAGCTGCATTTGACTGGTAAAATTTTTGAAAAATTGTCCAAGGAAAATTTGAAAAATGCTGACATCATGGTTAAATTGCAGGTAGTGTTAGATCCTATTTATATGCGGGAGTGTTGACCAGACACATTCAACTTGAGAGACAGGTTGACCTCTGCAGAGATTCAACTTCTATGGAAGCTAGGCCTTCGTCACTGTTTGTCGATGCCTGCCATTCGGGCAAATAGGGGGATGTTGATGACACTGTGCGAACGATGGCATTCAGAGACATTGTCGTTTCATTTACCGACTGGGGAGGCCACTATCACATTGGAGGATGTGTATAGGATTATGAGATTACCTAATAGAGGTGAGCGGGTTATGTATGATACCCAGCGAGGATTGATGGAGTTAGCACGGTTCTATCAGGTGGATGACATCAGTAGGCTCAGGATCGAGCATTACGAGATTAGATGGCCAGTTCTAGTAGATAGATATGATTGGATCGACTGTATCCTATGTACCTTGATTGGGGGTATAGTTCTTCCAGATAGACGGGGTCATGGATTTCCAGTGGGATGGGGAGCTATGTTGGTCGGCATGTTGGAGAGTGAGACGAGATATGCATGGGGTCCATGTCTACTTGGGATGTTGTACTTCCATTTACATGACATCGCCTACAGAGATGCACAGTCGTTGAGCTGTGGGACGACACTGTTGATGGTATGGGGTTGGGAGAGGATAGTTGTTTTTTGTCCTCTAGTTACAATAGAGAGAGAGAAGAGACGCCTATATGTGTTTCGATATACATGAAAGATTATGCAGACCCATGTGGGAGACACAGGGTACTGGTGACACGCCTTGGATATTCTTGATCAATTCACACGGAGACCTTACATGGATTGTGAGGAGTGGGTGAACGAGGATATACATTTGCCATTCTACAGACATATACAATATCTCATTGGGATGACTATTTCAAGTGTTCACATTATTGAGCGACATCTGCTAGATAGAGTTCTAAGACAGTTCGGGGAGGTTCAGGATGAGCCTCGGGGTAGAGCAGAGTTTGCTCGGTCGTCGAGAGAGGTTCCATGGTGGGGACCCATGATTCTAGTGGCTACTATGGAGGCAGACATATAGGTATCACAACCAGTACAGTGGGGATGGAGAGATGGATTAGCAGATCCGGGGACTACAGCTGCATACGATGCATGGTGGGCGGTTCATCATCCGATTCCTTATACAGATCTTGACCAGCCAACACCAGTCGAGAGACGAGGCACAGGGTCGAGAGGATGACAGACAGGTGGAGGTGCCAGAGTGGGTAGGGTTGGTGGTAGAGGTGATGGAGATGACGGCAGAGGTGGAGGTAGAGGCGGGAGACGAGGACGGAGAGGACGAAGAGGGGGTCAGGCAGGTGGACATGCACCTATTCAGGAGGCAGTAGCAGTTGATGTACCGATGGCAGACATTGGAGGGTGATTGGATGTACAGGCTAGGGGTGAGCATGCTGCAACGGAGGTAGTGGTTGAGGAGCGTGTAGCGGTAGATGTTGCAGTAGAGGATGTTGTAGAGGATTTGGATGTGGAGATGGCTTTAGACCTTCTGGGTGTGTTGGCAGGATATGGAGAGGATGATGTTGAGGATGATGATGAGGAGGATGCACAGATGGAGGAGCAGGAGAGAGAGCTCCGAGATCGGATTGTAGAGGGGAGATGAGACGAGGATGCTCCTAGAGATGGTGATAGGGAGGCTTTGGAGGAGAGACTTAGACTTATGATTGCAGAGTTTGAGGCAATGAGACTAGAGAGGGATAGTGCCTATACAGAGAGGGATAGTGCATATGCCAAGAGAGACAGTGCTCGCTCAGAGAGGGATAGTGCTCTTATGGAGAGAGACCAGGCTATAGCACGGAGACATGAGATAGAGCAACAATTCACAGAGGTTAGATGCCTTTGCAGTGGGTCCTCATCTGATGGTATGGTACAGGAGTTGGTTAGATCAGTGGAGAGAGCCACTTATTACAAGGAACTTTATGAGGCAGTTGTGCCAGCAGAGAGACAAACTCCTAGCTTTTTAGAGGTGTGGAGTCAGAGATCATAGGGTAGGATTCAGAGGACACAGAGCATTAAGGGGGTGGTAGGACCATTGAGGCCAGGTCCATATGAGAGGCCTTCCACCTCACAAAGAGCACCTTCGAGTCTTTTTTGACTACCATCACCACTTGACAGCAGGGGTAGTGGGACATGATGACAGGGACATATTTATGTAGACATGTGTATTTTGATTAGAGAGCCTGTGAGCTCATGTTTTATTTATGGATACATTCAGACATTGTACTGTGACACTATTTTTGAGCGATATATATATATGATTTTGGCGGCTTCTACATAATATACAGTTCTATTTTATGAATGATGCTTTATTTCTACATGATTATGTTTCCTAGATGATGTATGCACATTTTTTTATGAATGAATGTTTCTATATGTTATGATTTATGCATTTAATAATAATGTTATGATGATTCTATTTACTTATGATAACGGATGCAAATGTTCTATATGATGTTTATTTATATGTGATGGTGATATGTACATGCAATGTTTACCTTATATATGTGATGATGATGCAATGCCTACTATGTAATGATGAAATGCAATGTAATGCAACTATGTGGAATGCTCCTTAAATGTATGCTAATGCAAATGATCTAATGTTTTTATGGTGTCACAGGACTTTATCTTTATGTTTAAAGAAGAGAAATGTTAGGATGAAATGAATGCAGAATGTTAGTAAGAAATAATTAAATTCGATTGATGGAGAAAAAGACATAATGAAAGTTTGATTGATTGAGAAAAAGACATATCTTCGATATATTGCCAAATACGCTATACTTGCTTGTTATCATCATTGGGCGGGACATGACACAGATGGATAGTACACACTATGATATGAGATAGACCATAGTGTACAAAGTCATCCATCTGCGAAAAACAGACAGTCACAGACAAGGAGTGTCTTAACTCATACTAAGGACAGTAATTGCCCCAGTCATTTTGTCGAGACAAACCACAGACAGCAGACAAATAAAAGATGGGTAATGAGACATCATTGCTCCTCTAAATCCTTGATTGGACATCCTTGAGGAAACTAGTAACATGACTCAAAAACCAATGTTTAAAAAGATAGTTGACAAATAGCAGCCAAAGAAAAAGAGTCCTGAGACATTGTTGCTTCTCTAAATCCTTTAAGGGACATCCTTGAGAAATCTAGTAACAGGATCTAGCACAAATCGATAAAAAGATAAGACAAAATAATATATAAAGTCATAAGGCCAAATAAATGTATTCGCCAAAACTTGATCTTGTGGGATTGTTTGATGTTGATGTTTGACATAGCGTAATGTGAGAGAATGACACATACTGCATAAGACGTTGAGTCTGGTTTTGACTTGGTGACTTCTATATAAGGCATGACAAAGCCTAGTTTCAGAAAAGACACGTGCCGTATAAGATGTTGGAGTTTGATGACATTGACATGACAAGCCACATGAGACTATGACAATGTGATGACGTCTGTTGACAAGAAAGACATATCTTGCATAAGACATAGGTTGATCACTTTGACAATGTGTTTGATATTGACTTAATGACAATTTGAGATGTTTCGCCTTGTTGATGCATGACCTGTGTTGATTCCTTGACAGATAAAAGTGTGTGCGTGTAGACAGTGTATGACATGAAATGATACCCTAAAGTATGATATGCAACTTGTGTGATAGTGATTGTGAATGAACCCTATTGGACTGACCTAGTGTGGTCTCGGGAGCTCATCAATTGATTAGCCTTGCCTACGTTGTACACGCAGAGACCTCGTATTTCGACATGACCAATGACTTTGGATGTACAAAGCGTCATGATTTTTAAAAGTGTGTGATACATGACAAACCTAGACTGACAAACCTAATGCCTCGGGGGCACATCGATTGATGGCCTTGCCTACGTCCCAATCACAGAGGCAACGTAATTCGACTATGTCTATGACTGACTTAACATGATTGACTTGACATGATTTTTGGGATTTTTTGATATTTTTTTGTTTTTATTTTTATTTTTGAAGTTTTCTAATGTTTTTGGGATTTTCCAGGACATTTTTGATGATGTGACATTATGTACAAGGTGTTAGGGCACAAAACAAGGATTTTCCCCCAGTCGGGAATATGATTTGGAAGATGGAGTGGGTAATGTGATGGAATGGATGTTAGATGTCAATCGTTCCAAGGAATGGATAAGACAACCATTTATTATGAGAGATGGTGAAAAAGGTCTGACTAGAATGATGGTAGACGGAAGAGTGAGCCTGACTACACATGGCGCCTGTTTGCCAGGTTTTCACCATGGTACTTATCCATAGCGCCACCGAAGCGGTTTTTACTATTGGACGGATTTATTTCTCTTTAATTTTTTGATTTTCTCAATTTTTTTGGTGTTACAAAGACGCTTGTTTGCCAGGTTTTCATCAAGGTAGCCATTTTTTTCATTTTTTTGTATTTTTCTATATTAAGACACAGATTCTTAGAGACTAAGCATAGAACCTCTTTAGATGCAGACTGTTGATAGGGGACAAAAGCGGCTCTCCTTCAGGAGTAGAGAGTTGGTACGCTCCTGATTCAAAGGCTTCTGTAAAAATATAGGGCCCCAACCAGTTAGGCTCAAGCTTACCTGGTTTCTCTCTTTCAGCTTGGTTCTTAGGATTCTCCATTAATACCAGGTCACCAATGTCAAAATGTCTATTGAGAACCTTCCTATTGTAACTATGATGAAGACGATTCTGATATGCTTGCAAATGATCTAATGCTTTCTATTTTTGTTCATCCAACAATTCCAGCTCTTGTAACCTACAGACACAGTACTCTTCATCGTCAATATGACCCTTCAAGGATACCCATAGAGAAGGTATTTCAACCTCTATAGGTAAGATAGCTTCGGACCCAAATACGAGGGAAAATGGAGTGGCACTGGTGGGAGTACAGATGCTTGTGCGATAAGCCCATAAGGCAGGATTAAGCTATAGGTGCCAGTCATGACCAGCGTCATTAACAATATTCTTAAGGATTCTAACAATAGTCTTATTAGATGCCTCAGCTTGGCCATTACCTTATGGGTAATACGAGGTGGAGAAATGGTGTTTGATGTGGAATTCTTCACATAAATGGCATACTTCTTGGTTCTTGAATGGGAGGCCATTGTCTGTGATTATGGATTGTGGTACACCATACCAACAAATGATATAGTTTAGGATAAACTTAGATATTTGTGTGCCGGTTATGTATGTCATGGGAATAGCTTTAATCTATTTGGTGAAGTATTCGGTGGCGGTGATTTTGAATTTATGGCCATTTGATGATGGAGGGTGTATCTTACCTATGAGGTCGAGTCCCCATTGGGCGAAGGGCCATGGTGAAGTAATTGGACGAAGCTCCTGCGCTAGCGCTCTTATCAAGTCTTCATGTATTTGACATTGTCTACATTTCTTTACAAAGACGTATGAGTCTTTCTCCATTGTAGGCCAATAGTAACCTAGTGTCATAATCTTATGGGCTAGAGTGGGACCACTCGAATGAGATCCGCATATACCCTCGTGTACCGCTCGCAAAGTTGTTTGTGCTTCTTCAACATCGAGACATCTCATAAGGGCGTTATCTAAGGTACGTCTATAGAGGGTTTCTCTGATGATGGTGTACTTGGCTAAATTTCGGATGAAGGTTCGACGTTGGTTATTGGACAAGTCTTGAGGTAGGGTTTGGTTAGTGAGGTAATTGAATATGTCTTTATACCAAGGAGATGTAGGACCAACAATGGTACACACTATTGCAGTATCGGGGACATCATAAGCGAGAACCAAAAGATGTTCAACCAAGAACTCGAACTTAGGCACATTACTTGGAATATCCAACAAGGAACCCACGGTTGCCATTGCATCTGCAGCTCTATTCTGGATACGTGGTATTTGTTAAAAAGTTATGTCATTGAAATACTATTTGAAACTATCAGCCATTCACTTGTAAGGTGCAAGCTTCTCATCCTTAGTCTCGTAGTCATCATTTACCTGTCGGATTACAAGTTGAGAGTCGCCAAAAACATGTAGGCTCTTAATTTTCCATTGAACTACCATTTTCAACCCTATCACTAAGGCTTTGTATTCTGCTATATTGTTGGTAGAAGGGAAAGCAATCCTGAATGATTTGGGAATGGTATCACCTTGAGGTGTGACAAATAAGATACCAACTCCTGAACCACAATTTGTATGTGACCATTCAAAGTACAGTTTCCATTCTGTTTTAATGTCAATGTTGAAGAGGAATTCATCTGGAAAATCTGCCACTAATGGATGGTCTACCTTTATAGGTGCATCAGCCAATTGATCTGCAATTACCTATCCTTTTATAGCCTTCCTTTTGACATACTGAATGTCATACTCACTAAGTATCATAACCCATTTAGCCAATCAACCTGTTAAAGCTGCCTTACTTAGGAGGTATTTAAGTGGATCAATCTTTGCAATTAGCATTGTTTGTCGATTGAGCATATAGTGCCAAATTTTTTGGGTAGCAAAAACTACCGCAAGACAAGCACGTTCTATGTTGCTATAATTCAATTCATAGCCCACTAAGGTACGATTGATATAATAGACTGCTCTCTCATGACCTTGATCATCGTGTTGTGCGAGAAGAGCCCCTAATACCGATTGAGTTGCTGAGATGTAAAGTATCAATGGTTTTCCCTCTATAGGTGGCATTAAGACTGGTGGAGTAAGCAAATAGTCCTTGATTTGCTGGAAGGCCTCTTGACATTTAAGGGTCCATACAAATGGTACTCCTTTCTTGAGTAGATGTTGAAATGGGTGTATTTTATCCGCCAGTTGTACTATGAAACGCCTAATGGACTGTAATCTCCATTGTAGGGTTCTGAGTTGACCAATACTGACTGAAGAAGGCATTTCTATGATAGATCTTACCTTTTCTGGATCTACTTCAATGCCTCTGTGAGAGATGATATACCCTAACAGTTTCCCTGATTTTGACTCCAAAGACACACTTCTTCGGATTTAGCCTGACATTGTAATTCTCTAGCCTTTGGAATATCTTGTCTAAGACTTTCAAATGATCTTCCCTTGTTTCTGATTTTGCTATGATGTCATCTACATAATCTTCCATGAAAGTATGTACAAAGTCATGGAAAATCGTAGTCATGGCCCGCTGATAGGTAGCTCCTGCATTCTTAAGGCCAACGGCATAACATTCCAATAGTATGTGCCCCATGGACACGTAAAAGCTGTTTGTGTTAGTCTTTAGGTGCTATTTTAATCTGGTTATATCCAGAGAAACCATCCATGAGGGATAGCATCTCGTAGCCTGCTGTAAGGTCTACTATCATGTCGATATTTGGAAAAGGAAAGTCATCCTTAGGACATGCCTTGTTGATGTCTCTAAAGTCAGTGCAAATGTGAATGCCCCCAATTGGCTTAGTCACTGGTACAAGATTTGATATCCAATCTGCATAGTCTATTGTCCTTATGAATCCTACATCCAAAAGTTTCTTAAGTTCTACTTTGACCAATAGAGCAATTTGCGTATGCATTTTCCTCAAATTCTGCTTGACTGGCTTAATACCTGGCTGTAGTGGTAAATGATGCAATATTAGGTTTGGATCCAACCCAGGCATGTCAGCATACGACCATGCAAACTTTATTTGTCTCTTTGTGAAGAAGTCCTTAAACTCATGTTTTTCTGTCTCTGTTAAAGAAGCTGCAAAATATACCTTCCGAGGATTTTCTTCTGTACCTATGTTGACTTCCACAGATTCTTCTACTAGCATCGGTGACCTTTCCTGTTCAATGGGGAGAATATTTAAACCTCTATCCTTGGGTGCCTTTGAGAGGTTTTTTCCCTCGGATACGTCCTTTATTTTGACTTTTTCTTTGTCCAAAGGCGCCTTTTAGTTTTCACCTAGGGACTCATCATTTTTCTTTTTATTGTCTTTTTTCTTTTCATTTTCATTTTTGCGACTAGAGGTGTAAATAGACTCCCCAAAGTATGCCTTATCGTCCAAGTCTATGGTAAAACCTTCTTTATGGTCCCCTCTTGGTATGCCTTCTCTAAGTCCCATGAACTCAACAATCGCTTCGTCGTTCTTGAATGTATCTATGATAGGTGTACCTTGTTGATCCTAGTCGATAAGTTCGAGATATATAAGGGGCATGTCATCATCAGAGTTTTTAAAGGTATCTGCTGACAAGGTGAATACAAAGTGGTTGACATGGCCGCAAAATTTTTGGACTAACTCCTTCTTATTCTTCTTTCTAGGTGTAGGTATACTCTGATGTGGGACTATAGTAAGGGCAGATTCGTCAGAAGATGGCTTGTTAGGTGCCCAAGATGCATGATCAAGGGTTTCCCAATAATAGTTCTCTTGCCATTCTTGTTTGGACAAGTGCTTCTTAGGATGAGGACTAGATAGTTTTGGTACAAGTTTCACGTTTAGGTCCAATTCTCCAAATAAAGCATCTATGTTCATGGTACTAGTAGATGAAAGTTACTCCCATTCACCATCACTTGAGTAAGGGGATTCATCATAGACTGGAGGTTTGTTGTAAATTGGGGGTTTGTTGTAAACCAGGCGAAGTGGTTCATGAGATGTCTCGATGTCTACATAATAATTCACTTCCTCTTGAAATGATGACGAAGTACCAGGAAACTCGATTCTAAGCGGTTGACACCCTAGCCCTAAGTATTTCGGTCGTGGGTAGATAGTGATTGGTTCTGTCCTTCCATTCTGATATAGACCTAACCCACTGTGCCCATCATAGCCTTCCTTTTGCATTATTTTAAAACCTTTTCCATACTGGTCCTTGGCTATTTGAATAGACGGGGAGGGGTATTCATGTTCTTCTTGATACAACTAGGAATCACCTTGATCCACAATTTCCTCACTTAACTCCCCCCATTTGGTTAATGTCATTGTAGGGGGAACATGAAATGTGACCATCGACTGTCTTCTATCTGCCATGGGTAGACCATATGCTTTAGGTGGAATCAATTCACTAACACAATATGATGCCTTTATATTGTATTCACCACAACCTTGTCTTGGATCTCGAGTTTAGGAGTGGATGATGGTGGTTTGAATGAAATGGACTTAGTGAGACGTGAGGGGTCAACGTATTGGGATAAAGTGGATGATGAAGCTTCTTGGTTAATCAGAACTTGCCGTTGTGGAATTTCCCTTAGGCTTGTACAATACTGAAAAGGATCTGGATCACCATCAATGGTGATCTCTGTGCCATTATAGGGGAACTTGAGACATTGGTGGTATGTTGAAGGTACAACTTTCATTACGTGTATCCAAGGTCTACCTAACAACAAGTTGTACGGAAGGGTGAGATCCAAGACTTGGAAGCTGGTGTTCATGATTGCTGGGCCAATTCGGATAGGGAGTGTGACAACTCCTTTGGACGATCTTTCCTCATCGTCCTAAGCCTTGATAACTATACTCTTAGAGGTATCTACATAGTCTTCCGAGAATCCTAATGCCTTAACCAATTTAAGGGTACACAGGTTCAAACTTGCTCCTCTGTCTACCAAGACTCGTCGGACTTTGTGTTTGATGGACTAGGACTTCAAGGTGTAAGGGGTCATTATGATCTGACTTCTCAATCGAGTAATCCTGTTGGGAAAATGTGGCATGATGCGAGTTGGTCAAATATCCTAGCATTTCCTCAAAACGATTGACATCTAAGTCTGTAGGAACAGTTGTATTCTATAGAGCTTTGTCAAGGATGGCTTGATGCCCAGGTGATAAGGTCAACAATTCCAAGATAGATATTTGCGTGGGGGTTTTACTCAATTGATCAAGAAGGTTATACTTGAACTTGGAAGTTTGCATAGATGGCTCAGAAGAAGGACTAGGAATAGTAATCTTAGTTCTACATGTGTTCACATTACATTCTGGATGCTTCTTAATGGTGAAGGTATTGACATTCTCGTTTGCGGCTCGGAGGTGGTTTATGATCGTTCCTTTACCATAGTCATACTTGGTATTGTTATAGTTGGCTGATGGATTATTCTGGGGTCTCAAACTGGAGGCTTTTCCTTTTGTGTGGTCATGTAACGGGTCCGTGAAGACCTTATGATCACTGTTCTTAGTGTTTTTCTGCCCACCAACCTCTATGGTTCTATTTTCAACAAAGTCTTGTATTATGTTCTTGAGTTGACGACATTGTTGGAGGTTGTGCCCTTTGGTTCGATGATAGTCAAAAAAAGAGTTATCATCCCACCATGAAGGTTTGAACTGTCCAGGATCATACTCTCTTGGTTCCAAAGGTTTGATGAGATTATGCTTAATCAATTCTTTGAAGATAGTCTCGATTGGTTGTCCTAAAGGTGTAAATTCACTTGTAGGAAATCTCCTTTGTTGTGGTCTTTGTTGTTGTGAATTTTGGACATAGTTAGCTTGTTGATCTGGACTATTCCTCATGTCTTGATTGGGATTCTAACCTCTAAGTGTGATTACTGGTCCTGTATGTACGTGTTTAGCATCAACAATGCCGTCATTTGTAACATTCTTGTTCCTAGACTAGAATTTGTTTCTATCGTTTGGTGCGTTCTAATGTTGGACAACCGGATTCCTGCCTAGTGCTTTCATTTCTCCTTTGTCTATAAGGCCTTTCTCAAGGATGATTCCCTTTTGTACCAATTCTGATAATGAAGTACAACAGTGTACCCTTAGATCACTTCACAATTTGGGGTTGATGTTCTCTAGGAATATTGTGACCTTTTGTTTTTCGGGTATTTCAACTGGACACCTACTAGCTAGACTTTGCCATCTCTGGAAGAAAGTGGTGAAATTTTTGCCATCTTCTTGTGTTGTGTGGCACAAGGTTGCAATTGTTACCTCATTGTCTATGTTAAAGGCGAAATGTTCGATAAACTTCTCAGCTAATTCGCCCCAAGATCATATACCATATAGTAATTTAGAGAACCATTCCAGTCCTATCCCGACAAGGGTTCGTGGAAATAGTCTCATCAAGTATGTGGGGTCATACGCTATGTCCATGCATGCTATTAAGAACTCTCTAATATGTTCTAAAGGATTCTTTCTCCCATTATACTTAGGAAAAATTGGTATAATGTATCCATGGGGGAAAGGTGTCATGTAAAGCACTTTGTCAAAGGGACATGGACATAGGTCTTGCACTGAGATAGTTCGTTTTCTAGACATAGACATGTTGTCCATCTGCTGTTGAAGATTTTGCATCTTGTTTTGAAGGACATCGACTTGCATCAAGGACATGGTGTTTGTGATATTTGGATCAATGTAGGTATTTTGATATGCCATGTTCTGTGACAGGTTGTGATTAGGTGAGGCAATATATCCTATCAAAATATTATGATTCGGTATAGGGATATTCCCTGTCTGAATGGTTTGAGTAGGTATAGGAATGTTTCCTATTTGAATTGTCTGATTTGGAATAGGAATGCTTCCTATCTGAATGATTTGGTTCGGTATAGGTATATTTCCACCAACTTTGGTTCTCTTACCAGTCGTGTTGGTGCCAAAGGGGCTGGAGGAAGTTGCCCCCGCAGTGAATTGTAAACCTTGTGTTATGTTGAAAGGGGTTGTGCTTACAATTGACGATGTTTGAGTTGGTATACCAGTTGGTATCGCTGCAGTTATTTGGGGAATAGAGACTGTTGACGTTGCAATTTGGGATGGTTGATTTGACTGTGTTTGCAAAGTACAAATATCAAATCCTATGGGTAGTTTAGCACCTTCTACTAGCAATTTTGCTAGATAGCATTGAGGATCATTTAGAAAACATTCATCCATGAAGGATGCAAATTCTGGATCTTGTACTGCTGCGTCTATGTCTTCTATGTAAATTTGACCATATGTGTCCCTAGTGACATGTTTTTCTAGCAAAGGCTTGTGTGGTTGTTTACTTCCTGACGGTTGGTTTCCGAACGGGTTGATGAATTCATTGGGGTCTATCATTGCTCTGTGTTTCTTTTTGGACCTTGTTTGGACCATGAAAAAGTTGCTCAAAATGGGTAATGCAAACTATGCCTAAAAACTGATATGACCTATGTCTATATTTTTGGATTTTTTTGATGATAAATGACATAGCTAAAATGGTTTCTAAAATACGTACACTAAGACGACTTATGATAGGACAGAAAAAATGCAAGATGCGAGTAGACTATGACGATAAATGAGTCTAAGACGGTATAACCTACCACCTATGGGATAAATGCATGTAAAGACTTTTTTTTGACCAAGGAACCTGATTGTATGACAAGGACAGTGACAAGGTGAATTTTTCAAACTAGACTAATGAGCTGAAAAGATCCACTAGATGGGACTAAAGTGACAAGGTTCAATGATTTTGACAAATCGACACATGAATGTTTCCAATGACAAGGAAAGTTATCTAATTTGTTATATGCAATTTCCTATGGAGTATCTATATGCATGCAACTTAGGATGACTATGACTAAGATGTTTACCATGACTAAGATGTATATGACACCTAATGATGGTAACTAAGACGTATATGACACCTAATGATGGTAACTAAGACGTATATGACACCTAGTGATGCAAAGTTTTGAGCAAAATTTACCAATTTCGAATCTAAGGTTGATCTTAAGAACCTACAACAAATTATGACAATGATGTTCTAGACTCAACTCGCGGTTTTTTGTTGACAGGAAAATGCGGTTCACCTAACAGTTGCGGTTCAGATTTTGACAGATGCGGTTTTTTGACAGTGCATGCAATCTTTCTAATAGTTGCGGTTTTTCCTATGACGGATGCGGTTTTTCGATACACATGCGGCTCGAAAACTGACAGATGTGGTTTGCATGCACACATGCGACTCGAAAACTAATAGATGTGACTCGTGATATGCAGACTATGAAAAGTGAAAAGTTTGACAGCCAGATGCGACTTTTCCCCTAACAGATGTGACTCGCTAATACACATGCGATGTTTAAACTAACAAATGCGACTTGGTTTTCTGATAGTTGAATTTTTCCCGAAAGTTGGAATTTTCTCGAAAGTTTTTGACTGACTTTGTTTGTTTGGTCAAGATTTTGAAAAATACAACAAAGAGAAAACACAACAATCAATGTATTTTCAGTTTTTGTGATGGTAAGGACTGTTAAGACTTGAAAAATAATTACAACCTAGGCTTTTAGGACAATACTTGTTGAATTCTTATTTGGATTTCTCCAGCTACGCATATTTATGGCGAATGACTAGAAGCTTGACCCCACTGGCTCCCCTCCATGACACTCACTTATACGGGGAAGCCAAGCTACTATATCCATGAAACTCCCATGGCACACATTTCATTTCCACACATAAACCGTAAGAATATAAGACGGCTTCACAGGGTTGACCCTGTTGCGCCAACAAGTAGGTAGGATTTTGGTAACTCTACAACAAGGTGTTTAATAAGGGCATTCCATTCGTGGGACACTATCCAATGTTGGCGAGAGTCCATTTCTGTCCATCTCATCGGGATAGTGTGCGTGATTCATGGGATTTCCCCAAGAATCCACTTTTCTATACCGGTTGGAAGTCGCTTGGCTTTAGCGTGCTACCAGTCTGAGTCATCTTGGGGTGAGTAATTTTTCCCAACAAGATAGGCCCAAGTTCTAGAGTCAGCAACCGTTTATCTTACACCCAGGATTGCATGACAGCGCAAGGGGAGAGGATACTTCGGTGTACTGAATTGTAAGGGTTATAGATACGTGCAAAGCACCAAACAAAGAAGACAGTGGTTCTTTTTAATCCAAATGACAATTTTCTATCTATCAATCAAAAAATTCATTTTAATCCCACACGATGATTATCTATCTGCCAAACAGAAGCTTGCTTAAATAAATGAATTAACACAAAGGCATTAGGTCTTGCATGCAAATTCATCAGTAGTTCATTGTTCTTTAGCTTTCGTCCTGCATAAAATTGTCTTATGTTTTTAAACGTCTTCTATGCTTCGTCCTGCAAACACTATGTTATTCCTCCTTAACACAATTGACACAAACATTAGCAAAAATCCAAAACAACTCAAAAAGAAAAAAAATGAAAGTATGGATGCATGAAAATCGATCAAAAAGTGAAAAAGTGTTACCGGCCAGATGCAGCTTTTGGAGCCACAAATGTGGTTTTACTGTTGACAGGTGGATGCGGTTCACAAATTTGTTGATAGGAGGATGTGGTTCGCGAGCTTTGTTGATAGGCGAATGCGGTTTGTGACTTTGCAGATGTGGATTTTGATGACAGATGCGTCGCTGTTTTTCACAGATGCGGTTCGTGGATGCAGATGCATCATTTTGCGGAATAGATGCGGTGCACCGTACAGAAAACCTGCAAAAAAAGAACAGAAAACAAAAAAATGGAAAGACAAAAATATGTGCGGATTTTGAAGCGTGTTCACATCGGGTTCACCAAATGTAGCATCTTAGATTTTCTGCAAGCATGACTAGATAAACAAAGTTAAATCTTAATCTAACAGTAATCTAAAATCTAACAACAAAGAACGAGGAAATAAACTAAACTAATAAAACCAAAATGATCTCACTGAATATGCGTTCATCCCTTCGAATTATCTTGATTGTTCTTCTCCATTTTTCCTTTTTAGTATTCTTGCCCTCAGATTTATGTGTTTGAATGCAAGTATAACTCTGTGGAGTGTCTAAGAAAAATATTGAAGTTGAATCTCTTCTCAAAAGTATGTGATTTCGGGAGGAAGAATAATGATAATGACAGGCCATTTTATAGATTGTAGGTTTTCGAACGATCGGCTCAGATTGAAAGAGAGATCGATGGACGAGATTGAAGAATGCCATGCGATGTGAGTTTTGTCTCCTATAGAACATGAGTTAGAACGCGAGTTAGAACACGAGTTCAGGAAAGATTGAAGATAGAGACTAATTTAGAACGTGAGTTAGAACACGAGTTCAGATCTTAATCTCCAAAAATAGAAGAAATAGACTTTGTATGCAAAATCCAAAGTTGGAACTCGAAGACTTAATGCATTCAAATGTAAACAGGAGTTAGAACTAGTTAATTGACTAGTTGTAACGTAGAGTCTTCTCGCAGAGATAAACTGGTGTTGAATTCGAAGATAACTGAAGAACTAAAAATAGATCTCGAGTCAGAAGGTGAGTGAATGAATTAGATAACTGAATGATAGAGGAATGTGACATAAATATCAAATATGAATTAAATATTAATTTAATTCGACATTCGAAAATAAGAGACTTAATTAAATAAATAAAGTAATTTATTTAATTTGACTTTTGAAAAGGATAATATAAATAATTAAATGATAAATATTTAATTATAGATAAAGGGGTTAAATGAATAATTAAATAAAGATATTTAATTATAGTTGGAAAAGTATGATAAAGGGGTAATTAAATAATAAATTATTTAATTGATAGATAAAGGGGTTAAATGAATAATTAGTTCACAACACAATTAAATAAATATGATTTATTTAATTAATTAAGTTGAATAAAGATTAATAATGAATTAATGAATTAATTAAAAAGGATATTTAATTAATAGAGGAAATATGTGTTAGAAAGGTTAATTAAATAATTAGCATTATTTAATCATGACCACGGACTATAGAAAATTAATGTCAAATGTGTACTCGCAGGCCTAGACCAATTTTTGGTATCTACACTTATGTCTTCCCTATTTTCATCTACTGTGTGTTTTCCCTTCTTAAGTATGACTTTTATTCCAACTTCACTCTTCCATTCTTCTTGTTGATCTTTCATACTTTCCCCTAGCAACATGTCCATTTCTCAACCCTTGACACCGTTGCAAGTATGAAGGTGTTGTCATTGATTTCAATAAGCCTACGTTGCCATTGATGACAGTAGTGCAATGGTTGAGAAGAAATTTTTGCTTTGATTAGTTGCATTATGTTGTCATTAGTTAAGTTGTTGATTTTAACATCTGATGTTGCTTTGATAAGCTTCTATTTATGGTTTAGATGTCGAGGATACTGAGAAAATTGATAAAATAAGGAAACATGGTGTTGTAGAGGTGTTTTGGTTTTTCTTTTCATTTCTTTTGGGTTCAAGATCTACTTGTGTGGTTTGGATATGTTGGTTAGAGGAATTCAGAGTTTCTATATCCAAAATTTTGGCTTCTAGATCGATGGTCAGAGGAAGTTATGTTCACCAGTGTGTAAACTGGTTTTGCAGTGTTGCTTACAAAGGTGTCTAGGAGAAATGTATTTGCTCCACATTTCTCCATAGTCTCTCTTCAGCTCTTGTGATTCTGAAGGTATGTTAATGATGTTGATATCTTTCCTGTGACAAGAGGATTTGTGGTTTGGTACACTGGAAGTTGGATTTTAGAGTTGCAGTGTTTGGTAGTGTAGTTTGAGTGTACTAGGTGTGTACATTTTGATGGTGCGAGTTGTTGCAAAGGAGTTTGATGGATTTCAAGAGGATAGAGGAATATTCTAGATCATCATGAAGCATGGTATGTGGTTCACAAGTCATCCTTGAATTTGAGGAGGCGTTTAATTCAAATTTTAATGGTGTTTGCATGGGTAACGACTGACCTGGTGTTTACACTACATTCAAATATGTTTGAGAATTAATGAAGGTGTATCGTGGCATGTGAGAGTTGATTTGGGTTCTAGATAAGTTTTGTATTGGTCCACTTTCATTCCTATCCACCACAAGAATGCTTAGTGTCGGCCTAATTTGAATTTGTAAAGTGTAAGGAGAGTGTAGCCGACTTGAAGATTTTTTTCATGTTGCAAATGATATAAATGCAAGGAGAGTTGATGCGATATGATGTGTGGAGTAGAGTTGAGCATTGTGATGAAAAATTAAGTGAAAAAGTGCAAATTGTAGTGCGAGATATAATGCAAGATTGCTGAATGTAGTGAGATGAGGTATCTTGATCTCTTGAAGGCTTCTAGTGTTGTTGGAGCTATTGTGGTGGAATCTCTATTGCATTGAGATTGTATTCTCTGTGTAACATTATATCTTCTTTCTTCTTTCTATTTCGGTAGTGAGCTTGGGCTGTGAACCTTTCTGGAAAGTGTGTTCTATTTTAGTAGTGAGTCTCTTTATACTGGTTTTGTAATTACTTATATTGTGAGCTAATCCTCACCCTGTTTTTTCCCTTCTAGGGTTTTCCACATAAATATGGTGTTCTCTTATGTATGGTGTTGGTTGTTTCAGTTTTTGTTATCTAGTTTTCATGTTTAAACATTATAACAGATTAAGGGTTTAATGAATGCATGTGGATTTGATTACTATTGAGGGTTTTGATGTTTTAAATTGGTACAATTTATTCACCCCCCTCTCAGTTGTCTTGTTCATTCAACAATTGGTATCAAAGCAAGGTTCCTTAGAAAAACATTGATCGCTTGAGGTAGATTTGGATGGCGAACAAGAAGAAGATCCATATGTTTGATGGTACAGACTATGCATCTTGGAAGGCAAAGATGGAAGGCTATTTGATTTATCTTGGATATGAAGTTGCAAAGGTAGTAAAGACTACATACACCATGCTTGCAAATAGACCACACACAAGTGATAAAATCAAGGCCTATGAAACATATGGTAAGGCAAGATTTATTCTTTTGACCAGTCTTCCAAATACTGAATTAGTGAAAGTTATGGATCTGAAAAATTGCTAAAGAAGTTTGGGATAAGATAGAAAGTATCTATGAAGGAGATGATAAGGTTAAACAAGCTAAGTTGCAAAATCCGAAGGGACAATTTGAGACTTTGCGAATATCTGATGATAAAACAATCACAAGTTACATGTAGAGGGTTAATGAATTGGTAAGTGTAATGAGAGGTCTTGGTGCACAAGTCAAAGAACCTAAAGTGGTAATGAAAATTCTCATAATTCTTCTTGATTCTCATAGTGAAAAAGTTTCTACTATTGAGGAATTTGTAGATTTTAATACATGCACTGGAGATCAGTTGTATGGAACTACATTTAAAGTGAGGAAAATTGGTATGAAAAATGGTATAAAAGTGGAGACTTCTTTCAAGACCGGAAAATAAGAAAAAACTGAAAATTCAGATGAAGATGGTCTTGATGATGTGGAAGCTAAATTTGTAAGAAGGATGAAAAAGGGCACCGGTAAGTAGAAGGGTAAATTACCTTTCAAGTGCTTTAGTTGTGGAAATATAGGTTACTATGCTTCAAGATGTCCAAATAAAACTGTGAACAATAAGAAAAAGGAAAAGTGATCAAGAAAAGCTACTATGTTAGAGAAGATGCTGGTATTTTTGATGATGAATCTGATTATGGAGATGTTGATGATAATGAATGTTTGTTCTTAGATTTAAAAGATGAATTTGGTTCTACTAACTTTGAGAGTTGTGTGAAAGAAAGTGTCCCCGAGAAAAAGGATAAAATTGGAGGTACCTTGCTGTTTTCTTTTCATGGTAGACAAGACAAGAACTATTGGGTTATTGATATTGGTTGCTCAAATCATATGATCAAATATAAGAGATTTTTTTAAACTTGAAAAATATGATGGAGGACTTGTTAAATTTGGAGATGATTCACGTGCTAAGATTTGTGGAATAGGTTCAATCAATTTTGATGGCAAACATAATACTGAAGATGTTTACTATGTTAAAGGTTTAAGGCATAACCTCTTGAGTATTGGAAAATTGTGTATCTTATGTTTTAGGATGATGGATGTGAAATCAAAAAAGGGTCTGGAACTATAATTACTATTGGAAAGAGGAGAAATGGAAATATCTATCAGCTCAAGGGTGTTGATGGTCATTGTTTTATGACTCAGATTAATGATAATTGGTTATGGAACAGGAGAATTAGTTTAGTTCAAGCAGTGAGAGATCTGTTGAGGATTACAAAGCCTATCAATGCTGTTTGCAAAGATTGTTAATTTGGAAAACAAACTAGAGCAGTTTCAAGGGAAAATAACAATATTCTACCAGATTGTTGTAACTGGTACACATAGATATTTTTGGTCCAAAAAGAGTGAGAAGTCTTTAAGGTGACAATTATTTCATTCTTTTGATTGATGATTATTCTAGAATGACATTGGTTACTTTTCTTAGAGAAATTTTTGAAGCCCTAGATAGATTTAAAGCAATTAAAGCTATGGTTGGGAATGAAATGGAATTTCAGATCAAATTTTGAGGTCTAAAAAAGGTCGAGAATTCACCTCCAATGAATTAACATGTTTTATGAGAATCATGGCATAAAAAGGCACTTATTTTACCCTAGGAATCCTCAACAAAATGGAGTAGTTACAAGGGAAAAAAAGACTATTCAAAAAGCTGTAAGGACTATGATGAGAGAATCTAACCTACCGAAAGTCTACTAGAGACAAGAAATTCATACTGTTGTTTACATACTTAACAGAGTTTAAGCAAGAGCTAACAACACAAAGACTCCCTATGAGTTGTGGTACAAAAGGATTCCTACTATCAAGTACTTTAGAGTGTTTGGAAGCAAATGCTATATCAGAAGAGATGATGAAAAATTAGGAAAGTTTGATGCAATCTCTGATGAAGGTATCTTCCTTGGATATTTTACTAAAAGAAAAGCTTACAGATGTTACAATAAAAGACTAAGAAGGATTGTTGAAAGTGCAAGTGTCAAGGTTGATAAATACATGCAAAAATCAGTTGTAATAGATGGATATGAGTTAGATGAGCCTGCTTGTGGAGAAGAAGAAAAAAATCTAAGGAAAAAAAGTGCAAAATGAAGTGAAAGAAGTCTCAAAAAATACCCCTAAGACCCCTAAGTATGTGCAAAGAAATCATTCCGAAGAACACATCATTGGAGACAAAAACAAAGGTGTGTTGACAAGAAGAAGAGTTGTTGAAGTAGAGGTAAATCTACGTTTACTCTCTAAAATTGAACCGAAGATAGTAAGTGAGGCATGCAAAGATGCAAATTATATGAAGAAAATGGAAGAACTTATGCAGATTGAGAAGAATCAAACTTGGGAATTGGATCCTAGACTTGAAATCAAAAACATTATTGGAACTAAGTGGGTATTCAGAAACAAGATGAATGAGAATGGAGAAGTGGTAAGAAACAAGGTGAGAATTGTGTGTAAGGGCTATGCAAAAGTTGAAGGAATAGACTTGAGGGGACATTTGCTTTGATGGATACAATGGAAGCAATCAAGATTTTTTTGGCTTTACTTTAAACTTTATCAAATGGATGTGAAGTCCGCTTTCTTGAATGGAGAGCTAGAAGAAGAAGTTTACATGGAACAATCAAAAGGATTTCAGTTGTTAGATAAACCAAATATGGTTTGTATACTGAAAAAGGAATTATATGGATTGATCCAAGCTCCCAGGGCTTGGTATGCAAGGTTGGACAAATATTTGATTCATCAAGGATTCAATAAAGGCACCACAGATAGCAATCTTTACTTTAAAATCGATGGAGATCATGTTGGGGAAACGGATCCGGTTTTGTCATCAAGATATGCATCTAAGACAACAGTGCCTTAGTGATTTCAATTCAAAATCACAACAAAGACACAACCAACTATATCATAAAGCGAAAACAGGCACAATTGATCCCCCATTGATCCTCTGAGAGAAATGGATGCAAGAAAAATGCAGATTCAACATAAACAGATAACCATGAAAGACCAAACAATGAGCACACAGATATACATGGGGAAAACCCTTTCGGGTAAAAAACCCCACCTCCAAAACATTCTGCTCAGATTGTATTATTTAGTAAAAGGATTACAATACAAACATACAGAGCTATGCTCTTCCAGGAGTGTTACATCTTGTCCATCAGGAGAATAGAAGCCGGCAACAAAAAAAAAGAACCTTCATGTAGTTACAATGACATACATCTGTCATACTACATAGATTCCCTTCAGCTCCTCTCAAATGACTGTCACAACTAGCCTCATGGCCAGCCCAACCTCTTGGCCTCATAGGTTCACATCATACCAAATCCGAGAGATAAAGTGTTCACTGTAGAACAGTTCGAACACTCTCAGCCTCTCTTTGATATCGCTCTCTTCTGTCTCGAACTGCACACCAGATTAAATATAATCTTGCACTGTGTGCATACCTATTCAGCCCATGCCTGCCAACAATAGTCATCTAGGATAATAACTATCCTACCTGCAAGAGCATGACCATTCCCTAATAACGTGCATCGCTTATACAACTGCATCGAGCCACACAATCATTAAAATTGGTCGCAGACAAGTCCGTCAATCTTCCATCAATAATACAGCTCTATTGCAATCAAGAAATAACTCTCTGGCCAATCAGATCAAAAAGATCTTCCACGTGTCACCATCACATTCGCAGTCACACCTCTGATAGTTAGACCAACTTGGTCAAGCTTGGTCCAGCTCGATCAACCGAGCTCCGAGCTCATACCATAGCCCTAGGCAAAATACCTCACGATATGGCGGTAAGCCATCCAGGCTCACACCCTGACTCCACCACGCTATTGCACCGAGCTCAAACACTTGTCGTGGTATGGTGGTGAGCTCGCCCGAGCTCACTCCGCTGTTTACCGCACTACCACTGCCCTGTCCGTCTCGCCTCGCGGTATGGCGGTAAGCCATCCAAGCTCCCTCGAGCTCTGGCCCAAGACACCACTGAGCTCTGCCTTTTCTTTGACATCGGCCAACCAGTTGCTGCCAAACTACCATGTGTCACCCTACCATTTGCTTCCTGCCCTGACACCGAGTCCAACTTGGTCAAACTTTGCCCCGAGCTCATTCGAGCTCCTACTACGCTACCACAGCCCTGTCCAACACGCCTCGCGATATGGTGGTAAATGCCAAGATAGACCGCTGGTGGTCTTATCGCGGCCACTGCGGTCAGCCAGAACGCTGGCCGCGGTATGGCGGTAATCGCTAGCCAGGCCGCTGGCAGTCTTACCACGACCATCGCGGTCAGCCAGAGCGCTGGCCACGGTACAATGGTAACCGCCAGTCAGGCCGCTAGCGGTCTTACTGCGGCCACCATGGTTAGCTAGAACACTAGCCGTGGTATAGCGGTAGCTACCATCCAGGCCATTGGCGGACTTACGAAGGCCACCACGGTCAGCCAGAACGCTGGTCGTGGTACAGCGATAACCGCTGACCAGGCCGCTGGCGGACTTACCGCGACCACTGTGGTCAGCCAAGGCACTGGCCATGGTATAGTGGTAACCACCCAACCCGACTGCAGGGGGTCTCACCGCGCTACTGTGGTCAGAGGACCCACTACCTGCGGTATGGCGGTAATCGCCAAGGCCACCGCGGGCGGTCTCACCACTCTACCGCAATGAGTCGACCCACCACCTACGGTATGGTGGTAATTTCCAGAACCAAAAACAAGCCGCTATGGTAAAGGACATAACATGAAGAAAACCGCCAAGGCCGATGGAGAAAACATGCCAAAAAGCTAAGGCATATTCCAACAAACTCCCACTTGATGCAGGCTTTCAGGCATCTTCCAAACATCCAACCAAGACCTAAAAAACATGCTTCCACGCTCCAACCAAGACCTCTGAAACGACATCAAAAAATGTCCACCAACTTAGGCACCAACTCCAAACATAGGAACATGCCAAGGTGTAAATGCACTAGTCTTAGGAATGAAAACAATTGATCCTCCAGGTGACAAAAGCAACACAACAACAAACAACAAGGCAACACGTGAACCATCTCCAGAACAAGAAACCAACCAGCTCGAACAACAACCATAAAATTGACTACCCTCATCTAACTGGTCAAACCCACACGATTGAAAACCAACACTCACAACACGTACTGAACATCCAACCACCCATACCTCAAAGGTATGAAAAATCAACAACAGACTCATGCCATCATAAAACCACCCATGTCAGCAGCAAACGAGCACCCTGTGTCAACCAGTCAAAAGACCAAACAAATCTAGGTACTCCCACTGCAAGGGTACTGTCCAGATGAATGCAACCAAAGCACCATCACACATGATCTAGGAATACCAAGCCCACCAAACCTCTACACAAAGAAAAGAGTAACCATGTAGTTACAAGGAACACCCACACTGATCTGCAACACCTGCAACCACCTACTGCAAGGAACATTTCTCTCTACTATCTTCCACAGTTCTTCCAAACTCCTCCAAAAATGACTGAAGAAAGAAGCATAGGCACCTTCGTGTCATCACCCAAGTGACAACACATGACCACAAATTGTGACCAACCTGGCACCACAAAGGCAACCCACATCTAAAGTCAAAGGAACAAACAGGAAGACCGAGACCAGATTAGAGAGAAAAAGCAAATCATGAACATGTAGCCACCTTCTACACACACTTCTAAATGCAAGCTATGACAAGTATGATCTTCTACACATCCCAAAGGAAAAGCCTTAACAACATCCAGCAACACCATGGATGTAAGCATCAAGAAGATCACATTCACCCATATGACCATCTCCTACCAGTTTTGGAGAGAACAAGGAGATACACAATGCTGTCCACCTTCCATTATGAATCCTCCAGAATCTAAACCAACTCAAGATTCATATCCATGAAAGATAAAGCATAAAACACAACTGAAAGATATAATGGACAAATACCTTTCAAAGAGACACCACTGCCGAGCAGACCAAGAAGAAAGGAGAAACATGCTCATCCAAGATATACAAGCCAAAGTGACTTACCCAAGAGCATTCTCCTTTCAAGGTCTTTGTTGAATTCACATTCAACCAAGGTGCAAGCTTCTCAGACTTTTAGCTGTAACAACAACATTCTCATAAGAATTCCATCCTCACCTTATTCTCCATGCATCCATGAGTATCAGCAACCTATCATCTCATGCTGACTTCAATCTGCAATACTACAACAACCATGAAGTTCACCAGCATATGACCAATGCACTCAAAACATAGAGAAACTCCAGACCATTGTCAAAGCTCCAAAACAACTGAACCAAGAACTTATCATGACACCATGATCTTCACATCTCCATAGGAGATACCATGCTTCAAGTGAAATGTCCATGGTCTTCAAGAACAAAGCAACATGCCAAAACTCTAATGCACAAGCAAGAGTATACCATGACATAAAGCAAACAACTCTAAACCAAAACCAACATCACCTGTCAAGCACCACCAACATCTCAGCCAAAGACTACCAAGGTCCTTCATGGCTCCAAGAAGCTGCACAAATTCAAATAGTGAACATGTAGATGCAAAAGAACACAACAACTACAACACCAAAGAAGAACACCAGTCATTCCTAAAGCTCCCACTGAACTATGACACTGAGCTCTTCAAGCACCATGACTGACCACCCCATCACTGTCAAAAGCTTACACTATGACAGTGTATCCAGCTCTTCATGACATTTGATGCACATGCTTTAGATCCCCATCAATGACTATTCAGGTACTCAAATTCCATTCCTTCTCTCATCTCAAAATAGCCATGCCAAAGCACAAGTGACCACAGACAAGGTCAGCTAACAAATCTGCACTACACAGTTACAACCTTGTGGATATAGACAGTCCACTTCCAAGTTGTCTCATAGCAAACATGTAGGTAAGGACAGCCCACAACATTGCACAACTCGTGGATGCAACCAAATGTAACTTGCAAATCTATCATCGCACTGGAAACTGCAAAAATGAGATAATCAAAGAGAACAACCAAAGCATACAAGCATGACTCAAACACCAGATCAACAACAGATCTGATTTGTCAGGCACATCCACAACTCAAGCACCATAGTCTATAAAACCAACAAGCACACCACAAGAATGTTGAATGAAGAACACATAGCAACATCCCATGCAAAGAAGACATCACACCTCCTCAAACCATGTTGAACTGCAGCTATATCATCTAGTCACACCCCAGAAATCAGGATCTAGAAAATAGCAGACAACAGCTCCACACAACATAAGTTTTCCTTGACTGTGTAAAACTTGCAAAACCACAGTGTTTATAAAACACCCACACATCTCTATATTCATTGCTCATTTGGACGACTCAGGAGTCTGCACACAACCATCACAGTTAACCAGAACAATGAAAAGAAACATGAATATGCATCATAGACTTTTTAAGAAAATCTACACAAAACCTCCAGAGCCAAAGACATGAATCTGAAACCATGTAAGTGCAAGACATAGGCACACAGGAACAACAGGTCCATTTCAGACCAGTTCTAACACCACTGTCATACACAAGCAAAAGGGAGAACCAGGCTATCCAGAAGTTGCAGACCAGCAAGGTCACTTCATATCCTCCATGCAATCAGAGCACCAGAGAAACTGCCTTCTGTGCTAAGTCAAAAAACACCTAGCACAAGCACAACTCTCCATAGTTGATCAAAAATACAAGCAAGTCCATACCACCAGGGAGCCTCTCACACAGACACCCAGCATGAACACCACGCTTCGCTGCAACTCAGTCATGAAAAACATCTCACGCCCTTTGCATCATGAACTTTGCTGTGAGCCAGGAGCCTTAGATGTTGCCACAACATGACCAACTCTAGTCATCTCTAGCGTCTTTTAAAACTGTGTGTTGAATCAATGAAGCACACACTTCCACTCATCGAAAGATCAATCACCAACCGATTTCTCCAGACTTCCTCAAGCTTGCCAGGCTAAAAAATCCACACAGGAGAAAACCAAGAACTTCAGCAAAACATGCTCTGATACCACTTGTTGGGGAAACAGATTCGGTTCTGTCATCAAGATATGCATCTAAGACAGCAGTGCCTTAGTGATTTCAATTCAAAATCACAACAAAGACACAACCATTTGTATCATAAAGCAGAAATAGGCACAATTGATCCCCCATTGATCCTTTGAGAGAAATGGATGCAAACAAAATGCAGATTCAACATAAACAGATAACCATGAAAGACCAAACAATGAACACACAGATATATGTGGGGAAAACCCTTTCGGGTAAAAAACCCCACCTCCAAAACATTTTGCTCATATTGTATTATTTGGTAAAAGGATTACAATACAAACATATAGAGCTATGCTCTTCTAGGAGTGTTACATCTTGTCCATTAGGAGAATACAGGTCGGCAACAAAAAACCAGAACCTTCATGTAGTTACAATGACATACATCTGTCATACTACATAGATTCCCTTCAACTCCTCTCAAATGACTATCACAACTAGCCTCATGGCCAACCCAACCTCTTGGCCTCACAGGTTCACATCATACCAGATCCAAGAGACAAAGTGTTCACTGTAGAACAGTTCGAACACTCTCAACCTCTCTCTGATATAGCTCTCTTCTGTCTCGAACTGCACACCAGATTAAATATAATCTTGCACCGTGTGCATACCTATTCAGCCCATGCTTGCTAGCAACGGTCATCCAGGATAATAACTATCCTACTTGCAAGAGCACGACCATTCCCTGATAATGTGCATCGCTTATACAGCTGCATCGAGCCACACAATCATTAAAATTGGTCGCAGACAAGTCCGTCAACCTTCCATCAATAATATGACTCTATCGCAATCAGGAAATAACTCTCTGGCCAATAAGATCAAAAAGATCTTCTACGTGTTGCCATCACATTCCCAGTCGCACCTCTGACAGTCAGACCAGCTCGATCTAGCTCGGTCAACCGAGCTCCGAGCTCATACTATGTTACCGCAGCCCTAGGTGAAACACCTCACGGTATGGCAGTAAGCCATCCGGGCTCGTACCCTGACTCCACTGCGCTACTGCACCGAGCTCAAACACCTGTCATGGTATGGCGGTGAGCTCACTTGAGCTCACTCTGCCGTTTACCGCACTACCGCTGCCCTGTCTATCTCGCCTCATGGTATGGCGGTAAGCCATCCGACCTCCCTCGAGCTCTGGCCCAAGACACCACCGAGCTCTGCCTTTTCTTTGACATTGGCCAACCAGTTACTGCCAAACTGCCATGTGTCGCCCTACCATTCTCTTGCCGCCTTGACACCGAGTCCAACTCGGTCAAACTCTGCCTCGAGCTCATCCGAGCTCCTACTGCGCTACCGTAGCCCTGTCCAACATGCCTTGTGGTATGGTGGTAAATGCCAAGACAGACCGTTGGCGGTCTTACTGCGGCCACAGCGGTCAGCCAGAACGCTGGCCGCGGTATGGTGGTAACCGCCAGCCAGGCCGCTGGCGGTCTTACCGCGGCCACTGCGGTCAGCTAGAGCGCTAGCCGTGGTGCAGTAGTAACTACCAGCCAAGCCGCTGGCGGTCTTACTGCGGCCACCATGGTCAGCCAGAACGCTGGCCGTGGTACAACAGTAACCGCCAACCAGGCCGCTGGCAGACTTACCACGACTACCGCGGTCAGCCAAGGCACTGGTCATGGTACATCGGTAACCACTCAACCCGACCGCAAGTGGCCTCACTGCGGTAGCGCGGTGAGAGGACCCACCGCCTGCGGTATGGCGGTAACTGCCAAGGCCACCGTGGTGAGTCGACCCATCGCCTGCGATATGGCATTAACCACCAGAACTAGAAACAAGCCACCATGGTAAAGGCCAGAACATGAAGAAAACCACCAAGGCTGATGGAGAAAACATGCCACAAAGCTAAGGCATATTCCAATAGATCAAACATTATAGTAGTTGTTTATGTTGATGACATAATATTTGGAGGCAATGAAGCTATGTGCAAGAGATTTGCAGAAGAGATGCCAAAAGAGTTTGAGATGTCTATGTTTGGGGAGATGAATTTATTCCTTGGGCTATAAATCAATCAAATAGATAAAGGCATATTCATTTCACAATCAAAGTATGTTAAAGAGATGTTGAAGAAGTTTGGAATGGATGACTCCAAATCATTATGCACTCCTATGGTTATTGGTTGCAAACTGAGTAGGATGACGAATCCCCTAAGGTTGATCAAAGCAAGTATAGATCTATGATTGGTGGATTTCTATACCTAACTACTACTAGACCAGATATCATGCATGAAATTTATCTTGTGGCTAGATTTCAAGAAGATCCTAAAGAGACACATGTTGCAACAGTGAAGAGGATATTCAGATATTTGAAGAGCACTCTAGATTATGGCTTATGGTATCCTAAGGATACTAATTTCACATTGAGTGCTTACACAGATGTAGATTGGGTTGATTGTGTTGATGATAAGAAAAGTACTAGTGGTGCTGCATTATTTCTTAGATGTAGATTGGTATCATGGCTTAGCAAGAAACAAGATTCTATTTCTTTATCTACTGTAGAGGTTGAGTATATTGTAACAACATCTTGTTGCACACAAGTATTATGGATGAGACAAACATTGAAAGATATCAATATGGTGTATGATGAGCCTATTTCTATATTTTGTGATAATACAAGTGCAATCAATATTTCAAAAAATCCAGTAATGTATTCAAGAACAAAGCATATATCAATTAGGTATCACTTTTTGAGAGAGAAGGTCATGGAGAATGAAGTAAAGCTTGAATATGTACCTACAAAGGATCAAATTGTTACATATTTACTAAGGCTCTTCCTAAGGATAATTTTGACTAACTTTGGGAGAATTTGGGGGTTATTTCCCCTCCTTTGAACTAGATGCATATGGAGATGCATTGGTTTAGTGGATCTATGGATTCATTATTTTTCTTGGACTGATTTTGGTGTCTGCCTCTGAGGGGGAGTAGGCAGTGACATTGTTGTAGTATGGAATATATGTTGCAGAGATTGCTAAGTTGATTGGTGTGTACTCCTAAGGGGGATTATTCAGAGTAGTTGCAAGTATCTTGGTTCTATGTCAAAGGGGGAGAGCGATGCAATTTTTTTAAATCCTTTTCCATTGATGTTAAAGGGGGAGAGAAAGAGAAGTCATGTGAGAGAAAGAGTTCATGTGAAAAAGACAAGTATCAAAGGGAGAGAGTGTAATGAGATAGTTGTGCAAGGGAGAGAAAAGAGAAAAGAAAATAAGTATGTTCAAAGTTGTTGTGTCTTTGATGGTTTTCACATCTTGTGTTTCCATCAATGACAAAGGGGGATATTTTTGCAAGTATGAAGGTGTTGTCATTGATGTCAACAAGCCTATGTTGTCATTGATGATAGTAGTGCAGTGGTTGAGAAGAGATTGTTACTTTGATTAGTTGCATTATGTTGTCATCAGTTAAGTTTTTGATGTTTACCTCTGATGTTGCTTTGATGAGCTTATATTTATGGTTTAGATGTCGAGGATACTGAGAAAATTGATAAAATAAGGAAACAAGGTGTTGCAGAGGTGTTTTGGTTTGTAGAGGTGTTATAGTTTTTCTTCACATTTGTTTTGGGTTGAAGATCTTCTTGTGTGGTTTGGATATGTTGGTTAGAGGTGTTCAAAGTTTCTATATTTAGAATTTTGGCTTCTGGATCGATGGTTAGAGGAAGTTATGTTCACTAGTGTGTGAATTGGTTTTACAGTGTTGCTTACAGAGGTGCCTAGGAGAAATGTATTTGCTTCACGTTTCTTTGTGTAGACACCCAAAATTGTCCATGTCATAACGTTACCTAGTCGATACATGACCTTGTAAAACATCTTGTAATATTTTACCCTAGGTCATTACATTATCCCACTTATTCCATTTATTCCACTTAATCGTGCCTTCCCAATTAATTAAATAAATCACATTTATTTAATTAATTCCCCCCTTCACATGTCTCAAAATAATTCAAATTAAATATTTGAATTAATCCCTCACTTATTGTCACATTGCAACATGTGTCACATGACTACAACTCTTCACATGCATAAATAATTTAAATAATTTTATTGTTTAAATTATGAGATTCCCACTCACATCCTATTTTTACCTCCATTCATTGTGCGTCATAGGCATCTTTTTAAATAATAGAATCTCACTATTCCCTCATATCTTAATTTTAGCCTCATGTCATAACCCACTTAATGTGCGTCATAGACACTAAAATAAACTTTTAATCCTGGCCATACATATCACAAATTTGACTTTTAATCTTGGCCATCGAATCGAATCAACCTTCTCCTATAAATCAAGCCTTTCACAGGCCATTTGAGGATCTTCTTCTAGCATCATCACTCTGCCAAAATTTCTTCTTATTTATCTATTTTCTTCTATTATCTTTCATCTTATCATTATGCTGCAAAAATGAGCAATCAACATATCAAATCATTCAAACCTTCAAAATCATGCATTCTCATGCAGGTGGAGAAGAGCAATGGAGATAAATCAATTCAAGCTTGGAGATTGGTTTGCATTTGCTTGTTATTTTGATTTTCATGCTTGCTTGTACTCTATTGTGCTAATTAGGGTTTTGATATTTTGTTATTCTAGTTTTATATCTGATTTTCCCTAACTACACTTTGCAGTCTCTCTTCAGGTCTTGCAATTTTGAAGGTATGTTGATGATGTTGATCTCTTACGTGTGTCAAGAGGATTTGTGGTTTGGTAATTCAAAAGTTGTATTTTAGAGTTGCAGTGTTTGGCAGTGTAGTTTGAGTGTACTAGGTGTGTACATTCTGATGGTGCGAGTTGTTGCAAAGTATTTTGATGGATTTTAGAAGGATAGAGGAATATTATAGATCGTGATGAAGTGTGTTATGTGCTTCACATTTCATCCTTGAATTTGAGGAGGTGTGTAATTGGAATTTTAATCATGTTTGCATGGGTAATGGCCGACTTGGTGTTTATACTACATTCAAAGATGTTTGGGCATTAATGAAGGAACAACATGATGTGTGAGAGTTGATCTGGGTCCCAACTAATTTTTGTATTGGTCCACTTTCATTCCTATCCACCGTAGGAATGCTTAGTATTGACCTAATTTGAATTTGTAAAGTGTAAGGAGAGTGAAGCTATCTTGAAGATGTTTTTCAAGTTGTGGATGATATAAATGCAAGGGGAGTTGATGCAAGATGATGTGTGGAATAGAGTTGAGCATTGTGATGCAAAATTAAGTAAAAAAGTGTGAATTTTAGTGCAAGCTATAATCCAAGATTGTTCAATGCAGTGAGTTGAGGTATCTTGATCTCTTGAAGGCTGCTAGGGTTGTTGGAGTTATTGTGGTGGAATCTCTATTGCATTGAGATTGTACTCTCTATGTAACAATCTATCTTCTTTCTTCTTTCTATTTCAATAATGATCCTGGGATGTGAGCCTTTCTAGACAGTGTGTCCTATTATGGCAATGAGCCTCTTTGTACCGATTTTGGAATTACTTATATTATGAGCTAATCCTCACCATGGTTTTTCCCTTCTAGTGTTTTCCACGTAAATCTGGTGTTCTCTTATGTATGGTGCCAGTTGCTTTAGTTTATATTATCTTCTTTTCATGTTTAAACATTATAACAAATTAAGGGTTGAATGAATGCATGTGGATTTGATTGCTATTAAGGGTTTTGATGTTTTAAATTGGTACAACTGATTCACCCTCCTCTCAGTTGTCTTGTTCATTCAACATAAACCTCATCCTATAGTTTGAGTCTTGCAAAATGGCCAAGCCCCAATCCTTGATATTTTTTTCCTATCTTTTCATTCTCTCCTAACTTCCCAATATGTTTCATATTATTTCCAAAAGTATATTTTTGGTTTCATTACTTTCAAAGTGGAATGTTTCTCCCATGACCATTGTTTAAATTTATAGTTGTGGTTGTGCATGGTGGTCAATGTATTATGTTTGTGGAGGATATGAAAGAGTGACTATTTTCATTCAAGATATCTAGTCTTCATCTTAACTAAATTCCTTTTAGAATCCATTTTGAGCACTTATATTCAAGTGTGGAAATCCTAGGATCTAAACCCTACTGATTTCATAGGGTATACAAAGTATGCATTTGAGATTCATTGGATGTAAAATCAAATTGCATTGAGTAGATCTAATTTTTCCTTCTTGTTGGTATGAATAACTATTTTTACAAAATCATTTGAATGCAATCCAATCATTATTTTTAATAAGAAAGAGAGTGAGAATTAAATCTAGTTATAATAAGAAGATCAAATGTTATGTTGCGATTCTTGATCATGGTGTAATAAAATAATTGTTGTATAAGCAATAACTTAATTCTAAGTTTTCTACGATTTAATTAAATAGGACTTGATAGTGTTTTTATTCAACTAATAAGTGCTTGTGGAAGGTTAAGAATTAAACTTGTATTATTGTTTTGGCTTAAGACATTACAATTGTATTAGAGCTAGTGATCTTGCTAGCTTGCATGTTTAGAGTTAAAATTTTCATGGTTTAGTTTTATATAGTTTAGTGATAGAGCGACCACATATCACTTGAGGGAGATCAAGAAATAAAGTTGATGTATAGAGAGTTAAGAGGCTCGATCTTATCCTAGAAAAATGTAGAGAATAAAAATATGCCAAAAAGAGAGGAGAATGAATACATATGACAACCCATAGGGTTAGACAAAAAATAAAGTTTGATCTAATGGCAGAATTGCTTCACAAGATGGTCAATATTATGTTGGAAATATTTTCATTGATGTCAAATGAAGATAAGAGACTGTTAGAATTGTGTCATTGATGTCAAGAAGGGATACATTATCTAGTGTGATATCATTGATCATTAAAATATGGATGATTCAATACATAAAACAAGTGTTAACCATTGAAGGCCATCAAGTCACTAATGACAAGCAACAACACAGTCATTTCAATACAATAGAAGAAATGTTAATAAATGAACAACAATCAATATACTGAAGGAAACAATGTTTGTTTTTTAACATAATAAAAGCAGTGATTATATTTCTCAAGCATCTTGAAAGCAACATAGTCTGAAGAATTGGTTGATATCCTAAGTGAAGAAAATTTTGAAGATTCAATCAATATCCTAAGTGAATGAAGATAAATTCATAAAAAGACAAAATAAGAAAAAGACAAAAAATAAAAAAGACAAAAAAAGAGAGAACAACGATTTAGAAATTAAAAGGCAGAGCTGGGTATGAATGAGACAAATTAAGAAAATGACAAAAACCAATAAGACAAATTAAGGAAGTTACAAAAGTGCCATGATTTCATAAAAGATAACTATGATTAAAAGTTTCTAATACAAACAAAAAGGAGACTTGAAATGATATGATTGTTCCAAGAAAATGATGCGATCTTTTAAGAGGCATGATTCTTCTTTAATAAACAAAAAAGTATGGAAGGTGCGATTTGTTAAAAAGACAAAATGTTTATAATAAACTACTTGTTAATATAAAAGACAAAATAGTTACTAAAGGGCAGCAATAAAGAGAGAAGCGATGACTATAGTTGTGTCCATTCATGAATGAAAAGTGACGTCTCCTCAAGAAAATCAAAAGTATAAGTATTGAGAGAATTGTGGAGTGTGGAAGGTTGTGTAGAAATCAGAACAATAGAGTATATTGTGTGAGCATTGAAGAAAAATATTGCATCACAAGAAGGATAGGAGAAAGTGCAGAGTGTTGAATGTGTAGAGTAATTTAGATTTAGGTCAACATATATGAAGAGAGTGTTAATGTTGTGCAAGAAGAAAGAACACGTGTGAAGTGTGGAAGAAGAACAAGATGTGTGTATGAGATAAAAAGACATCATTCAAACACAAGAAAAATTGATGTGGAGAATAGAATAATTGTGTAAGGCAGGTTTTTGTAAAGAACGTTTATATGATCATTATCCATTGAAGAAGCAAATAAAAGAAGACAAAATATATTTGTAATTCAAGCAGAATTATAAGCACATTCAGAGAAGATTTTAAAGCATATTGAAGCAGATTCATAAGCATATCTGAAGCAGACTATTGAATCATATTTAGAGAATATTATTGAAGCATATTTGGAACAGATTTATAAGCATATTTTGGAGTAGATTATTGAAGCATGTTGGAACAAATTTGAAGGGATTAAAGCAAATTTTTGAAGAAGAGTTCATAAAAGATTGAGAAGAGAGTTGTGAAGAAAATTTGAAGGCAGTACCAAAGAAAATTTATTGCATATTTGGTGAAGATCAGAATTTTCCATCATCCATTGAAGAAGCAACATTGAAGGTGGAACATTATTCTTTCAGTTATTATCTTTGGTGAGTTGGTGCTTGGCAAGTGGGGGGTGGTGCCTTCAGTGGGTTGGTGCCTATGAACGTTAGGGGTTGGTGCCTACTAAATCAGTTTAAGGGGTTGGTGCTCCTTGTAGGTTGGTGCCTACTAAACTACAAAATTGATAATTCAAGTAGGTTGGTGCCTACAATCTTTGTAATCTCATATAAAACATAAAATACAATTGTTGGTGTCAACTTGATCATATTGTTTCATATTGCATAGTTGATATTGTGATAAAGTTTGAAGTTGATAAAGGCTAAGAGGGTAAAATTTTGTTGATATACTGATTCACCCCCCCTCTTAGTATATCTTTGTGCTCTTCAATTGGTATCAGAGCAAGTTCCTTCTTGAAAGCCTAACCGCTTGAAGGAGATCCTTAAGAGCACATATGGTAGATCATAACAATATAGTCAAAGCACCCATCTTTGATGGGGCTAATTATACATTTTGGAGTATCAAGATGGAAGCATATTTGAATGCACTTGGGTTTGATGTGTGGCAATCTGTTGTTGATGGGTATACACCTCCAGAAATACCTCCAATGGATCAAGCTAGGAAAAAAGAGAAGTGAGAACAATTCCAAAGCCAAGCATGCTCTTCTTTGTAGCCTGACAAATTCTGAGTTTACAAAGGTCATGTGTTGCAAATCATAAAAAGAGATATGGGTGAAGCTTCAAAACATCTATGAAGGAGATGCCAAAGTAAAGAAGGAAAATTTGCAAACACATCGAAGGAAGTTGGAAACTCTCAAAATAAATGACGATGAAGATATAGCCTCATATTTCTTCGTGTTGATGAAACAATGAACATCATGAGAGGACTTGATGAAGAAATTGATGATGCTTTTATTGTTGATAAGATTCTAAGATCTCTATCTACAAATTTTGAGGCCAAGGTTGCAGCATTGGAAGAATTGACAAACTTAGACCAACTAACAAAAGATGAACTACATGGGATCCTTGCTGCTTATGAAATGAGGATTGAAGGGAGGATACCAAAAAATGATATTTCCTTCATAACATCCAAGAAAGAAAAAACCAAACATGATACATCAAATGAGAAGTCAAGTGATGATGAAGCAAAGGCCTATTTCATGAGGAAGCTTAAGAAAGGAAGAGGAAAGTACGAAGGGAAATATCCTTTTAAATGTTTCAATTATGGAGAAGTTGGACATTAAGCTTCTAAATGTCCTTACAGTGATAATAACTCAAGTGAAGGAGAAAAATAAACCTGCATCGAGAGAAAAGGAAAGAAAAGATCTCAAAAACACAAAAAATAGCTTTTACTCTAAGAAAGAATGCAACTCTTCAGAAGAACAAAATGATGATAGTCAAAGAAATGATGAAAAAGAAATATTGTTCATGGCTGAATATGAAGAACAAGATGCTGATCAAGAATGTGATGAAAAAGAAGAAGAATGCAATGAAGAAGAAGAAACAAATCTTGACAAAGAACTTCATTATGCATACAAGAAAAATGAAGAATTGAAGAAGGTCACCAAGCATAAACTAAAAACTAAGGAATTGATAAAAATCTTGGAGGAATTAAACAAAATAATTGACGATTTAAGGACTCGACTTGTAGAGGTTGAACAGGTTGAAAATGAAATAAACATTAAGTTAAGTGCAAAAGAGAGAGATTGTGACAAATTGGTACAAGAAGTTGCCATGTTGAAAAATGAATTGAAAAATCCAAATGAGGAATATACAAAGTTTGATGAGAATGTCACAAGTTTCAAGGAAAATGAAAGAAAGTTTAATTTTAGGCAGTTTTACTCTTTCAATGGATATTGCTATTCATGCAACTATTTTGGTCACAAAGCAATGAATTGCAGATTTCGTGCAAGAAATACCACAAGTTTCATCAAGGAAAACTATGATCCACTTGGTCATGACATTATATGTTACAAGTGCAACAACTTTGGACATACATCACATTTTTTCCGAACTATCTTTGTTGAGCCTCCAAGACAAAGCAAGAAAGAAAATGTCTCTAACAAACAAAAAGGAAAAACTATTAAAGTTTGGAGAAAGAAGATAGATGCAAGAAATGAAGAAACCAATGCAAGTCAATCTGCCTCTTCTATTTTGTAAGAAGAAGCACGAATTTAGGGGGAGCTGAGGTTGATATTATCTTTCATCCCTAAGGAAGAAAAATGGAAATAGTAAAGATGTAAGTCAACTTGATGAAGATGAAGACAACTCAAAGAAGTATGCTTGTATTTGACAAGCATGTAGTACCAAAAGGGACAATGAAAGAAGCATGCAACAAGAAAGCAATGAGTGAAGGCTACATATGCAAGATCCTAGAAGATGAAAGTATGATAAAAAGGAAAGTTACAACAAAAGGGAAACTATTGCATTGATGTCAAGAACCATAAAAGGAAGAATCCACCTGTGTAACATATCAGAAACAAGGGAAAGTAATGAATTGATATCTACATGATGAAAGACTACAATGAATTGAAGACCTTGAATAAGGAGTTATCATTTGTATGCAAGAAGATATCAAATAACATAAGCTAACAATCATAAATCCTTGAGATTAGAAGAATCTCATGAAGATACGAATTGATGATCCTAATCTAGCTACCAAGAACATAGAAGGAAGAGTTGAACATGCATGAGACAATGATGAGATCAATAAGTTCCTAACTTGAGAAACATGACAAGAGAAGAAATTTTTTGAAAACCATAAAGAAAGATTGTTCCCAACAAAATCAAAATACAAAGAATCAAGTCACCCAAGAAATAGAAGCATTAGAGCAAGGGGGAGCATTAGAGAATCTTTGACAGGGAGATAAGTCCATTCTTGTGCATTTGATGTGAGAATACAATCAAGATAAAAGGTTGATAAACATCCCTTTGCCATTGATGTCAAAGGGGGAGAAATAGAATTAAGGGGGAGTAATGCAAAAGGAAATTATTTTGTGTTTCCATCAATGACGAAGGGGGAGATTGTTGGAAATATTATCATTGATGTCAAAGGCAGATAAGAGATTGTTAGAATTGTGTCATTGATGTCAAGAAGGGATACATTGTCTAGTGTGATATTATTGATCATTAAAATATGGAAGATTCAATACATAAAATAAGTGTTAACCATTGAAGGCCATCAAGCCACCAATGACAAGAAACAACACAGTCATTTGGATACAATAGAAGAAATGTTAATAAATGAACAACAATCAATATATTGAAGGCAACAATGTTTGTTTTTGAACATAATGAAAGCAACAATTATATTTCTCAAGAATATTGAAAGCAACATAAGTCTGAAGAATTGATCGATATCCTAAGTGAAGAAAATTTTGAAGATTCACTCAATATCCTAAGTGAATGAAGACAAAGTCAAAAAAAGACAAAATAAGAAAAAAACAAAAAAGACAAAAAGACAAAAAAAGAGAGAACAACGATTCAAAAATTAAAAGGCAGAGCTAGTTATGAATGAGACAAATTAAGAAAAGGACAAAAACCGATAAGAAAAATTAAGGAAGTTACAAAAGTGCGACGATTTCATAAAAGATAACTATGATTAAAAGTTTCTAATACAAACAAAAAGGAGACTTGAAATGATACGATTGTTCCAAGAAAATGATGCGATCTTTTAAGAGGCACGATTCTTCTTTAATAAACTAAAAAGTATGGAAGGTGCAATTTGTTAAAAAGACAAAATGTTTATAATAAACTACTTGTTAATATAAAAGAAAAAATAGTTACTAAAGGGCAGAAATAAAGAGAGAAGTGATGACTATAGTTGTGTCCATTCATGAATGAAAAGTGACGTCTCCTCAATAAAATCAAAGGTATAAGTATTGAGAGAATTTTGGAGTGTGGAAGGCTGTGTAAAAATCAGAACAACAGAGTATATCGTGTGAGCATTGAAGAAAAATATTGCATCACAAGAAGGATAGGAGAAAGTGCAGAGTAATTCAGATTTAGGTCAACATATATGAAGAGAGTGTTAATGTTGTGCAAGAAGAAAGAACATGTGTGAAGTGTGGAAGAAGAACAAGATGTGTGTTTAAGATAAAAAGACATATCATTCAAACACAAGAAAATTTGATGTGGAGAATAGAATAATTGTGTAAGGTAGGTTTTTGTAAAGAACATTTATATGATCATTATCCATTGAAGAAGCAAATAAAAGAAGACAAAATATATTTGTAATTCAAGCAGAATTATAAGCACATTTGGAGAAGATTTAAAAGCATATTGAAGCAAATTCATAAGTATATCTGAAGCAGACTATTGAATCATATTTAGAGCAGATTATTGAAGCATATTTGGAACAAATTTATAAGCATAGTTTGGAGCAGATTATTGAAGCATGTTGGAACAAATTTGAAGGTATTAAAGCAGATTTTTGAAGAAGAGTTCATAGTAGATTGAGAAGAGAGTTGTGAAGAAAATTTGAAGGCAGTATAAGAGAAAATTTATTTCATATTTGGTGAAGATCAGAATTGTCCATCATCCATTGAAGAAGCAACATTGAAGGTGGAACATTGTTCTTTCAGTTATTATCTTTGTTGAGTTGGTTCTTGGCAAGTGGGGGTTGGTGCAATGGAGAATATCAAAGCAATTTGAGACTGGCCTCCCATAATACATTGCAAAGACATGAGGAATCTTCAACCTTTGTAGTTAATATAAGAATTTTTTTAAGGGTTTCTCCCACATAGCCATTCCCTTAAATAACCCAGCAAAGAAGTGATATTTCACATGGGTTGAGGATGCATAGTGAGAATTTGATAAACTAAACAAGGTAATGAGATTGTGTCTTGTGTTAGAAATTATGGATTTCACTCTTCCTTTCATAGTAGAATGTGATGCATTAGTAGAAGGAATTGGGGTTGTGCTCATGTAGAACAAGAGCTCGATTATTTTTTAGAGTTGAAAACTTGTAGAGGTGGAAAGAAAGTTCTTCATGTATGATAAGAAAATACTAGTCATCATGCACATATGGTGCAGGAGCACCTTCACCATGATTCTATTTTGTAAATGATTTCATTTTTTTCCTTTGTAGAAGTCATTTAAAAGTAATTTTCAAAAAAAAAATGTAATGATGTCAACATTTATTGCAATCAAAGTGTAAAAGCTGCATAAAGCAACAATTAGGGAGTTAAAACGGTCATTTAGGGAGACTAAACATTAGTGGGAAGTTGGAAATCAGTTGGAAACTAATTATTCATATTGTAATGTCTTTAAAAAGGCTCTTTGTACGTTCATAAGCTTGTGGGTGATTGAAAATTTGAAATGGAATAATGGAAAGCACAATTTTCTGTAATTTTCTTCAGAAAATTCACAGTTTCCAGACTTTGTACAGATTTGTATGGCCTCAAATGATGGAATAAATGGTTTAAGTGTTATAAGGAACAATCACCTTCCATTTCCAATTCATTTCATGCAGATTGGTTCATTTTTAAAGAAGTTATGCTAATTTTTGTAAACACAGTCTAAATTCTGATCTAGGGTAACAGTTTTCAATAAAATTCATGTTTCTCAAATTTTAACCGTTGGATGTTGCTCAAAATTTTACAAAATTTCCATAATGATATCATCTAAATTATCACTGGAGATATTGGATTAATTAGTTGATTTGTGAAATTTATAAGTTACTGTTTGCATGCATATCTGGTTATTTCGACCTAATATTTAGCAAAGAAGTCCGGACAACAAGCCTGTGTTCCAAAACAAGTGTACCTACAAATGAGATATGTTTTTAATGGATGAAATGGGTACTCAAAAATGTATTTATGTTTTGGAGATTCAATTTGGTTTGAATGTTACACCCGATTTAGTGTTTTGATTCTCTTCAAGCAAAATTTGGGTTTTTGGTGTAAGTAATTTGTAAATCTGATAAAACAGAGAAATAAGGCTATGCAATTGGTTAATTTCTATCAAAATGATTATTTTGAAGATGTAGAAGGGTCTGGTTTGAGTTTGATACAAGTTTAGAGTCATGTTTTGAAGAGTTGGGCTTGTAGCCATGAAGGAATTCAAAGAATTTGAAGTGATTTTGGTAAAGGATTGAATGAGAATTGTTTTAAGTATTGTTGTTTCTTCCTTTGCTCTGCATCAACATATTAGCAAAATTCAAGAAATACTTGGTGGGAAGCTAATTTGTGGTTAAAATAATCACAATAGTTTGAGATATTTTATCAATCAAAAGGATCTAAATGAGTGGAAAAAAAGTGGGCGAGAAAACTCCGTGTATGATTTTGATAATGAGTATATCAAAGGGAAGAATCATGTTAATTTTTATGCATTTTTTGGAAGTCTGAATCTATGTTCCATGCCTCAGATCTTCACAAATTAAAATAATGAAATCATAACAAAGTATGCTAAGAATGCGTTCACAATTGATGTGTTGGAAGGGAGAATATTGAACAATAGGTAGACTATTTACAGTGAAATCATTATCTACAAGGGAAGAGTCTACTTGGTGTTGAAATCAGGGATGAAGGGAAATATTTTATAGGTAGTTCATGATTGTAACATGATTTTACCTATTTTTTGACCCACATGTGAATAGCTCAACCTAAAGCAATACTTTTTTAATTTTCTAATTCAATAACAAGATGCACATTCAAAATAATCCCATTTCAAAATTCCATTGCATTTATAAGGAAACATTACATAATCCCAAGTAATGATTTCATATTACATAATCCCATTTAAGATAACATTTTTCAAATTACAATTCCATAAATAGAGATACATGAGTACATACATAGCTTCCAAGAGCTTTAAATAAATAGAGTACAAAAGGTCTAGATGTCCTTTCTAGTATACATCCTCAAAATTTGACTACCAACTATATGAGGGAGAGTATCACTCAAGCACTTTTTCACCAACCACAGATTTATTGTGAACCTCCACACATCTACCTAATTAGCAAGATGGACCTACCCTTCGATGAAGAGATTGGTTTGGTAACCTCATAATACTAGCCTTCTTGAGCATGGTGTTGTGTCCTACATAACTAAAGCTACCATACATTGGATACAACCTACATGCATGACATTCCTAGCTTGATTATGCAAACCTGGTTCACAATGAACCAACAAGTGTAATTAGTGGCTACTTACACTACTTTGGAAAAAGATTTAGTATAAATATAATCAATCAATACTTCGAGTGTAGCCATATGCTCACCCACCCCTTAGCTTGATTTGCTATATGTTCATTCATATTCTTCTCACTCATAATATAATTTCAACCCAAAAGATGATGACTTAACTAAGAGGCCACTAGGTTACTCCCATCCATGGATTATCCTAACCTTGGAATCAACAAACTAACCATACATGTACATATAATATTGAAAACTAACATTTTCAACATAGTACCTCGAGATAATATCATTTCTCATATTTCATAATTTATGCAAGCATACATATGTTCTATGACAACCTAGGTATTATACTAATACACTATTATTATCTCGTTTAGCATGCACAACCAAAAAATTTCCAACATAAGGAATAAATATAAATATAAGTATCAACCATCATGGCTTCACAAAAATAACAATTCACCAAGGATCATCCAAGCTCACCAAATAAGAAATAATCAAATTTCAAGCAATCATAACATATAATTCATCTTTTCCTCAAACACTTGCATCCATACAAAATACGATTTCAACATAAAAGAATAGAGAAGTAAAATCAACATGCTTGAAATTATAGCTTCTAATGAAGATTCCGCTTCCTAAGCTTGATTCTCACAATCACGCTTGCTACTCCTATGATCAACCTATCTCCAATCCTAGCCTTTCTCAAAAACTCTCAACAAACTTCAAACTCACAAAGCAATCTCTCTTTTATCACTAATGCACTAAGCAACTAATTTACATAGAAAACTACAACAATGAACTTCAAAAGAATGATAGCGAATGAATGACCAAAAGGCTAAGAAGCCGCCTCTACTTATACTAAAATCTGAGAAACTTATTGGTGCAAACTAGCTCTATAATCCACCACCTTTTCTCTCCCAACTACCAGTAGTTAACAACAAAAAATAACTTATCCTCTAAATGATTCAACTAAGATAATTGAAGTGAAATGTGGTTTCTCAAATAGTTAAGATGCAAACACATAAACAGTCCCTGCATTTTCAATCTCTCAAATATGGCTGAGTTGCCTCTTTTAACTACCAACAACTGCTAATTTATTGAGTCAAAGCACAAAAATATTTACCTACAGGTTTCATATTTTAAGAACAAGTTGACTTCTTCCAAGCTTTAGCCAGCTGGTGGCTATTAACTAAGTCTTATTCTTTATCAAGGTTGCATGTGGCTTTTTAGTCGCATAGACTTCTATTTGATTCAAACTTCATACTTTATGATGCCACATTAAATATTAGACACTTTTAGCTGTGCATTTGTTTTAATATATGAAACAACATTAAAATACATCGCTTCACTTTTGCATAGCACAGATTTAAGTGCTTCATAAACTTTGTTGAATATCATTCTTTATAAACAATACATCATTTACTATGCACCATATTATGCACTTTAATTTTCATTTAGACATTCTCTCATATTCGTAGCATATGATTTAAACATTACTTGGCTTTATACAAACATTTACTACTTATATGGCCCACACTATATATGTGCCAAATTTTACTTTATAACATTTCAAATATATATAAACATTATATATATTGATATATATGTTATAGTGACAACATTATAATATATATATATATATATATAAACCTATATATATGCATATTAAAATCATTGATTGATATTTAAATATATTAACAATTATATATATATATATTAATATATATGTATATACGTATACATTAATGCACTCATATACTTATATATTTGTATATATATTATATACATATATTATAAGCACATATTTATATATTCATTGATTGGTATATTTATAAAATGCATATATGTGTCATATATGTCCAATTGATATTCTCATGCATATAATATATCCATGCATGAGTATGCATAAGTACTTCTACCTACATATACACACACACGTATATACTTATATGTATGATTTATCGCAATCACATACATATAACATATGTAAATTCTATGTATATACTCATCGATTAATACATAAATATAAAATACATTAAGAAGAACTTATACTTAATATAGAGATTTAGTCACATAATCCTAACTAAGAAACAACCATGAAATCAAAGACCAAAACCAAAACCATAACAAATCATCCCCAAACTATGACCGAAGGTTTACTTACCAATTCTTGAACTAACTTGACCAAACTAGGATTTTCTATTTTAACACCTTTTCAGAAAGCTCTCGAGAAATATTTTTTTGAAAAGTGGGGCCTAAAGGTCGACAAATTTTGTTTTTCGCCAGTTTTCAGGCCTATCCAAAGCCTCTAAGTGCCTCAAAATTGACTTTGAAGATTTTACTAGGATTTTTGAAAATTGAAATTTTAATATCTCTCAAATGACAAATGGTATTGAAGTGATTTCTTTGCCATTGGCTTTAATTTACCATTCTGGAGGTCTATGTAAGATTTCGTGTCCAATTGAGCATAAATGCAAACTTACTAAAATAGTAACCCTGCCAAATTTAGCCCTTATTGAAAAGAAACAATATTTTTTTTGGGTGATGCAAGATTGCTCTTACACCCTGGATGCTCATGCATCAGACACCAGGGGTAATTTGAAAAGTAACCCTATCACTTCTTAGGAGTTAGAGGGAAACCAAGATAGTTAACCTCAAACTCAGATAACCATGACGAATCTTCAACATGCCTTCCTCTCCATTTCAACAAGTACTCTGCATACTGCCTGTTTCTTGTGCTTCTTCCTACACAACTATCCAAAATGTCCTCTATCTCCTCCTTTTATGAAGTAGGTTCTGAAATATTTCATTGTGCTTCTATTATTTCTTCATCAATTCCACCCTCATGATATTCTGTTAAATCTGAGATGTTAAACACAAGTGAAATATGAATTCCATCAGGAAAATCTACCTCATATGCATTTCTTGAATCATTCTTCTTTAGGATCTTACATGGTCCAAACTTCTTCATCTTCAACTTGTTGTATGTGCCAACTAGAAACCTTTCCTTTCACAAATGAACCATGACTTCATCTCCTACCTGGAACTCCTTATACCTCATTTTCTAATCTGCCTTTGACTTATACTGAGAGTTCATCTTATTGATATGCTTCTTCACCTCATCATGCAAACTCTTTAGGTGCTCATCAAAATATTCAGCTTCAACACTAATCTTCTCTCCTTTATCCATCTTTCTCAGTTTAGAAGCATTCCTCAAGATACTCCAATATATAATCTGGAATGGTGATTTACCAATACTCATGTTGACATAATTGTTATAAGCAAATTCAACCTATGGTAAAGTCAAATCCCATCCCTTTGGTTTATCTCCTACTAAGCACCTTAGCAGGTTACCTAGACTCCTATTGACCACATCCATTTGTCCATCAGTTTGTGGATGGTGTGCAGAATTGAACTTCAAATCTATCTTCAACTTCTTCTATAATGTTCTCTAGAAATAACCAACAAATTTGGTATCTCTATCTGAAACTATACTCTTCGGTAGACCATGTAGTCTCACCACCTCTCTGAAAAACAACTCTACAATATGAACAACATCATTGGTCTTATGATACAGAATGAAATGTGCCATCTTTGAAAATCTATCCACCACCACAAATATGGAATCATGCCCTCTATGTGTCCTCGACAATCCAAGGAAAAAATCCATACTAATGTCCTCTGATGGCCTCTTAGGTACAGGTAATGGTTGATACAATCTAGTATTCTAACTTGTTCCTTTTTCCATCTGACATACTCTGTAACTTTTTACAAACTTCTTCACATCCTATTGTAACTGTGGCCAGTGATAATTCTCACTAACAAGAGCAATGGTCTTATCTCGATCGAAATGCCTAGCCAATCCTCCACTATGCTTCTCCTTGATTAGATTCTCTCTCATAGAACTCCTTGGAATACACAATTGGATTCCTCTAACAACATCCCATCTTGGATTGAGAAATCTAACCATCTTGTCCTATCCAATGTAATAGGTTCCAAACAAGCCTTCCAAGCTTCTGTAAAGTCTATATCTTCTGGGTACAAAATCTTGAGTTCATTGAATCCAACAACCTCTATATTCATCTCTATCAACAAATTTTTCCTTCTACTTAAGCAATCTTCAACTCTATTTGACCTTCCACTCCTATGCTTCAAAAAAAGAGTGGAACTTTGCAAAAACTCAACCCATTTTAATTGCCTTTGATTTAACTTTCCTTGACTATTGAGATACTGCAAAGCTTGGTGATCGGTATATACAAAAAATTATTTTGGAAACAAATATTGTCTCCATTTATTCAAAGCTTGAACTATAGCATAAAACTCTTGATCATAGACAAAATATTTATTCTTAGCATCATTCAACTTCTCACTAAAATAGGCAACAAGCTTACCTTCTTGACTCAAAACAGCTCCTATGGTAGTTCCACTAGCATCACAATCTACGTGAAAGACCTTATTAAAATATGGAAGTGCCAAAACAGGTTGCTCTGTAAATTTCTTCTTCAACATATCAAAACTTTTGGATGCTCCTATAGTCCACTTAAACTCTTTTCTATCTCCTCTCATTGCTTTAGTTAGAGGTGCACAAATACTACTGAAATTCTTAATAAAATTTCTATAAAAACTTACTAGATAATGAAATGATCTCACCTCTGTAACATTCCTTGGGGTAGGCCATTCAATGATAGCTCTCACCTTCTCTAGGTCCATTTTAAGACCCTTTTCTAAGACAACAAATCCTATATACACCAATTCTCTCTTCACAAAGCTACATTTCTTCAAATTAATCAGTAGTTTATCCTCCCTTAGCTTCTCAAAAACCTTTCTAATATGCATCAAATGCTCCTCCAATGTCTTGCTAAAAATTAAAATGTCATCCAAATAAACAATAAAAAATTTACCCAAAACATCTTTTAGTACCTCATTCATTAGCCGCATGAAGGTGCTTGGTGCATTGGTTAGCCCAAAGGGCATGACTAACCACTCATACAAGCCCTCTTTGGTCTTGAATGTTGTCTTCCATTCATCTCCTTCTCTAATCTGAAACTGGAGATAGCCACTCTTCAGATCTATCTTCGTGAAGTACTCAATTCCACTCAAACAATCCATGATGTCATCCATCCTTAGCAAGGGAAATCTATACTTGATGGTGATCTTATTGATGGCTCTAGAATCTATATACATCCGCCATTCCCCATCCTTCTTTGGTGCTAGTACTACAGGTATTGCACATGGACTCAAACTATCTCTGATCAATCCCTTCTACAACAACTCTTGCACTTGTATGTTCAGATCTTCACTCTCTATTGGAGTCATATGATGAGCTGCCTTATTTGGAAAATTGGCTCCAGGAATTAGGTTCATCTGATGACTAATCTTTCTTACCGGAGGAAAACCTTCATGTATGTTATCAGAAATAATAGCTTGAAACTCATTCAACAAATCTGAAGCCTCTACAGGTAGCTCATTAGTATCTTCTTTATCAACTCTAGGGATTGATGCAAAACACATATGCTCATGCCTCATACCTTCTAGGAAATTTCTTCCATCAACCAAAAAAATTCTTTCATTACTGCATACCTTTTCCTTTGCCTCTTTCAAGGGCTTCAACTTATGATGAACTCCATCCTTTGTCAAAGAATAGGTGTTGGCATGTCCATCATGTACTACTCACCGATCAAATTGCCATGGTCTACCTAAGAAAATATGGCAAACATCCATAGGCATAATATCACACAATACCTCATCATGGTAATTTCCAATCTTGAACTTTACCAAACATTGTTCATTTACCAAAGGTTTATGGTCTTTCTACAACCAAGTAATCTGGTATGGATTCAGATGCCTTCTTCTCTCCAACTATAACTTACTAACCATCTCTTCTGAAACAAGGTTACTATTACTACCTCCATCAATAATAAAATTGCAAAATTTACCTTCACACTTACATCTGGTGTGAAATAAATTCTTCCTTTGAGTTGGCTCTTTCTCCTCATTTAGCAAGGCTCTTCTAGTAACAAGAACCTCTCCTCTTTCTTTATCCTTAGAATGTGCAGACTCAACATCTTTGTCTACATGTGCAACTCGTGCATTACCCTTAGGTCTTCTATTTGTCCTTCCTTGATGTTGAGGACACTCATATGCCCTATTCCCTTCTTCTCCACACTGGAAACAGGTTCCACGAAATCCTCCTCTCCCTAGTCCTCGTCCAGATCTTCCTCTTCCTCTTTGGTCTCCATTATTCTGATCGTGAAGACGATATGTGTTATCTCCTTTCTAGTTCTGGTTGCTACCAGATCCTTCTCCCTTCTTTTGATATTCATTTCGACCTCCATACAACCATCCACTAGTCCTTCCACCGTGACCTCCACCTCTTTGCTTACTTTCAAACCTTCCAGTCAACTTCTCTTCTACCTTCAAAGAAAACTGATATGCATATTCAATGGTAGAAATTCTTAAAAAACTCAACTCTTCTTGAATTCTCGGCTTCAACCCATTTATATAAAGAGAAACTTTCTCCTTGTTGGCCTCAGAATGACCTATTCTGATCAGATTCGGTAGAATTCTTTTGTATACCCCTTGATAGATTTTCTCGCTTGTTTCAACCCTTGCATCTTCTTCAACAAATCCAACTCATAGTCCCCAGGATTGAACTGTCTTTTCAATTTTTCCACCATCCGATCCCATCTTGTTATTTTATCTTTTCCTCTTCCATTTCTTTCCAACTGGACTTCTTTCCACTATATGCTAGCACGGCCTTTCAATTTGGCCTTTACAAATTTGACCCTATTTGGGTCTTCTATTTCCTCATACTCAAAATTCTCTTCCATGTCATTGATCCAATCGATCAGCTCTTCTGGATTTAGGTTTCCAAAAAAAATAGAAACTATTATCTTTGACCTCTTTCCAATCTTGGAAATGGCCCTAATCAGTTTGACTTCTCCAGGATCCATTACATCCTGTGCTTCCTCTTTGAATGGCTCCTCATCTTCAGTCTCATCCTCACTTTCATCTCTTCTTTTGACATTGGCTCCCCTACACAACTCCTCTTTCAATGCTTGAACTTGTCTTTTGAGGGCTCTAAAACCCTCTTCTATTACCCTGACATTTCTTCCACCACGATTTCTTCATGGAGGCATTTTTTTTTTCACAGACCCAAAACCACAAGTCTTGGTGCAAACTGCCTCACGTTTGGCGATCTGTTTACAGATTCAGGAAAACCCTCTTTGATACCACTTGATGAAGGGTACTCCCATTACAATCTAAAACTCACAAAAACAACAGATAATGGCACAACAAAATGACAGAATAAAGAAAATGTGCCTCAACTTGTTGGCTTGAATCTCTGTTAAGGACTTGATGTATTTACCCTCCATACCACAGAGTCCTTCCTTCCCTTTGGTGGGAGCATGATGGACCTTGGCTTCATCGACAAAATGATCGCATATCAGTGAGTGACAATGTGTTGTCTCACTGATATGCCGATATGCAATATACGTTGGGTCGGTGAGACTTGGGGTCATCAGAGGAATTCTTCACTAGGATACATCGATGGACCGATGGCAGATGGAAGCGAATTGGTGGGGACCACAACATAGTGTACTGATGAACGAGGATCTTGATCTACGATTGATATTTGACTAATCCAACAGTGCTCGTTTTATTTCGCGCTCAGTTGAGGTGAGTATCGACAAACTCTTGTGAACCGATTAGAATCGTTTGAGTGTTTGACACTTGGCGACATGAAAAGTGTGCAGGATTTGAACATGTGTCGTTGTTCGCCATACCGCGATGGCTGTTAGGCCATGTCGTGGTAGCTCGGTAGGAGTTGCTTGGGGAACAGTTGACTGTTTTGATAGTCAAAGTGATGGACGAATAGTGTGATGACACGTGGCGCGATCTCATTCGTTGATTTTACATTGTTATTATAAATCAACGATGATTGATCGAAAGTTTTATTTATTTGGTGGTGATTAAATATAGAGGCAGGTTTGGTAACCGTTACATTGTTGGGCAGCTCGATGCGTGTTGTAGGGCGGTGTCACTAGAGAATGATAGAAGCTGGTTGGTGGGGTAATTAAATACCATGGTAGTTATTGGTTGGACAAGAGAGAGGTTGATCATGATGTGAGATCAGATCAAGTAGGGTAGAGAGTGTGTGTTCGAATGGTATGCTTTGAGCATTGTAACTATGAACACTAAGACACACAAACTGAGAATATGTGAACCTGAGAGGCCATGAGGCTGTGCTGGCCGAAAGGCTGGCTAATCGAGTGGGCTGGTGAAATGAAATGTATTTGCACTGTATGTCGTCTTAGGACATTGTAACCATGTGAGGATTCAAATCTATGATGTTGCTTGTTTTCTCCAGATGAAACAAGATGTAACTCCTGTAAAGGCTATGAGCCTGAGATTGTATTGTAACTCTGTTTGTTGCTGAATGATACAATGGATGGATCTTTTGGAGGGTGGGGTTTTTTACCCAAAAGGGTTTTCCCCACATAAATCTGTGTGTTCATTAGTTTGTCTTCCATGTTAGATTATGTAAATTTTGAATCTATGTATGTGTTGAATATGTTATTTGTCTGCATGTTCTTTTGTCAAAAGGGTTAGTGGGGGAAAACAACTATGCCTATTTCCGCTTTATGGCATAGTAGTTTGTGTCTTTGAGGTGATTTGAAGAAATTAAAGTCACGAAGGCACTGTTGTTCTTAGATGTTTCATTCTAAGATGACCCGTTTCATCCCCAACAAGTGGTATCAAACCAAGTTAAGGGAGGCCAAGGTTTGTTCACGATACCAACATGTGGTATTAGAGCCTTCTTCTGGATGCTGGTTCTGGGTATTTCTCTTGTGAAGATTTCTTAGTCTATCAGGCTTGAGGAAATCTGGAGGAATTGGTTGATGTTTGATCATTTGATGAGTAAAAGTCTCCACTCTCTTGAGACAACACACAATTTGAAAGAAATTGAAGATGGATAATATTGGAGTTGATCATATCGTGATAATGTGGTCTGAGGCTCTTGGTTGGCAACAAATGATCTTGATGCAAGGGGTGCGAGTTTATGCTTATGGTTGTGTTGCAACAGAGTGTGCTTCATATTGGGTGTTTGTGTGAGGGGCTCCTTGGTGGTATGGAGATGCTTGGGTTGTTATTCAACCATGGAGTATTGTGCTTGTGTTGGGTGTTTTGACTTGGCATTGAAGGCGTTGTTCTCTATCACCCTGATTGCATGAAGGCTACGAAGTTGATCTTGGGTGGTCTGAAAATTTCTGAATAACCTAGCTCTCTTGTATGCATGTGCATACTTGTGGTTCTGGAATTGGTCTAGAATGGACCTAAAATTTCTATACTACTTGTTCCTTTTTTGGATATCTTATACTTGCATATTTCAGTTTCATGTTCTTTGGCTCTGAAGGTTTTCCATAGATTTTCCTAAAAAGTCTATGATGCTTATTCATGTTATTTTTCCATTATTCTGGTTAACCATGATGGTTATGTGCAGACTCTTGGGTCATCCAGATGAGCAGTGGATATGGATGTGCATGGATGTTTTATAAACACGGTGGTTTTGCAAGTTTTGCACGGTTAAGAAAAAAAACTTGTGGTTATGTGGAGCTGCTGTTAAGCTATTTTCTAGACCCTGGCCTTTGGGGTGTGACTGGATGAGATAGTTGCAGTTCAACATGGCTTTGAGGAGGTGTAATGTATTCTCTACATGGGAGTGTTGGTATGTGATTTGTTACTCAACATTCTTGTGGTGTTGTTTGCTAGTTTCTTAGACTATGGTACTTGAGTTGTGGACGTGATTGGAAAATCGGATCTATTTTTTGTGATCTGGTGTTTGAGTCAAGTTTGCCTACATTGTTTTTCTCTTTGAGATCTCAGTTTTGCAGTTTCCTTTGCAATGATGGGTTTGCACTGTTGTTGTGATTAATCTCTGAGTTGTGCAGCTGGTGGATTAGCTACCCATTGGTTGTAGTGAGATAACTTGGAAGTGGACTGTCTATATCCACAAGGTTGCTTCAGTGGTGGTGCAGATCTGTTAGCTGGCCTTGTCTGTGGTCACTTGTGCATTGGCGTGGCTACTTTGAGATGCGAGGTAGGATGGAATTGAGTACCTTAATAGTTGGTTATGGGGACTTGTAGCATGTGTATCATGACGTCATGGAGAGCTTGGTACACATTATAGTGTAAGATTTTTGACAGTGATGTGTGGTCTGCGTTGTTTGGAGATCTTGGTGTTGTTTGGAATTTTTGTCAGATGGACATGCTGTCGATTGTACCTGGAGATTTTTCATATCAGAAGATGTTTGGTCATGATGCTTGGAAAGCTTGGATGTCACAACTCAGTGGGAGCTTTAGCAGTGACTATGAATTCATCACTTGGTGGTGAATGATCTTCTTTAGTGTTGCAGATGTTACTAGGAGGGACTCTTAGATCCTGTTGCTACAAAAGGGTTCTTTCGCATTTGCATGGACACTATTTGAGGATGTACAACATCTTGAAACCATGGAGGATGTTTGGAGTCTTTGGCTGAGATGTTGGTGGTGCTTGATAGGTGATGTTGGTTTAGAGTTTGTTTGCTTGATGTCATGTATACTCTTGCTTGAGTATTAGAGTTTTGGCATGTTGCATTGCTCTTGAGACCATAGTTTGTTCACTTGAAGCATGGTATCTCCTAAGGGGGATGTGTAGATCATGATTTCATGATAAGTTCTTGTTTTAGTTTTGATAATGGTCTGTAATTCTCTGTGGTTTGAGTACATTGGTCATATGCTTGAGAAATTCTTAATAGTGCAGTAGTGCAGATTGGAGTTTAGCATGAGATGGTTGGTTGCTGGTGCTCATGGATACATGGAGAATGAGGTGAGGTTGTGATTCTCATGGAATGAGAAAGGTGATGTTTACAATTGAAAGTTTGAGTAGCCTACACCTTGGTTGAACGTGAGTTCAACAGAGACCAGTAAGGAGATTGCTCTTGGATAACTCATGAAAGCTTGTATATCTTGGAGGAGCATTTTTTTTTTGGTCTACTTGGCGGTGAAGTTTATTTGAGAGGTATTTTCCCATTATATCTTTCAGATGTGTTTTATGCTTTATCTTTCATAGATATGGATCTTGAATTTCTATTTTAAGGTTCTAGAGGATTCATAGTGAAAGGTGGACAACATAGTTTATCTCCTTGAGCTTCTATGTTATATCATATTTTGATGAGAACTGGTAGGAGATAGTTATATGGGCTAGTTTGATCTTCTTTGTAAGGCTTACATCCATGATTTGTTAAGTTTGAATGGTTGGGTGTTGTTATGGATTTTCCTTTGGGATGTGAAGGAAATCATACTTGACACAACTGGATTTTAGAGGTGTATGTAGAAGGAGGTTCTACAGGTATATGTTGTGCACCGTTTCTCTCTTTAGTCTTGGTTGCCTTCCTGGAAGTTTGTTTTCATCCTACGTTGGGTGTGAAAAACTTGGAAGAACTATGGAAGACTGTTGAGAGAAATGGTTCATGTAGTAGCTGGTTGCAGGTTATACACTTCATTGTGGATGTCCCTTGGTACTACATGGTTATGTTTTTCTACGTGTTGTGATTGGTATAATTATTATGCCGTTGATCTTTCAGATTTGGCATTACCCATGTAGTGGGAGTACCTATATGTTTTTGGTCTTCTTTGACTGGTTCGCACATGGTGCTTGTATCTGTGGTTGATGGGTTGGTTGTGCTATTGGCATTAGTTTACTAATGTGGATACCTTGAAGGTATGGGTGATTGGATGGAATAACACGAGCTATGGGTGCTATTTTCAGTTGCGTGGGTTTGATTAGTTGGATGGTTGCAGTCAATTTTCTGGTTGATGTTCTAGCTGATGTTTTGTCTTGTTTCTAGAGAATGACTTCATGATTGTGTTCGTGATTAAGAGTTTTGAAGCTTTTGCAGTGTTGCTTATGTATGGCTGGTGAGCACGATGGAGTAGTGGTGTCTTAGTTGGAGCACAAAAGCATTGTGTTAGTTTCTTGAGTTCGATTCTAAAGGAAGCCGGTAAGTCTTCGTCAAGTGGGAGCTTGTTGGAAAATGTGCCTCAACTTGCTGGCTTGAATATATGTTAAGGACTTGACGAATTTACCCTCCATACCATGGAGTCCTTCCTTCCCTTTGGTAGGAGCACGATGGACCTTGGCTTCATTGGTAGAACTATCACATATCGGTGAGTGACAATGTGTTGTCTCACTGATATGCCGATATACGATATACATTGGGTCGGTGAGACTTGGGGTCATCGGTGGAACCTGATCAGTAGTCTCAATGATAGAATGATATGCTCTGTCAGTGTGACTTGGGGTCATCAGTGGAACCCTTCACTGGGCTACGCTGAATGACCGATGGCAGATGAAAGTGACTTGGTGGGGACCATAGCATAGTGTACCGACGAACGGGGATCTTGATTTACGATTGAGATTTGACTAATCCAACGGTGCTCATTTTATTCCATGCTCAGTTGAGGTGAGTACCGATGAGCTCTTGTGAACCAAGCGGAATCGTCTGAGTGTTTGACACTTGGCGGCATGCGAAGTGTGCAGGCTTCGAACATGTGTCGTTGTTCTGGAAGTCTCTGTGGGAATATTGTAGATTCTTTTTTGATTCCTTGAAATTGCACAAGATGTGTACGCGTGTCTTGGTGGACTATGGTGGTCTGGCGATCAGACGGTTATCGCCATACCGTGGTGGCTGTTAGGCCATGCCGCGGTAGCTTGGTAGGAGTTTCTTGTAGCATAGCTGACTATTTCGATAGTCAAAGCGATGGACAAATGGTGTGACGACATGTGGTGTGATCTCATTTGTTGAATTTACATCGCTGTTGTAAATCAACGTTGATTGGCCGAAAGCTTTATTTCTTTGGCAGCAATTAAATACAGAGGCAGGTTTGGTAACCATTACATTGCTGGGCAGCTCGATGCATGTTGCAGGGCAGTGTCGCCAGAGAATGATGGAAGCTGGTCGGTGGGGTAATTAAATACCATGATAGTTGTTGGTTGGACAAGAGAGAGGTTGATCGTGATGTGATATTAGATCAAGCAGTGTAGAGAGTGTGTGTTCGAACGGTATGCTCTGAGCATTGTAACCGTGAACACTGAGACACACATAACTAAGAAGATGTGAACTTGAGAGGCTGTGAGGTTGTGCTAGCCAAAAGGCTAGCTGATCGAGTGGGCTAGTGACATGAAATATATCTGTACTATATGTCATGTGAGGACATTGTAATAGTGCGAGGATTCAGATCTATGATGTTGCCTGTTTTCTCCATATGAAACAAGATGTAACTCCTGTAAAGGCTATGAGCCTGAGATTGTATTGTAACTCTGTTCATTGCTGAATAATACAATGGTTGGATCTTTTGGAGGGTGGGGTTTTTTACCCGAAAGGGTTTTCCCCACGTAAATTTGTGTGTTCATTAGCTTGTCTTCCATGTTGTTAGATTCTGTGAATTTTGAATTTGTGTATGTGTTGAATCTTTTATTTGTCTGCATGTGCTTTTGTCAGAAGGGTTAATGGGGGAAAACAAATGTGCCTATTTCTGCTTTATGGCATAATATTTTGTGTCTTTGTGACTTTAATTTAGCCCTTATTGAAAAGAAACAACATTTTTTTTGGGTGATGCAAGATTTCTCTTACACCCTGGATGCTCCTACATCAGACACCCTAGATGATCTTAAGTATCAAACATAACAACATTATTTTTAATAATTTTTAAAGTCTAGGAAAATATGAGTAAACTTTTGCTTCATCTTAGCATAGTCCTCCCAAGTAACAAAATCTTCAGCATATTGATCCCACTAGACCTTGGATTGCAGAACCTCTCTATTCTATAGGTGAAGACTACACGTTTCGAGTAATCTTAGAGGCTAGATTGTTACCACTCTTGGGTCTTGTACCTATAAAGCATTCCAATCAATAACATGATTATTCTTTGGCATGTACTTCTTAAGGTGCAACACAAGAAAGACATTATGCATTCTGGCAAGAGCTGGTGGCAAAGAAATTCAATGAGCTACATGGTTTATTTCTTTGAGAACCTCAAAAGGACCTACATAATGTGGAGCTAGTTTGGATGACTTCCCAAACTTTATAGAAATATTGTGAGGTTTAACTCCTAACAAAACCTTTTCTCCTATTGATAAATTTCTAGGTACCCGATTTGAATATGCATAAATCTTCTGCCTATCATTATCTTCGGCTAGCCTTTGCTTAATTACACTAACTTTCTCTTTCATTTTGGATAGTATTTTTGGCCCAAGGCTTATCCTATCCTCTAGCTTATCCCAACGGATAGGGGTTTGACACTTCTTGCCATACAATGCTTCAAACAAAGCCATCTTAATTGTAGAATGATAAGAGTTGTTATACGCAAATTCCACCAATGGTAGGTAATATTCCCACTTATATTGTTGATCCATGCAGTACATTCTTAGTAGATCCTCTAGCACTTGGTTCACCCTTTCAGTTTGTCCATCAGTTTCTGAATGATATGCTAAACTTATGTTGAACTGTGTCCCAAGTGAAGAAAACAAGGTTTTCCAAAACCTAGATGTCACACGAGCATCCATGTCAGAAATAATCTTCTTAGGAATTCCATGTAACCTTAATATATCGAATAAAATTTTGAGCTATAATAGGAGCTCCATCTGTTAAATTCCATGAAATAAAATGAGCCACCTTCGTTAGCTTATCTACTACTACCAGAATGGCATTATGCTTATTCCTCGACATTGGAAGACCTTGCACAAAATCCATACTAATGACTTGCCATTTTCTTTCTAGAACTTCATGAGGATACAAAAGTTCTATAGGTTGAAGATTTTCTACCTTCACCCTCTGACATTCTAGGAAACTTGCTATGAATCTTGCAACATCCCTTTTCATTCCTTTCCAAAAATACAATGGCTTAACATTAGCCAACAACTTAGTTACTTCAGGATGTCCATATAATAGGGTGCGGTATGAACTTCTTTCCACACTATATTCCTTAGTTCCTCAGAGTCAGGAACATAGATTCTTTCCTTAAACCTTAATAAACCATCAGGTTCAAAGTGAAATCCTTCATACCTTGGGTCTCGCAGATTGTTCGAGAGTGCTTTCTTGACTTGTTCATAGTATTCATCACCCTTGGATTTCTACAACACTTGACCCTTGAAATCAATTTGAATTGATATCATTGAGGAGATATGTCTCCTATGACTTAGGGCATATGCAACTCAGTATTCCTTGCCCTTGATATAGTTGATATTAAAATCATAATCAGATATCAATTCCAACAATTTCTTTTTTCGTGCATTTAGATTTGGTTGGGTAAACAAATACTTCAGACTGTGATGATCTGTAATGCATGGACAAATGATGCCAATTCCAAATCATGTGAAGCATAGTTTTTCTCACAAGGCTTCAACTTCCTAGACTCATAGGATATGAATCACCCATCCTGCATTAATACTCCACCCAAACCTTCTCTTGAAGCATTTGCAATGACAATAAAATCACCATCAGGATCAAGTACTTTCAGAATCAGAGCTGTGGTTAGCTTCTCTTTGAGTTGGTCAAATGTTGCTTGACATTTCTTTGACCATTCAAACTTCTTCCCCTTTCTCTATAATGAAGTAATGGGAAAATATATTCTAGAAAATTTTGCTACAAAATTTTGATAATAACCAACTAGACCCATAAAACTTCTAACTTTTGGCACATTCTTTGGTAATAGCCATTCAAGCACTGCTTTAATTTTTGTTGGATCAATTTCAATCCCATTAGCTGAAGTCACATGACCCAGATACTACACTTCCTTATGAAAGAAGGTAAATTTTGAGAGTTTTCCATAAAGCTTATGCTCTCGTAGACATTGGAGAATAATCCCTAGATGTTGGAGATGTTTCACTTTGTTCTTGGAGTAGATAAGAATATCATCCAAGAAGACCAACACGAATTTTTCTAAGCAGTATCTAAATACATTATTCATCAAGCTCATGAATCATCGATACATGGTAATGGGTACTTGTTCTTTATTGTTTCCTTGTTAAGAAAGTGATAATCAATTCACAAGCACAGTGTACCATCCTTCTTCTTCACGAAGATCACTGGCGCTCCCTAGGGTGAAACACTGGGTCTAATCAATCCTTTGTACAAAATTTTTTCGAATTGAGCTTTTAGCTCCATTAAATCCATCATGGTCATCCTATATGGAACTTTAGATATCGACTTTGACCCTGGAACAATATCGATGGAGAAATCAAACACTATTTTGGGTAGTAATCCAAGTAATTCGTCTAGAAACACCTCCACAAAGTCCCTTAGGATAGGATATTTCTCCATATTCCATTTTCTTGATTCCAACACCTTGCCATCCTCAGCTTCTTGAAGATCTTGGGGTCCATAGTTTACTATGTCATCTTGTGTGATGAACTCATTGCATTCTTCCAATTTTTCCATTTTCACAACAAAAAGTTGACATCCCTTCTTCTTAGCTCTATGCATTTGTACGATGGAGATTTTTCGTAACTTGAATTCTCTAGGCATCCCTTGCAAGAATACCCAATTCCCAATATCATCTAACCATTCTACACTTTTAGTATGACAATCTACTTTGGCTTTATGCTTCCATAGAAAATTCATTCCTAATATGACAACATATGAACCTAGGGGGGCTACATACAAATTTACTTTTGTATAGAGACTCAGAAGTTCAACCCTTGCTTTGAATAAACATTGCTCCACCTTAGCTCTTGTATGGCTTTCATATTCAACAATCCAAGATTCTTCCATATGGCCAACTTTTCTAGAAATTTTACTAGCTATACTAGGAGAAACAAAATTTTCTATTGGGCCAGTATCAATTAGAATTAAAATAGGTGTACCAAAAAAATTACTTGGAATTTCAACGGGAGTAATTTGATGCTCCACCTTTTAATTGTCTAGCACCGCATGAATCTTCTGTTAGAATGCTACTCGTTGAGGAGGTAGATGTTGGGATAAAGGTGCCATCAACCTTGTAAATATCTTGTATTTAATTTTCTCCTATTATTGTTTGTGATTCACCCATAAGGGATTGGAGGTTTCATTGACAGTGGTAATCAATTTTTTACCGGCCCTAGTAATTACCATTTTACCGACAGGGAGTTACCGAGTTACTTTTACTGGATAGTTGTCACGATAATGGTAAAATTGTCAATTATGAGAATCTTGGCATCCATCTTTGGAATAGTGGGTTATGACATGTTATGACACTCGTCATATGTTTTAATAGCATCTATGACAATTATGAAACCTATTATAAGATTCTATGATGACTATGATGACATCTATGACACGCGTAAGAGCTTGTGACACATGTAAGAGAATCTCCTTTTTTATAGGGATTCTTATGATAGCTTGTAAGAAGGTGTAATGTCATGTAAGAGACCATGTTTAGCATGTAAGGGGTCTTATGGATTTTTACATGGTTTTTCTTAACCTTGTTTTGACCCATGGTAATGTTTTATGGTGGTATTTTGAGCCCCCATGAGTCTATATATTGAGGGGTTGAATTGGAGACACCATGAGATGTTTTACAGGTACTTAAATGTTGTCGGATTGAAGAGGAGTTAGAGTGGATATATTTTAAACACATTTTCTGATAATACAAGTTATTCATCTCTTCTTTGGTGAAGTTTTTCCTGAAAGGGTTTCTCCACGTAAACACTGTGTTATGTGTTCAACTTTCTATTCTTGTTTTTTTTTGTTATTGCTGATCTAAACTCCATATGGTTAACACTGTTAAATCTGATTTACAACAAGTTTAAGCTTCTATTATTTCTATTCACCTTTCTATTTCTAACATTTGGTACTAGAGCCTAGCCAGTTCTGTGTTTCGGTGGTAAAACAAAGGTTTTTTGAGTTTTAGTGGGAGTTTTGTTGGGGTGTTTTTTGCAGTATTTTGTGTTTAACCATGGCTGCAACTTCTTACCGTTTGAATATTGAAAAATTTAAAGGAGTTGGTTTTGATTTGTGGAAGCTGAAAATGGAGGATCTCCTTGGAGAATGAGATCGGTGGGTTGTTGTGACAAACAAAGTCAAACCTGATAAAATGAGTGATGAAGATTGGGAGAAGGTTGATAAAAAGGCATGAGGCACTATCAGGCTATGTCTTTCTAATTCTCTTCTCCTAAATGTGTCATTGGAAAAGACTACATACGCTTTGTGTAATTAGATAGGTGATATTTATCAGTCGAAAAGTCTGGTAATCAAACTTTACTTCAAGCGGAAACTGTTTTCTCTTAAGATGAAGGGAGGTGAATATATAGCCGAGCATTTAAATTCTTTTAATTTGGTTTTGAGTCAATTAGCCTCAATTAATGTCAATGTAGAAGAAGATGATAAGTGTGCTATGCTTCTTTGTTCTTTACTTGAATCTTGGGAAAATTCCTTACTTTCTATCACTGCTAACATGAAATAAGCAAAGATGGATGCTCTTGTAGGAGATTTTTTGTCACAGGAAATGAGGAAGAAGACAATGGATAGTATTGGTGATACTCTCAATGTAAGGGGAAGGCCTAGCGAAAGAGGGTCTAAAGGAGATAAGAATGGGCCTAAGGACAAGTCTAAGGGAAAATCCAAAAATACAAGAAAGAAGAATAGAGTCAAGTGTTGGAATTATGGGAAGAGAGGACATGTGAAAAAGGAATGTAGAAATCCAAAGAAATAATTTGATTCCTCTATAGAGAAATCCTTGAACTCAAGTGATGAAGCTTTGGTTTCTTGTCTTCATGTTATGACTAATGAAAATTGGTTAATTGATTTAGGATGCTTGTTTCATATGACTCCTCACAAGGAGTGGTTTACCACATATGAAAGATATGATGGAGGTGAAATCTACCTTGGTGATAACTCTTCATACCTGATTGTCGGAAGGGGTCAAGTTAAGTTGTGTTTCAGTGATGGGATGATTAAACCCTTCCTAGTGTTTTGCATGTTCCTGGAGTAGCTAGAAATCTAATTTCAGTTTCAAAGTTAAATGATCTAGGAATAAGTGCAACTTTTGATAAGCATGGTTGCAGATTAGTAAGAGGGAACTTGGTGATAGCGAGAGGAACAAGGAGAGGAACCCTGTTTAAGCTGGAAGTCACTACTTTTATTAATTCTGCATATGTAACTGAAAAATTTGAAAACACTTGTATGTTGTGGCACCGTAGATTGGGTCACATAAGTGAGTCCGCTTTAAAGTCTATTTGGAATACAAATTTATTAGATAGTTTATCCTATTCTGATGAGAGTTTTTATTTCTGTGAATATTGTGTGTTTGGTAAACAAAACAAAAAATCTTTTCCTTCTGGCAGTATAAAATCTAAAGTTAAATTGGAATGAATTCATATAGATGTCATGGTAATGGTAAAATGGTCAATTATGAGAATCTTGGCATCCATCTTTGGAATAGTGGGTTATGACATGTTATGACACCCGTCATATGTTGTAAGAGCATCTATGAAAATTATTACACCTGTCATAAGATTCTATGATGACTATGATGACATCTATGACACACGTAAGAACTTATGACGTATGTAAGAGCATCTCCTATTTTATAGGGATTCTTATGACAGCTTGTAAGAGACCATGTTTAGCATGTAAGCGTTCGTATGTATTTTTACCATGGTTTTTCTTAACCTTTTTTTGACCCATGGTAATGTTTTATGGTGGTATTTTGAGCCCCCGTGAGTCTATATATTGAGGGGTTGAGTTGGAGACACCATGAGATGTTTTACAGGTACAAAGATGCTACCAGATTGAAGAGGAGTTAGAGTGGATGTATTGTAAACACATTTGATGATAATACAAGTTATCCATCTCTTCTTTGGTGGATTTTTTTTCTCAAAAGGGTTTCTCCACGTAAACACTGTGTTATGCGTTCAACTTTTCGTTCTTGTTTTTCTTTGTTATTGCTGATCTAAACTCCATATGGTTAACATTGCTAAATCTGATACAACAAATTTAAGCTTCTATTATTTCTGTTCACCTTTCTATTTCTAATAGTAGGGTATTTCCATGTAGATGTGTCCCTGGTGGTTTTTGGGGGCACTAACTTGCATAGTGACCCCCTCCACACGTGAAACATCCTCTCAATGGCCCTTTCCTTGTTATTGGTTTCCCAAAACTACCTTTGTTCCTGATAGGGTGTTTATTTTTGTTATTCCCCCCATGGTCTCTTCTAGATTCATTTCGATTATTACAAAATCCCTTTCCTCCTTTCCTTTGAAAATCCTGCCCATCACTTGGCTTCTTAAAAGTTTGATTAGCTTGTGACCAATTAAAAGTTTTCTGATTCTTTTCACAATAGGTAGAGATTAATTTAAACCTCTACTCTTTCTTAATAGCTTTCTCATACAACAATTACATAGTAGTAGGACTGTACAAGTCTACTTCTCCTCCGATTTGAGCATTAAGGACCATGATGAACTTCCTAATGTGAAATCGCTCATCCTTTTGGTACATTGGCACATACTTTAGGAGATGAGTGAATTTCTCCCAATACTCAATTATTGTGGAATATCCTTGCCTCGAATTTTGATAATTAGTAAGCTTTTGATCATAATAAAGCTAAGGTATCCACCACTTTTAAAACAAATCCATGAATTCATCCCAAGTGAGACTTAAGGAACTTAACCCAAATTCCATATTTTTGTTCATCCACCATGTGGATGCTTCCCCGGCTAGTTGAAAGGCTCCCCAAATGGCCTTATTTATTTTAAAGTAATTTCTTATCTCAAAATATTTCTCCATTTCTCTAATCCATGCTTTAGCTGCATCCCCCACTAGTGGTTCCCTCAAACTTAAGAGGGGTGACCTTCATCATATCTCTTGATAATTTATTTTCTATTCATTTCCTTTTGCTTCCATTAGACCTAGATTGAGATTCATCTTTTTCATGATCACTTGAATGCGAATGATCATGGGAATTTTCTCATTCCTTTCCATTAGTAACTTCTTGTTCTTGTCTTTCCGTTCCTCTTACCTCTTGATCGAGGTGTCCAATTATTTCTCTAGTCTCATTCATCATGGCCAAAATTTGATCCAATTAGCCTCAGAGTTTTCTGCACCTTGGCCTACCTCTTGGCTACCCCCAAGGTTGGTTCTTGTTCCACTAGTAGAATTTGGTAAATAAATGACTAGGTGAATAAAAATTTTAGTCACAACAACTAAAAATGAATAAATTCTACTATTTTTTTGCAACACAACTATAGATGACTAAATAAATGACTAATTTAATCACTAGGTAAAAAACACTACTAAATAATTAGTCACACAAATAAAAATGACTAAATAATTAGTCACAGGAATTGGTAATTTCTCTCTTCCCCACCACTTAAAAATTTCATTACAATTAAAGCGCATAAAACATTTCCCTCCTTTATCCTTGACAAGGAAGGGTTTCTCTTTACCACTCCAAGGAGCAAAGTCCAACACCACACAAAACCAGATCTGAACACTAAAGGAAACCTACAGATATATCCTAGAAGTCATTCACACATCATCATAAATTTCAATGGAAGTAAATGTCATTATTTCCAAAGCAAAAGGCTCCAACGTGGCCAAAAAGGATGTTGGGGCATTTGTGAGGAAAATAAAGGAGAAAGAAAATAAAAACGAAGGGATCAATTTGTATGGTGAACTGGAAGAGGCTACATATTTAGGGCTCGTGGGGTTGGTGGTTGGTCTGGTTACGGATTTGATCATTTACACTGGGGAAAGCAAGGTTAAGGAGGCCGATGAATATGGTAAGGTTTTGGTGCTCATTGATTAGCTTGTACCATGGCAGAGGTAAAATGGTGCTTTGAGTTTTAAGGCAAAACAAAATAAATTGATTGTGATAAACTCAAATTTTTGGGTCCGTCTTATGGGTGCTTGTTTAGATGGGTGAGGATTGTTTCTTGTGCTAAAAATATTTTTATTTGTCAATGTTGAACTTACATAGCTGACTGAATTCTCCCTTTTTTGTACTTTCAATCACTTCTCCCTCCTTTTCCATGATGTGAACCATGTTTAGATTATTGAGTAGTGGTTTTTTAGTAGTGTTTATAGGTAGAATATGGACGTCTTGAAAGAGTAGATCATAAGATAAATTTGGGTTGTCTTTGATACTCATAAATGGTTTGTAAAAAACAATATTTTTATCTTGTGCAGGCTGCATTACCACTGGATATTGGAAGATTTTTTGTGGAATATGGGTTTAGCCTTACTTCCTATACAATATGTCTCCTTTCTATATAAGATTAAAAGGGCTGATGTTTATCTTCTAAATATATGGGTGAATCAACATCAGTATTTATATAATATAGCTAGCCATGACTCATTTTTATAGCTTATATAGCATTTTGAGGTCTGGAAAAGGTTGATTATGTTTGTTTTTGGCATTTCTTTTAATCCCCTTATTTTTAAATACCTAGATAGGTTCCTGTCTACATGGCTAAAATAACTCCCAAGAACTTGAGAGGAGCTCACACATAAAAATAAGGTCAAAGTCTTTAATCTACCTTATCCTTTTGTCAGTAGATAGGTGAGAAAATGATTAAAATAGATAGAATTATATCAGTTAAAAGTTAGAAGAAGCATCATTGCATGTCATTATGCTAAAAAGAAAGTGCTCCTATTTGCAAATCTGAGTTTCATTGTCGAACCCTCTAATATTTTTCCATAACTACTTGTATTCTAATAGTATACCTTCTTGAAATGTTGGTGACATGGCACAAAATTGCTATTATAGGTAATAAAATCCATTAAGATACCACTTGACATGTTTTCATCAAATAAAACATCACAAAGAGTCAAATGTTGAGCCAATGGAGATACCTTTTGAAGTGAAGACTATGATAGATTCTTCTTATATGTTCCTCTCTAAGTGATTTGGACTTAAATGTTAGCCTTTTATAATTTTGTTCCCTTAATTATATTTTTGTTTGGATTGCACTCATGATATCTAGCTTTTAAAAATTTGTTTGCTTTTTTGTTTGCAATCTATTATTACTGTTAAATGACAATTAATTAAGTCATCAAGATACTTGAGCGCATATATTGTTTGAGGTGATAACCAAGGATCTTATGAAACATCATCTTATTATTCTAGAATGAAATTTATTGCTTTCTTTGCAAAGTTTTAGGATTCATTGCTTCATATACATGTGGCATTTGTAGAAAATTTGTTTTTACTTTTAATTTTTAGTGGTTGAAGCTTGTTTTTGATTGAGTTGTATGGCTCTTTGTGCAGAGGAACAAATTCCATTGATTGAAGCAGTAAATGAGAATGAAAATAATCAAGATACTATAGAGGTAGCATTTTTTGTGGTTGAATTAACTTTGTTATTTTCTTTTGCTTTCTCTGCATTGATGGCATTGTTGGATAGCAAGACCGACATTTAAAATATATACATAGTAAAAATATAATATATTTACAAATTTTTAATATAAAATAGAACATATAAACTGATAGTTGAGAATGAGTGGAAGGGTGATAGGTTATTTATATGCAGATCAAGGTGCATATTTGATAAATTGATAGGATGCATATCTTGATAAGTTGTACATCTCGATAGGTTTCACATGACCTTTTATCATTTTATATTTAAGTTGGATATATATGTTAAAGGATATTTCCCAAATTCCATTAAACCTTCAATATTACTTATTTCCTAGTTAAAATATTAGGGTCTGCCAAGTATTATCTTTCTCATGATGATAGAAAGAGTGATGAAAGGTACAGTTGCTGGTTATGGTTACCAAAAAAAATTACAAATATAAAAAGATGTTAAAAATGTGTTTAAGATAGAGAAAGTAAAAGGAAGAAGACTTGCGTTAAAATCAAATTTTTGAACCTTCAATTCTTGAAGATTATTCGTAGAATAATCGATCCATGTTTTTTATTTTAGTTTCAAAACCAAATCTTAGTATCTACATTTCTCACCAAAAGGTATCGTGACTTCATAATTTAACCTTTTATTTCTATTTTGTCCCTCCTCTAATACTTTAATGAGATTTAGTTTGTTATGTGTTATTTTCATCAATTAACCTCAATACCTCATCATTCTTTGTGGATTGTTTTCTTCTCATCTCTTTTGTGATGTGTATTCCAATATTTATTATCATTTTTTGATTCTTTATTATTTTCAAATTAGTAGGAAAATTCATTAATGCACTACAAAATTTTCGATTATCTAAGAGTAGAAATAAATAGATAGAGTAATATCAAGCTGTTAACTACAACCATTTATGAAATGACCATTTTTGCATGGAGTTTTTTGGATGGGATATGGGGGGATGTTAGTTGGTGGTGCAAAGATATGTAATATACATAGTTACAACTTACAAACATATTTGCAAAGTAGCAAATAAATTCATAATGGATTGCGAGTTTTTTGAGTATCCAATTCTAGAAATAAATAGATAGAATAATATCAAGTTGATGCCTACAAATATTTATGAAATGTCTATATATATAGGTCAAATTTAATGAGGATTTAGTGTTGGATCAAACATAGAGATAACATTATGAAAATGTTATAAATTATTGCATTTGTGACAATGTGTCATTTGTAATTTGTAGCAAGTTTTAGAGGAACTTTGAGGCATCTAAATACATCATAGATAAATATTGCATTTGTCATTTTGCAGATTCAATTAGTTAGGTATGGTGTTTGAACTAGTTTTGGCCACTTAAATGTTAGTCAATAAGAACAATTCAACAAGAGTATGGTTTGTTCTTGCATTGTTATAAGCAATAGAAAGGTGTTCAAAGTTGTAGACAGATCATAAGTATTGCTTCATTGGCCTTGGCCACAAGGTAGAGGAGTGTAGGAAATCAAAATGTGAGAGGATTGTCTCTAACATAAGGTTATAGTAAGTACTCACCTAGTTGTGATATGATAGGCGATATTAAGGTATATAAAGAATGACCAATCACACTAAAAACTAGTACAATACTAAAAAAGTATGCGTTGAGAGTGCCTACTGCATGTCCAGTACAATAATATGAAGCTCAAGAAGAACACGAGCATATCACAGTGACAGACATTAAAGAATAAAAAATATTAAGTAGTTGATACAATGATTATACATTGAAAGCTATGTCAAGCAATTTCTTTCTTGATGTTTGAAGTCAAGATAAAATTGATTATGGTTATTACTTAAGGGAGTTCTATCCTGTAAAATATTTTGCTTGATATAGCTTTTATGACATTGACATGATTCCTTCATTCTCAATTGCAAGCTTCACTCTTTGATACCTTGGTGTGCAGCTTGAGGAATTGGTACATATTTGTGAATACAGGGAGGCATCAAAGAGAATGTTATGAAATGAACATCTTTGGTCAAATATACATAATTTGTTGGCAAAAAGTACCGATTAGTCAAATATAGTTTAAGGTAGTCCCTCGACACTATGCATCTTAAGATTTTATGGCTAGACTAGTTGCAATTCTTTTGAAAATTTGGAGAGGTTTGTCCCTTGGAAGGGCACATCCTAACATTTTTTAAGAACTTATTAGTTAATGATGTTGTGTATTTTGCAAAGCTAAGATTGATCATTATCAACATCAGGATGAATTATAAAGAAAAATCATATAGAATTAGTCTCTTTTGCCTGTTGAATAAATCTGTGTTAATCCCCTTCAAGGATCTAGTGCACCTATTTGGAGGTACATGAAACAATAAATCAAATATCTAAGTATATATCAGAAGTTAAATATTAGCATATGGCTTTCTTTGGGTAGATTAGTGGCAGCAAGATCCATATCTCTCCGTTGATACAAGATCTTCATTCATAAGGTATCAAACAGTCCAGTCCATGATTTAATATCAATAACATACTAATAACATCCAAAGCATTATAGCTAGTTGTAGCTCTTGGACCTTTTGTCTTGTAGACATAAATGGACAGGGTGATATGAAACCCATTTGTGGGACAACAAATTCATCAGAGGAGGTCACAAACGAAAGGGAAGACAAGGTATGTTTAAAAGGATTTAGATTACCATAAGAAATATTGTCCACATGTATCACTATTCTAAGTTTAACATGAAGTGTTGATCATAAAAATTATTATTTAGTTTTATCAAAAAATTATAAATATAATTATAATACACTGTAGAACCCTAATTATGATAGACTATGGAACCTGAACTCTAATTACAGTTATAATAGACTATGGAATCCTAATGTTTGTATTTAGAGTATTTTTTAGTGTTTTTCTTCAGTTTTTTCTGGAGCAGTTCATTTTCTTTGTTGTTTATAGATCTAAGATGTCTTTATCCAGACAATAATGCTAAAAAAATTGTGTGTGACCTTTTCATTCTTCAAATTTGGACATTTGTTGAAATATTCAACAGTATATTTGGGTGAGCATTATCATTTTGTAGATATATTGAAGTTGTTAAGAATTGTATTTAAATACTGATTTGATACTCTAGTCTTTGGCATTTTACATTTAGCTATTAGCTGAACTAGATTGGATTGAATTTTTGACTTAGGGTTGATGTACTTGTAGGTGGCTATGACACTGAATTGAATGAAACAAGAGCTTATGATAAGGCTTCTCTCAAGTATTGGGGTGACAAAAGTACAACAAATTTTCTTGTAAGAATTTTACATTGGGTATTGCATATAACACTATTTATTATTCTAGATTACACACACATCTACCTTTGCATAATACTGTTAAAATGACATGTTTTATGTAGATAATTGTATACAAAGAAGAGCTTGAAGTCATGAAATATATGACCACCGTAGAATATATTAATTATCTCAAAAGGTATCTGAAATATTTCCATTGAAGTCTTTTAGATTAAAATTATGACAGTGGGGCTTTTGTTTCTAGAACTGACAATAAATAGATGCATTTTTATTAGAATAAGAAAGGGTACACTGGTATAGAAAGCTTAAAATTTTAGATACATGAAGAGTTTCCCTAGCTTGAATTTATTCATATTCAAATGACCCATCAAAAATTCATACACAATTGGGTCAACATAAGGTCTATGACGACACTTTAGATTTAGTTTGAGTAAGATATTGTATTGGATTACTTTCATGTATGGTACTAACGTATATTATTTTATTGATATAGGAGTAGTGGCTTTACTAGAGGTGCATCAATGTACCGTGGAGTAACAAGGTTTATATTTAAATTGATAGCTTTATTTATAATTTTGAGATCTTGATCCAACTATAGAAGTGGCTATTCAATAAACATTTGTAGGAAAATTTGTACTCTAATGGTAAAATTTGTAACATATCGCAGACACCATCAAAAAGGAAAGTGGCAGGCTAGAATTGGAAGAATTAATGGAAACAAAGATGTATATTTGGGAACATACAATGAGTACACCGAACATGAACAAATCCACTATATATTTTGCTTGTAAAAGAGATTTATCCATTAAGTAAACTAGCTAACAGTTGTGGTGAACTTGTTGGCTCTTTCAATTTGGCAGCAACTAAGGAAGAAGCGGATTTGGCATATGACATTTCTACAATCAAATTTAGAGGCATTGATTCAGTTACAAATTTTGACAAGAGATTATATAACATTGCAAGAATTAGAAACAATTCACTGTTAGAAACAATATTAAGCTGGCTACACCAAAAAAATCCAAAACTTGGAAGCACTTACCTCTTTGTGACTTGATCTTTGGCATGTTTGCAACAACCCCTACTAGATTCAAGGTTTTTAAAAGCTTGTGGAAAGCCTAGGAATCCTCCAAAGATAAAATTATAGAGAAGTGTCAAGTTGGCATTGATAGAAACAAGATCTTCTTGGAAAGATCCATATGGTGGAATGTATTCCACAAGGACAAGCCACTGGCTTTATTATCGGGATGTTCTGCTAAATCCTGGAATACAAAAAGGTATGTTTCGCTTTGACCAAATCCTAATAGAGGGTAGACTAAAATGTTGGGATACCCTGAAAATTGAGTTTGACTTGCCACAATCTCAAAAAAGAGCCTTTGAAACCATTAAGAAAAATGTGGTAATCCCCACTGCTAACATGAATGGTAGGAAAAATAATATGCATGATCTTAATTGGCTCGAAAATAATGGCATTGCAAGTTTAAAAGAAAAAGAGATCTATGGTCTATTGAATAACAATTCAGAGCTTGCAGAAGGCTTAAACCAGAAGTGAAGGATAAATTTAAATGATAAAGATTGGAAACTAATTTTCAGGCATAATTGGAACATCACCTTGGAACCCAAAAAGACAACATTTAGATGACTAATTTTGATGCAAAGATTAGCAAATGTGGACTCCAACAAAAATCCACTTGTCTGCAATATCTGTAAAAAATATGATTTTGTAATGCATATCTTTTTTGACTTTTTTTTGCTAAAGAAATTTGGAATATCTTTAAAATTGACATGTTAAAAGACGGGAAAACAAGAGAGGAAAGAAAATTAGAAATTATAATGGGAATGTAATGGTTTTGGGAAAACTAATAACTTATCCTGGTTAATTCTATCAACTGAAATATTATGGTTTATTTGGAATGAAAGGAATAAAGAAATCTATCAGGGCTATAGAAGAGATCTTATTGAGTTTTATAGAAAACTCACTCTACACTCTGTGTATGTGCAGGTATCCATCATCATCCAGATAGCAAAGGATAAATTCCTAAAACTGATGGAGGAGGGCAAAAAAAAAATAAACAACAACCAGATTATGGTATTTGCTAAGCAATGACTGGAACATAGAGAGACCTACAATTCTACGAGAAGTGACATCAAAAGGAAAAAGAAAGATAATAACAATTTTGTATAAATCAGTTTTTATACCTTTGTAATGTTACTTTTGTAATATTCCAAGCCTGCAAAAATATGTCCAAGGTAGACATATAGCAAATATAAATTGGGCTGAAGTAGTGGCCCCATATGTAAACTAACATACTAAAAACCACTGATGCTTCTCACTCATGTTGTTATTAATTAAACTATAATATATACAAAAAAAAACAATTCACTACCTATTGGAGAACTTATAAATTACATCAAGGAGACAGGATTAAGTCATGTTGATGGCAATGTGAATGCACCCAGAATTGAGGAGGATAAAAGAATGGATTCACTATGGTGGTAGATAAATTATTCTTTTTTCTTCTATTCCACAACATTAAGTAAAAGTCTTGAATCTGGAAATACCTTGCTGCCTTCATTTTCCAAGCCAATTTCTCCAATTTTGCATAGCTCTCTCATGTTTGTGGATGTGATCTGACTCCTACAATTTTTTAATTGATTTATCTTTCTGTTATGTTTGGACTTACTTTTGTAAACTTGCAATATACAATGCACTTTTAATCTTTTTGAATTGAGACTAATAGTAATTTTGTTGGTTGTATTGAGGCACAACTTCATTCATGGTGGAAAAAGCAGACCTTGTTGCTCATATAAGATGGCACGTTGCATATAAAGGAGGAAAAATTCTAGCCAAGTTATTGTTGATTGCATTGAAGGAGAGAGCTTCATATATGGGACACGATCAACACTCTCCTTCTTGGATTCTACACGTTACAGCTTGCTCCAGGAAGATTTCCGATATAGTAGAAGTTTTAAGAGATGAAAGGGGCATGTGCTCGCATTGAAGGGCTCCAAGCATGCATTTCCATCATTGCAGAATTTTTTTGGAGAAGTTTATTTCTTGCAATCATTTTTGTGCAATATTGTAACTCAGATTTTTAGTCCTATCTGAAAATAAAAATTGTAATACTCTATTTCTAAGTTGTAACTAGAACACCTTTCTTTTATTAATAAAGTTCATTGATTTTACCTTCTCAATGGTTGTCTTATTGTGTGTGATTGATGATTGATGTGTATTTATATGTTTTATGTTTAAATCCTCAAATATCAGTCAATTAAAATGACTAAATATACAACTAATTGACGTCAATTAATAATTAAATTAACTAAACATACTACTAATTGACAAAAAATGGTGAATAAATGACTAAATATATGACCAGTAAAATCAGTGAATAAAAATGACTAAATATACTACTAATTGACATGAATCATTGAATAAATGACTGAATATATGACAAGTGAAATTAGTGATAGAAATCAGTGAATAAATGACTAAATATATGACCAGTGAAATCAGTGAATAAAAATGACTAAATATACTACTAATTAACAAAAATCATTGAATACATTACTACCATGACTAAATAAATGACCAGTTAACAACAGTCAATGATTAAATATACTAACAAATATGCTACCAAATATACCACCAAATTAATGACTAAATATACTACCAAATCGATCAATCAAAACAACCAATAAATGACAAAAAATGGTTTAGTCATCAATCTGGTCATGTTATATATGACTAGCAATAAACTACTAAAGGTCACGTGACCAAGTTCAACCATTTATAAGCAATTTTTAGTAGTATTTTCAGTAGTTTATTGTTGTTTTTGTACTAGTGTTCTAACCATTTTCACAAGTAGTGTTCCACCCATAGGTTTCATTTTAATTAGATCCTATGAAGGCTTACATAGCATTCTAAAACATTTCAAAAACAAATATTCATTCACAAAGAAGTGGAGAGAAGAGTTTTGCACAATTTTTTGTCAAATCAATTTTTTAAATTAAGATCAAAGGATTCTAGATATCGTTGTATTTACATAGAGTGACTATTCAATAGTCTCTAGGGGATAATATCTCTCAGATTCACTTTTTGATACATAGCTAAGTGGGACATATATCCCTCTGATTATTGTTCAAATATATTGTCGAAGGGTGCATAACCTTTAGACTCACTCTCAGTACATAATTTTAGGGAGCATATCCCTCTGATTCACCACTAGAGGTAATTACAATAACTTCCAACAATGGAAGAACACGAGGGTCCCTAAAAATCATGACAGGACTAATACTCCACTCTGAGGGCATATCCTTGGAAAGTGGTACAAAATCCGACTTTGTGGGTGAGATAGGATGTACAAGGTTAGCCGCCTCATGCATCCTCTTTCTTTCTTGATTGACATGGGATAAGGCATGGCTAATAGTCTCAATGTCACTAAGCCATATCACATTGCTGCAGTTAGTTCCTTCAATGGTTCTAATAATGGCTTCTCTTTCTTTCTTGGCCTTGAGGTAACGCTCATTTCCGTTTACTAACTTCCTTGTAGTCATCTTGAGATGCACCATCCTAGCACATGAATTCCAAACATTAGATTCACATAATTTTGGATGAAAACATAGCGAGCTGATAGATTCCAGAGCTGAACTTGATAGCTTTGATACCACATGTAACATACCTAATATTTTACCCTTTGATTTTACCTATGTTTTGACCCACATGTGAATAGTTCAACCTAAAGAAATAATGATTTTCTTTTTTAATTCAATAACAAGATGCACATTCGAAATAATCACATTTAAAACTTCCATTGAATTTATAATGAAACATTACATAATCCCAAGTAACAATTTCATATTACATAATCCCATGCAAAGATAACATTTTTCCAATTAAAATTCCACAAATAGAGATACATGAGTACATACATAGCTTCCAAGAGCTTTAAAGAAATAAAATACAAATGGTCTAGATTTCCTTGCTAGCATACATCCTCAAATTTTGGTTGCCAACTATATGAGGGAGAGTATCACTCAAGTTCTTTTCTGCCAACCATGGACTTACTACAGTCCCCCACACATCTACCTAATTGGTAAGATGGCTCTACCCTTATTTTGATAGAAATTTACCGTCAAGTAGAAGAAGTAAATAAAAGGTGTGTAGAAAGGAAGAAGGTGGGCATTCCTTTCCCTATTGGATTGGGTTATTATCAATGTAAATCTTAGTCCAACACCCTCAACTTAGGGAAAGATATTGCAAAATACACTTTTCTCACTTATGAAAGAAGATTTCCATTTGATAGCAAAAAAATTGTAAGTAGTAATCTTCATCTCGGTTATGGCTTTTATCATGTGCCACACCTAGAATATTACTAGGTGGATTGTGTTGATAATAAAGAAGTGAGAAAAAGGGATTGGATGAGGCTTACTCTAGGCTTGATTTTCAATTTTAAATGTGGTTGGAATATAAAAGGAGTTGAAGATGATGGTTTTGATTTGATTGACCCCATTCATGTCAGCAAGGTGCAAATGCAACCCCTACAACCAATTGATTGGAATAGTCAGGAAATCAAAGACTTGAATTCTAGGACTACAATAGTCTTGAGAAGAACTCAAATGTGGCTTGCCAATAAGAAGGGAGAAACTGCAAAAGCTCCACCAAAGGATAAGAGGGGAGCTGGAGAGAAAACCAACACTATTCATGCAAGTGCACATCCTTCAATATCAGTCGTACCATCAACATTAAACATACCAACATCAGGTGATAATGGAGATGGAGAATATCCTCCTGGGAAGAATAAAGGTCTCAAAAAAAAATGTGGTGAAGGTCCTCTTCCTGACATCATAACTGAAGAAAAAACAAAAAAAGAGACTAAGCAACAATGAGAAGATGGTGAAGAAAGGCAATAAATTGAAAGAGAAAATGTGGACATTCATGAAGAGCAACCTAGCCAATCTCAAGATATACCAGAAGGGAGCACACAAAAGGGTAAAACTCCAACTCCCTCTGGTTTGCAAAGTGCAGCAAGGACTCTTCTTAATAGAATTATTTGCTTCTCTACACCTAGGACTTCTCAGAACCTTGATGCTACATCTTCTCCCCCTTCTTGGTTATAAAATATCCCTCAAAAGAGGAAAACAATACCCATCAATTTTCTAGAAGAGGATATAGTTGGAAAATTATTACAGAAAACCCCTAAGGCCAAGAAGTTAAAGACAACTTCTAGATTAATGGAAGATGAAACTTTTGGACATTTTTTTATGGAAATTGCACAACCATCAGCATAGAAAGGTCTTGATTAGGCTTCTATGGCTGATTATAGCATTAAAAAAGTGGATTTGGGTCCACCTAGTAGATATGGGGATGTTCATAATTTTCAAGTCACAGCCTCTAGGCTAGTAGAAAGGACAGAAAAGATAAATAGGACAAGGATAAATTGAAGGAAGCAATAGAACTCCTTTCCACTTGTCTCAGAACTTTAACAGACCCTTCTCCCTAACCTCTCAATCGGGTGAGCCCGGCCTCTAATCCCAACTCTGTAGTTGGAAAGGCAATGATGAATAAAATTTAGAATGATAGCTACTATGGAAAGTTTGTTCAAGAGTGGGTACCTGAAATAAAAACAAAAGGACCTCCTATTATTGAAAATCTAAAGAAGACGTATTATGAATTTATACTTTTAAGGAATTCAATTAAATCAAAGTTGGTCAATGGTAAACAGAAGGAGTCACAATGGATACAAACTGATTAGGAATTAGCTAAGATCATTACAATGGGGATGGAGAAAGATGTTTTAGAGAAAATTATTCCATCTAAGGATGAACCTTGGGTTTTTATATGGAAAAAGAGCATAGAATGGAAGCTTTCTATCATACAACAAAACCTGATGGAACAAAGAAAGTTGTTGAAGGAATGTAATCTGTAATCACCTTAGCAATAATTTTAACAAAAAAAAATTGATTTCATATGTCAAATAATGAAAGCTGACAACAGAGGCCTGCCACAATAGAAGAGCTAAAAGATGGATTCTTGAAGGTAGTTATTACTTTATTAGGGGAACATGTGTTTGATAAATTATGTCAAATTATGCTTTAAAACTATAAATATGTTTTATTTTGACATTGCAAGGGTCCAAGATTTTGACCCCCCTTGCATTGTGATGCATGAGAGAGAATTGATCTTAGTTCAAGGATCAATTTTATAGTTTTAATTATTTGTTATTGATGTTTATTGTTTGTGAGTAGTAAATTGTGGATAAAATACTTAATACTTATTAATAAATTTGTGAGACTAGATAGGTGTTATGGATATTCCTTCCTCGTGAGGATGTGCTATTATTTGGTGTTTTATTCATGTATTTGCAATGAATGTTGAAATTGTTGTGAGTTGAGTTAGCTTACTGTTGATAATCTAATCTAAGTCATTATATTGATAGTTTTCTAATTTACTTTTTAGCACAGTTACTAGTTTTAAATTATTTTCAATCACATCTATTTCATGGATATGGATAGATGTTAGTCCGCCTTTCCTACTTTCTAGTCAAAAGCATAACTCAAATTTCTTAAAATTCAAAAATCAAAATTTAATCAAAAGAGGGAGTTGTACCTCAACTAAAATTCAGAGGAAGAATACCAATGCAATGGGGATCTCTCCAACTGTTGATTGATTGATAAGTTCTTCTTTGGGTAGAATGGGGTCATTTTAAGTTAATTATTTAAACGACAAATTTGTCAACCAATAGACTAAAAATCAAAGCCTTGTCTACTTGTTCAGAGCTCACGAGAAGGAGAACTGACAATAAAAACATCTTTCCATTGTAATTAGTTTGTATAAGTTTTCTCTGGTACAATGTCCTCCCATCGGTTAGAAGATTGGATTAAATCTTCTTCAAAAGCCTCATTATCTATAATCTTGCCCGCGCACTCCATTTTATCTCTAATCTTATCTTTATTTGAATCACAATTCTTAACAGGTTCCTCCTTTCCTTCCAATACCTTCAGTGGAAAAAATGGTGTCTTAATCATGTTCAGATAAAATTCATCCTTCAATATCTTTTCATAATACAAAACATGGTCACCAAGCCTGGATTCAACATATTTGAGGTATGTGCAATGCCTAATGAGGAATTGAAGGACATCCTCCTGAGAGTTAATTACCTCAAACAAGTGTTATGATGTAGCTTGATCCATTGTCTGTGCAACCCTGTGCCACGTCCTGACCTACACTTTGTCACGAAAGTAACCATATGCATGAGTTTTCAAGTTGTCGATACTTGTGTGGTTGCGAGAACTATTTTGAAGCCCGATGAAGTTTCAAGAACCTATGATTTTTTTTCCAATTGTACACAATAATAATATTATCACATCGAAACCATGAACTTCTTTCCTGAGAAGATGCTTCGTGTTCCACCAATCCTTTAAGCCTGAAGCTACACAAACATGGAGGTAGCAAGTTTTACACTATTAAACTGCACTTTCTTAGTAATTTCTAATAGCATTCCATGAGGTCACTTGCAACCCAATGAGTAGCATTGCTATTATGGAAAAGCACAAAAAAAAATCCATGGTACTATGGTCATATTTACTCTAAAAAGGTTACCCTGCAGTCGCTCATATTGGTTTGAATCTTGTCTGATCTTCCTTTATCGTACTAATACGAAAATTCTTCACACAATGCTCATAGATCACTTCCAATTATTCAATCATGTGCATTGCATGGCATAGATTTTAATTGCCTTCTTAGCTCCTTAATATGAATTTGGTGAGCCTTGATGTGGCAGCAGAAACACAAGTGATATCCAACAACCAAAACTCCTTATCTATTTCTCCCTCAAAACATTCTTGTGATTAGTAACTGTAAATGCCATCTTCCTTTTTGAAGGATTATTTGTCTTAAGACTCTCTAGTACACTTGGTAATTTGCAATATCCACTTCCTTGCAACCCTAATAAGATTCCCCTACTGCTATGCTTCGATGGATGTCCCTTCATTACTATTGGATCTTTGACACTGTGCACATTATTATAGTGCAAGTCTACTAGATTCTTTGTTAGTATCCTCTTCTATAAGAACGAGTCATATCAAGAGCCTTATGGATTGGCCTCTTTTTATCATCTAAAACTGATATGCTATTGAAGCATCTCCCAAAATACATGAAATGGTAAAATGTCTAATAATTTAGTCAAAGATAATCACTAGGGAAAAAACGGTTCTTGTTTCTCTTCTTGATTCCTAAATCGATATGTGCATTTTGATCATTTGTCAACCAACTGAAAATACTAGGCATTGATTGCCACATCCTCAAAGAATATCTCAATCTTGATTTCATATCTAGATATAAGAACAAAAGTAGTCACAATGCCAAAAGCCACCTCAAAATGCTATTAAGATCCATATGCCTGATAAAACCCTCCTCTCCTTACTTTGAGAAATTAACACCTACCTCATAAACCATTTGATCTTCATATGGGCTAAGTCTGCTAACCTTAAGAGATTCTGTGGAGAACCAAAACTATTTGTTGTCAAAAGAGTGGATTTGAAGAATTACAGGGGCATGTTCATTATTATCCCACAAAAAATGAGACAATTTTAGGAGGCAAATTCTTTATGATTTTGCAAGTGGAGTAATGGAATAAGACAAATTTAATTGGTATAAGACACAGCTATCAATGCTTGTTTGAAGTAGCCAATATGACATTCCAAATAAGGGAAAAGTTTTAAAATTTTGGAGTTCCAAAATTGCAAACTACAACTGGCTCTGATTGGGGACTACTTTCCCTAGCAGAGAGCAGAGATCTCCAGCATCATTAGAAGAGACTAGTGTCAAGTCCATTGGGAAAAAAATTCAAGGGGTGAAAATAGACAAGAATAAAACCACACCACCAAAAAAGAAAAAGCAACCTAAGACACCTATGTACCCGAACTAGGTATAACACACCTCTGCTGCCCCAAAAGACTATGCAAAACCATTAACTAGCTAGCATAAATATATGCTAGTGTGAAACAGAGGTGTGAACTCATGAAATTTTTACAACCCAACAGTCCTTTGAGGATCGTGAATGTAAAACTAACATTTATGAAATGAAATACCTCACTGAAATGTGTACCAAACAACCATTTCTCATCAAATACTTTTGTAACTTTTTGCATATTGGTCATGCCTTCATATGAAACTTGATATGAATCAAGCCATCTTGAAATAGGTTGAAAATTCACATCACAAACAATAGCCTCGTTAAACTTAGGATCACTTTTAAATAAAGCAATTTCACCTTACCCTTCATGACTTGTTTCTTGTCTTTCTAATGGTAGATCTGTATTTTCAGATTTGTCACTCAAATCATCTTCTTTCATAACCTACAAAGGAGATAAAACAAATTCCTCTCCACACAGAAAACCATCCTCAAACATTTCTAAACACCAACTTAGAATATGAACATGGGGCTGAACAACTTCAATTACTAAATCAACATTACCTTCTCCATCCTCATTTATACAATCATTTTTCATTTCATGCTTAATGACTTCTAAATTAGATTCGAAATGAGATGGATCAAAAACAAAATCATTCCTAACCTTTTCTTGCAACTTTTCCTCTTCATGATTCGATGTGGGATCTTCCAAGATTTCATGTTCTAGTTGTGCATGATTCAGAAGAATATCCAATATATCATTCCATTTGTGCATGTCATTAGAAATTTGTTCATAAGCTGCAATAGGAGTTGTTAGACCACCAATATCTAAAAAAGAAGGAACATGATCTTCCTCATCACTTGAAGCATTAGAAGATTCATCCTCATCTTCTTTGTAATGCACACCATATACTTTAGCTCTTGTTTCAATACATGAACTAATTTGACTATTTCTTAAAAACATCCTGACCCAAAACCTTGAAATTGGTGCATTCAAATGAAGAAGATGAATGATTTACCTCTTGTGGCTACATTTGATTATGAACCTCTTCAACCTCCTTTACTTTCCAATGCCCACACAATATCAAATCATCTTTAATGCTAATGGCTTCTTGTTTTGTAGTCTTGAGATCACATACTTTTCTTCACTTCAAGAGGAATTTGACTTAGGGTGTAACGCTGCAACAAAATGAACAATTAATTTTTCTCACTTGGTTGATGGTCATGAAGAATCATTTTTAAACATTTGTTGAACTAGTCCATAAAATTTCTCATAAGTTCATTTTATTCCTTTTGAAGGTTAAAAAATTGACACAACAATGCACCCACATCAACTGTTGATTTGAATCTCCCAAGAAACTTGTTCTTTAGTGTGTCCCAGTTAGTGATGGACCCATCTTCTAAGGACTAAAACCAATTTACAACAACCCTAATAAGGGATTCAACAAATAGTCAAACAAATACATTTTTTTGTTCACCCCCAAAATTGTACAAGCTATGGCGAAGGATTGAATATGACATTTACAACCTGTGAGTCTTCACCATTAAATTTTGGAAAATATTTTCTCGAACATGCAAGTAAGGCTGAATATTGTGACAAAGATAAAGGCCCAAAATGAGTACCCCATGGTTGAGGTGAAGTAATAATGCAAATTGAAAAAGAAAGACTAGAACTCTTCTACCAAATATATTCTATAAACATGTTCCATCTAACAAAGTCACCAACCTCCATCCTCAGGGAGGTACCTTCAAATATCTAAGGAAAGAAAACACTAGCACTTTGATTTGGCCCTCAACGGAGTCACCAAAAGCTATTGGTAAACAGTTTTATCGCTACAAAAATCAATGGACTCACCCAACGGATGATAATCTGCACCAACAAATGCATAAATTGTTATGGAGTTAAAAATTATTCTCTACGCTTAGAGGGGAAACTCCCTCATATGATATGAATTTGGTTTTTAAAAAAGGGGTACACTTTTGACCAAAAGATGGGAAAGGCAAGCTAACACCTGCTCATAGCCATGATGCAAGTGTGATTGAAAGAAACTCTTGAACATTAACTAAATTTTTTTAAATTGAAAATCACCAATATCACAACTCAAAGATTGGATTATCGATAATGGAAGGACACTCTAGACTGACTCCAATTTCACTCTTTCTTAAAAAAGTGAATGTAACACACAAATACAACATCTACAAAGAGAATTAATATTCTAGCAATTATCAGAGCTCACAGACTCTTTCATAAATGTTGAGTATCATACTCATGTTCAATGCTCAAAGTAAAAGAATTCCTTTAAAAAAAACAACAAAATCTTATTGTTCCTCATCTTAATCTCTTGGATAGACCAAAAATTGGACCCCCTCAATGTGAGTACATATTTATAAATTTTCCCAATGAACCTTTTTGGTTTCCTGTAACTGCTTCGTGAAAATCAGTTACATAAATAAACTCTTCATCTTTGTAACTACTTCCTTTACATAACTGTTCCTTGAATTTTGAATTTATCTTTTTATTTTGGGAAACCTTTCAAATTCCCTTTCAGCTCTTTAGTTATTTTATATTTGTAAATATATGAAGAATAAAAATAATTTCAATAGTTCTTCAATTACTTGTTTAATTATATTTCTGGATTGTGTTATGTGCTAGAATAGCATCAAAACTAAACTGTCAGTATCTTGACAGACTATATGATTGCTAGTAAATTTCCCTACTGTCTGTACTGAAGAAGACTCCTTGTTGTTGGCATTCTTCTCAAACAGGCAGTTAGTTACTTCTACCCAATCAATAAATTTTTCCATTGAATGCTTGTGTTTTTCTGATTCCACAAACTCCTTAAAATTTTGCAAAGCCATATCCTGCCCTTCTTTAGAAAGGCTCTCATCTTCATTCTCCTAAATGAAGGTCTAATGTTCATGATATTTAAAAATCCAACTTGAGCCCCAGTTGTGCTTCTACCAAGCCTCTACCATTCTTTTCCCTATCCCCAATATTTGTCTTTCTTTCCATGTTGAGGTAGTTTTTTCAAGAATGATTCAATAAGATCTAAGGTGTCCAAGATATGACAGAAAATCAAATCCTTATGTTGGCTACGTGTGAAGCCAATTCAAATGTAACAGTTGGAGTTACTATGTAACTGATATTCCTTATAATCACTACCTACGTTTGGTAAACAACAATATTTGTACACATCTAAAAATGGTCACGGTTAACCAAATCTGTTAATTAATTAAATATGAATTATTTAATTAATATTATTAAGTCATTTACATATAAATAAATTTAATTATTTATTTGTATTGTTCATTTTCCAATTCTTCTAATTTAATTAAATAAATAAGTTTATTTAATTAATGCTATCTTCCTCTTAACTAATTAAATAGATTTCACAATTTATTTATATTAATTATCACAAGTTTAAATTCTAAATTTAAATGATATTCTTCATTTAATTAAATATTTTCAATATTTAATTAAAACATTTTCTAAATTTTTCAGTCTTCTCAATAATTAAATATTTTCGAATATTTAATTAAAAAATATTTTCTCTTCTCACATAATTAAATATTTTTAAATATTTAATTAAAGGCTTTTCATTTCTCTCACATAATTAAATATTTATTTATTTAAATTATGAGAGACACCTTTCATTTGTCTCTTCATTTTCCATCTGTCTCTTAAACTTTCGTCTTCTTTTCGAATTCTCTATCTCTCACCGTTCATTTCAACAGGTTTGAACTCAACCGTTGATCTTGGCCAATTGAATTTCAGCCTTAAAAAATCTATAAATACAACCCTCTTGTGGGTTGGAAAGGACCTCGATTTCTAGATTTTCATACGTAGTTATTATAGTCACATTTCAGTTTTAGCAAGCATTTTTAATATCATAGCATTTCAATTTCATAGCTTAAAACATATTAGCAATGCACATGCATTTTTATTAATCTCATTCTCTCAAGCTGCCTATTCTACAAGCTGTTGTTTAAAATAACTGAGAGCCAGCATCTTGAAACGAATCCTTGGAGATAGAGGACAATGGGACGAATTTGAAGAAGTTGCATGTGTTTAGAGTTTGCATTTTACTTTCTTTAATTTAGTTTCTTTAATCTAATGTTTCATTGGTGTATTAGATTAGATTCATTTTGAGTTATGCTTTTCTAACGTACACATTTTTGGCGCCCACCGTGGGGCCAAGCCCCACATTTTTAACATTTCTTTTTGCAGATTTTTCTGGCAGGTGACAGACTAAAATCGCGTTTTGGAGCATACGAGACTTGGATCGGCGCATACGACCACTGTTTCGATGCATAGACGACCTGTTTCGGCGCATACGTTAACTATTTCGGCGCATCCATGACCTGTTTCAGTGCATAGACACTTTGTTTCGGTGCATTCCTGTGAGATCTTTCGGTGCATAGATGACCTGTTTCGGCGCATACAGTTGTAAAATTTTTAAATTCTGATTTCGACGCAATCCGCGGACAGGATTTTTCAAATTTTATTTTTAACAAAATGAAGCAATCCTAGGGTAGACATTTAAATCTGAATTAACCAATCCTAAGATAGTCACCAAACATAAATTTTCTTTTGGTTAAAATGAATCCCATGTTTTTAGTGAAGCAACATCTTCACTTAGTATAGAGAATTTGGAGATTTGGAGATTTAAAATTGAACCATTATTGTTTGTTGTGATTGTGGGTAATAGGTTTATGCTCTCCCCTTAACTGGGTGATCAGAACACCAGACTTACCTTTTATTTTTCTGCAATTTAATGCTTTATTACATCTTTTAGAAGGCCTGCTCTTGTGGGAAAAAGTACTCACCCAAGAGGAACGACCTAAGTGGGAACACCTAAAGCCAAGGTTTCCAACCCACTTTAATAAAAAGCAAGTTGTTGATGAAAATCCAACTTGACAGTAGTGCACAGGATAACCATCCCCAAAACCTTTGTTCTAAAGGCTGGGAGGTCTCTTGAGGGAGTATATCTATTTGCCACACTGAACGGATACCCTTACTATGAACCATAGTGTAGAAAGCCAGCCGTGTCAGTATCCAAACATCATCTTAATCACAGTGCAAGGGGAGGGAAGAATCCGCCCCCAAGACACTCGCCATATAGTCGCCATAGATTGTTTGCTCAAGGAATTCAATATCCACTTCTATCACTTTGAGTACGCACCTGGAAAAGACAAAAACACGAGCGCCCTCTAGGGGGTGACAAGGCTGTGTGAGTCGACGCGATTTTAAACTGTGGGTTGTGATTACTATGATGACCTATTTGACAAATTAAGAGTGAGTCTGACTGAAGTGCTTATCTTGTTTAAAACCTGTGGAAATCTCAAGAACATACACTCTTTGTTTAGATTTTAGGATTAAACAAAACACCTGTCTGCTTCTATGCTGTGTTTTCACATTTAAATCAGATTAAGATCATCCAAAATAATTTTTTTTATCAAACTGTCAAAACATGTCGGTCTCAGGAGTAATTTAGCACATCCCGGGTCTATTTTAGCGTATTTGTGCTCTGTTTCGGCGCATCTATGCTTTGTTTTAGCACATTTGTACTCTATTTTAGCGCATTTGTGCTTTGTTTCGGTGCATATGTGCTCTATTTTAGCGCATCTGTGCTTTGTTTCAGTGCATCTGTGCTTTGTTTCGACGCATTGTTGCTCTGTTTCGGTGCATCTGTGCTCTGTTTTAGCGCATTTGTGCTTTGTTTTAGCACATCTGTGCTCTGTTTCGGTGCATCTATGCTCTGTTTCGGCGCATCCATGCTCCGTTTTGGCGCATTCAGTCTCTGTTTTGGCGCATCTATTTTCTAAGTCTAGGTAAATTTCTGACATTCAAAAATCAAGTCTTATCGATCTAGTCTTTTCCATGCTCAAAGTTTGGAAATCTGCAACCTTTGCTAAGAAGTCCCTAGAAAGAAAGATTAGAAAGCCCAAGAAGTATCTCAGTTATAAGAAGATATTGAAAAAGAGAAAATTTCTATATCAAAGTCGAAAGGTCCTGCTTGAACACAGAACCTTTATTCATCGATATCATGACTATATTAGAGGTTTCACTGACGATTATGCGGTAGAACCTTTATACTCATGAGCTTTCTTTCAAAGAAGAGCCCTTTCTCAAAGGCATAACCATGGTCAGCGTATTCATTCTTCTTATATTCCCCAACCTGCAATCACATACGCTACTCGTCCAAATCAAATTTTGTAATAGAGAACTCAAACGTATTAGGCATCCATCAAATTCATCTTTCTACAAAGCTAAGATCAAACTTCACAAAGTGCAAAATCATCTTTATTTTCGATCTTTGGTTTAATTCCCACAAACAGGATTTGTATCCTTTCATTCAGGGAATCACGAGCTAAAGATTAAAAATCTTTTAAGTCATAGAATCTTCATTCTATCCTGACTTTCATATCCATCACCATTGCATTATTTCATTTCTTTGATCAAAGTTAGTAGAATTTGAGTAAAGCATATGCTTGTTATCACGAGATCTCAAAAACATATAGAAAAAGATGAAGGTACAATGAGCAAAATGGGTGATAATAGTGAGAGGGAGGAAAACCTCTTTAACAATTCAAGTGTTGAAGAGTTAAGGGAAGAAAAACTTCAAGAAGCGGAATAGGATCCCCAATTCCATACTCTTATGGAAAGGATTTTAGAACGAAACAAGGAAAGATATTTCCTTTCATTAGCTAATCAAGGAGCTAAGTTACCCGTTGATTTTAACACAGAAGGGATTAAAGAGGATCTCGAAATTCCTCTCGATGATTTTGGTGCCCTTACTCAACAGATAAAGGAATTACAAGGACAAATAAAAGAAATGCAAGGGGGAGCAACAAAGAAGTATGTTTTGGATGAAATATGTCCTTATCCATTCGATAGGAGTCTTCGAATGATTCCTTTTCCAAAACATTGCAAAATCCCTAAGTTTGATAGGTATAATGGGAAAACTGACCCCATTGAGCATGTAAGGGATTTCTGAAATATGAGCTTAGAATTTGCTCATAATGAAACCTACTTAATGTGGTTGTTTCCACGAAGTCTGGGTGGACAATCCATGGAGTGGCTTTCAAAGATCACTCCCCCCATCAAAAATTTTGAGGAGTTAATAAACAAATTTATATCACAATACTCCTACAACATTCAACACCAAATAACCATGCTTGATCTTTGTAAGGTAAAACAAAAAGTAGGGGAATATTTCACTACATTCTTGCAAAGATGGAGAAGGGTGTTTGCTAAATACTATTGTCCTGTTCCTAAAAAGGAAAAGATGGAGATCTTCATTGATAGTCTTAATCAAGAAATGAGTTACAAAATAAACCTTCACTGTCCTCAATCATTTGAAAAATTGATTGAAAACGCAATTACCATTGAAGGTGCATTGATCAAGCGTGGAGTTCTAGAAATCGATAAAGAGGGTTCAAATTCATACAACAACAACAACAACCATAATAACAACAATGACAAGTCACGATTTTGGACCCGAAATAAAAATGTTGTGAATGATGGGGTAGTAGGTGCTAACAACATGAATACAAAGCCTACCATCCTTAATGTGTCAGGTGTTCAATGTAGCAACAATGCTGGAAATTTTAATAACCAAGGCAATGTTTCCAATCAAATAAACGCGACTAATAATCATGGAAATAATTTTGGCAATAATCAAAATTCAAATGTGCCTAGATCGTCATATTTTTTGAGTCAACAGAGTTTCACTCCCTTGGGCCAATCTTTGGAATCCATTCTCAAAGAATTATTGAATCAAAATGCTATTACATAGCCACCATAAAGAGACTATGAGCCTCGAGTTAAACCACCATCGTGGAATGACTCACATTTCTATGATTATCATAGGTGCAAAGGTCATAAGACAAACAATTGCCAAGGGTTGAAGAATATTGTTCAAGATTTGATTGATAACCATATCATCACGGTTGAGGGACATAATGTTAATAATGACCATCAAGCATTCAAGAATCTGCTCCCTAATTATCAAAAAGGGGAATCTTCGAGTGACAAGGGCAAGAATGTTAATAACATCCACGACATTATTATAAATCATATCTATAGTGACGATCCTCAAATCAATGCTATCTGAATTAAAGGCAAGCAAGAATATCGAGAGGTCAATGTTACGACAAGGGGACAAGCCAAGATCATTGTCAAAGGAAGCTCATCTAAAGCAGTAATTCCCCCTCCAAGTCAATACAATTTGGTTGATCAACTGCGAAAAACATCAGCCCAAATTTCTATCTTGGAACTTTTAAAGTTATCACCTGCACATAAGGACATTCTGGAAAAGGCCTTTGTTGATACAACTATATCTCCTGATCTGGATATCGATAAATTTCAATCCATGGTGGGACACTTGTCCTCCTACACATGTTTATCTTTTTTTGAAAAAGATGATTCATCTATAACCCATCCGCATAATTCATCACTCTATTTAGAAGTCATGGTTCACAAAGCCCGCATTAGATGTGTTCTCATAGATGGGGGAGCCGGATTAAACATTTGTACTTTATAATTGGTCCTAGCTTTAGGATATTTAGCAGACTCTATAGATCCACAGAGGAAAATTACAATCAAGGCATATGATTATGAAGAAAGAACTTCAAAAGGTCTCATCATGTTACCAATCAGAGTGGGACTTGTTGTTAAGAATACCTTTTTTCAAGTTCTTGATTGGGATCTAACCTATAACATACTATTGGGTCGTCCATGGATCCATGATATGCAAGCTGTTCCGTCTACTTATCATCAATGTTTGAAGTTTCCATACGATGGACAGGAAGTAACAATACCCGCTGATCACATTAGCAGTCAAACTTGTTCTAACCTAAGAGCAACTCAGGACACGCTCATCCCACACAATAGAGAGGCTTTGGCCATCTCTACCTCCAAGTACCATGGACAAGCAAGTAAAATGATAAGTAATTTTGGCACCAAGCTAAAATTAAAAGATAATGGAGTAGGAGAGTATTCTTTATCTCTCTCTAATTTACCCATATCCCCAAGATCCCATGGTCAACCCTCAACGTCCATACAACAGGCAACAACAACTTTAGCCTCAACTTCAGCTCCCATCACCAAGTTTAATGGGATATTTATCAAAGAAACTGAAGTAGAAGATAGAGCTATCCTTGATTGGCTCTATAGAGATGAAGAAGAATCCATACAACATATCAAGTTACCCACTGAACAATATGGAAAAGGTTATGCTATCATGCAACAAATGGGTTATGAAGGAAATGGCCCTATAGGTAAAATGAAAGAGGGTATTGTTGAACCTGTACAATTAAAAACCATGCACCCAAAAGATAAGACTGGGTTAGGATATGGTGAAGATACTACATAAAAAGTAGCACAAAGGCCATCTAATGAGGAGTTAGCTGAAACAATTCTAAGAATTCAAGCAAAGAATTCTAAAACTGACTCCAATGAATATGAATGGGATGATTTCTTTGATGATACTTTCATTTCAGAGAAGGAGGTGGATGTCGTACACAAGTTCTCACCCGCATTCTTACAAGGAGAAAGCTCAAGGCCTCCGTTTGAGTATGTCCTACAAAGCAATCATGACTCAAGTGAAACCAATTCGATTCAAAGCGAAATAGATTATCCACAGGAGGATACCATCTTAGATCTCCCCTATAATGACGTTAACGATCACATCTTGACCCTTACGGCTAGTGACCTTACTCATCCTAATGATCCATTTCCTTTGGTACATCTCGAACTCATTGATTGGGAACAAATAACACCCATTGATGTTCCAAATTTTCCAAATGATGAAACCATAATAAACTTTCTTTGTTCATCCCATCCCGAAACAAGTTCCACCAGGGAATCACAAGATCAGAGTTTTCGATAGGAAAGTGCCAAGTTTCTCAGCTATGAAATAAATAATATAAAAGAGAGATCTAATGGTGAAAACCTAACAAAGGCAGTATTAGATCAAGAAAAATGAAAAATGAAAGAAAGATCTAATGGTAAAAACCTAACAAAGGCAGTATTAGATCAAGAAAAGAGAAAAATAAAAAGCGTATCCAATGGTGAAAACCTTTCAAAGGCGCTAGAGGATGGGAAACTTGACACTCTTCCAGAGCATTATCAGGAAAGGTCTTCCATTCTAATCGAACCAACAGAGGCACTCAATATAGGTACTACAGAAAAGCCTAAAGTTTTGCAACTAGCTACATCTCTAATAGATGAAGAAGTACCTAGATTCACAGAATTTCTCAAAGATAATCAAATCAGCTTTGCATGGTCCTATGCAGATATGCCTAGATTGGATCTAGATCTCATCATGCATCATCTATCTATTACACCGGGGGCAAAGCCTGTAAAATAGAAACTCAGAAAAATGCATCCACATTTTGCGTTGTTGGTTAAAGAGGAATTAAAAAAGCTTTTAGATGTTAGATTCATCTGGTCCATGGACTATGCGGAATGGATCTCTAATATCGTGCCTGTTTCAAAGCCAGACGAAAGGATTAGAATTTGAACAGATTTCAGGGATTTGAACAAAGCATGTCCTAAAGATGACTTTCCCTTACCAAACATAGATATGATTGTTGATTTAACCACTGGACATGCAATGTACTCATTAATGGATGGATTTTTAGGATACAACCAGATCAAGATTGCACCAAAAGATCAGGATAAAACAACTATCACATGTCCTTGGGGTACCTATTGCTGGAACGTAAGGCCTTTTGGATTGAAAAACACAAGAGCTACATACCAACGTGCAATGACAATGATTTTTCATGATATGATGCATACATTCATGGAATATTATGTTGATGATCTCCTCACCAAATCTAACACCAAAGAAGGACACATCGATATCTTATCAAAAATCTTCAAAAGAATGGAAAAATTCAAAGTGAGACTTAACCCTAAGAAATGTGTTTTTGGAGTAAAATCTGGAAAGCTATTAGGTTACATTGTGTCAAAAAAGGGAATTGAAGTGGATCCAGCTAAGGTACAAGGAATTCTTGATATGCCACCACCGAGGAACATTAGTCAACTACGCTCTTTACAGGGACGGTTACAATCCATTCGAAGATTCATTGCTCAACTGGCGGATAAAAGTTTACCATTTACACATCTCTTGCACAAGAATGTTCCATTCAAGTGGGAGTACAAATGCGAAACAACATTTGATTAAATAAAGTAGTATCTCATGAATCCACCAGTGCAAGGTGTGCCTCTCATATTATATATTGTTGTCACGAAAGTATCTTTAGGAGCATTATTGGCACAAGAAGACAACTCAGGAAAAGAATGAGCTATTTATTACATTAGCCGAACCCTAACAAGTCACGAGCTAAATTATACCTTCATTGAAAAAGCTTGTTTAGTAGTGGTGTTCACTTCTCAAAAGTTACGACACTATGCTAACTCATACAATAAAGCTTGTGGCTAGGATTGACCCACTCAAATATCTTTTAAGTAAGGCAACCTTAACTGGCAGGTTGGCTAAATGGGTTATGATCCTAAGCGAATTTGATATTCATTATGTGGATCGAAAAGCTATAAAGGGACAAGTAATTGTGGATCAATTAGCAGAAGCACCAATACCAGCAGAACACCCAATACATTGTGATTTTCTGGATACTGACGTATTCACAGCAGATATCCAATAGTCGTGGTCAATTTACTTTGATGGTTCTTACACTCAACATGGTTCAAGAGCAGGAATTCTTTTTATTACACCTCAAGGACATACAATCCCAAAATCTTACCGGCTAATGATTCCTTGCACAAACAACATAGCTGAGTATGAGGCATTGATAATCGGCATAAGAATTGCAGTAGACTGGAAAATCGCAGAACTTCAAGTTTTTGGTGATTCACAACTTATTATAAACCAAATCAATGACGAATATCACACTAAAGATGACAAGTTAATACCTTACAAAAGAATGGTGGAAGATCTCAAGAAATACTTTGTTAATATCAAGTTCATACAAATTTCGCGCATTGATAATAAAGCAGCAGACGCTATGACTACAATCGCCTCTCTACTCCAGTTGATAGAGAATAAAAAACAGTATGATTTCCTAGTGGAACAATTATTTTCTCCCGCCCATGACAATCCTAAAACTCAAATCATTTCCCATCTGACAAGTTCTGACTCTTCCTTATATGGCCAAATTTACACTTACCTAAAAGATACTACTTTACCCTTAGGTTTGTCTAGGAATCAAAAACGAAATTTCATTCGTCAATCATCCAGTTACACCTTAATTGCTGACATCTTATATCTGCGTGGTCTGGATGGTACCCTCCTTAGATGTCTTGAACGCGATGAATCAGAAAAGGCCTTACAAGAGGTCCATGGTGGAATTTGTGGGACACATTCAAGTGGACTAACCTTAGCAAAGAAACTTGTAAGATTAGGGTACTATTGGCCAACCATGGAGAAAGAATCATTCACCTTTGTGAAGAAATGCGCAAAATGTCAAATTCATGGGAATCTCATCCACGCTCCTGCTCAGGAATTACAACCCTTCGCCACAACATGGCCTTTCGCTCAGTGGGGATTGGACTTGGTTGGAAAAATATATCCATCATCTTCAAATGGACATAAATTTATCATTACAGCCACTGAGTATTTCACTAAGTGGATTGAAGTTGTTCCATTGACAACTGTTACGGGCAAACAAATCTCTTCATTCATCTTGAATTATATCATTTGCAGATATGGCATTCCTAACTCCATTATCACAGATAATGGTAGGCCCTTTAAAAATCAGGATGTTGAGGAACTATGTGAAAGATTTCGCATCCAACACTGGTTCTCTACACCTTATTATCCGCAAGGAAATGGTCAAGCCGAAGCTTCAAACAAAACAATTCTAAAGATTTTGAAGAAAACAGTGAATGAAGCAAGTCGTGATTGGCATGTCCAATTGAATCCAGCATTATGGGCCTACAGAACAAGCATTCACACACCAACATGAGCTACTCCTTATGCTTTGGTCTATGGAGCAGAAGCTATTCTACCTTTGGAAGTTGAGATTCCTTCACTTCGAGTATCACTCAAAGGGTTAATCAATGATGAAGATTATCGAGTATCAAGATTGCAAGAACTAGAATTGCTTGATGAATGACGTCAAACTGCAGTTAATCACTTGAAGGGATATCAATAAATTATGTCCCGCAGCTACAATCACAGAGTCAAACCATGAAATTTTCAAGTGGGTGATTTGGTTCTCAGAGAAAACCCTCGAAATCAACAAGATCGGGAAAAGAAAGGCAAGTTCAAACCTAATTGGTTGGGCCCATTCGTTATCATTGCAGCATATGGATCAGGGGCATATCAATTGTCAACAGCAGAAGGGGACCTGTTTGAAGATCCAACCAACAACATTCACTTGAAGAAGTTCTACACCCGAGAAAATATCAAAAATAATATAAAAAGTCTGCAACAAAAAAAAAAACCGTTGCCTTGATGAAAACCTGGCAAACAGGCGTCTTGGTAATAGCAAAAAAAAAGCATAAAAACAAGAAAAGTGCAAAAAAAACGAACGGTGAAAACCTGGAAAACAGGCATTGTTTGTGATTTTGTTTGGCTCTCTCATCTATTAGGATTCATCTTACATATCCATCTTTTCATCGGCATTACACATACACCTCACCATCGCATTCGCATCACATCATCTCCTTGAAACGACAAGGATCTCATCATGGCTTGATGATTTGAGGATTATCCTTAAGTAGTAGTTGTGTCTAGCAGGATTCAGAGTACAAGGTCACTAGCAGGTAGTTCACTTCTTGGAGTTTTTCTAGCAGGTAGTCGTTAGCATGTGTCTAAAATCAGAGTATCGGAAGCAACAGTCTTGTTCAATTAAAATGAGCTTACATGACTATTTTGACAGATGATTTAAAACAAATTGGATGATCTTAATCTGAATGAAATGAATGAAAAACTTAACGCAAATCAGTTGCAATTGTTGTTTTGATATTTGATGACATCATATCTTTGGAGTGGTTCAATGATGTACTGAACTAGAATCACAAGGAAGAAGTATGATTTCTCTTTGCTTGTTGTCTGAAAGCTAATCATTAGTATTGTGCAAATTTGTCATGGGACATGCTCTACAATGTATCATTGATGACATTTTGGAATTTGCATAGGAAAATGGTTAACTTTTGTCTATTTATGCAAGCAATACTCAAGTCATCTTGGTTCAATTATACCTCGATACTTGTATTAGCTTGCTACATCAAACATTATGAAAGCAGTACTCAGGTCATCAATGCGTTAAATCATGTATGTGTTGTTTTATCTAACCTATGCTCTAAAACAGTTATCCAATGAGCTAATTTACCCCATGTGCTAAACTAGCATCTAACCCAGCCCCGACTAGTTGGATGCGCTAAAATAGTGATCCTATGCGTGACTGTTTTCAACCTATGCGTGAGTTTGTATGTGCTAACCTATTTCATTGATGCGCTAAAGTTTGACTCGTATGTGCTAAACTAAATTTTCTATGCGCTAAAACAAAAAATTAAAAATCAAAATTTACGAAAAGCCATCAATAATTTCATTCAAAATTCAAAAAAGAGGATTGGATTCACTCACCGGAGGTCCATATGCTATTGGTCTCTGATAACGGCGGGCTCGCTCGAATCGGTGGCACTCATAATGGATTGGCATCGCTAATATCTCTCTCAGAGCTCCAAAATTCTCAAAGGTTACTGTTCAAATGAAAGTGACTTCTCACCTTTTTTACCTTTTAAAGGGGTAAAAATGACATTTTTACTATGCAAAGTGCTATTTCGAGAGATAAATCGCCAAATTTTCTCCGATATCATCTGAAAATCTTCCAAAGCAGCCTCATAACCATTCTCATCACGCGATTTATCTCTCGAGGGGGCATATAGCATCATCAATTAAATTTTTCAAAATCAGGGGCAAATTCTTTGAAGCAATGCGTAAAACATATCACTTCAAAGAGGGGCAAAATGTACACATCTAAAAATGGTCACGGTTAACCAAACCTGTTAATTAATTAAATATGAATTATTTAATTAATATTATTAAGTCATCTACATATAAATAAATTTAATTATTTATTTATATTGTTCATTTTCCAATTCTTCTAATTTAATTAAATAAATAAGTTTATTTAATTAATGCTATCTTCCTCTTAATTAATTAAATAGATTTCACAATTTATTTATATTAATTATCAGAAGTTTAAATTTTAAATTTAAATGATATTCTTCATTTAATTAAATATTTTCAATATTTAATTAAAACACTTTCTAAATTCTTCACTCTTCTCAATAATTAAATATTTTCGAATATTTAATTAAAAATCTTTTTCTCTTCTCACATAATTAAATATTTTTAAATATTTAATTAAAGGCTTTTCATTTCTCTCACATAATTAAATATTTATTTATTTAAATTATGAGAGACACCTTTCACTTGTCTCTTCATTTTCCATCTGTCTTTTAAACTTCCATCTTCTTTTCGAATTCTCGATCTCTCACCGTTCATTTCAACAGGTTTGAACTCAACCGTTGATCTTGGCCAATTGAATTCCAGCCTTCAAAAATCTATAAATACAACCCTCTTGTGGGTTGGAAAGGACCTCAATTTCTAGATTTTCATACATAGTTATTATAGTCGCATTTCAGTTTTAGCAAGCATTTTTAATATCATAGCATTTCAATTTCATAGCTTAAAACATATTAGCAATGCACATGCATTTTTATTAATCTCATTCTCTCAAGCTGTCTATTCTACAAGCTGCTGTATAAAATAACTGAGAGCCAGCATCTTGATACGAATCCTTGGAGATAGAGGACAATGGGACAAATTTGAAGAAGCTTCCTGTGTTTAGAGTTTGCATTTTGCTTTCTTTAATCTAATGTTTCATTGGTGTATTACATTAGATTCATTTTGATTTACGCTTTTCTAACATACACAGTATCTTTTTGTAACCGCAGTCTCCTCCTCCGTGCATGCCATGCATATGGATTCTTCTTCGTAAGAAGGGTAATATGAAGATTGATGTTGTATTGTACTGAGCAATACTGGATATAGATGTGTTGTATGAAAAACTAGAGAATTAATATAATGAGAATCCCCTACTGAAAGTGGATGTAGCCATATTTGGGTGAATCATTATAAAATCTTGTGTTCATTTTCTATGTGTGTTTTGTTTCTTCATCCTTTTGTTTTCTGCATTCTTCTCTTTCATTTATTCTATTGTCTTTTAAATTCAACAATTGGTATTAGAGTCTAGTGTTGAGCTCGGTGCTGAAGCAATCTGTTGGAAATCGGCGAAGAACTTCCAGAGCCATGGACGATGTAGAAAAATAGAAGATTGAGAAGTTTGCAGGTCAGAACTTCGATTTGTGGAAGGTGCAAATGGAATCATTTCTCATCAAACAAGATCTCTCAAATGCACTGTTAGGGAAATCCAAAGGGAAAGGTTCTCTATCATACGAAGAGTGGGAGAAATTAGACAGGGAAGCAAGAGCAACTATTTTTCTTTCGTTGTTCAGCAACGTGCTATTCAATGTCTCAGCAGAGAAGATAACGCAATAGTTGTGGGATAAACTCTCTTCAATGTACGAGATGACATCGGCCTCAAACAAGGTATTCATTATGAAAAAGTTATTTAATTTGAAAATGTGAGAAGGTGGGATTATGTCGAATCATCTAAATGAATTCAATACCTTAGTCACCCAATTGATTTATGTGGGTATTAACTAAGATGATGAAATCAAGGAAATTTAATTATTGTGTATTTATCGAACGACCGGGAAGGTGTGGTGATGGAAGTTAGCACTTTAGTGGCTGCCAAAAGTAAATTAAAATTTGATGATGTTGTGGCCACTCTTTTGAAGACATGAGGAGAAAGAATCAAGAACCCTCATTCGGTGATGCCTTGACTAATCTAAGTGTTAACAATAGAAGAAGGGTTCAAGATAAAGGTAGAAATAACCACAGAGGAAGATCAAAGTCCAGAGGTAGAAATAACCACAAAGGAAGATCGAAGTCCAGAGGCAGAAATGGAGAATGTTGGTTTTGTGGCAAGCCAAGTCACATAAAAAAGAACTGTTAGAACTACAAAAAGGCACAAGAAAAGGTGATCAATAACGAAGCCAACACAACATACCAAGAAGATGTAGGTGTTATTATTTTAACCGAAGAAGAAATTCCAACTAATGTTTGGGTGCTTGATTCAGGGTCATCGTTTCATGTCACTTCGTGCAAGGATTATTTCAAAAATATGCAAATTGGTGACTTTGGTAAGGTTCTTCTGGGTAAAAATGAATCTTGTGATGTTGTTGGAAAAGGAGATATTTTATTACAATTGAAAAATGGATCTAGTTGGTTTTTACGTGATGTTAGATATGTTCCTCAACTCAAAAAAAATGTAATCTCGGTTGGGCAATTGGGTTCTCAAGGTTGTGAGATTAGTTTTGAATCAAATAGATGCAAGGTTAAAAAGGGGGCCTTGGTAATTGCAAGGGGTAGCAAATTAGGCACCCTGTATGTCATAGAGAGTCATGTTGAAGTGGGAGTTGTTCATCCTACTTCAAATTCATCATTGTGGACTGCCAAGAAAAGGTCTTTGGATCAATTAGATGTTGAAACTGATTCTGTTATTAATAATTTTCTTAGTATGTTTGATAGTGATAGTTTTGGGGATCAATTAGATGATGGTGAGCAGGTTGATGCCATAAAACTTGGGGTAGATGAAATTAATGGCGATGAGAGTGAAAATTTGAAGGTGATCGAAGATGAGACCATTTATAATGGTGATCAGAGTGAAAGTTTGGAATCAGTTTGTAATGGTGTTGGTAGCAAAACTTGTGCATCTGGAAATATGTCGACCACTATGGAAGATGAAGCAGATAAATCTAAGAAGACTGTTGTCAAAGTTGGTAGTGAATTTGGTGGAATTACTCGAATTGTTGTGTTCTTGTTTTTGAATTTCTTTTTTAAAATTTTTATTTACCTTTTAGCAACAAAGAGATCTGACATGAAAATTGACACAAAAGTGAACCCAGTGGATGCATTAACAAAAATTGTACCATGGGAGAAGTTTGAGTTCTGTAGAACTTCTCTCGGTCTTGTCCCGATGTGACAATAAGCCTGCAATAGGGGATATCTTTGAGCACCTCTCTTTCCAGTATGACTTGTCTTCAAATGGGATATTCTTGGCTATGTGGGAAGCCAAGTCAAGTGTAATAGTTGGAGTTGCTATGTAACAGCTATTCCTTGTAACCATTTCCTATGTTTGGTAAACGACAGTATCTTTGTGTAACTACGGTCTCCTCCTCTGTGCATGTCATGCATATGGATTCTTCTTTGTAAGAAGGGTAATATGAAGATTGATGTTGTATTGTACTGAGCGATACTGGATATAGATGTGTTGTATGAAAAATCAGAGAATTAATTTAATGAGAATCCCTTGCTGAAAGTGGATGTGGCCATATTTGGGAGAACCACTATAAAATCTTATGTTCATTTTTTGTGTGTGTTTTATTTCTTCATCCTTTAATTTTATGCATTCTTTGTAATGTCCCCAATTTAGCCCTACGCTCTTCTTGAGGTTTTAGCCTATTTCTGGAAACTCGTAGGCTAAGCAGATTGGAAAATTAGGGGTTCCTATTTTTTAGGAGGATTCAGATGCATTTTGAAGGCTTGCATGCAGGAGGTTGGAAGTGTGCTTCTGGGAGTTTTTCTGGGTTTTCAGAGAGCTTCAGAATGGTGTAACATGCATCTCCATCTGATAACCTTTCCAAACACTTACTATTTATAGTAAGTCATGTTGGCTTCCCGATTTGTGTTCAGAAGGCATTTGGAAACACTTACTATTTATAGTAAGTCTTGTTTACTGCTCAGTTGGTGTTCAATTGATGTTTTGCAAACTTACTATTTATAGCAGTTGCTATTTTTGGTAAGTCAATTTATAGCAGTATCATTCTAGCAATAGTTCAGCCTTTTGCAGTTCAGTGTGGCTGTTCAGTTTGGCTTTCTATTGAGTTTGCAGTGAACTTACTATTTTTGGCATTGACTAGTTTTAGTAGGTCTATTTTGGCAGTGTCTTCATCAACAGTATGGTGCAGTTTATTATCCAGATTTTGGTAATGTCTCAGTTTCCAGTTTGGTGATAATTGTCTCCTTGGACTAAGTTGTATACTTAGTTAAAGTTGTGTTTTGAAGTTGTACCCCACACCTAGCTTAATGACTTTAAGTTGTTTTTAATTTGGGGCCATAAAGTGATACATTTAAGATTTTATTAAATATTTATTCCTCATCTAAAGTGGGACGACTTGAAGGGGTTGAATGAAGAGTTTATTGTTATATTTATAATGGTGCCTTTTTGGAAATAGGCGTCCCTTTTGGGAAGAGGAAGAGTTTTCTTTGGGAGTTACAAATGTTTCATCTCCTCTTGGTAAAGCTTATATATTGGTGCCTTACTCTTTGTATCTCATCTTGGAAATTGAATAGTAAGGTTATGTTGTTGGTTTGAATCCAGAACTTGGCTAAGGGGAAGCTTAGCAAATTCAATCCATCCTTCGGGCTTGCAACTATGGCTTCCTAGGTGGATCATCATGGCTATATTTCACTTTGAAATACAAATGCAGCTTCAATTGTTTGAATCAAACAGGTTGCTGATGTAAAACCTATTTTTGCAAGTTGCTGATTTGGCCTGGTTGAAGCTATTTTCTGTTCATAGCTTCAATTCAGATTTTGGTTTGGTTCTGGGTGTTAGCCCATGCTGTTCTACTGTGGAGGACGCCCCTTTCTACAAGTTTGCGGGTTTTATCATTGAGTTTTTTATTTTTGGGAGAAGGTCGACCCTTCTTGGAGGTCGTACCTTCCTTCTTGTTTGCCTTGGGAATTGTGTCAATTGTTTCTCTTTGTTTGGGCTCATTTTCTCAATGGAGGTTGGATACCTAGCTCTTAGTTGTTGATTGGTTGTGGTTTGAGAGCTTTCTGAGTTGAATTGAAGAAGATACATCCAATTTGGTGAATTCTCTCTTTGCTGATCTAATTTTTTGTATTTCCTATTTCTAATCAGATTAGTTTGAAATTGTTATAATGTTGTTCTAAGTTTCTTTCCATATCTTTTCGGCATTGTAAATTTTAGAGGAACTGATACTCTAACCATTGGTCATTTTGGGAATTCATGGTTGATACATTGCAGTTGTTTATTAATCATTTGTAAGTTGTCTAGTAGTACTAACAACAATTTGTTTGTTTGCTGCAATTTACTTTGTTGTATTCCCCCCACATAATAAAGTGGTTGTGTGGATTGTATACCCCCCACAATTTAAGTGGAAGTGAGGTTAATTGGCTGGATGGCCACCTTTAAATTTTTGTAATAATCACACCCACGAAATAAGTGGAGTATTCTCACCACTTGTGGATGCCTACATTTGCAGAAGAAGTTGTATTTCAGTTTATTATCTAGCACTCCACCATATGTTAGCACCTCTCCTTGCAAAAGGATCTTGCGTGCACATTCTTGGTGTCGAGTTTAGCTCTCTATTTTCAGTTGTTATCAAGTTATTAGATCCTAGGGATCCCCTAACCATATGTCCACCCCTCCTCCTTAAATGGTTTTAGGGCACATTCTTGGTTAGAGTTGTTTCAGCTATGTTTTGGTTTTGAGCTAATTCTTAACGAGTGCATGATTCGCATTGTTGTGACTGAAAATTAAAGGCAAAAATTAAGGGGTATATTTCATTCTTCTCTTTCATTTATTTTGTTGTCTTTTAAATTCAACACCTTGCCTTCATGTTTAGAGCTCATGAGAAGGAGAACTAGAAATAAAAACATCTTGCCACTGTAATTAGTTTGCATAAGTTTTCTTTGGTACAATGTCCTCCCACCAATTAGATGACTGGATTAAATCTTCTTCCAAAGCCTCATTATTTGTACCTTTCCTACATACTCCATTTTATCTCTGATCTCATCATTATTTGAATTGTAATGGTTAACATGCTCCTCCTTTCCTTCCAATACCTTAAGTGGGTAGAATGGTATCTTATGTTGGAATAAAGAGTAATTTCACCCACCGTCACCCACCATCATTAAGACTAAATTTATTCTCCTCCACCGACTAGCATTAAGTCTACTTGACTTCATTGCTTCAGTCTTTACTAAGTTGATAAGATATGATTTTCCTGATATTTTCGCAGTTAATAATCTGTCAGGGTTATCCATCTACTTCTACCTCCATGTTGTTCATCTTATCTTCTTTTTTGCCTAAAGACCTCTATAAATTGTTGAGGCATATGTAATAGAAGGATATTAATAAAAATCTAGTGTATGATGTATCATACATTTCTATCTCTTTGTTGTCTTCAAATTGGTATCAGAGCCAGACATGAAGATTGAGGGAGATTAGCAGAAGTATAGAAGGTTGCAGTTGTTTTATGAGTTGTTTGAAAGGAGCCCCATCTTGAAAGAAAGTTTGAAGGAGACATTAAAGAAGAAAATCCAATGAGCCAAGTTCTGAAGAGGAAGTCGGAGATCGCTTGCCATAGTCATTGTTAAGGAGAGTTACCTACATGAAGGGTATCTTTTTTGTAGATGAAAATAACAATTGCCAGTCATTGTAAAGGGTTTGCTACTTGTCCATAATGAAGAAAAATCACTGAAGGAGGATGTCATTCTTGAAAGCCATGTGAATTTTAATTCAAGAGATTACTGCCTTAACTGCCACCTATAATGAAGAAGTTCGTTGGGTTTCTAGAAGTTAAGTCATTGTTAGATTGTTGTTGTTAGTACAAGCATCTACAGGGAAAGATTGCATTTGATAGACTAATCAGATTGTTGTTTTGAAGACACATCAAAAGGAGCTTGTTGTAGTTTTGTGAGAAGCTTCTAAAGTTGTGAAGAAATAAGATTGACCAACTAACATTTAAGAAAGGAATCCGCCATTGTTATTGGGGTGGACACAAGATCACATAAGTGAGCAGCCAAAATAGTCAAAGGTATTGTTGAGGTCACCAAATGAAGTGTCTATTTGAAGAATTTGTTGGCTTATGGCTTGTAAGTGTTTTCATTGATGGAAACCTAAGTCATGCATCCGATCTACAATATAGTTTTGGTTTACACCGGCAGAACAGAGTGAAGAACAAGGCATCCGGTTAAAGGCACAAATCTTGATCTGAATACCACACCGGACTATTATTTTGGGTTATGGATCTCTGAGGAAGGTTTGTTGATGTTTGTATTTCCTTATTCAAGAAGTATACTGATGTGCACTCATTGGTATGCGATCTAGGAGATCTGGTACACTAATTTGTTGGTTATCTGTGCTTGAAGGCCGACCCGTCAAATATAGTAATTGAGGATGTATAAGGAGCAATTAATTTTTTTTTTTTTGTGCTCGATTATGTTTGTTTGGGTCCTCTCTATGTCTTAACTGACTTTGGAGGATACACATAAAGAATTAGTGGTGGATCTGGCCGACATTTGAAAATAACTTAATGTTTTATGAAGCCGACATATGAATGATCAAATCCTTGATAGCGGATATATATATGGGATTGGTTTTATCATTTTAGGTGAAGAAGTGTGTGTGATAGCGGGGATAGAGAACATAGCAAATGTGTGGTGTGAAATTCAGTAGAGTAATAGTGTGAATTTGTCTATGTGTGATGCGAAGAGCAGAGCGAAGTGCAGAGTCAAGAAGAAGATCTAGAATCTAATCTATGAGATTCATCAGAACTATAACTTGGCATGAATAGATGCTACTATCTCAGTTCATCCTTCATATGGTTTTAATCTAATTTTTTTAAGGAAATGAGCCTTCTCTTTTGAGCAGTGAGCTCTAAGCAGTGTACATGAATGCAAGTGCATTCTCTTTGTAAAAACTTTATTTGAGTACTCAAATTGTGAACTAACCTCCAACATGGTTTTTCCCCTAACAAGGTTTCCACACAAAATCCTTTTGTCATGGTGTTACTAATGTTTCCTTTCAATGATTGCATCTTTATTTTAATGTAATGACAAAATGGTTTAAGTTTCAGAGTAATAAACTCAAGATTTTTTGAACACTGATTCACCCCCCCTCTCAGTGTTCCCTTGAGTCCAATAATTGGTATTAGAGCTTCTGGTTCCTTGGAAGAAGTTTAGCAGCTTGAGGTGGATCTTGGAATGTGATGGACTTTGGTAGTCTTCAGCAACAACTCTTGGTGGCACTTGATGACCTTGATAAGTTGAAAGAAGAAGTCTAGGAATTGAAATCAAAGCTTAGGGATGCTAAGAAATTCATTCAGTCATTGAAGGATCAGATTGTTAAATCCAAGGAGAAAAGGAAGGATCTATGTGATTAGATCAAGCAATAAGAGAGTGAAAACATGGATGATGCTCACCTGAATCAGACCTTGAAGGAAATAACTGAAGAATGTGAAAATCTTGCTAGAGAAAATGCTACCCTAAAGCATGAGATGGAATCTATGGTGATGAAGCTAACTAAAGAGATTGTAGAAAGGAAGAAGAATGAGGAGAATCTTGCTCAGTCCTTAAAAGAGAAATCTAATGAACACAAAAGAATAAATGAAGAACTCACTCAGTTGGAAAGTGAATTGCAATGATCCAAAAACAATGAAGAAGAACTTGGTCAGTAGATTGTTATTCTCAGGAATGAACTTACTATTGCAAATGAATACAAGGAGAAGTTTAAGATCACTTCAGTGAAGCTCGATGAGCTGAATCAAGGAAAAAAGAGTGGAAATGACAAGAGAGGTCTTGGATATGAAAAAGGAGAAAGTTCCGGACCTGGACAAAAGAATTTCAGACAAGGAAGCCTAATAAACAAAGGTGGAAGGTATCCGGTAAGACAACCTAATGCTCAAAAATATAATGGATACTATTTTTCTTTCAATAAATTCGGCCATATGGCTACTCAATGTAGAAGTAATATGAAATCAAGAGATTCATCATTTTCTGGTCAGTGTTTCAAATGCAAAAAGTTTGGTCATAAATCAATTGAATGCAAAAATGTGTCAAACTACTTTGTCAATAGAAAGAATGTTGAATGTTACACATGTGGAAGATTTGGATATATTGCTAATCAATGCAGATCAAGAAGAAATCAATGGAATGATTGGTCTGGACAAGGAAGTACTCTGTGCTACAATTGTAATAAATATGGTTACATTGCAAGATTCTGTAGAAATAAAAATGTGGATAGAAGAGGTCCGGTATACAAAAGCTGAAACATATAGGAAGATGACAAAGGAAAAGGAAAAGTGATTACAGATGAGATAAGAGATGAGATGAAGAAGACATGGGTAAGGAAGAATGATTCTGATGGAAATTGTTCTGCACCGGAACCTTCTTCCGGTAATTGATTTAAGGCCACTGGCCTAGGGGGAGTTTTTCAAGAAATTATTTCCTCCCTTGTCCGTAGATGGTACCGAAATGCGAAGAATGGTCAAAAAGGTGTGTTTATGATGTGTAGAGGTTTTGGAGAACTTTCACAAGAAAATTCAGAGAATTCATAGGTCCGTAGAATTTTTTTTGTCACTATGTGAGAAAATAGAGCACCTGGAAAACTTAGGGCAAATGCATTTATTGCACATGTGCGAACTATAAAAATCAAGTTGGAATCATAATTTTTCACTTTGCATCGAAGAATAGAAGGAGATCACTCGGTAGAATAATTTTGAAGCAGAGAAGTTGATTCGCCATCGAAACTCAAAATATATCATTTATTTCAATTGTCTTTAAAATTTTCATATAATTTGGTGTGCGATTGTTAAACCTAAGTGTGAAAAATAAAATGGAACAAATCAAGGGGTCAATCACTTTGGAAGAGTACAACAGTGGAAAGATTAGGTCCATGAGGAATCTGTTTATTACCCAATGAATTGGAGCAATTGAGTGAAGCCAAACACAAAAATTTGGATATTTGGAATGAGTTTTTGTACTTTGAGAATGCAGAATTTGTTAAATTCATCTTGAGTAGATTGCATGATGATACTTTAACTTTGGACAAACCCTACACCATATCAAAGGAGGTAATTGAGAATTTGATTGAATTATGCAAATTCAAAGATATACCAAGGAAGAAATCCATCCAGAACAAGGAAGTTGAAACCCTAACCAGAATAATTGGAGATCAGAGGGTGCTGATAATTGCGACAATCAAGAATCTTGTTACTAATTATATTGTGCATGTAATTTCATATAAATTCTTTTTCAGAAACTGAGAAGGAGTGACCTTGGCTGGCATTTTCTATATTTCTCACAAGATGATAATTGAAGGCCAGGACTTTGACCTGTGTGGGTTGATAAAGGATCAGCTAATGGAGAATGTGCAACTAACAAAAGAAACAACCTACCCTTTCAGGTTCAGTACTCTGATTATATGTTTAGCAATGTATTTCTTGAATTGCTTGCCAAAGATCGACAATGTGGTGTGGAAAGAAAACGAACCGGTTTGTAGACAAATATACTCATATTCTAGGAGCTTGGCTAATTGGGATCTAGAATTTGAAAATTTCTTTAAGAATGTGCTTGGAAAGTGTGGTTCAGTCAATATTTATCTTCCGGTAAGAACAATTGAAGTTGGTTCCTCCTCTAGTGGCATGGATAATAAGGAGAAAAAGAGAAAAAGAAATTATTAAATACAACCCTCTGGAATACAAAGTTCCCATAATTGAGGGAAAAGGCAAAGAAAAGGAAATTATGGATATTCCAGATGAAGAATCTGATGAAGAAATTGAGGATCCATAGATAAATGAATCAGAACCAAAAAAAATTAGTGAGGAAGAAGATGATCTGACAAAGGAAAAGTTACAATAGCTTATTCAGGAAGAAGGTGGAATGCAAAAAATCACTAAGTTATGGTCTGTTAGACCATCATATGATCAAGACATGATTCTGAGTGTACTAAATGCTCATGTTGAGCACTGCAAGATCAAATTGGAAAGTTTGCATAACATTCTACCTAAGGAAATGATTGAATGCAACAAAGAAACAATGAACTCTGAGGATGAAGACAAAGAAGAAGGTTAAGTTATCTCTCACTTGAAGGAGCAGTTTAGACTATCACTTACCAAACTGATGAAGAAAATGAATGAGTTAAGGCAATGCATCAATGCAGCTAATAACATCTACAACTATTGCATCTGTTGGCCCCATGTTGTTAGTAATTACAAAGAGAAATTGGAACAAATTGAAACATAGTTGAATGGCATTGGAAAAAGCTTTGACATGGTTCAGGATTAGGATGGCATCATCAGGAAAAGAATTTGGGAACTACAATCTGAACACACCAAAATTCAATTCACCAAGAACACACTTGTTGATACTTTTTGGAAGGTGAAGGATCTAACCGAATGTAAAATGGAGCAGATAGTGGAGATTCCAAGGAATGGTGAGAAACTGGAAGAAGCAATTACAATTCAAGAATCTTTAATTGAAATTGTCAACAAAACATCCAAGAACAACAGTTTGATCATTATTATTGGGATCACAATAGATGCTTGGAAGAAACTCCTTCCGGAAATGAAGAAAAATCATAAGATAATTTTCTAAAGTAGCAATCAATTGTTTTCAAATTTTTGAAGTTTTGGTCTAAGGGGGAGAACTGTCGGTATATGCATTTTGAATTTTTGGAGATTTTGAACACGTGTTTTGTATTTTTGGCATATGGCTTCTATTCTTTGTCATTGATATCAAAGGGGGAGAGAGTGTAGTGAAAAATATCTCATCAATCTTAGGGGGAGTTATGTTTTGAAATCTTTTGAAGCAGAGGGAGAGAGAGCAGTTTGGCAGCGTACTTATAATGATTCTGACACTTAGTCATTTTTCACTAAGTGTTGCCATCAATGCCAAAGGGGGAGATTGTTGGTTTATGGCTTTTAAGTGTTGTCATTGATGGCAACCTAAGTCATGCATCTGATCTACAATATAGTTTTGGTTTACACTGGCAAAATACAGTGAAGAAAAGGGCATCTAGTTAAAGGCACAAATATTGATCTGAATACCGCACTAGACTATTATTTTGGGTTATGGATCTCTGAGGAAGGTTTTTTGATGTTTGTATTGCCTTATCCGAGAAGTATACCAATACGCATTTAGTAGTATGAGATCTAGGAAATCCAGTGCATTAATCCGTTGGTTATATGTGCTTGAAGGCTGACTTGTCAAATATAGTAATCGTGGATATATAAGGAGCAATTAATTAAATGTTTTCATGCTCAATTATGTTAGTTTGGGTCCTCTCTATGTCTTAAAGGACTTTGGAGGATATGCATAAAGAATTAGTGGTGGATTTGGCCGACATTTGAAAATAACTTAATGTTTTATGAAGTCAACATATGAATGATCAAATCCTTGATAGAGGATATATGTATGGGATCGGTTTTATCATTTTAGGTGAAGAAGTGTGTGTGATAGTTGGGATATAGAATATAGCAAATGTGTGGTGCAAAATTTAGCAGAGTAATAGTGTGAATTTGTCTATGTGTGATGAAAAGAGCGAAAAAGAGCAGAGCAGAGCAGAGCGAAGTGCAGAGTCAAGAAGAAGATCCAAAATCTAATCTATGAGATTCATCAAAACTATAACCTGGCATGAATAGATGCTACTATCTCAGTTCATCCTTCAGATGGTTTTAATCTATACTTTTGTAAGGCAGTGAGCTCTAGGTAGTGTGCCTGAATGCAAGTGCATTCTCTTTGTAAAAACTTTATTTGAGTACTCAAATTTTGGACTAACCTCCACCGTGGTTTTTCCCCTAATAGGGTTTCCACACAAAATCCTTGTGTTATGGTGTTATGAATGTTTCCTTTGAATGCTTGAATCTTTCTTTTAATGTAATGATAGAATGGTTTAAGTTTCAGAGTAATAAACTTAAGATTTTTTTAACACTGATTCACCCCCTCCCTCTCAGTGTTCCCTTGAGTCTAATATAAGCCACCCAAAAGAGGCACAAAATTTTGAAAAAGAGACTGTGGATCAACAGGTGGTTGAAGATCGTAATATTGTTGAAGCGTTTTCCAAGAAGAAATTGCAGCCAAGAGATTGAAGATGTAGTTTCGATGAATTCTGTTGAAGAAGATCATAGGAGGTCACAATAAATAGTTGTTAAAGATGCTAGAAGAATCCTATCCACATAGAAGTTGGAACAACCACAGTTATCAAGCAAGAGCCAGATCGTGCTGAGAGAGCCAGATCAAGTTAAAAGATGATTGCAGATGATAAGATGGCAGAGAGAATGTTGTTCAAAAGGGTTTCAAGGAGAGATTGCAGATGATAAGATGACAAAGAGATCATGGTTTAAAAGGAGGTTGTGCCCAACAAAGCCACGGTTTTTTGTTAGCAAAGGGTTTCAAGGAGCTACCAAAGAATTGTTTTTTAAGCTGAAGCCATCATTATAGCCACTTAAATTCTGAAGATTTTAAAGCAGATCATAGAGAAAGAAGGAGTCATAGCTCACCATGCAAAGGAGAAGTTGTAGTTATTTGATATTTCAAAAAGAAGAAAAAACCAGTCGCTACCCAAACAAATCATTGAAGTCCCAATCTGTAGGAAAGGCGGCCAGTCAAGGTCACAGTTGTATTGAAGCTAGAGGGAGCACCACAATAATTTGCAGAAGCCAAAGGAGATCGTAAGAGAGGAGATTGTCATTGTTAATGAAAAGAGCCGCCAATAAGAAAGCAATGAAGTATAAAAGGTATGCCCTATTCAAACCATTGCTAAGATTCATCACTAGTGTTAAAGTGTAAAATAGATCGCTAGTTTGCCGAAAATGAGGTGAAGGAAGGTCAGTGTAGAAAATAATGTCTCTATAGGATCGTAGAAATGTTGTTTCCAAGTGAGGAAGAATTTGTTTGGCCATTGTTAAAGATTTTAGCAACTGTGAAAGATCTGAAAACTGCCAATACAAAGTCATTCTAGCATCAAAGGAGCTTGTGAGACTTTGAAGGTGGTTGAGTTATGTTTAGTTTCTGATTTGGATGAGACAAGAAGGAAAGGAGTAAGAATATTGAAGACCATCTTGAAGGTGGGTGTTGGCTGAGACATCAAAAAGGAAAAGTGAGATCTGCTATCAAGGGAGGTTAGTTTTGATTGTTGTTTCCAAAGTCGATGTGATTGGAGAAGTACCATTAATGAAGTGAAGAATATGCATGAGATTCACAAAGTTGTAGTTTTGTGAGGTAAAGAGGAGCCCATAGAAAGAAAAAGAGGTGTAGTCCAAGTCTCACAGTTTGAGCCAATGTGCAAGTGAATACTCTAAGGAAATTAATCACCAAAGATCGTGAGTTTCAGAAAAGAATCACTATTCACAGAAGAAGGAAAAAGGAGGAGATTGATGTCATCATAAAGGAAGCATGTATCCATAGGAGTTTTTCTATAGTCATAGTCATCGCCAATGTCTACCACAAAGAGTGGTGTTAAAGAAAGAAGATAGGTTGTGGTCAAGGGTTGAGAATCTCATCGAAGGAGATTTTGGAGGTGCCTACCTCAAAAGGATCATCTAGTAGTGAAGTGAAAAAGAGAAGAACAAATATCTAACTAGTCAAAGGAAGTTGTCAGAACGAAGGTAAATCATTGTAGTGTAAGCACAGTCAAGTGCAAAGATAAGGTGAGTCAAAATCATTTTCAATGGGAAAAGTTGGTAAACGTGTTAAAAGGGAAAAAAATGATTTAGAGGAAGAAGTGTTAAATGTTAAGCAATGCAATTCAAATTTGACTACAGATTTAAGGGAGCTAGGAAATAAAAGATATGATTATTTCTATGAAAGAGATCATTTAGAAAAGGAATTGGAAAATGTTAAAGAAAAGAATGAAGAACTAGATGAAAGATTAAAGTTGTTTGATGAAATCAAAAAGAAGAATGAATATTTGGAGGAAAAGGTAAATTTTTTGGAAAAAGAAAATGCTTTACAGAATGGTGAGATATTGAGATTGAATGAAAAAAAGAGTCAGTTTGATGAGATGCTTGTAGCCCGTCAAAAGGAAAATGAATGTTTGAAATCAAAGGCATCAGTTTGTGATGTCTCACGTAGCACAAAAGATCTGTGTTGTTCAGTTGGTAGTTGTGATTTAGTTGAAGTTGTTTTTGTTAAATAATGTAAGGATGAAAATACTAATGTGTTTGAATGTGCAAATATGGCTAGTTGTTTTGAAAATAATATTAGTTTGAAGATCATGAAGAACATGGGATATAAAGGTAATGGATTGGACAAGAATGAGCAAGGAATCAGAGAGCCCATTGAGGCAATAATGAGGCCAAAGTTTGTAGGTCTTGGATATGGAACAGATAACCTAGAAACTGATGTTACAAGTAACACATGTTCAAATAAATCAACTCAAAGGATGCAATTTACGTAGTGTTCCCATTTTAATAGGGAAGGACATAGGAAAGAAATGTGTTGGGATCTACATCCTTGTAGTATTTGTGGTTTGAAAAATCATTTTGAAAACACATGTTGGAATAGAGAGCAGAAAAATGAAAATATGAAAGAATCCATGCAGATGGATTGTGGATGGAGCTATGGATCGAATTGGAAAAAGATTACAGGTATGTTGACAAATTTGTTCAAGTATAAGTGTCCATATGTGAAGAATGATAGAAATCAGGAGAGCTTTAAAGGTTTAAGAAATGTGACTAATATTGTCTTGTAAAACATTAAGAAAATGGAAAGCTATAGATAGTGAGAAGACTTCGAGTTTGAAGTTTTGAAGATCAAAGTTTGAAGGACTGCCATAATATTTGGAAAGAATTGAGTTGAAGATGAAGATGCATGAAGACACTAAGTTCATTCGTCATCTTTGACGATGTGATAGAATTAAGTTCTTGTAAAAAAAATGTAGTAGCATGGGGAAGAGTACCTTCCAGAAATGAAGGAATTGAATTTGAGTTTTGCAAATCATAAGATCGATTGACAAGAAATTTGAGAAAATAACTTCCGAAAGGAAATTTTTCTAAAGACAAAGAAATTTGAATATTGTGAATGCTGAAGCATATGTGTTTGAAATTAAGGGGGAGTGTTGGAATAAAGAGTAATTTCACCCACCGTCACCCACCATCATTAAGACTAAATGTGTTCTCCTCCACCAACTAGCATTGAGTCTACTTGACTTCATTGCTTCACTCTTTACTAAGTTGATAAGATATGATTTTCCTGATATTTTCCCAGTTAATAATATGTTAGGGTTATCCATCTACTTCTCCCTCCATGTTGTTCATCTTATCTTCTTTGTTGCCTAAAGACCTCTATAAATTTCTGAGGCATATGTAATAGAAGGATATTAATAAAAATCTAGTGTATGTTGTAGCATACGTTTCTATCTCTTTGTTGTCTTCATCTTAGTCATGTTCAAATAAAATCCATCCTTCAATATCTTGTCGATATACAAAACACGGTCACCAAGGTTGGCTTCAACATATTTGAGGTATGTGCAATGCCTAATGAGGCATTGAAGGACATCCTCCTAAGAGTTAATTACCTCAAACAAGTGTATATTGTGGCTTGATCTATTATTTGTGCAGACCTGTGCCATATCTTGACCTACACTTTGTCACTGAAGCCATATCCATGAGTTTCCAAGTTTTCAGCACTTTTGTGATTGTGAGGACCATTTTAGAGCTTGATGAGGTTTCAAGAACCTATGAAAATTATGCCAATTGTACACAATAATAAGATTATCATGCTAAAACCATGAAATTATTACCTGAGCAGATGCTTCATGCTCCACCGGTCCTTTAATCCTGAAGTCACACAAACATGGAGGTGGTGGGTTTTACACTATTAAACTGCACTTTCTTAGTAATTTCTAATGACATTTTTTGAGGTCACTTTCAACCCAATGAGCAACATTTCTATTATGGAAAATCATAAAAATAATCCATGGTGTTATGGTCCTCTTTACTCTGAAAAGGTTACCCTATAGCCACTCATATTGGTTTGAATCTTGTTTGATCTTCCTTTATCGTGCTAATACATGAATCCAACTCTCTAATTGGCATCATTTCATCTTCTTCACACAATGCTCGCATATCAATTTTCTAGTTATATTCAATCACATATTACATGGTGCAAATTTTAATTGCCTTCTCAGCTCCTTAATAGGAATTCGGTGAGCCTTGATGTGGTAGCGAAAACACAAGCGCCATCTAATAGCCAAAACTCCTTATCTATGTCTCCCTCATAGCATTCTTGCGATTAGTGATTGGATATAAATTTAAACATCATCTTCCTTTCTAAAAATTCTTTGTCTTAAGACTCTCCAGTATACTTGGTAATTTGCAATGTCCACTTCCTTGCAACCCTGATAAGATTCTCCTACTGCTATGCTTCAATGGATGTCCATTACTATTGGATCTCTGATAGTGTGTATATTATTATAGTGAAATTTATTAAATGCTTTGTTAGTATCCTCATCTATAAGATAACGAGTCATATCAAGAGTCTTATGGGCTGGCCTCTTTTTATTATTGATATGTTTTTTAAGCATCTCCCAAAATACATGAAATGGCAAAGTGTAATAATTTAGTCAGAGATCATCACTAGGGAAACAATGGTTCTAGTTTCTCTTCTTGATTCCTAAATCGATATGTGCATTTCAACCATTTATCAACCAATTGAAAATACCAGGCATTGACTACCACATCCTCGATGAATATCCCAATGTTGATTTAATATCTGGAAAAAAGAACAAAAGAAGTCACAATTCCAAAAGCACCTCAAAATGCTACTAAGATCCATATGCTTGATAAAACCCTCCTCTCCTTACTTTGATAAATAGACACCTACCTCATAAAACATTTGGTCTTCATATGGGATAAGTTTGCTAACATTAAGAGCTTCTATGGAGAACCAAAACTATTTGTTGTCAGAAGAGTGGATTCGAAGGATTATAGGGGCATGCTCATTATTATCCCACAAAAATTGAGACACTTTTAGGAGGGAAAATTCCTTATGATTTTGAAATTAGAGTAATAGAATGAGACAAATTTAATTGGTATAAGACCTCATTATCAATGCTTTTTTAAGTTAGCCAATATGACATTCCAAATAAGGGAAAATTTTAAAAAAATTGAGTTCCAAAATTGCAAACTACAAGAATGTCATCAAAGCATAAAGAATAGAGAAATTTTGTTAGAAGTGAAGGACATTTTCTGCCACACCTTTATGAATGTATGGTTTCCCTCTTGTTATAAACACAAGACAACTAAGAGGTTTGAATTAGTTATACATTAAAATATTAAACTATCATTAACCATCGAACCCTTATTGATCATCAACAAAATGTACATGTGAAACATAAACACATTCAGCACTACACATAAAAGAACACTAGATTTACGTGGAAAACTCTAATCAGATAAAAAACATGGTCAGGATTAACTCACATATATATGAATAGTAACATCGAATACAATAGGCTCACTGCCAAAAGGGCTCGCTGGCCAAAAGAAGAGAATGGCTCACTGCCCAAGGGACTCACTATCCGAAAGAAAGAAGAATAGAAGAAGATTGTTATAGAGATATTCACTATCTTAGAGCAACAAGAAAATCCACCATTGCAACTCTATACCATTAGTAACTTTCGGCTCACTGCCTCCAGCAACTTTAGGAACACTGAAAATGTACACCTTTTTCTCACTACATCTGGTAGCCTTAGGTTTTTAATCTCACACTCAAATCATTATATTTGATCACATTCGCATCATTTTGCACCACATCACACATCACACAAAATTAATCTTGCTTATATATATCCTCTACAACCTTAAAAAAATTCCCCATGTTGACTTCAATGAAACATATGCACCTCAAATGTAGAACCACTAAATAGGACAACACCAAACACTTCTGTGGTGGAAATAAGTGAAATTAGACTATACTAAGGGTTAACTAGGAGCCAAATCTACACTGACATGCTTCACCACACTTCCACAAACAACAAACAACAAACAACCTCCACAATTAGCACTAGCACATCGGGTCAACCATACTTGCACTAACACTAACAAGTGACCACATACATGCCTCTCCAAGTACAAAAACACCACATGGACCAAATAGAAACATTCCATCACATCCAAGAATATTCAACTTCATCAAAATATCCAACACCACCAACTCAACCACCTGAAACTGAAGAACACATTCATTTTGTGTAACCAAACATACTACCACATATGACAACTTATGAATCCAAGCTTGTAGAGCAGTTGAACACCACATACTCTAGGGAGAGATAGGTATAGACAATATTAGAAAATTCCCAAATCTGCAAGACAAGAAACCTCAATGTGGAGAAATACGAAGCAATCTCATTTCTCTTAGACAACCTTCTTCACAGGCAACAAACTATCAAACACAACTTCTACTAATGCACGATCTAGAACCTGAAGCTTTGGATATAGCACCTCTGAATAGATTTGATAATCATATGCAAACCACACAAGCATATCTTCAACCATGAATAAATGCAGAGCACAACACTAAACACACCTATGTCACATTGCACACTCTTTTATTCAAATTTTCTCAAAAGCACTTGGAAACCAAGTGAACTAGTTGTATCAACAACACCAAAAAAACCTTCTCAACATATCTACAACATCTAAAATACTTGATCAATACCAAAAAAACTTCTCAATATTACCACACTAGAGGTTGACATCAAATCACAACACTAATGCCAACATAGTTCAACAATCTCCAACAATAGACCCTGACCATATTGGAGGTTGAACCATAACTCTCTCTCATGAAACACTCATCAATAGCTCCAATAATATCTACACACTAGGGGTTGACATCAATGAAAACACCATCAAATATCCAACAATCTCCCCCTTTTTCATTGATGGCAATACCAACTCTAAAAAAAATCATCAACCAATAGAAGCAACTCTAAAACTCTAAAACTCAAACAACTCTCCCCTTACTTCATTCTCTCCCCCTAACTGGGACATTCCTTACACTTCTACCACTTTCTCAAACTTCATTTTATTTTTCCTTTCCTTCATTTTTATCCCCCTTACTTGAGTAGTTTTTCAGACTTCAATTTCTCTTCCCCTTTGACATCAATGGAAAAGAACAACAATATCTCCCTTTGACATCACCCGAAAGCTTCACTTTAGACAAAACCAACCTACTACTTTCTCCCCACTGCTCTCTCTCTCCACTTAATTCTCCTTGATTGCACCAACTAAAACATACCATTGCCTGCTCCTGTTGAGAGGTGGCCTCCATCAATCTAGGATCAAGAATGTATCTTGAAATTCTCTCCTTGACAAATGCACACCCTTAAGCACCTAATTGAAAGGGGGGGTAATAACCCCTAACTTTTGTTGAAGATACTCAAATGTATCTTTTAGAAGAGCCTTTATGAAAATTTCTGCAACTTGATCCTTTGTAGTCACATACTCTAGCCTCACCTCATTCTCTACAATTTTCTCTCTTAGAAAGTGATACCAAATAGAGCTATGATTTGTCCTTGAATGCATTACTGAGTTTTCTAAAATATTGATAGCACTTGTATTATTACACAAGCTAGAAATAGGTTCATCATATGACACTCTAATATCCTTTAATGTATGCTTCATCCATAACACTTGTGTACAATATGATGTTTCTGCAATATACTCTACCTCTACAGTAGATAATGACATTGAATCATGCTTCTTACTCAACCAAGAAACCAACTTGCTTCCAAGAAATAAAGCACCTCCACGTGTGCTTCTTCTTTCATCTGCACAACCTACCCAATCTATATTTGTATAAGAACTCAAAGAGAAATCAGTATCCTTGGGATACCATAGACCAAATCCAAAGTGCCCTTCAAGCTTATGAATATCTTTTTAACTATTGCCACATGTGATTCTCTGGGATCTTCTTGAAATATTGCCACAAGAAAAACTGCATGAATGATATACGGTCTAGTAGCAGTAAGATATAGTGGCCCACCAATCGTTGATCTATACTTTCTCTAATCTATCTTAGGAGATTCATCATTTTTGCTCAACTTGCAACCAGTAACCATGGGAGTACACACTAGTTTAGAATCCTCCATTCCAAACATATTCAACATTTCCTTGACATACTTTGACTATGACATGAAAATTCATTTTTCTAATTGACTGATTTATAACCCAAGGAAGAAATTCATCTCCCCAAACATTGGCATCTCAAAATATTTTTGCATCTACTCTGTAAATATCTTACACATACCTTCATTTCCTCCAAAGATTATGTCATCAACATACACAATCACAATCAAGATCTGATCTCCCTCAACCTTGAAGTAAATATTACTATCTACAGTACTCTTTTTGAATCCTTTTTGCAACAAGTATCTATCCAATCTTGCATACCAATTAGCTCTAGGAGCTTGTTTGAGTCCATACATTCCTTTTTTAATCTATAAACCATATCAACATCTTCTGACGATGAAAATCCTTTTGATTTTTCAATGTAAACCTCTTCTTCTAACTCACCATTCAAGAAGGTAGACTTGACATCCATCTAATATACCTTGAAGTCTTTATGTGCTGCAAAAAGCAAAAACATTCTAATGGCTTCCATTCTTGCCACCAGAGAAAATTTCTTCAAAATCTATTCCTTCCACATGTGAGCATCCCTTATACACAAGTCTAGCCTTATTTCTAACAACCTTTCCATCCTCATTCAGTTTTTTCTTGAAAACCCATTTAGTTCCAATCGCATTCTTGTTTGTTGGTCTTGGGACCAATTCCCAAGTCCGATTATTCTCAATCTATCTCAACTCTTCTTACATAGCTTTGATCTAGTTCTCATCCTTGCATGCTTCAGTTACTATTTTATGTGAACTACTTCTAAAATTAAACAAAATTTTACTTGTTCCTTTGTCATAACAAATTTTCTCCTTGTCAGCACACCTTTGCTCTTATCTCCAATTATTTGATCTTTAGAATGATTCTTAGGGATCTTTTTTCAGAGCTTCTTCCTCTTAAACTGTCATCTCTTTTTCTTTCTCTTCATCTTTTTCTTCTTCACTACAAGGGGGTTCATCAGATTGATATCCTTCTATAAACATAAATTTTTTGATGTGGTTCTTCATCCTTTTTGACACTTGCACTCTCAACAATCTTCTTCAACCTTTTGTTATCGCATCTGCATGTCTTCCTCTTTGTAGAGTATCCAAGGAAGATTCCTTCATCAAATATTGCATCAAGCTTTCCCATTTTTTCTTCATCTCTCTTGATATAGAATTTACTTCCAAACACTTTGAAATATTTCACACTAGTAGGTTTTCCATACCATAACTCATAAGGATTCTTTGAACTTTTTATTCTTGCTTATCCTTTATTAAGAATGTACATTGTAGTATGAATTTCTCCTTTCTAATATAAATCTAGTAGATTTATTTCCTTCATTGTGGCTCTTGTTGCTTCCTGAACTATCTTTTTCCTCTCCACAACTCCATTCTACTGAGGAGTCCTAGGAGTTGATAACCATCTCTTTATTCCATGATCCCTAAAAACTATTAAACTCATTGGAGGTGAACTCACCACCTTTGTTAGACATCAAGCACTTTATTTCAAATCCATTTCATTCTCAACCATAGATTTGAAGGCTTTAAACTTATCTAGAGCTTCTAATTTTTATTTGAGAAATGTCACCTAAGTCATGCTAGAATAATCATCTATTAATAACATGAAATACTTGTCACCTTGAGAGCTTCTTATTCTAATAGGTCCACATATGTCTATATGCACCAACTCCAAAGTTCTTGCCATATAATATTCTTTAGTTTTGAACCTCTTCTTTGTTTTCTTTCCAAATTGAGTCTTTGCAGATTGCATTCATAGATTTTGTAATCCTTGGTAGATCTCTCATGACATAAGTAGAACTTATTTTCACTAGGCTATCAAAATTAATGTGACCTATTCTCCTATTTCATAGCCAACTTTCATTGATTTGTGGTATAAATCACTTAACACCACCACCTTTGAGTTGATAAACATTTCCTTCTATCCTTGTTCCTACAACAACCAAAGTTCTGAAGCTTTCTTTTCTAATTTCACAACCATCTCCTTGAAACACCAAATTTTATCCTTTGGTACACATTTTCCCTACACTAGGAGAATATTATACCAGAGACCCTTGACATAAAGAACATCATATGTTTTATGCTTTCCATAAAAACTAATTGAACCTTTTCCACATATCTTAGTAGATGTATCATCACCAAACTTCACAAGACCACCATCATACTTCTGAAGTTAAAAAACTTACTCTTGTCACCTGTCATATGATTTGAGCATCCACTATTAATTATCCAGTAGCTTCTCTCCTCTCTTGCATGAAAAGAAGTCAACATAGTTTCTTCAATATTGTGATCTATTTCCAAAGCAATTTCCTTCACACATATTTCAAGATTAGTAGAATTAGCTCCAACATTTAGAGCCATGAACAAGCATTCATCACTATCCTCATAAGGATAGTCTAGTTCCTCATCATCAGATACACGATTGTCTTTTTCAACATAATAACTCTTCTTGATAGATTTACCTTTATGATCCTTATTTTTTTCATTTTCAATTTTGATTGGACATTTAGAAGCATAATGACCCATCTTTCCACAATTGAAATACTTAAAGGGTAACTTGCCCCTGTATTTTCCAATGCCCTTTTCAATCTCCTTACAAAATTTTCTTCTGCCTCATCAAGATCATTAGGATTTGATTCATCATCCTTGGCTGCCTTGATGACATTTGATCTCTAGAATATTAATCTAAATTTTGAGCTTCCTCAATAGCAAAAACCTTAGAACTATAATATTTAGGAAGAGTTCCCAATACCCTTTTTACAAATTCACTTTCTTCTAGCTTACCACCAAGATCATTGATGGCGTTAACAACTTCATCTCCTCTAAGAATGTAGGTTGTAATATATTCATCTTCTAACATCCTTAGGTTTTCAATTTTGGCTTTTAAATTTTGCATCTTTTCTTGTTTGACCTTATCATCTCCTTCATAAATGCTTCGCAGCTTCACCCAAACCTATTTTGTAGTTTTGAAACTTATCACTTTTCCAAGTTTCGAATCAGAAAGACCACTCAAGATAGCATTTCTTTATTTGTTATTATTCTCATAATCTTTGACCTCATCATCACTTTTCAAACCATTAGAAAACATAATATATCCAATTTCAATTTACTTCCAGACTCCAAACCCTAGAGAGACAAGAAATGCTTCCATCCTATCTTTCCAAAATCATAACTTTTTCCATTGAACATAGGAGCTTTGACACCCTTCCTATATACCATCCGGATCTACCTCAAGAAATTAAGCATCTTCCAAGGAACCATATCTATTATACCAATTGTTAGACACACAAAGAAATTGAGAGGGGGATTAATTAGTTGTAAATTAAAACCTTAAACCATCATTAACCATCAAACCCTTATTAATCGTCAACAAAATGTAAACATATGAAACATAAACACATTCAACACCACACACAAGATAACACTAGATTTACATGGAAAACCCTAATTAGGGAAAACCACGGTGAGGATTAACTCACATATATATGAATAGAAACATTGAATACAATAAGCTCACTTCCAGAAGGGCTCACTATCCAAGGGAATCACTATCCAAAAGAAAGAAGAATAGAAGAAGATTGTTACAAAGAGACTCACTATCTCAAAGCAAAAGGAAAATCTACCATTGTAACTTTGCACCATCTGCAACCTTTGGCTCACTGTCTCTAACAACTTCAGGCACACTAAAAATGTAGACACCTTCTACTCACTACATTTGGTAGCCTTAGGCATTTAAGCTCGCACTCAAATCACCACACTTGATCACATTCACATAATTTCACACCACACCACATATCACACATAATTAACCTTGTTTATATATCCTCCACAACCTTAAAAACTTTCTTCATGTTATCCTTAATGAAACGTATGTACCTCAAACATGCAATCACTAAATAGGTCGACACCAAACACTTTCACGATGGAAATAAGTGAAGGAAAACCACACTAAAGGTTAACTAGGAACCAAATCTACACCGACATGCTTTGCCTCACTTCCACAAACAATAAATAACCTCTGCAATTAGCGCTAGCATGTCAAGTCATCCAAACCTACACTAACACTAACAAGTGACCATATACACGCTTATCCGGATCTAGAAACACCACACAAACCACATAGAAACATTCCACAACATCCATAAATTTTCAACTTCATCAAAATATACAACACCACTAATGCAACCACCTAAAATTGAAGAACACATTCATTTTGTGCAACCAAACATACTGCCACATAACACAACTTATGAATTCAAGCTTGCAGAGCAGATGAACACCACATACTCTAGGGAAAGGTAGGTTAAAAAATATTAGCGCATTCCTAAATCTGCAAGACAAAAAACCTCAATGCGAAGAAATGCAGAGCAATCTCATTTCTGCCAAATAACCTTCTTCATAGGCAACACACTGTCAAACACAACTTCCATTGTCACATAATCTAGAATCTAAAGCTTTAGAAATATCACCTCTAAACACCTTTGATAATCACATACAAACCTTAAAATCATATATTCAACCATGAATAACTATGAAGCACAACACTAAACACACCTTTGTCACACTACACATTTTTATTTAAATTTTCTCAAAAGAAATTGGAAACCAAGTGAACCAGCTACATCAACAACACCACAAACACCCATCAACATATTTACAATATCTACAACACCTTCTCAATACCAAAAACACTTCTCAACATGACCATACTAGAGGTTTACATCAAATCCCAACACTAATTCCAACATATTGTAACAATCTCCAATGATATCCTTGACCATATTGAAGGTTGAACCATAAATCTTTCTCATGCAACACTCTTCAACAACTTCAACAATATTTACACATTGAAATCAATGACAACACCAGAAAATCTCCAACACCTCCATGAGGAAATTAATCCCAAGAAGGACAAATAGAGGATGCACCATTTTGGGGGAAAAAGAAGTTATATGGGAAGGTATGGAGGTAAGGAGGGAACATAAGAAAGTGATATTTGACCACCCATTTTGGGTTGATGTTGTGTGGATGGTAAAAGAGTATACTAGGCCCCTGCATTATAAGTATCTTTAGTTTTTTGGGTAGATTTGAAGGTAGATTTGAGTGCCTAGATCAAAAATATCTTCCACATTGCTCCTGCACAAAAAATTACCAGCTATTATACTATAATTTTTACATTGTGGTATTGAGCATGGTGGTTATATGGAGTCCATCAATGTGTGAAAAGAGCATGATAAAATGAAAAGGAAAAAGGTGACCTTCCACAACATGAGTAATCTAGAGCTTATATGAAGCTAAGGGAAAATCAAGATGCGAGTTCAGTGTAGGAGGTTAACCAATAGGGTTTAGACACATTTGAGTTGCACCAGAAGTTGATTTACCATCATCCTCAGAGGATTCTTCCAAAAAAGAATTAAGAGCATGAATAAACAAGTGACATTTGTTAGTATTATTCTACCAATTAGCAGTGTGTTGGAAGTTTGTCATTGTTGATGCAGTTTGGAAACATGAGCATGGTATGTATATATTGCTTGATCCAGTGTTGTCATTGATGTAAACATTGTTGTGATCACTCTAGCATGATTTAAAAGTATTCTTGATGTCGGCTGTATAGAAAAATTTGGTCCAGAAAGTACAACTATACATAAATTTGGCTAAGTGATCCTTTTGATAGTATAATGGTTTAGTGTGTCAATTTTTGGGTCTGTAAGTCACTCTGCAATTCTAATAGTGTTTTTATGACCACTAGATGTACCTAAATCCAAGAGTTTGTGTTGTTTAGTGAAGTACTTAGAAATATATGTATGAAAGAGTTCGACTTTGTATATTGAAGTTATTTTTTGAATAATATGTTGGTGTGGGAGATTTTTCATTCCTTCGTGAATAATCACTTCGATTTGTGATGTTTAGGATAAGCTTTCAGGTGTTGTTTGAGTGGGAATTCAAATTGAGATCATGTTTTGAGTCACACGTTTGTCGAATTGGATAAGCAAATGGAAGTTTTGTGTTTAGGTCTTATTTAGGGCTGACCTAACATATTTGAAGGATTAATGTGTGTTGAGATCTTATGCAAGACCTATATTGGGTCCATCCCGACCTATCTTAAGGAGATTTGAATTTTGATTCAAGGTGCAAAATGTGGATGAAATGTTTTAAGGATGACAAGCTTAATTTTGTGTGTTACTTCCAATTAGGCCAACCTAATTGAAGTTACACTTGATATAGATATAATTTCAGTTTTTTGAGGAGTGGTGCAAGTAATGTGTGAAAAGTGACATGTATGGTATTCCACCTACATGTGTATGATGTGAATTTGATTAGGGTTGTGCAAATTATAGTGCAAAGTGTGTGAATTCAGAGCAAAGCAGTGCATTGATCCAGATCAGTGCAAAGATTGTTTTATACTTCATTGGAATTGTAATCCAGCATATTGTAGATGCATTTGTAATAGTTCAATAGGTTGTGAGCCACCCTTTTTTCTTCTATCTTATTCTCTATGGTAAATGAGTCCACTAGACAGTGAGTCCACCTCCAGTGAACATTTATGTAATATACTATATTCGGATATAATATATTGTGAGCTAGCCCTCACCATGGTTTTTTCCATTTTGGTTTTTCCACGTAAAAATCTTGGTGTTCATGTGTCATGTGACTTTGTGAATGTTTCATGCTTTCATTCATTATTACATTTAAACATGTTTTGTTAATTGGATGGATAATGTCTAAATGGTTTAGTGGATATTGATTCACCCCCCTCTTAGTATTCTAGGTGTTCAACACAGTGCCCTCATGACATGAGAGAGGACAATTCATAGCTAGGTGACCAATGGAAAAGCATTGGAAACATCTAGAGAGGAGACCCTCATAATCAAGAGGTTGATTTCAAGGCCTTTCCCCAACCATCAAAACCATGTCCCTATGAAGAGGCTTGGAGATGTCAATGTCCACTAGAATGCAAGAAATGGTAGATTGCCCCATGTAGGAAGTGGAATTGTTAACCTTGAAGAAGTGACCACTATAATTGCCTATGGTGTCATAACATGAAACCTCCAAAATTACAAGGGGAGTTTTAAAGTCTAAGCCACATTAGATGCATATTGAGTGGCTTAGTAAGTGGGTTAAAGGAAGTTGAGCGAGGCTTAATGGAGAGAGAGTGTGTGTGTGTGTGTTCTCCCTAAACCCACAACTTACCCAACACCAAATTTATGTCCTTAGAAGAGGAAAAAGAGGCAATGGAATAACCTTTACCATAGGGGAAGAGTTCAATATTACCCACCACAAGAGGCCTCCAATAATCCAACACTCATTTATGAAGGTTAGGAAGGGAAGGCTAAAGGTTGTATAATTTTCACACCAAACCCCTACATTGGTAGAAGTCCTCATTTTATACCAAATCTTGGCCACAAACCACCACTAGGAATGATTTTGCACAAGGAATAGGATGAGATTTTTCCCTCAATAGATGAGAGGCACTAGTACCAACCAAATAGATAAAATATTCAACTACCAACAATAATAGTAGGAATTAGAGGGGGGTGCAACCAACATCCACAACACCAAAAATAGAAGGTTATCCAACCCTAGGCGGAGATGAAGGCACAAAAACACCTAAGAAACTAGAACCAAGATTAAAAAACACTAGCTAAAGGAGACAATGCCAGAGGGGGAGAAATTTCGCGACCACAACCACCAAACAACATGGCATGATTGACCATTTTAGCAAGCGAGAGTTAGCATTTTGAATCATTGGAGGTAGAGAACAATAGTACTAGTAATAATTATAGGACAATAATATATGATATAAAGTTTCATTTCATAAGTATAAGAATGAGTTTTCAAACATGAGTCCCATGTGTTTGTAAATTATATATTAAATAAAATGTATGATATGGTTTGGTATCCTTGCATGTTATGTTACAATTATGAAGGACGTCTTAATAGAATATGATTATTATATTTGATATCAATGAATCATATTATAGTAGGACTTCAATTGGGATCCATGTCAAGGCTTTGCATAACTATTGCATCATGAATATATTTTTATTGTTGTTATTATGTGATATAATATGATTGGAATTATTTTATATTGATTATTTCATTAAGCATATTTTTTATGTGTGGCTTTGATTCTACAATGTTGGTAATTGTTAGCATGCAATCAGGTGACAATGGAACTTGAGTTTTATTTGATAATACTTTAAAAGGAAGGGGTATTAATGGAAGTCAAGCTAAATACATATTCAACATGTGATCTTACTAGTGTTATCAAGGGATTATATATTAATATCATAAATATTTACATTAATGGAAGCATGCATTTCATACATAGTGAAAATCTTGAAAGGGGTTGTAAACAACTAATCTAACTCCTTAATTATCCTTGCAATTTTATGTGAAAACCCAAACTAGTGATTATTTTGGATTTATAAGTATTAAGAGTTACATGAAATTGGTCACATTATGACTATTTGAACAACACAAATTTCTTCTTGGTATATAATTAGCTAGCTTATGTGTTGTTGAGATGAGCTTATAAGGGTTATATCATATTTATGCTAAATTATGGATCATAATGGTGAGAAGATATAAAGTGAGATCTTAATGATGCCAATTGGTTTCTTGGTGTAGTTTTTCCCACTCATTCTAAAGTGATTAACAAAATTGTAAAAATTAGACCCACTTATAGATAAGATTATCATTGCTCTAGCATGATAGGAGTCAAGGAGCATACTCTGCCAAAATAATTATTTAGTTATATCATAGGGATAACCAAATTTTATCAATAGCATGTAGGGGATAGATGCTAGGAGCTACTTGATTTTATAGGGTTTACATAGGTTTTCACCAAAATCATGTAGGTGATAGATGCCAATAGCAATGTTTCTTAGTATTTTAGTATTAGCATTAATATATCAAAAGGAATGTGTGTGCCTCATGTGTTGTGTCTATTTGAGGTATGGTTCTCAAATTTCTAATTGTTAAATTAATCTAGGCGATTGATAGTGTAGAGAAGGGGGATTCGCTACTCACGAGTTCTCTTCACTCAGAGAGCCTCACAAGGCGAACTGCCCTAAACTACCTCAAATTATAGCAGTGAGAGTTCTAGAATCTGAAAGAGCAAGTCACGAAGATTCTCTGGACAAACTAACAAGCTCTCAACCAAAGGACGTTAGTGCAGAAATAGACAACAACGCGGCACGCTGGCATCCCAGAGGCGTGTTGGCATCTCGTACGGACTAGAGAGTGAGAATGTCATAGAGAATGGAAAGGTGAATGCTTCTACTCTAATTGTTGAGAACTTCTAGGATGTGATAAAGTAACAGGATGTAGTAGAATTGGAATGAGATGAAATATAAATGATAGAGATAAGGAGAAGAAGGGAAAGGAGATGCTTACAATCGTGTGAATGATGAAGCCTCCAGCTCGTGAATGTCTTCAATACCTACACACAAGAGAGAGAGAGAGAGAAAGTGTTGGGGTTGTATAGGGGTTTGCCTCAGTCAAACCCCCATTTTGGTGTTCCCACCTCCACGGACAACCAGATAGATAGAGAGATGATAAAGTAAGAAATGAAGTAAAGAGTACTAAAGCACTACAAAATAGTGTTATGATGCTCAACCAAATAATAGAGGAGAGGAGTGAAATCTTACCACCTCTGCCCAAAGCGCTCAAGGCTGGTGGGGGAGAAAATGAGAGGGACTCAAGCCTCTGCTGCCATGTTTTTTAATTCCACACTTGCTCTACTGAAGTGATGGAGTGTTAATGTCGCTACTGTGAAGTGTAAAGTGTTTGAAGAGATGGTGAAGAAGTTTCCTAGAGCTTGTGAAGAGATTGTAGAGGAGTTGATGAAGAGCTAAGAGAGGGCTCAAGGAGAGTTGGAGAATGAAGGGATTTTGAAGGAAGAGAAGAGTCTCAAGATGGTCAAGAGATGAAAAAATGGAATCAAGAATAGTGAATATGAAGAAGGAAGATGAAGAAACGGCCATATTCGGGTTGGTTCGTCCGAAGAGGGCGCTACAAGTTGACTCCTAATGAGAATTGTAATGCCACTATAGGCTCTAGATGCAAGAATTTTTCAAGGATGTAAGCGCGTCATGTGGACGTCTACATGCTGTGCGGGCGTCCTCGACAGTTATTCCTCCATCGACACACAAAGCAAGCGCCAAGTGTGATGTGAGCAACGGGCTTAAGTGGAATTAATCCTCCGCCTTAGGCTTTCTAAAGTGTAAGGGGGTAAAGGGGAATTTGTGTTAGGGGTACAAATTCACTCCTATACATTTTCCCCCCACTTTAGAGAGCATGAGTATTGATGAGTGCTTCGGTAAAGTAGAGAGAAATTAGTAGAGTTACAAATGTATACCTAGACCGTCGAGGAAGCAGAACATGATCTGGCGAACTCGAGAGTGCAGGAGAGGAAAAGGAATTCATAGCTCTGAAGGAAAATCATATACTCAGGATGAAGAACATGTAGATCTTTGATCCAATATATACAATTGAGAAGAGAAAGATAGAAAGAGAGAGTGTAACTGAAATGGACAAAGCACGTGGTGAAAGAAAAACCCGCACCACACAGTAAACAAGGCGTGTGGTGAAAGAAAAACCCGCTTCAGAGTAGAACTTGCACCACACAGTAGGAGTGATAAAAGAAAACCCCGCTCGAGGAGGAGAACCTATATTACAGAGTCAAAGTGATAAAAGTGATCCCCGCTCAAGGAGGAAAACCCGTATCACAGAGTAAAAGTGATAAAAGCAATCCCCGCTCAAGGAGGAAAGCTCGTATCACTGAGTAAAAGTGATAAAATCAATCCCCGCTTGAGGAGGAAAACTCCTCTCACCGAATAAAAGTGATAAAAGCAATCCTTTCTCAAGGAGGAAGACCCATATCACCGAGTAAAACTGATAAAAGCAATCCCCGCTTGAGGAGGAAAACCCGTATCACAGAGTAAAAGAGCTCTACAGGTTCTCGGTCTTGTAGAGCAAGCAAGCATATAGTCACACAAACCGTCGTCAAGTTGGAAGACTTTCAAAGGGGTCCTTCGAGAACCCTTCAAAAGGAAGAGGGGTCCACTCGAGGGATGCACTATTTGAAAAGTAAACTCTAGTCAGGCTACCCCCAAGCTAGACGTAAGGATGTGAAACAGGTCTAGTTGGGTGCCCCCAAGCTAGACACAAAGATATGAAATAGGTCTAGTTGGGATGCCCCTAAGCTAGATGCCATGGAATTTATTCGAGAGAAAAGATTTCAAAGGGGTCCCTTGGGAACCCTTCAAAAGGAAGAGGGTCCACTCAAGGGATGCTACATTTGAAAGACATAGCGAAGAAGAGGGGATCCATCAGAAGGACACACATCTTCAAAAAAATTTATGACTACCCCCAACATAAAGGGGAGGAGAACCACGCAAGATACTTGGATCATACAAGATAGAGGTAAACCTCAATATCACTAGTCATGTGAAGAAGAGGCAGATGCATCAACAAATTAATGAGTGATGGCGCCTGAATCATGAAGTTGTTGTGTTTTATCCTTCAAGGTCTTACATCCACTAGTGGAATGGCCAGGCACTCGATGGTATGCACATAAAGAATGTTTTTCTTTATCATGTTTGTGAAATTTATTGCGTGTAGGAGATGGAAAAGTAATTTAGTAGGCTTTTAGAAGCCGCAACAAAATATGCTCTTGCTTAGATAAAGATGAGGAGCGGGAAGCAACCCTTTCTCTTGTAGAGAAAAGTTTGACTTCTCACAAGAAGAAGATACGAAGATAGAAGACAAAGGAGGATAGACCAATCCATGAGAACGAGGTTGAGCGAACATCACGACAATGTTCAACTGTGGTTTCTACTTAGATTGATTGTTCATTCGAGCACCCAAGCCCTAGATTATGCTTGGGAGGTGTGAATTCTATAGGGACTTGTATGCCTTGTTCATTACGCCCACAACCTTTACACTCATAGCCATACTTAGAGATGAGCTTAAATCCAGGTTCATATCATGTTTGTAAATCACGAGAAGAAGGGGGATCCTCATAGAGAGCCTTATTCCAGGAAGGGGGAACATACTCTTCTACGGGATCATCACCATCCTTCTTGATAGGATTGTCAACATTATCCTCCCTAGCAAAAGCATAATCGTCCTCCTCAAAAGGAGGATCAACACTAAGAACATTACAATTCACATTCGCATTATCCTGAGATACAAAAGACTTATCATCCTTGATAATGGGTGTGAATGATGTTATCGAAGGGTCTAAGTGGGTCGGGTTGACTTTATATTCATGAATGAAGGAATCTGTAAAGTCTAAAGGACCCCAATCATCACCAAGACATGCATTCTCTTGAGAAGAGGTAGAAGGAATAGACTTACGGTTTCCTACTTCAAAAGGATCTTCCTCAGGGACATTTATTTCAAGAGTACCCTTTGTAGTAGGTATTTCTGGAGCAAACATCGACACATTGGAAGATACTGAAGGAATAAGAGTAGGCACAACCGAAGCCTGACCAGTAGTTACCATCTCACATAAGTGCATAGCCTCAGGGTCAACCTTGACTATGACTACTCGATTATTAGCAATAAACTTAATAGATTTGTGCAAGGTAGACGAGACTGCACCCATAGCATGAATTCCACGGTCTACCCAGAAGAAGGTTATACGGTAACTTCTCTGACATGACATATAAAAGGGTAGGTATGGTAATGGGTCCAAGCTGCAAAGGTAATACTATTGCACCTAGAGCTTGTCGCACAATATTATCGAACCCGCATATGACAACAGAAGAAGCCTTAAGAGAAGATGAATCAATATTAATCTTAGGAAAAAGATCAATGCTACATACGTTAAGCACCGAACCAACATCGACAAGAATACTTCTAATGCCAATCTTATTAATATTGACTATAATCATTAGAGGATTTGCTTTCTTCTGTACTTTCGAAGGCGGGAGCTCCTGTGGATAGAATGTAATATTCGATGAATCCGCACGAATATGAGCTATCAATGCATCAGCATCTGTCGGCCTAGCAGAAGAAGGAAAGGGGATCTTTTGCAAGGCTTCTTGAAGCATACCTTGATAAACCGAAGCATACTGAAGCAAGTCCCACAGTGAGATCTTAGCTGGAGTAACTTAATTTTTCTTAACAAGATCGTAATCACTAGGTGCTTTAGTCGTAGGTTCAAGTGCTTGAAGAAGGCTTAGTTGTTTATTCATTCTAGTATCATAGGTACGGGATACCACTCTACAAGAGGGAGCCTCAGAAAGATCAAGGGAATCACTGTCAAATGGAACACCATTAATAAAAACAAACCCTTTTAGGAAAAGGACTAGTTGGAGTCACGTAAATGACCGATCTCTTAGGCCTTTGAGGGGCAGCAGAGATAGATTATATTTACATAATCATCACAACTAGTAGAAAAATTATTTGAAGACATATTCTCAACATCGATCCAAATAGGATCAAATGTGGAAGGAGATTCATCATGCGCCAATGCATCATCTCTAGAGGAGAGTGCATTATAATAGATAAGAAATTCATCATTCACAAATGCAACATCCCTAGAAGGGAGTGCATTGGAACAAGTAGGATATTTTTCATTCACAAATTCATCATCTCTAGAAGAGAGTGCATTGGAATGAATAGAAGGTAGAGTATCATTTAGAAAGGTATCAATGATTTCTTCTTGCAACAAGATATCCTTCGGAGGAAGAGGACTCTCATGAGAAGGATCAAAGATACAAAGTAACATGGGAAAAGCCAAGTCACTATCACACATGCATGAAATGGGATATCATTAACATTTTGAATAAAATTAGATGCAGAACTAATAAAAGAAGATATTAAATTCATTATGATTTTTTAGGTATTTTCTATGTTCTAGTAATTTGCATTTTTGGAGGTCTTCAGAGCGGAATTAGGGGTCGTAACTTGTGTCAGTCCCTAACATTCAACTACCAAAGGCACTAGTATTTGAGGGATTGAACTAGATCTCTAGAAGACTTTTCCAACAGTGCAAACAATTCTGAATTCTGAGCACCGAGTCAAAAGTTATGACCCCGCCAAGTAGGGGTAAATAAATTCCTAGTTTTTCAAAGAACACTGCCCTTCACATTGGGTTCACCAAAATGTAGAGAAGGGGGATTCACTACTCACGAGTTCTCTTCACTTAGATATCCTCATGGGGCGAACTGCCCTAAACTACCTCAAAGGACAATGGCGAGAGTTCTAGAATCCAAAAGAGCAAGTCACGAAGATTCTCTAGACAAACTGACAAGCTCTCGACCAAAGGACATCAGCGCAGAATACAGATGATAGCATGGAGCATTGGCATCCCAGAGGCATGTTGGCATCTCGTATGGACCAGAGAGCGAGAATATCACAAAGAATGGCAAGGTGAATGCTTCTACTCTAATTGTTGAGAACTTCTAGGATGTGATAAAGTAACATAATGTAGTAGAACTGGAATGAGATAAAATATAAATGATAAAGATAAGGAGAAGAAGGGAAAGGAAATTCTTACAACCATGCGAATGATGAAGCCTCCATCTGTGAATGTCTTCAATACCTACACACAAGAGAGAGAGAGAGAGAGAGAGAGAGAGAGAGAGAGAGAGAGAGAGAGAGAGTTGGGCTTGTGTAGGGGTTTGCCTCAGTCAAACCCCCATTTTGGTGTTCCCACCTCCATAGACAGCCAGATAGATAGAGAGAAATGTAGGAAATGAAGTAAACACAAAAGCACTACAAAACAATGTTATGCTACAAAACCAAATAATAGAGGAGAGGAGTGAAATATTACCACCTCCACCCAAAGCACTCAAGGCTAGTGGGGAGAAAATGAGAGGAACTCAAGCCTCTGTTGCCATGGTGTTTCATTCCACACTTTCTCTATTGAAGTGATGGAGTGTTGATGTTGCTACTATGAAGTGTAAAGTGTTGATTGAGAGTGAAGAGATAGTGAAGAAGCTGCTTGGAGATTGTGAAGATATTGTGGAGTGGATGTGAAGAGATCCAAAGATGGTGAAGAGATCAAAATGGGTGATGGAATAGTGAATATGAAGACAAAAGATAAAGAAACTGCCATATTCGGGTCGGTTGGTCGAAGAGGGCGTTACAAATCGACTCCCAATGGGAATGGTAATGCCTCTGCAGGCTCATGACATAAGAATTTTTTAGGGATGTAAGCGCGTCGTGCAGACATCTGCACATAGCACGGGCGTCCTCGACAAAAACTTCCCCACCGACACACAAAATAGGTGCCAAGTGGAATGAAGGCAGCAGGCTTATGTGGAACTAAGCCTTCAAGTTTGGTTTTCTAAAGTGCAAGGGGGTAAAAGGGAATTTGCGTTAGGGGTGCAAATTCACGCTTATACACAAACTATTTAATTCTCTCTTGTCAATGCGTTGAAGTACTCTACATTTCATTTATTCAATTCTCAATATTTTTGAAGAAAGTGTGGTTGCGGTACTATAGGCGACAATGCATATTAATGCCATATGAATATCCAAAGTGATTGATTGGATAGATTTATATTGAAAACTACACAATGTACTATAGAATCATAGATGATGATTTCATTAATCCAACGATCTAGTGAAATAAGAGGTAATGATTTCATATTGTTTGAGTGGAACTGGCGAGTGGTGATTTTGACAACTTGTCAACTTGAGGTACAGTTTGCATGTAGCCAGATGTCAATCAAATTAAAAAATTTAATTGTAAATGTATTTCTTAAGTTACATGAATCGATTAAGTTGGTTTTTTTGTTTGCACAAATCGTGATTATCATTAAACCCAACCTCACGGCTCACACGTGACATGACTCACAAGTAAACAGGGATCAGGATGGTAGTGGCACTGGTGGCCCATAAATAGGGATAATTAGCACAACTGAAATCATTCATTGAAGGCTAAAGAATTTACTATTGAGTGCAATGTTCATAATTTTCATAAGGGTTTTCATTTTGTAGGGTTAATAAGGTTTTAGGAAGAAGATGATGTGTTATTATTAGGGATACTCTAAATTATCCTACCTCTAGTTATGTAGTTACAAAGTAAAAGACCAATTTCCTTCAAGTTTAGAATGGGTGGAATTGGAAAGAAGTTGATCTAGTTGACCTAACTTCTGAGGTAGGTTTTGAACCAGGATGAGGAGCTCTAATGGAGATAAGTGCTATCCCAATGCATGGAGGTTGCATGAAAAATATGGGAGCAATTTGACTACCCCTCATCGTCTGCATGACTTTGGTTTTCAATTAGAATAAGTGCATTTTGTATCTTCACAACTCCCATTTCCCCAACATGGTTTGCTAGGCAAGTCTCATGCATTTATTTTTAGTGCCCGTGGTCGACCAGGCAAGTTCCATGCATTTATTTTCAGAGCACATGGTTGACCCGACAAGTCCCATCACCATGCATTTATTTTCAAAGAAACATCTGTATTACATTGTCACCAACAGTCCATCAGAAGCTTGATGCTTACATTTGTATTTGTATTATGCAAAGTAATTGTAGACACTAAAAAATGTCCTAAGTCTATGAGCATCATTTTCTTGGTCCTCATCTCTGTATAATTAAATAACTTTAATTATTTGATTATGCTTGGTCACATTCCTCTATTAATTAAATAATTTTTAATTATGTAATTAATTCACTTCTTAACTTTATTTTTATCTTGATCAATTAAATAAATTAACTGTCACTAATTCCTCCTTTTAAATAATTAAATAAATTATTATTTATTTAATTATTTTCTTATCTTCTAATTCAACAATTATTTAATTATCTTCTAATGCTTCCCTTTTATTAATTAATTAACTCAAATTAATTATTTAATGCTCTTCTCCCTTTTCCTCTTCTTTAATTAAAATGATTTTAATTAAATACCCACTCGCCTTTTCCTCAAATAAATAATTTGAAAAAAAATATTTATGCTTCCACTTGTCCAGAGATTCCTTTCTCATGAATCAATGATTTTAATTTTTAATTTCTCCATTATCTCCCTCCATTATCTCATTTTTGAATCTCAATCGTCGATCGTCTCTGGGTTCTTTCTAATCTTGTATGTCTATTTTGTAATCTCCCCTTTCCTGTGTTGCATGTTTTCTCGATCGTCAATCTTGGAATCTTTCTAGAAGATTGGTTTCGTCTATCTGTTTGAATGGTTGTCTATAGAATAAACTTTTCTCCTCCATTTTTACCTTAGCAACCACTTATCTCCAACTTTCTTTCTTACAATTTGCAGGTACTTGCATAACTTCAACTTAAAATCTGAGGGAAAATTTGCAAAAGAAGAAATAAGAGAGACAAGAGAAGTGATTCAACTTCAATGGGGAGTTCTTTGTTTCTTTGTTTTCATTTTTTTCTTGTTTTGGATTGGATTTGGCTTAGTAGTCTTGTGGTTGTCATTATTATCTAGGCTAATCGATTTTAACCAGTCCTACATTGGTGAACCCGATGTGAAGGAAATATTTTGCAGGATCTGTATGAATTTCTCTTTGTTTTTGTAGGTTTTCCATACAGAACAATGCATTTGAGATGTGCGGTGATGCAAGTGATAAGGAATGACACAACTGTTAGGCGAGAATTTGAGTTCAAAAATATGATGCATTTATGAAAAATAGCGATGCATTCACGGATGGGAACCTAATTTCAAAATTGTGATGCAACTATTTTGGTGTGACACAACATAGTGATGCATTTGTAGTCCTGAATGATGCAACTTCCTATTTGGTATAAAATTTTCAATTTTAGGTTTTCTTTCAATTTTTTCTTATGGATTTTCGAGTAGGTTAGGGTTTTTGTGTGTTAACTGTCTGTTTTCAGTGTGTGGCTTTGGATTTAAGGAGTTTACAAAAAAAAAAATCTTTAGAAACAACAAAAAAATCGAGCTCTTTTATTAGTTTTAAGCAATTTTTTTTTTTCAACTACAACTTGCATCAAGATCATAAGGGTAAAACGAACTTGCATATCTCACTCATAAGGCTTTAAAATGAACAAAAAAATGCACTTTCTCTCATGGGTATTAAAATTAACTTGCATCAAACGTCATTGGTATAAAAAGAACCCAAGTGTCTTCAAATCATAAGCAAAGGGTTAAAATTTATAGTTGTCTTTTATGTTTTGTGGTTTGCAAACTATCATAGAGTGTGTATGCTCTCTTGTTGCATAATTTGGTGATCTTGAGGATAAAAAGTACTTATTTGGTATTTTTATAATCACACCCCACATTTGGATTTTGGGCTTAAAATGAACACCATGCGAGTGTGAGGAAAAGGCAATATGTATGCTCTCTTCTTGTGCTTCGTGTGATTTGGGAGATCAAAAATAGTGTACTTCCTCGCTATTGTGTACCTTTATTTTAGAGGGCCTGCCACCCCTCTTCGAAAGGTGGGAATGACCCAAGCGATAACAGGCTAAAGCTAATCTCTTTCAAACTGCTATATAAGAAAAGTGCTTCTTAACGAAAGTCATTTAGCAACAGGTGCGGATGTGTCATACCGAAAAGTGCCACCCTCAGTAGCCTCGTGAGCTATGTGAAAACCATTTCTTAGAAAGGGACTGGGAGGCCTCTTGACTAACCATAGTCTTGAGCTAATATTGCCAAATGTATGGCCACCTTGAACGGATTCCCTTACTAAGAACCATTTGTGTTAGTGGCCAAAAATCCTTTTTATATGCTCGTTGATCACAAGAGGTCGGACCTCTGAAGCTACCCCACATCTTCACTGAGAACACGTAGAGACATAAATTCCTCATTGGGGAATGAGACTTGGTGAGCCTGAGAAGTGAGTGCCATGGAGGGGGAGCTAGTGCTATCAAGTCTCTAGCTATCTACCTTGCTTAAGTGGCTAGAGAAATCCAATTGGGGATATCAACCAATGGTTTCCTTGCCAACCATAGGAATTATGCATTGTTTTCTATGTGTGTTTTATCTTGATATCAAAACATTTTCACATCTAAAACCTGACCAAAACAAGTGTTTGTGACTATATTCTATGTTTTCCAATCAAAATTCATAAAAAATAGTCAAAATTCACTCACAAATCAAGTCAATACCATCAAAACTATCAAAAACTACATTTTGTAAATCACAATTGTCAAAAACAGAGCCACAACTGATATTTTGCACTGCAATTGATCACTAGAAAACTACAACTACCATAATGAACCACATTTGAATAAAAAAGAGCCACAACTTTCATTCTGGACCACAACTACATTTTGGAAACTCTCATATGAAATGACGTATTTGTAGAAAATAATGCTACAACTGCTTGATAACAAAAACCTTTCAAAATCATTGTTCATGTTCAATCAAATCACTTTTACAGTGACACTAACTGCTAAACCAAAGACTTGCAAGCTTTTACCAGTCCATTCCGACATTTCCATTTAGGATTACATCACATTTTAGGTTGCATCCTTACCTTACATAATCAATCTTAGCCTTAGGTTGCATATACCTTTCAAATTTTAGACTTAGGAAGACTATTAAGCTTTTGGACAGTCCTTGGTTGCTTATCCATTTTGTCATTGACCTCAATCCTTCATTTTATCAACCTTTATCATTGTCACCTTGGTCAAATTTAGGTCTCAAGCTTGTGTCCTAGCCTAGACTCAACCTTATCAACATTATCATCTTGATTATCACAAAGGTCAATGACATTTGGGTTTGTTATCTTGGACCTACATTAGCTTGGTCTCCATCCTTTTTCTCAAATTTTAGACTTCATATCCTCAACATTACCTTAGTCACAATTAGATTCATATCATACCCCTTTAACCATACGTTTAGTTATCACCTTATCAATCCTTAGCCTTGCATTCAAAATATTTATCCCAAAAACATAAAAACATAGCTTAATTTCATCTTAACCTTAGTTGCACCATTATCTTTGATCATTAATTTAGCATCATTTAGTCACCTTATCATTATCCTTGGTCATTATTTAATCAAGCTTTGGTATCCTTAGCATCCATTACTTTCATATCCTTGCATAATCACCTTGCATCCTTATATTAAAAAAAATCCAAAAACATAGTTTAGCTTCACCTTGCATTAACCCTCCAACTTGCAAGTCTCACATGTTTGAAACAAGGTCACAAACCAAAATAAAGGACATATATTTCTCAAATGATCCCTTTCATGACACCACCCTTGGAATAAATTTAAATCAATCCACATCTCAAATAGGAACACTACAAGAGACCAAGCCAACACATTGGACAATCTAAATCTAGACGAATTAAACAAGAAAATGACTCCAAAAGAAATTGAAAGAGCTTACCAATATCCAAGGGTTTTGAGAATGGTTGATCAACTCGTTGGTGTTGACCCTAATATATTCTTTTATGCACTAGCTAAAAATGGTGCCAAACTCCCTCAAGGATTTGATGTCTCAACCATTGTGGAAGAAGATACCCAAAATCCATTTTCTTTAGGGATGCCCTCTTCAAAAAAAATGTCAACCATACCATTTGGAAGAACAACACACATGGAAACCACTACCACACATATCCCTAGCATCTCTACATTTGGGACAACTTTCACACTTGGAAGCTCATCAAATTCTATGGGTAAGACCTTTACAAACCCCCTTTTTCAAAACACAAATCAAGCTCCCACACCATTTCAAAATGCAAACCAAGGTCCTATACCTACACTTCAAAGCATGAACCAAGGTCCCTCATTCCAATTTCAAAGCACACCATCATCAAATCAAAATCAACCAAACAAATCTAGAAGGATTCACATTGTCCCATGAAGGATCCCAAATCAAAACACCAATCAAGGGCCCACTCCTACATTGCAAGGACCTAAATTCTCAAACATTAATCAAGGATCCACCCCATCATTTCAAGGGCCTACCCCATCACTTCAAAATGTTAATCAAGGGCCTACACGTCAATTTAAAAATGCTATACAAAATGCTAACATAACCTTTGGGACAAACCTAAATGACAATTTTATTCCAAACCAAAATAACACACATGGTAACCAAGGTCCCACGCCTCAAAATACCAATTCCAATTCAAATTTAACATGTGAACTCAACACCCACACCATGACACCAAATCAACACAATGAAACACCATCTCTTGTAGATTCTTTGATGCAACAAATACAAGCCCTCCAACAACAGATGAAAAATATACAACTAGGGATCAAAGAAGAATATAAATCTATACATGCTACCCTTTCCCCCTCATTTCACGACACCACCTTTGCCTAAGTATAAGGGGATAGGGGATCCAATAGAGAACATTCGATAATTTAACACATCATGTATGGAAGTCTCATATGATCCTACTTATTTGATGAGACTATTCACACAAAGCCTCATAGGGCCAACTCTAGATTGGTTTGCACATCTCCCTCTAAGGATTAGAATGTGGGTTGAACTGGCTGACCAATTGATTTATCACTTTGCCTTCAACATTAAAAATGATGTCACCCTTGCAACATTAATCACAACCAAATAAGAAGAAGGGGAATCACTTACCTCATTTTACCAGAGATGGCGAGGTTTGGTTAGCAAGTTCCCTTATGACATTCTTGAGAAACAATTGATCACCATATTTTTTGACAACCTTGATAAAGAAATGATGAGTAGTCTACAAATCCAATGTTGCACATTTTTTTATGAAATCCTTGAGAAAGGTGTCCTTATTGAAAAAGGTCTCATCACAAAAAGACTAGTCAAAATAAACAAAGAGACTCCAAAGCCTAATAATGACAAAGGTAAATATTGGTCCCAAAACAAGAATATCACAAATGATGGAATTGTTGATTCCAAAGTGATAACCAAAGGTCCAACCATTCATTTCAAAGGTCCTTCTTCATCAAATACATCAAACACATCAAACTCCTGAACACAAGGTCAAAACCAAACATTGAATGCAATCCAAAATAATCAACAACAAAGAGGTCCTCCCTGTACCAAGAGAACATACAACCCCTTGGGTGAACCTATTGAATCAATCCTTTTTTTTTTTTTGCAATCTAATATAATCACACTACTAGAAATCAAAAATTATGAACCATCATTAATCAAAACTGATTGGTGGAAAGAAGATGAATACTGTGAATATCACCGCAAAAAGGACACAAAACAGCTAGATGTTGGACTCTCAAGAGTATCATTCAAGACCTAATTGAAAATGGAACCATATCAATTGGAGATTGACAAGGAAAAACCAATATTGATCATACCATATTCAAAACTCCCTTGCAATACCACGACAAAGGAAAATCCTCCAGTTTAGGGAATGCTAACAATGCTAATTATACAACCATCAAAGATGATTACAACACTATTATCCTTAACATTAGACACTTTGATGATCACATTGCCAGCATTACCATAAACAAGCCAAGTTTAAAATATTTTTTTACCACTCATGGAGCCAAAATAAATCTTCCAAGACCTCCTTCCAATCCAGAACCGAAAATCCAATATAACCTCCTAGATCAGCTAGGGAAGATTCCCGCAAAAATTTCCATTTTGGAGCTCCTTCGCATATCACCACAGCACAGAGCTATCCTTGATAAAGCATTGCAAGAAGCATCCATACCCGCTAACCTAGATGTGAATGAATTTCAGGCCATGATTGGATACCTAGCTATGCCGCACCATGTCACTTTCTTTGAACAATATTTTTTTTCCCAAAATTCTGACCATAATGATGCCCCACATCTCAAAGTATGCTTTAATAAACATAAGATCAAACAAGTCCTAGTAGATGCTGGAGTAGGTCTAAAAAATTTCTCACTCAAATTGGTGAAAGCATTGGGATACTCTGAGAATTGTATAGACCAAACCAAAAAAATTATGATCAAAGCTTATGATGATGTTGAGCATTCATCTGAATGTGTAATTTCACTTTCCATAAGAGTTGGCCCAACAATACAAAACATAATGTTTCATATCTTGGATCTGGATTTTCACTACAACTTTCTCCTTGGTTGCCCATGGATTCATGCTATGAAGGCTATCCCATCCACCTAGCACCAATGCCTCAAGTTCTCATATAATGGCACTGAAATCACTATTCTTGGCAACCCCAATCCTTTTCAATATTGCACAAACATAAAAGGAACTATTGAACGTCAAGTTCCAATCAATCGAGAGGCCTCATCTTCCACTTAATCTGCCACTTCATCACATTACATTGACCCATATATCCTTGTCAAATCATCCACTCCATTCACCACACATTCCACACCTAAAATATAGATTCAAGACAAAGGATGCAAAGAATATAACATGAAGAGTCTCTTTTTCATTGGAAAGCTACCTAAATCACTTAAGTATTATGGAAAACCACATCCTATGTATCCCAAAGTCATCATTCATAATCCCCCTACCACCTTCATTAAATGGGGAGAGCTAGCCAAAGAATCTTTGGATGACCACATTCTCACATGGTTGTACAAAGAAGAGGAGGATATTGAATCTAAGAAATTTCCAGTTGAACAATATCCAAAAGGGTTCCAAATAATGAAATGACAAGGATATGATGGATATAGCAGCCTTGGCCTAAAAAACTAAGGAATTTTGGAGCCCTTACAACCTCCTAAACTACTAAAGCACCAAGGGTTGGGGTTCATACCAATAAAAGTGACTATATGAGGTATTGGGTTACCTTTGAGTGAGATCGTTAATGCTTCAGATGACATCAAGACATACTAGGACTCTTGGGACTTTGATGCCAATTCTAATGAATATGAATGGGATTCCCTATCCTCCACTACTTTCATGGACCTTGATAAACTGTTTGGAATACTTGATGATCCTTCCCTTGAAGAACAACTCAGTCAAATTCTTACAATTGGTTTCCCGTCAAATCCACCAAGTCCCCATCCAAAAGTCCATTTGGAAAGAGAAGAGTAGATCAAATACTTTTGGGAAATGATAGATTCTGCCTCTTGGGAACCTGATGACTCTACCTCTATCTTTACCCTATCAACCTACACCATGACCCTTGATAATACCGATGATGGCTTACCCCTTGTCTACCTAAAACTCATAGATTGGGATCAACAGGAACTACCAAGTTTGGACACATTCGAGAATGATGAAGCAATCGTTGAGTTCATGGGACTTCGTGAAGGAATATCGAGTGGGGATCATAAGGTTGTATTTTCTATAGAACTCAATTATGCAACATACTTTGGTGAGGTTGTCCTATCCTCTAGTCACAAAAGTTAAAATAAAAATAATAAAAATAAAATGTCTTTAGGTGAAAATTGAAAGGTGCCTACCGACCATGAAAAAGTAAAAATAAAGGATGTATTCGAAGGTGAAAACCTCTCCGAGGTGCTCGAAGATGGAGGATTGGACTGTCTCCCTATAGACCAAGAGAGAAAACCATTTCTGATAGAAGAAATAGAAGAAGTGAACATTGGAGCACAAGACAACCCCAAGATCATATAGTCAACAGTGTCTTTCACCACTAAGGAAAAGATTGAGTTTATAGCATTCTTTTTGGAAAGAAAAGTTAATTTTGCATGGTCATATGTTGATATGCTCGGATTGGGTCCCAAAATTGATGTTCATCACTACCATTGTTACCAAATTCCAAACCATATAAACATAAGCTAAGAAAAATACGCCCACAGATTGCACTCTTGGGCATTGGATTCATAAGCTCTATTGATTATGCAGATTGGATATAAAGCTTGGTTCTTGTCACCAAACCAAATGGTTAGATCATAGTATACACAGATTTCAGATATCTCAACAAATCTTGTCCTAAAGATGATTTTCCTCTACCAGACATTGACATCATAGTAGACCTTACTGTTGGATATGAAATGTTATCACTTATGGATAGATTCTCGAGTTATAATCAGATAAGAATTGCTCCTGAGGATC